>OY292482.1:16057268-16756821 GCA_958496325.1 Nomophila noctuella
CGATTTTTCATGAGATAATCGGGTGAGTAGGTACGTGTTTACATTTAAAGAGTTATATGAGAAACTGCACGAGTTTCTTGCTGGTATCTTCTCGGCAGATACAGCATTCCGAACCAGTGGAAGAGTCGTATTAAATATACATATGTACATAACTATATTTTATATATTTATCAACATATATGTATGCATTCAGGTGTATTGAATAAATAATATTTCTTTATTTTTTGTTAGTTTTGACGACTCAATAGTGCTTTTTGTATGTTTTTTGGATAAAGATATTTAAGATTTTGATTTTGATTAACGAATACTTCGGGCTAGTATGGTATAGTGACCCAAACAGCGGCTTGGCCTGCGATAATAAGAGTCATCATAGGCAACACAAATGCATTCTAAATGCGACGCCATCAATACTGTTATCATCTCTTTATTTAACTCTTATCATCATTATACTCTGTTCTAAAAATAAATAGATTTCATAAAAAAGTTAAAACAAACTCGTCGGTTATATTATACATATATATACCATAAGCCACAGTCTGAACATCAACAAATGGAAAAAAAATATTAAAGACGTATGCGGTGCTTTCCTTTGAGGATTAAGATATCCATGCAGTTTCATTAAGATGACAAAGCGCAGTACTAAGCTCTACGTCACATTGAATACCTATAAATGTCTTCAGATAAAGCAACATTGTGGTTCCTTGGGTCTGATTCGTGTAAGGATAATTTTAGACTGCATCAAAGCTCGTTTTGTGTACAGGCATATTATCGATGTTAGGCTAACACTTCGATGCTATCTGGTAAAGTAACTACTAGAGAATATTGGCAAATGTCATTTTAGAATGCCTATGCATTATGCAAGCTATTACGAGTATAAAAATTGAAACTTGTTCTATTACAAGCTTCGGGCTTAGTTTGGGGTCAGGCAATTGATGTCTTAGGCCAAGGAATTCATCGATACTTTGTTTAAACGTGCTTATCTTGGGAAAAACCGAGTAAATGAAAAAGAAATCTTTGAATAGTACATACATTTATTTAGGTAGGCTTTAAGCTATTGTACATATAATACTGTGAGTGCAGAAACCGAAATCCACGCGAGCGGAATCGCCGGCGGCTGCTAGTTTAATTATACAGGGAAAACTGAATGCTTCCTTTATAAGTAAAGTTACCTTTAATCAACGGTTAAGCCTTTGCTCCATCTAAATAGACTAATATGTCACGAAAAATACGAGTATATTGGGCCAGAAAAAATGTAACGCAGCCAATTTCCGCGTCAACGTTACGATGACGCCGCGTATTTGTCGCCCCATGGAGATTGATCAATCACGTTCGCAACAAAAAAGCCGCCGGATTTGAACCTCACACCCACCATTACAATCTCCTGTTTACGTGTCACGCAACTATTCATCACCATCAATGCGTGTCGTGAGAAATCTTTTCTTGTCGAAGCTGTGGAAGTGATTGTGCGCAATATGTAGCTATTGTTATCCTTGATTTTTAATATTTTTATTTTAACCAACAATAGCCTTAGTTTGATTTTTTTAATATATTTTAATTTGAGTAGGCCTTCACCTAAACAACAAAGGGGAAAAAATATAAGACAGTGTGGTTATCTGTGCGTTACGATCAGCGTAACACATTTTCGTGCATATTTGTCTGTATTGTAAAGGACGTAAGACATAAACAGCGCATTATTTAGTAGGAATCAACATCGTCGACCTAATTAATGTCACAACTTCACATTTGTTTTAATTTTGACACATGTCCCTTACAAAACGCGCCAACGTAGTAACAAGCGCTCAACGCTGGGGGAACCCCGGCTTTAAATAAACTCCGCCACTAAATAAACGGGTTAATTCACCCGGGCACAGGTGCGTCGTGATTGCACCTCGCGAGAGTTGTTCCCTCTTAAGACGCACGTCTTATTGTGATGATAAATATTGCGAGTTGTGCAGATTTGATTTCAGAAGATGGCGGAAATATTTTTCAAATAAAATTTATTTCATAACCAACTGAAATAAAACGTGTTTGATTTTTTTATTTTAAAATGTAATTTAATAATGTGTAAGCCAACGATATGTACAGTAAAAACAAGGATGTTGAAAATAAATAACGATTTCATGAATTGAGGAAAGGGTTTTATATTAAAAAAAAAATATTGTTTAGAGATCTCTCGGTCTTCAGAGAAACGATATTCATAGTTTATCCTTCTCTGCAATAGCTTTATATATTTTGAACATTTTTAATATCAGTTTCAACAGTATATATAAAGAGCAAAGAATATCTAAAAGGGCTATAAAATGTGCAGTTTTAAGAGGTGCAACTTGTGCAAGGTGCAATCACAACTCACTTGCCTCCGGCCCGACTAAGTGCATTAAAGTAAACCCGGTTATTTAATGGAAAACCTGTCTCAACAATCTGCGAACATGTGCTAAGATTTGTCCGTTTTCTTTAGGACTTAGTAGACTTAGGAGACACTTGGCTGAAATTACGTGACCGAAGTTCGGCGGCAATGCATTTTGTATACAAAAATATGCAACGTAATTTCGGCATAGTGTGTCATCTTCAATTTAAGATACATGACAGGCGTAGGCACGCCGAACTTCTGTCGCGTTTTTTCCGCCTAGTGTGGTTCTATACTTAGACGAGGGAAAGCGTACCGTTGATACGGGTAAGAACTTACGTAGTTAGTAGATATTTGAACTACCAGGTGGGTCACAGGTTTTTATTATTGAAACACATAGTGTTACTTCACGCCGATTCCTACGCAGCAACTCTATTATGTATTATATTGTCTACCTACAATTATCTATATAAAGCTAAAAATAACTAAAGTGGGTCTTCTTAACAATACAATATTGAACGTCAATAAGATAAGGATACACTGCCTCTGAATGCTACATGAATACTTTGAGTTTCGCGATATGGAGTGTGCGGAGTCATTTTACAACTGAATAAAGTAGCTCTCTCTATATATGAATAGTAAGCCATTAACTGTAGAGTACTTAAGGCTGTCAGTTTGAGTAAATACTTTAATGTCTAACCTATGTGCATAAAATAAATTTTTGAATTAAGTTCTAAAGTAACCCGTGTCGCTAAAGCAATATTTGTTTAATTTTTTATTTAAGAGGGAGACAATCGGGCGTGACATGTAATATCATATCACTTTATTGCTAGTGCACATATTGCATTATTAATAATTATTAATAGGGATAATATATTATGTAAAAGTGATATTAAGAAGTCGGTTAAAAATGCGTCATGTCAATGGTCATCAACATAATTATCCTATGACATGATGCATTTTTTTGTGTTCCAAGATAATAATATCTATTTTTTTAATACTGAAGTACGTACTCCTTTCCATTGTTATTAACTCACATTGTTTATCGAACACAACGCAATCAATCCCGCGGCCCGATTACATATTTCCCGCCGTCAAAAGCTTGCGAATAATCCGAGAGGCTGAGCACCTGGGTCGCTCTCTTAATTTACATATCCGAACTCGCTGCGTAACGTGTTTGTATTTCAAACTGTTATGACTTCTTAAAGGGAGAAATAAGTGAATGTCGGCTGAATTTGGATTCGTTGATATATTTGCACTTGATATGGAGTGTAAGGAGTAATTTATCAATTGAATAAAATATCTCTGTCTAAAAGAATGGTAAGCCAATAACTGTGGAGTACTAAAGGCAGTCAGTTTGAGTTAATACTTTAAAGTCTTACCTATGTGCATAAAATAAAATTTTGAATTAATTTCTAAAGTTACTCGTATCGCTAATGAAATATTAGTTTTCATATTTTATTTAAGAGGGAGGCATCCGAGTCAGACTCGTAATATCAGATCACTGTATTGCTTGTGCATATATTGATTGTAATATTAATAATTAACCTATGACGACATGACATATTTTTTTGAGTTCCAAGATATGTATTTTTTTACAATAAGGTAGGTACTCTTTTCCATTGTTATTACCTCACATTGTTTATCGTTACATATTTCCCGCCGTCAAAAGCTTGCGAATAATCCGAGAGGCTGAGCACCTGGGTCGCTCTCTTAATTTACATATCCGAACTCGCTGCGTAACGTGCTCGTATTTCAAACTGTTATGACTTCTTGAAGGGAGAAATAAGTGAATGTCGGCTGAATTTGGATTCGTTGATATATTTGCACTCGATATGGAGTGTAAGGAGTCATTTAGCAATTGAATAAAATATCTCTGTCTTAAAGAATGGTAAGCCAATAACTGTGGAGTAATAAAGGCAGTCAGTTGGAGTAAATACTTTAAAGTCTAACCTATGTGCATAAAATAATATTTATAATTAATTTCTAAAGTTACTCGTATCGCTTATGAAATACTAGCGGCCGCCAGCGACTCCGTCAGCGTGGATTTCTTTTTTTCGAAATAAAATGTAGCCTATGTTCTGTCTCAGGGTCTAAAGATTGTCTGTACCAAATTTCATCAAAATCGGTTGCGAGGTTTAAGCGGGAAAGCGTAACAGACAGACAGGCAGACAGACAGACAAACAGACAGACAGACAGACAGACAGACAGACAGACAGACAGACAGACAGACAGACAGACAGACAGACAGACAGACAGAGTTACTTTCGCATTTATAATATTAGTTGGGATTTGTTTCTTATTTTATTTAAGAGGGAGGCATCCGAGTCAGTCTCGTAATATCAGATCACTGTATTGCTTGTGCATATATTGATTGCATTATTAATAATTAACCTATGACATGACATATTTTTTTGAGTTCCAAGATATGTATTTTTTTTACAATAAAGTAGGTACTCTTTTCAATTGTTATTACCTCACATTGTTTATCGAACACAACGCAATCAACACCGCTCCCGATTACATATTTCCCGCCGTCAAAAGCTTGCGAATAATCCGAGAGGCTGAGCACCTGGGTCGCTCTCTTAATTTACATATCCGAACTCGTTGTGTAACTTGTTCGTATTTCAAACTGTTATGACTTCTTACTGTTATGGCTTCTTAAAGGGAGAAATAAGTGAATGTCGACTGAATTTGGATTCGTTGATATATTTGCACTTGATATGGAGTGTAAGAAGTCATTTAGCAATTGAATAAAATAGCTCTATGTAAAAGAATGGTAAGCCAATAACTGTGGAGTAGGTACTACCATCACACATCACACAAAGGCTGTCAGTTTGAGTAAATACTTTAAAGTCTAACCTATGTGCATAAAATAAAATTAATTTTAATTAAGTTCTAAAGTTATTCGTATCGGTAATGAAATATTTGTTTCTGTTTTTATTTAAGAGGGAGGCAACCGAGTGATTTTCGTATTATTAGATCACTGTATTGCTTGTGCGTATATTGATTGCATTATTAATACCTACATATGACATGACATATTTTTTTGAGTGTTCCAAGACCAATATATGTATTTTTTTACAAATAAAGTAGGTACTCTTTTCCATTGTTATTACCTCACATTGTTTATCGAACACAACGCAATCAATCCCGCGCCCGATTACATATTTCCCGCCGTCAAAAGCTTGCGAATAATCCGAGAGGCTGAGCACCTGGGTCGCTCTCTTAA
This sequence comes from Nomophila noctuella, assembly GCA_958496325.1. Taxonomy (NCBI): domain Eukaryota; kingdom Metazoa; phylum Arthropoda; class Insecta; order Lepidoptera; family Crambidae; genus Nomophila; species Nomophila noctuella. Next base: position 16,062,845 of record OY292482.1, read on the forward strand.
TTTACATATCCGAACTCACTGCGTAACGTGTTCGTATTTCAAACTGTTATGACTTCTTACTGTTATGACTTTTTAAAGGGAGAAATAAGTGAATGTCGGCTGAATTTGGATTCGTTGATATATTTGCACTCGATATGGAGTGTAAGGAGTCATTTAGCAATTGAATAACCGCTAAATGACTCCTTACAAAGTGAGGAATAAGTGTATATGTGAAATCAACATTTGGCATGTAGGCATATTTAAGTCGATATTGGAATGAAACACAGTGTTCAGTCACAAATTGATTAAACAGTTCTAAGTAAAAATGGTAAGCCATTAATTAAGTTGTATAGAATTTGATTAGTGTGCCAATGTTCTGAACACAAATATTTGACCCTATCATGACTTGGGCCCGTGATCCTTGGTTTTATAGCCAAATTTTCTAACCACTAGACCTAAATACAAATTACTTGTTTCCCTATTATAATTTATCGAGAATAACGCAATCAATCCCGCGCCCCGATTACATATTTCCCGCCGTCAAAAGCTTGCGAATAATCCGAGAGGCTGAGTACCTGGGTCGCTCTCTTAATTTACATATCCGAACTCGCTGCGTAACGTGTTCGTATTTCAAACTGTTATGACTTCTTAAAGGGAGAAATAAGTGAATGTGTGAAATCTACATTTTAAGTCGATATTGGAATGAAACACAGTGTTCAGTCACAAATTATTAAACAGTTCTAAGTAAAAATGGTAAGCCATTCATTAAGTTGTATAGAATTTGATTAGTTTGCCAATGTTCTCAACACAAGTACTTATTTGACTCTATCAGGATTTGAGCCCACGATCCTTGGTTTTATAGCCAAGTTTTCTCACCCCAAGACCTAATTACAAATTACTTGACCTAATTACCCTTTTATAATTTATCGAGAATAACGCAATCAATCCCGCGCCCCGATTACATATTTCCCGCCGTCAAAAGCTTGCGAATAATCCGAGAGGCTGAGTACCTGGGTCGCTCTCTTAATTTACATATTCGAACTCACTGCGTAACGTGTTCGTATTTCAAACTGTTATGACTTCTTAAAGGGAGAAATAAGTGAATATCGACTTAATTTGGATTCGTTGATATATTTGCACTTGATATGGAGTGTAAGGAGTAATTTAGCAATTGAATAAAATATCTCTGTGTAAAAGAATGGTAAGCCAATAACTGTGGAGTACTAAAGGCAGTCAGTTTGAGTAAATACTTTAAAGTCTAACCTATGTGCATAAAAAACAATTTTGAATTAATTTCTAAAGTTACTCGTATCGCTAATGAAATATTTATTTCTTTTTTTATTTAAGAGGGAGGCAACCGAGTCAGTCTCGTAATATCAGATCACTGTATTACTTGTGCATATATTGATTGCATTATTAATAATTAACCTATGACATGACATATTTTTTTGAGTTCCAAGATATGTATGTTTTAACAATAAAGTAGGTACTTCTTTCCATTGTTATTAACTCACATTGTTTATCGAACACAACGCAATCAATCCCGCGCCCCGATTACATATTTCCCGCCGTCAAAAGCTTGCGAATAATCCGAGAGGCTGAGCACCTGGGTCGCTCTCTTAATTTACATATCCGAACTCACTGCGTAACGTGTTCGTTCGTATTTCAAACTGTTATGACTTCTTGAAGGGAGAAATAAGTGAATGTCGACTGAATTTGGATTCGTTGATATATTTGCACTTGATATGGAGTGTAAAGAGTCATTTAGCAATTGAATAAAATAGCTCTATGTTAAAGAATGGTAAGCCAATAAATGTGGAGTACTAAAGGCTGTCAGTTTGAGTAAATACTTTAAAGTCTAACCTATGTGCATAAAATAATATTTTTAATTAATTTCTAAAGTTACTCGTATCGCTTATGAAATATTTGTTTCTTATTTTATTTAAGAGGGAGGCATCCGAGTCAGTCTCGTAATATCAGATCACTGTATTGCTTGTGCATATATTGATTGCATTATAAATAATTATTACGTCATATTTTTTTGAGTTCCAAGATATGTATTTTTTTACAATAAAGTAGGTACTCCTTTCCATTGTCATTACCTCACATTGTTTATCGAACACAACGCAATCAATCCCGCGCCCCGATTACATATTTCCCGCCGTCAAAAGCTTGCGAATAATCCGAGAGGCTGAGCACCTGGGTCGCTCTCTTATTACATATCCGAACTCGCTGCGTAACGTGTTCGTATTTCAAACTGTTATGACTTCTTAAAAGAGAAATAAGTGAATGTCGACTGAATTTAGCTTTGGATTTGTAGGCACATATTTTTGAATTCGATTTAATCAGTATGGGAAGTGCTTCTTTACAGTTGATTCAACTCAACAGTTCTAGGTTTGATTGGTAAGACATTATTTGAGTATTGCAGAATTCGCTTTGTTTGCCGATGTTCATCACACAAACAGTTGCATTAGCGGGGTTTGAATACGCGATCCTTGGTTCTTTAACCACTAGCCCAAATAACTTAATATTTGTTTCCCTATTATAATTACTGAGGACTCGCTGCGTAAAATGTGTTTGTATTTCAAACAGTTATGACTTTATAAAGGGAGAAAAAGTGAATATGAATATTGATTTCATTTTATTCGTGAGAAAAATTAACATTTAATTAAAATAAGGAAGCGTTTCATCTCTTAATGACAACTTCGCAAAAAGACAACTTCTCGAAATGTCCACTTCTCACAATGTCTACTTCGCATTTGGTCAACTTATCATAATGTCAACTTTAAAGAATATATTCGCAAAATGAAAACTCTTCGTTATTTTTAATTTAAGTGGCCATCCATTGTACCACCCAATATAAGGCAATAAATACATGAGTCTTGGCTAATTGAAAATAATACTAAACACAAGTTACCGAGAATGACTAGAGTGTTAATTAATTAATAAAAAGGTGATTCTTAATTAAATTCTTCTCATATTAACATAAACGCAGTCAGGGTTTTAATGGCAGACGATTTCACATGAGGAATCGTTAGCTAGCTACCTTTGCCGGACCCTAAAAAGTCCAATCACGTATCTTTCCGCCCGAGCATTGAACCTACGACCTCCGATTAGCCTTTCGACCCAAGCGGCTTATCTACAGTGCCTCGAAAGCTTCCCCTTTGTTTCGTACGAACCTCTAACAACTAGATTTACGTTTTACGCAACCAGCCATGATGTATGGCGATGTTTGAACTTATGGTTATTGTGATATGATAACGCCTTCATGGTACAGGCCGTGATTTAGGGATCCTGGGTTCGATTTTCGGGTCGGTCAACGATTTACGTAGTCTTTAGAGATGTAATTGTAAATGGTCAATAATCATGACAGAAATGGACAGTACGCTTAAATTCTACCATTGATTTTGAAAAGCAGTAAGTATTATTATATTATCGTTTATTTTGACACAGCCCTCGTTTTTGACGACCAGTCCGCAATTTTGGCAAGCGTAACAATTTGACCAAAGTAACGAAAACATGATTTTAAAATGATGGAGGCCTTTGCTCTGCAGCGGGATATTAATAGGCTGATATTTTAACTTTTACGGTTATTCTGTTATGATCAGTCGAAAATTGATTTTTTATGGCCGGGCCCTCGGGTTCATATCAGTGATGTGCTGGATCGCTAAATATATAGATCCGCGGATACGGCTCCGAAAACGGATACTCGATGTCAAGATCCGCGGATACGGATCCTAATTTTCTTATGCAACCGGTGTCCTTGAAACGATAGTTAACACTTCGCTCGCCGCAACAACACGCACTACATGTTTCGAGTTGCGTAGCGCGATTTTAATAGTGATTTCATTTTGAAGATAATTTGTTTTAATACATTATGTTAGATATAAACAGTCGATAGGGTAATTTTCATCTCCTCCATACATAATTTAATCCTCTTAGTTGATAATTAGTACATTAAAGATCCTTAAAAATCCGCTAGAAAAGTAAAGGAAATCTGCGGATACAGATGCGGATATCTGGAACATCACTAGTTCGTAGCGATTACTTCAATACAATATAGCATTTGATGCGAATTTTATCCTGAATATATTATTGTAGGTACTCGTATTTTGTAACGACATATTATGAGGGCGGCGGGTGAATAATCGAAGGATTAAAAGAGTGTATAGGCAATTTCGATGGCACAAGTTTTAAATTATTATTATTAGCTTAGATAAAAGGATACATCAAATTGTAGTGTACAAACAGTCAAATGCTATCGAGCCAGATAGAACATCGCTGACGGTTACGACTTGTAGACCATCAAGAAACGAGCATACTCTCTTTGGAAACCCCCGGAAACGCATGGGCAATACCTCTGATGTGGTGGATATCCATGGGCGGCGGTGATTGCTTACTCGACAGCTCGATAGAAGCCTATGCAAAAAAATTATGTATCAACAAACTTGTACTCGTATTTATGAGTAGTTCGTCACACCACCTGCCCATTAGGTAGACTTCGCGTCGATACGCTTTAGAGAGTGGTCGTGTACTAAGTCGCTCCGCAAAGTTACGAATCTACCCGAAATGGTGCTAAAAAAGTGTACGAAGTGTAAAAAAAACATCACCAAAAAAGCTCCTGGTCTGGAGTGCAGCAGATGCAACATTGTAGTACATGCGGATCCAGTATGTGTTAAACTGTCTAACAAACAGTTGAACACCCTAAGGAATTCACCGGGAATAGAGTGGAGCTGTGAAGATTGCATAAAAAATGCGTCTCGTAGGTCATCTTTCTTTTTACCTAACGAAGATGAGGATGATGAAGACGAAGAATTTGCTTCAGCGGCATCACCCACAAGGCTACAATCCCTGGATACGGAGAAGCTAATACGCGATATCACTCGGGAGGTGAAGAAAACATTTCGGGAGGAATTGACTGGTTTAGAGGCGTCACTTGAGTTCGTGAGTGATCAGATCACCAACATGGAGAGGGCTATAAAAAACCAAGACCTCAAAATTGAGGACCTTCAGAATAAAAATAAGGATCTACAGAACAGGAATAAAAATCTTGAACTGAAAATAGGCGTTCTCGAACAAGGTATTAAGCACCTAGAACAAAAATCTCTGTCGGCGTCCGTAGAAATTGTGGGATTACCCGAAACTGCACCCAAAGATATTGGTCTAGCATTAGAAAAAATTGCTTCGAAACTTAATCTTAATGCTGATGATATCCAGTGTTCCCAACGCTTACCTGGGTCGAAAGATAAACCTGGTCCAATCTTGGTTGAGATGAAGAGCAAAGCGTCACAGGTACAATGGATAACAGCTGGGGAAAACAAACAGCCCAATCTGGCACTTCTCTTTCCTGAAACCTCCCCAGAAAATGCAGACAGTCGTGTATATATTAGAGAAGCACTAACAAAATCGCTTAAAACCCTACTATACACCGCCAAAACCCAGCTTAAAACGACCCACCAATTCATCTGGTGTAAGGATGGCAAAATCTTCGCTAGAAAAACCGGCTCAAGCAAAATCATCCATATCCGATCGACGCAAGACATCACCCAACTGCAAAAAGTCTCGGATCAAGCCTAAGCACCTAGTCTCTGTGTGTCTGTGTCTATATCTATACGTATATTCTTATTAACTAATTAAGAAAGACTCAGTAAGTAATAATATGCATGAAATACTTAACTGTTCGTCTATAAATAATTTTTTCGAGCAATTACCTACAAAAAATCAACTTAACTTTACCTGTATTCATATTAACATTAGATCGATCATTAAAAACTTTCCTAAATTACTACAAACTATTCATAGCAGTGCTTATCCATTATATACAATTATTGTAACGGAGGCGGGTATATCGAGCGAAATCGTAAATCTTTACAACATACCAGTAGGGCAAGCACGAACCTCTAACGAATTCGTAATGTTAACGTATCGAGTTTACTATACGAAAACGGAGTGCTGCGTTAGTACGTAGCACGAAGAGGTTTCGTCGTCGTATCGTGAACTCGATTGGCTGACGAAGGTGACGTCATCCTTCGTAATTAGGGACGCGACCGGTGAATGACAAACAGAGCATTTTGAATGAATGGTACGTTCTGAAACTTGATGAAATTACTTAAAATGTGAATTATGTGTGAACGCTCGAGTCAAATGGTATTTTAGAATTAAAAAAGTAAATTTCATATTGTTTTAATGAGTTACGTTTATAAAAATTAAATTAAATTAACATTATATTTTAAAATTTTTGGATATTATAATTTTACTGTTTTTGAACGTCTACAGAGAATAGCTGGCGCGGCAAAATTTGTTGCTAGAAAAATTTAAGTTTAGTGCATTTGTAGATAAGAATGATGTTGTTCAGTGGTTATCACGTGAAAAAACTTATTTAAGACAATGAGGACAAGCCATTTGCAATATTCGGTAATGATAGAATTTATGTAAAGGTAAGCTGACTATGTTTGTGAGTTTCATTAACTTTGCTTGTTTTGATATTGCGAGTTGAATACTTATTTCATTTTACATGTTTATACTTTGTAGAAACGCTGATTTGTCCAAACCTTCCGGGGGCCCTCAAGGTCGCCATATCATCCAGATAAAATGGAAAGAACTAGGTTCAAAATTAAATAGCGGAGGCACGGGAGATTCTCGGACAGAGGATGAATGGCGCAAGGTATGCAGTCTCAAGTATCAAACTTCTTAAGTTTTCGTCCTATCACCCTCATTAATCACATTTTTTATTGCATGGGTCGTAGTCACAATCATCATAACTTCAACCTAAGTTTTTTTAATACTGCAACTTAAAATTGTTTTTGTTTCGTATAGGTACATGATGAAGGTTTGGAGTGGCCTAAAGATTAACACCATAAAGAAGTGGGTTAAAATTAAAAGGGCTGCCAGTCGTACGTACTGGTGTGGTGGGCTAGCACTTCAATTATCTTTGTCTTACCTAGAGAACAGGGTCATGAAAATCGGTCGGAATGTAGGTTGTTGAAGCTGGCTTTCAACAGGTCAGCATAATAATATTCATGATTATGTTTTAATTCCTTCTTCTTTAATGACATGGTTATTTGACCGCTTATCATTTCACACTAGGAATTTATACATAATATTTGATATAATATACCCCAATGAGCTCCAGATAAAAATATATTATGATCTTACAGGTGACAGCCCTTGGACTTCACTTGACTCTGAGTCTGAACACAAGCACTTCCCTTGTTATTAACTACCAATACAATCAGGCTTTGTTTCAAAGTGTCTATGAATTTGTATGAAGTAATTTTTAGTATAAATCATACTCGTAGGAAAATAGAACTAAAAAACCGGCCAAGAGCGTGTCGGACACGCCCATGAAAGGGTTCCGTAGCTAAAAGATGGCCCGACCGCTTAGAACACCATTTAGTAAGGGCAACTGCACGTCACAAGTTGGTCGAGTTGTATAAAAATAACTATGTATGATACAGAGTTCGCTATAGTTTTCGTTGAAAGTACTTCCTTGGAGGTATACAGGATATTTTTTTCAGAATTATTGTAATAGTAGTTCAAAAGTTAAGGGGGGGGGGACGCTCTAATTTTAACTTTCTATTAATATATCTCGAGACTGGGGTGTTTGATCCACATGGTTTCAAGGCAAGTTTTATTGTATTTAAAAATACCTTTTTACACGATGGGGTAAGTCGAATTGTTTTTTTATAATTTACTTTTCGATGTATGGGAGGGGGGGTAAAAATAATTATTTTTCGATTATTTTAAAAACCAATTCTTGAATTATCACTCTGCATCTCTCCACCAATTTTCGTGGCAATCGGTTCAGAAACGGCGGAGAACGAGCCAGGACAGACAGACAGACAGACAGACAGACATGACGAAACTATAAGGGTTCCGTTTTTTGCCATTTGGCTACGGAACCCTAAAAATATATTTTTTTAAAATATTTACAACTTTTGAATGCAAAAAAAACACAATGTTTCATTCAAGCTTGTATGGGAAATTCTGTATTCACAATTAAAAATGTTATCCTAATAATGTAAATTATTTTCATTTATATTACAGATGATCGGTATGTACCTACTATGTACCGAGCACCAGCAGACAACCTACTTCCAGAGTTGCAACCAACTGTGGCGTCCCTTCCACGAGTATTACCAATAATAGAGCTGGAAAGAGCATCGAAACCCCCAACCCCAAAAAAGAAAAGGACAGAAAATTTAACGGAAATATTTAGTTGAGACGGAGATGAGAGCCAGGGGGTACGCAAGAGGGCAGGAACTGACTTTCGAAAGGTTGGAGGCAGAGCGAATAAACATCCACGAATTCGAAGTCAGAGAAAGGGACCGACAGAGAGACGAAGAACACCGTCCCCCAACGAGGCCATGGATGTCGTTGTTAATTATTTAGAAAATAAAAATACATTAGTTTTATTACTGTAGTTCAATTTTTTTTATTGTGTAATTATAAATCATTTATTTCCTTCAAGTAGGGTTACTGTAGGATATACAATGTTTAACTATATAAGTTCTATTACCTAGCCTTAGCCTTAAATTAAAGCATGTGAATTAATACAAATTGCACAATACAAAATTGTAATAAATACAAGAAGTTAATTATAATTACATTACATAATTATTATTTACAGGTCGGTACATCTCAAAATGTTGAATAATTTATTTACATGTACATTATTTATTTACAGATAAGCAAGTATTTTAATTGTTTATGATCTTTGAAAATTGAAACTCATATAAAGATATAGAATAAAATGAATAAACCACTATTTATTAGTATTTATTACACTATTTACAAACGACGCCATCGATTATTTAAACGCCCAAAAACGTTTTTATAGTGACTTGAGCTTTTCCGTGCACATATACACACATCAACTTTATCTAGGGATATCTATATATTATCAAATATCTTAAATACTATTAGGAATTCGCTAATACTGTGAATGAAAAAAATATAGAGAATTTTATTGTTTTTAATAATAAATAAAAAAAAAAACGTGATTTAAATTGTATTTTTATTAATAATTAATTTTTTATCGCCCTGGGTAAATTAGTGTGGTAGAAAATCTGCGTTTTTTTAATTAAATGCTCAAATTTAATTCAAATTAACAATCTTATTAATTTAATCAGTGTTGCCACGTCTCACGGTTATTATAACATCAGTATCAATTGTTCATGCTTAAAATTAAGTTTCTTAAAGTCTTGGTGCGTTATGAAACCCGATGCTCTTTCTAAGTGATGGTTAAGTTGTCGTACTGTCTTGGAATTTGGTGGGAAATGTCTTAAAAATCATTGAAGTAACATGCCGCACGCATGCTTGATAGGATTTAAGCCGGACGACTGAGCAGGGCAATAAAAAACATGGATATCGTAGTCTCGTAGAGCGGCCGGCACCTACCGCGCCACATGGAAATTGGCACTGTCGTTCATGGTTATAAATTCCATGATGATTTGGACTTGGCTTAGAGCAATGACAGATTCTACTACCTTTTTGAGATGTTTTTGATTACTCATGATAATTTGGATACAAATGGGCTGGTATCGTTCACCCAGACGAAATCCTCGTAAAACCATGCCTGTCCCGCCTTGGTAAAAGTGGACCTCCTTAGAGTGCCACAGACGGCTAATACTGTCAGGAATTCTCAAATCGCATGTTCTTCTTGAATCTGGATAAAATCAGTAGCGGGAGACATCGGTTTACAGCATCACAGACCATGGGTCGTCACTCCATGGAAAATTTTCCTAAGCCCAAGAAAGACGCCTACCGCGATTGCCCCATCACAATGTTGGTACACCTAGCGGTTGTCCAACATGAAGACCCACTTCATGCAAACTCTTTTGCACGGTTTGGTCGCTTTCCAGCAGCTGGTGGTCCGCCTTGAGCCTTTTTACTAGTCGCATCGCTGTGATGTTTGGTCGTCCTCTATCAGTCTTTTGGAGAAATTGATCCTGTCTCTGGGTAGTAATGCGATTTCTGTTTTAGTTCCGTTCAACCACGTTCCCAAGACTGCGATAATTGCTCCAAAACCTTGGTAACATGTTTTGGTTGGTGTTTAGAGCCTCGGCAACGACGCGTTTGAAGGCAACACTTTCTTACAAGTCCACGGATCGTTACATTTCATTTCAACTCAAATGATACCGTTACATTACTCTTAAAAGAACATTTAACAAGTTTCATAAAAAATAATTTAAATAAACAACACTTTTCTTTAGTAAAATATCAAAAAAACAATTTTAATTTTTATACACTTTTCCCGTGCGGAAGGAACTACCAATATTTTTTTGCCATTCTTTTGTTTTTCTATAAAAAAAATATTTTTTATAAAAATAGAATAAAATACCTTCCAATCGATATATAAACTTTATATAAATATAATTAAAAATTAACAATATAACGTAGTTTATAATATACAATTAAGATATCCCTAGATTTTGTTGATGTGTGTATGTACGTTGCTTCCGGCGTTCCTTCTTCAGCATCAGGAATAGGCGTCATCAACCATGGTCGTTGAGGTTAACCTGAGTCACCTGTAAATAAGAGAACTATATTTTATTTATTCGCTCTGCCTTAACTCGGCAAACAATTAACAAACTAATGTAATTGAAAAATGCAATCTCTTGCACACTATCGCTGCAGTGGTATAAACATCACTTCGATACATGATGAGAAGTAGTTGATGTACTTACCCAACAACCATACTTGTTCATTATTGCGATGCAGCTCTGGGATAAAAGCTTTTGCTTTACTATTTTCCCATATAAAGGCATCATGAGCGGCTCCTCCAGACTTGGAATTAACATTTAAAATCCTGCAGCCACTGTCACATATCGAAAAGAATAAAAAAAATACAACAAAACTTAAATCGGTGTCTTCTCTGTAGTACTAAACCCAATTTAATTTACCATTTGTACATTTAAAGAATAGAAATGCATTTTGCAATAAAATAAATGCTCTTATAACTTGGTGGGGTGTATAGATATGAAAATAAAAGTTATACCTATGAATAAAATAAATAAGTTCATTTAAACTTTTTACTTACTTACATAGTTTGTCCGCGTCTATTTCTCGCACTTTCAATTAATCTAGCAACAAGATAATAGTATAACGAACTTCTTAAATAGGAAGAAGGTAATATTCTACGTGATCCTTGCATTTTCACCTTCAAATTTTATCTAAAAAACACTGAAACCGTGTTTTTAATTCAATTCGACAGGACGACGCAACTTCTTACACCAACAAAATCAACGTGAATAAACTTTCGTATGTTCTCGATAGCCAGCCTTCGTCAGTTACGATACCAAACGTCAAAACTAAGTTCGTGCTCTCAATTTTCTGAAGAACGTATGAACGTATCGTTCAAGTGACGTCATTTACGACACGCAGACGATACGCTTGCGATTCGAAAGCATTCGTGCTTCCAATTTTAGTTTCATTTACGTGCGATAGAGGCGCTGCTCTTTTCCCATACAAACTTTGACGCTAACGTTACGAATACTTTTTCGCAAATTATTCGTGCTTGCCCTACAGGATATAACATGTACTCGCAACTGCGCAGTGGCAGGCGAGGTGGGGGTATTATAATGTATGTAAAAAATCACTTCAAATTCACTCAATTCCAAATTAAAACCACAACTTTTGAAAGCTTAACTGGAACATTAAAAACACTCCCCGGTCAAGATATAGCTATCTGCTCGATATATAAGCCTCCATCAACAAATAAGCACCTTTTTGTTAAAGAGGTCGGCGATTATATCTCCAAGTTTGATTCTAAACAGAATGTAATGTTGATTGGCGACACCAATATAGACCTTAAATCTGTCTCGTCATGCAAAAACGCATATCTAGAAGTGCTTGGCGGACACGGACTAGTGTGTGGTATCGCGGAATACACAAGAATCGAACACAGCAATAATAACGTTAGTAAATCTTGCATAGACCACATCTTCACGCGATTCCCTACACTGGTACCGTGCACCGCCGTGCTCGACGTCGTACTGGCAGACCATCGCGCTGTTATCGTGGCATGCCCCACCGATGTGCCGCGCGGACGTATACAGGGTTGTTCAAAACAGCTGATAAACCTCGACACACTTAAGCAGGAATTAAATAAAGTAAATTGGGTAGCCACCAACGAGATCAACACCCCTTATGAAATTTATAGTTTTATAAGTAAATCGTTCCAGGATGCAACCAAGGTTGCGACCTCTAACCAAAGAGCAAAGTGTGCTCGTATTAATAAATTAAATCGGTGTAAAATGCCTTGGATCGATGAGAATGTCATTCGCCTATGTGATAAAAGAGATGGATTATTTAGATTGTGGAAAAAAAATTCAAATGATTTGTCACTAAGATTAGAATACAATAAAGTTAGAAATAAAGTTCATAAAGTTTTAGAAATAAAGAGGAATAGATATTACGTAAATAAAATAAAGAATAATTTTTCAAATAGCAAGAAAATTTACCAGATCATCAACCAAATGCTAGGGCGAATGTCATTATCAATCGATGAAGCAGTAATTAAGGCCTTTGATTCACAAGGATTATCCCCAAAAGAGATATCAAATTGCTTTGCTTGTGAGTTTGATAGTGCAGTTAAAAATATTGTTCCAAAATGCGATGTACAGTTTGCGAGCCTCAGTAACAATTTAAACAACCTTGACTGTAGTATACTCTTACAAAAGGCTTCGGCCGACAAAATTTCAAAGATAATTAAAAAATTAAACCCCAGCAAAGCTCCAGGCCTAGATAAAATCAAAGTATCAGATATCAAAGCAGCATGTCCTGACATCTCTATAGCTATTGCCAACCTGATCAATTGTAGTGTTAAGAGTGGTCAATATCCCGATGAGCTCAAAATGGGCTGCGTCAGACCCATCTATAAGAAAGGCAAACATGATCAGTACTCTAATTATCGCCCAATTACACTACTTTCTATAGTCGACAAAATAGTAGAAAAATATATATGCGAACAAATACACACATTTTATAGGGAACATAATGTTATCTATGAAAACCAATTCGGATTCCAAACGGGTAAAGGGGCAACTGATCTTTTGGCTAAGTTTACAGATGACGTCAACGAACATCTTAATAAAAAACGCATTGTTCTCGCAATGTTCATTGATTTCTCTCGGGCGTTTGACACACTACAACACAAACAATTGATCAGCAAGCTTGATAATTGTGGCGTACGGGGTCCACTAAGGAAATGGTGTGAAAGTTACTTGTCCAATCGCAAAAATTATGTAAAAATTAATGAATGCATAAGTGAACCACTTGATGCAACGGTTGGCACGGCTCAAGGCTCAGTGTTAGGCCCACTCCACTTTTTAACGTACGTTAATGATATGAGTAAATGCCTAAGTAATAGCTCTTGCTATCAATTTGCAGATGATACATGCTTGCTTATAGCAGAAAAGGACCCACATAAAGCGTGTGATTTGATGCAAGATGACTTAAACTCAATGCTTCGGTGGTGTCATGATGCTGGCCTGGTACTTAACTGTGATAAAACTAAACTAATGCTTATAAAATCTCCTTACATGAAGCATCGACCCATAAAAAACATAGTTGCTCACGACCATAAGTGTTTGCACACCACAAATTATAGTGGTTACTGCGGCTGTCCTCCAATAGAAGCGGTCAGTACTATAAGGTACCTAGGGTTGATAATTGACGATAGGTTTAATTGGAGCAACCACATTGAACACGTTTGCACAAAACTAAGACAATTTTTGGCAAACATTGTAATTCTTAAAAAACGAATACCTTTCCAAGTCAAATTAATGCTGTACAACGCACTAGCGGAATCATATATTCAATATGGACTTAGTAGCTATGGTCGCACATTTAAATCTTACCTTTCACAAATATACATGTTACAACTTAGAATAATTAAAAACATAGTTTCTGTTAATGTTAAAAATAAATATACAAATGACAAACTCAATCTCTTCAAACACTGCAAAGTTTTGCCAGTTCAGTTACAATTTAAAAATATTTTTCTTAAAAAGTATTTCTTTGACAGTATGTTAAAGAAGGAGCGTAACCCGGTATACACTCGCGCGGCCGCGCAGGACCGGTTTGCTACGACCCGTGCGAACAATACCTATGGCAAGCGCGCGGCGTGCTATCTCGCTCCACGACTCATAAATGAGTTACCACGTGAACTACGCGACAGTATAACGCCAATCAACATTAAAATGAAACTAAAGGCTCACTTCTTGCAGTTATTGGATGGAGATGTAATTGCTGACGGGAATAATATGTGATAGTTTACCTAATGTGTTAGTAACCTATTGTATCGTTGCGACGGCAGCATAAGCACAAACCTTAGTGGTTTATTAAATGCTGCACCACCTGTTATTTTTTATATATATTGTTTTTGTGTTGATAAATAAAAAGAAAAAAAAAAAAAAAAAGGTACATTATCACCTTTAGTGAGATCCTTGTAATATTTATTTTACTTAAAAGTAGCAGTAGATATTATTTTATATCTTAAATGAATATTATTTATAAATGAATATTATTTATTATTATTAAGCCGGTTGTTAGTGAGGGAGACTAATCGTCCCGAAGCGCAGTAGCGGCTTTGCGGTCGCGAGTGGCTGCCCGCATCCCGCATCTACACTCAGACGCAAAAATCCAGCCTTGTTGTATGACGGCGGACAGTTACATCTCTTATGCCATGTACTGTACTGTTCGTACAATCCTTGGATAGAATAAGCAACTCGCGGTTATTCAAATGTTGAAATGAAGCCTTGCAGAAGTTGTATTCTAATTTTCAATTTCATCACAAAAGAGGAGTTTTGATAATACAGAACTCTATAGTACCGCACAGATTTGTATATATTTTTTTTATGTTTAGTATCTGTAACGTTCAAAAAATTATAATAATGTAATTAATAAGACAATTGACTTCAAAAAAAGCTTCAATGTAAGGCATTATTATTTATTTATTTATTTATTGTCCTATTATGTCCAATTAGTTTTGATGTTTGAGTGTGGGATGTATAAAATCTTCTCTCTTTTGTTGTTACGTACACAAATTCAAATTAGGAACAGTCTCAACGGCACTCATCACAAAAATAAAGATGGCTGCTCCGGACGGTCGAACCTCTCATCACGAAGATTTCCCTCCGCTACCAAAACAAACGGCGAAGTGACAACTTAATTAAACTTGATACAATAAACAAAATGTGCTGACACAGCCAGTACACATAGCTTCAATGGAGATTAAATTTATTGTTTAGTTTTAGACGTAGCCGTACGACGTAAAATGCTTACCGAATTTAACAATTACTTTGTTAACAAAACGTTTTAATATTTTTTTCCTAACCATAAGTAACGGAATGTTAATTAATTTCCCATTGATAAAATATCATTTCTTCAAAAATCCTTAAAGCCTTAGCAAAATAATTAGACTCGTAGTATTGCCACTTAAAAAAAAACAATGCCAACATAAAAAAACAAAACTTTTTCTTTTTTAAGGCAAAGGAAACGAAGCAAAGAGTTTGTATCTTATTTCAATGAGCGTGGTATGAATGCGCTAGCCCACTAGGAGGGCATGACTCGTTATTAAGAATTTCATTTCGCACTGGCCAGTACTTGGCATCGCAAAAGCGGTTTTTGAAAGTGGAACATTGCGTTTGAAACGCTGTTGGGGTTTCGTTCATAATCTTTGAGTTTAAAAATAAGTAAGGTTATTTTATAAAATATTTTTCGAGACGACATATTATTTTGTACTTGATGCTTATAATTAAAGATGAAATAATGTAAGCATATAACTAATACTTTATTATTCAAATGAAGTTTAGTAATATGTTATAGAAAAATTAGCCAAGTGCGAGTCGGACTCCCGCACTGAGGGTTCCGTACAAATTTTATTTTTGACGTATTAAAAAAACTACTGAATCGATTTCGTTCGAACCAATTTTCGTTGGTAGTTTTTTATGGTAATGTACATTATATAATTATTTCAGTTTTATCATCCTCTTATTTTAGAAGTTAGAGGGGGGGGGACACACTTTTTTCCACTTTGGAAGGGTCTGTCACGCAAAGTATTCACTTTAGAAAAAAGTGATATTAGAAACCTTAATATAATTTTTAAAGACCTATCCATAGATACCCCACACGTATATTTTCAATTAAAAAAAATATTTTGAGTTTCAGTTCTGGCTATGGGGACCCCCCACTTTTTTTATTTTTTTTCTATTTTCGTGTGAAAACCTTGTTGCGGTTCACAGAATACATCCACTCATTAAGTTTCAACAGTATAGTACTTATAGTTTCGGAAAAAAGTGGCTGTGACAGACTGGCGGACAGACAGACAGACAGACAGACAGACATGACGAATCTATAAGGGTTCCGTTTTTTTGCCATTTTGGCTACGGAACCCTAAAAATTTAATTTCTTAGAATTTTAAGCTAGATTTTGAATTCTTTCAACTAGATTTTAAATAGGTGCGCATTAGTTATGAATTGCATTTTTTTCATCTTAGCAAGCATACCAGGATAAAGGACGCGGAAATTATAAAATAATAACAGAACCGATATTGTCCTTATTGCGGGCGGTGCAAAAACATTGTTAATATTGATTTCTCACAAAGATGGATTCAACTTCAATTAAAACAAGCTCCTTCAAAGGCATCGGCTGCAATGGAACAATGAAAGGATTTCCCAAAACTGTTCCACGTTCCGCGTATTTCCCGTTCCGTATTCTGTTTGCTCTCATTTCGAAAAACATTGCTCTATAGAAATATTCAGTTTGATATTTCTTTTAGGTTGTGCTGCATTATGTAGTTCCGTGAATCATGAGAAACGAAGAAGGAATATTGAGTAGTTTCTGCCTGAAGTTTATTTTACTTAATTAAATGTAAGCAGGTGGAGATTGATGATAATGACTGCGATAATTTGATTAGAGTGCTAGCGAGGTTATCAAAAAATGATAAAATAGAAGTGTAGTGAGCTTTATTTCATGAAATCCTTTTTTTACAGACTTCGTAACATTTGTAGAAGAGTCTTTTTTAGCAGCTGTATATTTCTAATAAAATTTTGCAGGCAAGATGAGATGTCAATGAAACACAACTTATTAGAAAATATAGAGTTTTCCAAAGACACTGCAATGTTGATCAAAACGCCTGCCACGAAATACCTACCACCAACACAAATAATACACTGCTGCAAAAAATATACATATGAAAACAAAAAGTAAGTTTAATTGGTAATTCCATATAGGACGGACTATAATTGGCGGAAAGATGATGAACATCATTCATTAATTTGAATAAATCAAAAGGCGGTTTCAATTTCAATTTAATACAGTTTCATCGAATGCAACAACTCGAACAACACAATGAAAGGATTTCCCAAAACTGTTCAGCGTTCCGCGTTCTATGTTCCGCGTTCTGTCCGCTCTCATTTGGAAAACATTTCAACGGGAATATTCAGAGACGAATGTTCCGCATCCGTTTTGTGGTATTAAGTTGTCCGTGAAGAAACTGACGAGTGAAGTGGACTTGGTAACTTTTATATTACGGAGACTGTACTCTTAGCAGACCGAACTTACAAAAGCCCGACTTAGTAAATCTTAGCTGAAAAATCTTAATAAAATTGATGATGTGCACATTTTTTTGTTAACTTAGTAAAGGCATTTTGTAAAACTTTGTTTCGATTCAGTATTATTTAAAAAAAATGTGTAATCTGATGATCATGATTATAACAGGCTGTTACTTTGCTTTCAGAGTGCTGATTGGTGATCACAAACAATATACCCACTACATTAGGTTTTGCGGTTTTTCCCTATCTTACTGTAGATAAATAATTACCAAAAATGATCTTAAATCAAAGAAAGAAATGATCAAATCTCAAAGCATGGTCGTCTTCGGTATTATTTGACACATAGTCATAGAAACTGATGGTGTCTAGAAGCTGCAGAGTTGTGGCCAGTTCATAGAAAAGTGGACAAATTGGCACAGTTTCCTACTTAGTATTCGTTTATAGTGCAGAAAGCCCATTCTCATTAAGAATGAATTGCTACAAATCTTACATAGTAAGGAGAATGTCCCATTACTCCTTCAATAACTGCTCCAAGGCTACGAGTAGCGGTGATTGTTCGTATTTAAACACCGTTTCATGAGCCCAACTTGTAACTTAACCAACAATGTAAGTCACCGCATCTTGCTAGTTTAATGTTTGAAAGGGGGACGCCGGCTGGCCATAGAAGTGCAGGCCCACAGTGCACACATATGAAAGTACTATGGAAATATAGAGTAAATAGTCATTAGTTAACTGGCGAAAGAAAGGGTTTAAAAAAAGTCAGTGTTTTTGGGTAAATGCATATTCATTATTTTCCATCAGTAATACAATCTACGATTTCCACCATATTAGCTGTTGAAGGTTGTAAAAAGTATTTGTTTACCTGCTGCGGCTGAACCCGGATCGTCGGAGTCAGTATTCATGATGAAGTTGTTTAGTTAAACGCACGAAATAAAACCGATCACTTTGTTGATGCAAGAAAAACACAATTACTTTTTGATATTTTGAACTTTGACAGTTGAATTGGCAGTTAATTTAGTGTTTCCATTGCGTAAAAAAATATCGATATTCGATTATAGATCTATTCGATTCTAATATAGTTTTATAAAATAATGCAGCCTTAAATATACGTTTCATGAAAATATTTTACTAAGATTATAAAATATTTAAAAGATAAATAGGATAATGACACTATTTTAGCTAAGATCCACCAACGTAATAATATTCGATATTCTCTTATAATCGATTATCTGAAATTATATTTCTGTAGTGGCAACTCTTAACACACACGAGCCCGCCGCGGGTCGGCTCGATACACACGAATTTGAGCTTTACTTCAATGCTGGTAGGGCGTAGATAGATTTGTTTACACATATCTGTCAAAAGGACGCAATTCCGGTGGGGTTAATAAATAGTTCAATTTCTTTTAATTTTTGTTATATTAACTCCAACTTTTAGCGACATACAAATAGCACGAATAATTAAGAACGAATATTTTAGCAATTTTTATAAAATGGAACATCGTGTGCACTTCTTGGCCATATTCCGGCATCCCTCTTTCACGCTGCATTAAATTTTACGAGATCTTTTTTATGCCTTGCAAACGTGGTCGGATAGTTCACTACTATAAATGGAGATATTTTAGAAGGAAACTAAATGTGGTCCTCTGATTCGTTCGAATCTAGAAGCAGGAAAATACCAATGGCAAAAATGCCAGCCAAAGAAGAAATGTCAACCTTTTAATTCTTTGGTTTTTCACTGAGCCGGCCATAAATAAAGATTAACGCTTGTTTCTGTAAAATTTAAAGATTGAAACCATAAGACCTTGGTGCGAAGGCCAACGCTGACAAGATAAAAACTTTATTTTATTTTACGCTCATTTGCACACATTATAGCTAAATACTAAAGTAAGTAGGTGGATATTAAGAACAGTAATAAAATTAATGTTGTCTATAATTTTGGCTCTATGTTTTATTATAACAAGCATGAAACAAGTTTTTTAGTTTTACAAACTACTTGTCATTTATTTACTAAAACGCACAGGCGCTTGCCACATAACGACTGTTGGACTAAATGTCCGTGCTAACTTTAGTTAATAGTCCAAGAGCTGGTGAACTTTCAAGTAACGGTTTAACTGTATGGCCAGAAAGTAAACTCATTATTTATAACATATGTACTTAGGGCAATAGCCATGATCTGGCAGGCGACAGCCATGCACATCACAAGACCCATCCTAGTCAAACTGTAAAAAATAAATAAAAAAACTTTTTTTTTATGTCAAAGGCGTCAAACGAGCTAGCGGGTCGCCTGATGGTAAGCAATCACCGCCGCCCATGGACATCCGCGACACCAGAGGTATCGTTGATGCCTTAACCCCATACCCTCCCCAACTGATTTTCTGCCTTTCAAGCAAACGTACCTACATTAACGCCTGAACAAACTCATCAACTGTGCTCTTTTAAATTCGCCTGTCTCATACTAGCGCTGATTGAAACCAAAGGCAGATTTACAATTAGATTTAAAGTTTTTTTTTTATATAATTTGACTGGGATCAGGCTTATGATTGACATCAGCCAGGTCATGGCTCTGGTATACAAATTCCTAAACATAAGAAAGACCGTTACAGGGTTCACTAGCTCTCCAGCTATACGGTCTTTAAGCCGAATACATAGCAGCGTTTCCCGCGTAACAAAGTGGGAATTAACATAATAATTTGTTCTCTTGCGGCAGATAAATTGAGGTATTAAACAAGGCACCATTTGTTTTTGTTTGCATTTGTGCCGCAGTACAGGGAATAAAAAATGCACCTGCGGAATTCACCTCTTGGGACTCATATTTTAAGAAATTGTTGTAAGATCTATCTCAGTTATATTTTTAAGCTCGATTTGAGAAAATCCTTTTTATTTGCAGTGAACCTATAACCTTTTAGTTCAGGGATCTCCTCAAATCACATAGGTTAAAGTTCTTGAAAATATAAGCAAAGTATTTATCATAGCGACTTAACATTTTTGCTTAATACTGCGTTGTTATTACAAACAAAATTTTTTATAAATAGACATCTTAACACTGTGTGGGTATTAACTCAAACCTTCGAAGCGCTACAAAATATTTACCAAAGAAGCTAAATTAGATTTCACAGATGCCAATAAAACAAAACAAAAAAGTAATACTTGCCACAACTCTCAACTTAAGTAATCGAAGTTTAAACAGAAACCCACGCAGTTATCTAGACATTGACTGATCAGAAGTACCAGGTTCGATGCCCGAGCGCGTTTTATCTTGAATTGTTGCGTCTGGAATTTATTACCGATGCCCGTTCCATCTTTGTCTGTCTGTCCGGTGAATGGAGCGATTTATGTGTTTGTTTAAAAGGGTTCTGTTATTGTATTAACGCATCTATCAGCAAATATTGCTGCAGTCGTTGGTCGGCTTTCTATTGTTGCCGAAAATGTATTTTCATGAAGATAATGTACGGTGAGAATGGAGCTTTCAATCAATTTAGCAATTTTTGGTATCTTTTTTTTAATATTTGGCATAGAGGCTTTGCGTAAGTAGCTTGCGTTTTAGAACGAAGGTTTAAGTAAGATTCTTTGTTGAAATCCTGGATTAGACCCTCATATTTGCAATCGGGCTTTTCTGCTCTAACTACACTGGTTTACTCAATGACAAATACATTCATCTAATGACAATTCATTAAAAAAATATCTCGATATCCTTTGATCACAGATGACAAGCAACAAACAATATCAAATAACCCACCAACCCTTCAAACTTGTTTATCTATACTAATATTATAAAGCTGAAGAGTTTGTTTGTTTGTTTGTTTGTTCGAACGTGCTAATATCAAGAAATACTAGGACAATTTAAAAAAAAATCGTTGTATAGTCCACTTTTCGAGGAAGGTTTTGAGCTATAATAAAACACTATGTGTGCGGAAACCGAAATCCACAAAAGTTGAAGGCGGCCAAGTTTATTTAGAATATTTTAGGAATTCAAATTATTAAGAAAGCAAAAACATCTACCCTTGCAATATCAACATCCCAATGGGTGATACTGCACCAAACAAGGGTGAAAGTTTCCACAACAAATTAATTGGAAGGGATCTACAATCAGTCCGGATCGCCAGAATCGGGAATTTAATATCGGAATTAATTAACGGTTCTTGTCCGGTCCCCTCTTAAAATAACGCTAAAACATGTTCCAATTTAGCTTGCTTCCGCCAAGCGATATGATATATCGCGTTGTTGTATTAGCGTTAGATGCTACAGTTAATTATGAAGGTTCCGTGAATATATTATTAAGCTTGTCGAGTTTGAGAACTGTATTTTAGTACAAACATAGGGAAATAGCTTAAAAGACAGTAGGTAGTATGTATTTATTTTTTAATAAATAAATAGTAGTGATTAAGTTATAATTAATTTAATAAGTACTGATAATAATACGTACGAACGTAGAAAAATCCTTATGAGCGGGATTTTGAAACCCATTGAATAATATATGCTGCGCTCCTCATAGATATTATCTTTTCGTTCGAAAACCGATCTTATTTTTTCGTCCCACAATATCGGCAGTAATTTGTATGCCATAAATTTCAATATGAAAATGTTAATGGAAATTGGGTCGTCCTCCCAACCCCGACTTAGTAGGAGTGAGGACGAATTGAGGCTGAAGTACTGAATTATGCGAGTTTGTAATTAGTCCAGCTGGGTATTTCCAACACAAGTAATTTCGCAGATAAATAAATTAACATAGATGTTTTTCGAAACTAGATGGACGTCCATCCATATTTATAAATTTTCAATTAAATATTTTGGGTCATAGATCATATTAAAACAAGCCTATCATCTTTTCCTTAAGTGTGCGTGAGTTGGCGGAAAGTAATAGTTATCTTCTACTACCCCATTATTTTTACGATTGATAGTAAGCATTACATGTATCGTCCATGATTGATATGAATGAATAAATTGCATTTAGTAAACATTTTAATAAAATTAAAAAATCACTTTAATAACATTTAATATAGGGATAAAAAATATTAATTGTTTAATGTACGGAATGAGAGCCTCATTCAAATGTATTAAGCCAAGGCTTACCTTATTATTGCTCAAATTCAATTTCTGTAATTCTCTACACATCTACTAATATGGAAACGCAATACGTGGGTACTTTACGTGAATTTAACTGTTCTCATGGTCCTTAATTCATGGCATTTTTAATTGCATGATTTCTATTTCATAAGTTTTAACTAGTTAGATAGCTTTTATTGTTATTTAAATTTTTGTTAAAAATCTATCGTATGACACATACTATGACTTGACTTTAAGAATGTATGCATTTGGATGGAAACGAATACACTAGGGCTTGTAAACCCTATAATAATAATAAAGGCATGTGTCATGTAAATTGCTTTAAAGTTTTTACATTCAATGCAAAAGTATAAAACCTCGTTTTACAGCCCCGGCCCCCAGCACACTGCTCGAGACAATGTTTCAATAGCAACACAGTTCGATAAACAATTTCAAGTCGCAAGATTTACGGCATCGCAAATCCGTCGCAGTAACCAATCGTACTAATAATCCTGCAAGACAGTGTACAAGTGAATTAAGTAATAAATCGCCAACCGCCGCGGGGCGCGACCTTTTTTAATTTTTAAACCATTAGCCGGGAAAACAAACGCGTAAATCAGGTGAAATTGTTTGCCGTAATTCGCAAGCGCTTTGTTCAGCCGATTCGGGGCCTTTTTTCTCCGTTTTTGTTTACTCCGTGACGTTTTCGTGTTTGCAATGATCCGAATGTTGAAGTAGTATGTAATTGTGTTTCTGTAGCCGTTTTTTATTAGATGGGGTATCTTTTTTTTGCTGGAGTACTCTTTTACGCGCACTAGCGTACTGGCTAGCTAAGCCTGCATCCGTGCGTGGGGCTCAGAACTAGAGACGTTCGTCCCACTCCAGAGGTTTCCTTGGTACCCTAGCAGGGAAGGATCGGTGCCCGCATTGTTAGGCGCTAGACCGATCCGTCCCCTAATAAGAACCGTACAACATTGTTAAAGTAGACAACATAAAAGCTGATGCATGAGAAGAAAATCAAACAGAAAAATTCAGTGTGTTTAATCACTTCATTGAAATATCAATGATACATTAGAATCAGTCATCAGGCCATGTCTAGATCAGTTCTTCATTGCTCATCTTCATTGTGTCTGGTAAAGTCTAGAATGACTCAGACATTTTTTTTCAGTTGCGCTTGTTCAAGCTACAATACATATGTACATATAGTTAACCCCTGTTCCACGCGTAACAAAAAGCGCGCCGGTCGAAAACTACCGTCCAATATATCCGTTGCCAATCTAAGTATTGCGTGTAGTTCGTCAAACGGTGATCAGGCGGGTAATCCGCGACTCTCTGATTTCCCTCGGGAACTTTGTTATTAGAAGTGGGTCGGCAACGCAAATGTGATTCGGGACTCGCCGCGGAATCGAGCCCACGCAATTACGTTCAAACTTATAGACCCGCGTGTCTTGCTATGTACAGGTATCCTGGAAAAGGGCTGAACTAGCATTCTAGGTAAAGGATGGGGACTAATAGGTTTCCAAGTAACAGGTTGGGTCTCAGCTAGGTTTGTTAGTGTTTAAGTATTAACCAAACGAGGAGCATATATATCACTAACCGGGACTGAACCAATCTTTATAACGTTTTGAATGTGTCGACTTTATGAACGATTAAAATGTGGACAACAATATGGGAACTTTGTTTATACTGATATTATTGACTATTTGTTTGCATATATTTATTTAAGTACCCTGAGTGTCACTATCTATCAGACACTGTCTGTACATACTCGTATATCTTAAGTTTATCTGGAAACTGATACTTTTATAGTGCGACTGAAGAAATTTGCCATTAGCCCTCATGTTATAGTAAGCGTTAGTTATAGCACAACATCCATGTTAGAAGATATTAATTTGTCAGAGATACCGGCAATTCGTTGACCATTTGTCATCATTAGAGTGGCCTTTGGTCGCCCGCAAGTCTTGTGATTGCCACGGGAACGCCTTAAGGTTTGTGTACTAAGAATCATGGAAGTTGACCACTATGCCTGAGATATACCCAAAAGTACTATGTATGTAACACATAACCAATTAGTTTACTCATAAGTCAAATTAAATGTAATTTATTGTATCTTAAAAATTAAGAAAGAGCGGGGTCTCCAAACACAGATATTTATACTAAAAGATATTGAATAAACGATTTTTCATTTTTTTCATTTTTTCATTATATTTTTCTTTCGAAGTACAAGGTAAGGTGCGAGCAGAATTCATCAAGACTACAACTACTATGGACACACAATTTTCTATATAATATAAAAATATTATTAATTAGTTTCAGTCATTCTACATAAGTGTCATCTTGCGTGAGTCGTACCATACACAAGATAAAGAGTATTACAGTGTTGATGTATTGGCTATTATTATTATCTAACTATAGAAATATTATAGAAGTGCTACTGGGACAGTAAACTAACGATCCATGTATGCCAGTATTTATCCATATAGTATTAATAGAAGAATATGAAATTCTTCGTCATTTTCAATTTGATTAAAAGATAATTTCTAAGTAAATGTAAATTTTATTGACAAAAAAAAAACTGTCATTTCAGGAATCATCTATACTAATATATAAAGATGAAGAGTTTGTTTGTATGTTTGTTTGTTTAAACGCGTTTATCTCAGGAATTACTGAACCGATTTGCAAAAATCTTTTTGTGTTGGATAGTTCATTTGACGAGGAAGGTTTTTAGACTATTGGAAATTGAAATCCATGCGGACGGAGTCGCGGGCGGCCGCTAGTAAAAGTATGTTTTTGTACACCTGACCACCTGTTCCACGCAAACATCCGACAGCCGCAAGATAAATAGCGGTATTTACTTAACATTTCACTACTCATTAAGCTTCTATTTGTGATTTATGCATTTACCCACCTCCTAGTACCCCACTTCCCCACTTCCCAGCTCCCAGCTTGACTCAAAACGCATCTAATGAGGCAATACATTACGCCGTCCTCTCGGAGCTGGTTATGTAAATTTTCAACTAGCACCCAGACTTTGTTTGCATACATTAAAATAATGAGATTTTTATTCACCTAGAATTTCGCGGAGGGACTTTGGAGTTTATTAAAAAAATGGAGATGCCATCTTAAGTGCAGATGTAAGAAAATATGCTTATGGGTTTATAAATTATTGGATTTGTTAGTTCTCGTGATTTAGAATTTCGCGGTTCATTATAAACTAACTCCAATTAACAATATTACCAGCTGAAACGTCCTGAAGTAAGGAATATCTGTTCTACTTACTAGATATTACTTTTAGTTACATCAATAAGTCTTATTTCCTAGGTAGTGTGCGACCCTTGTGCGGTTGTTTATGTTCATGGACAGCGGTGATCACTTATCTTTAGAGGTGCACTAAGCTTTAATGGCATAATCTAACGGCTTTGAAATCGGTGAATCGGTGACAGTACTAAATTACTACTGTCACCGATTTTGCAGCCGCTGCATGAACATTTGCGCTAAGTCCTCTAGTGACCTTCTTGTTTGTTTCCCTCCCTTTAACATAAAAACATAGTAAGATACTTGTACATATAAAACGCTAGAAACTAAACGCTGTTTTTCTATTCAATGAAACTTTCCCTGCAACAGTAAACAAGTCGCAGTGACCCGCAGCAAAGTTATTTAACTGCAGTGTTTGGATGCTTGGCTTCACACCAAACGGAATTAAGTACAGTTGTTAATGTTCTACGCATATTCTACGAGTTAAATAATTTAAAAGAGGAGGCATTGTAGATCATTTGATGAAGTGATGAAAAAATAATAAGTGTGTAAAAATATTTATTATTATTAAAAGACCCCAGAGTATTTCAATGAGGTTAAATGCCGAAAAATCATAGAATTAAAAAATAATGTGATTATATTATCAAATATGAGCAATAACGAATTCACTTCAAGTACTTTTTTAAAAATATATAATACTTTTGAATTGTTGTTCACTAATTCATCAACTGGTGAAAATTGTTACCAAAGCTGACAAGGATCCTCATAATATAGTTAGCAGCTCTCGGTTCCCTACATTAGCTTTTTTGTGGCCCTCTCTGCTGTGAAAGAGCTCTCGATGGGCTAATGGAGCTCTCCCGAGCAACGGTACTCGACTTCCAACTGTTTCTGGAGGGAAAAAGCCCTGTTATGAAAGGGAATTGATTTTGCTTGAAAATTTTCAATTGAATTCTTTTTGCCTATTCGTTAATGCTCTTTTTCTTTCTTTATGGCCCGTTGGTCGAGTGGCTGGAGACCCTAGCTACAAATCCAAGGGTCGCGGGTTCGAATCCCGCTAGGGGCAAATGTTTGTGTGATGAACATCGGCATTTGTACTCGAGTCATGGATGTTTATAAAAAGTATTTAAGTATGTCTATCCGTTCCCTAGCTTCCATAGTACAAGCTTCGAGCTTAGTTTGGGGCTAGGCAATTGGTGTGTTAGTCCAAGGCATTTATTTATTTACTAGCGGCCGCCCGCGACTCCGTCCGCGTGGATTTCTTTTTTTCGAAATAAAAAGTAGCCTATGTTCTGTCTCAGGGTCTAAAGATTGTCTGTACCAAATTTCATCAAAATCGGTTGCGAGGTTTAAGCGGGAAAGCGTAACAGACAGACAGACAGACAGACAGACAGACAGACAGACAGACAGACAGAGTTACTTTCGCATTTATAATATTAGTTGGGATTATTTTATTAGTCAAGTAACATGAATAACTGATATAATACAAAGTGCATAAGAACTTATTTTCAATAGAAGAATATTATAGAATTTATAGAAGAATATTATAGAATTTATTATCAAATGTTCTTATGCATTTTGTAGGATTAAAACTTTTATGGCCTTTGGTGTCAGCCAGTAACCGTATTATATTTCGTCCACCAAGCCAGCTAAGTAAAGGAAAGTGCTTTTTGTCTATGTATTTTAATTCAGTCTTATGTGTGTGCACACATTTTGCATGCAGGAAGTAACATAACTTCTCAACATGCATAAGAGTGTACCATGTGTAACCATGCTTGTAAACTTTGCTTGTCTGTCGCTGTCGTAGATAGTTAGCCGAAAGTTTTATAAATGAGCAATTTGATCGCGAAATGGGTGTTTTATTAGGTAATATTATTAATAAAACTAGCAGCTTCACCGTTGGCACTTTATTTTCGTCTAGTTTGAACCATTTCTCAAGGGAAAGGGTGTGCTGAACAGCGCTTAAAGCATGGCTCGGCGTTTGAGGCGTCATCGGCTCGCGGTAAGCCCACCTGCACTTATATAGCTTAGCTACTCAACTACTGAGACAGCTCAATTATCAGCCAGTAACACAAGCTGTGTCTTATGAGTGTGCTAAGCAGCTCTTAGCGTAAGCCGCGTTAGCACACCAGCACTCACTGCAATTAGCTGTCCCATTACTCAGACAGCTTGCCCAATTATCAGCTAGTAACACAAGCTTTATTTCATGTGTGTGCTGGGCAGCGCTTAGCGAAATCCACGTTATCGGGTCGCGGTTAGCCAACCTACCCTTAGTGCAGTAAGCTGTCCCACTACTCAAACAGCTAACTTAATTATCAGTATGTAACACAAGCTTTATTTCATGTGTGTGCTGGACAGCGCTTAGCTTAAGCCGCGTCATCGGGTCGCGGTTAGCCAACCTACCCTTAGTGCAGTAAGCTGTCCCACTACTCAAACAGCTAACTTAATTATCAGTATGTAACACAAGCTTTATTTCATGTGTGTGCTGGACAGCGCTTAGCTTAAGCCGCGTCATCGGGTCGCGGTTAGCCAACCTACCCTTAGTGCAGTAAGCTGTCCCACTATTCAAACAGCTAACTTAATTATCAGCTAGGAACATAAGCTGTGTCTAATGTGAGTGCTAAGCACCGCTTAGCGTAAGCCGCGTTATTGGCTGGCAGTTAGCACACCGGCACTAACTACAGTTAGCTGTCCCATTACTCAGACAGCTTGCCCAATTATCAGCTAGTAGCATAAGCTGCGACTAATGTGTGAGACACAAGCTGTGTTTAATGTGTGTACTTAGCAGTGCTTAGCGTAAGCCGCGGCGCTTGGCGCGTCATCCAGCCCACCTGCACTTATGAAGCGAAGCTGTCTAGTAAATACTTGGGAAAAATATATTATAATGGAATCTGTATGAAACAAAACTTTTTTTTTTGTTGATAGGAGGCGGGACGAGCAGTTTGCGCACCTGATGTGCTGCCAATGGACAGCTTAATGTTGTCATGTTACAAAATCCCTTTCAACGAAATGTTACTGAACGGTTGGTTGGAATAGATGAGAAGTGGGAAAGCTTATCAGTGTCAATGTATTTCCTTTTTTAAAGAGGTTGAAGGCAATACATGATGTGCAAGGGCCCTCATCAATGGGAACGGCTTAGACCTACTCAATAAACAATACTCCTTTATGAATGAAGAGGGAGGTTGAATCGCATGAATTCCCTTGCCCTATCTAGTCGACAAGCTTATCGAGAGAAGCCACGATTGTCTACAATAATGTATGTATCTTTGTTATGTTAGATGGGCATACTTATTCAAATAACCCATAAGTTAATGGGATAATGAAAGTGTTAGATCTAGTAGCACTCAGATGTTTAACCTTAAAGGC
The DNA here is from genome assembly GCA_958496325.1 of Nomophila noctuella. Taxonomy (NCBI): domain Eukaryota; kingdom Metazoa; phylum Arthropoda; class Insecta; order Lepidoptera; family Crambidae; genus Nomophila; species Nomophila noctuella. The sequence continues at coordinate 16,092,045 of OY292482.1, forward strand.
GCAGAAACAAAGGCGAAGAAAGGCTCCTAGGGATCATATTCTAATAAGATTTGATAAGTTAAAGTCCAAGGAGAGATATCAGAATCATTTTACTTTTGAAAGGGTGAAGAAAAGAAATCTATATTTTTTTTTTACCAAAACCTGTTCAAGGTCACATCTTTGGTCATGGTAACCATTACAAATAAATTCAAAACCATTACCCGTCTGAACTCTTAAAGTAAACTATCATTTGTCATCACATAATCATCTTTTCGTAATTCAGATGGGTTTTGGCTTAATCATCACGCTTGCCAAATGCGGATAACAACGCCGGGCTGTGTTCAGAAGAACCGACTCAAAGCCTGACCCGGAAATCAAACGCAGAACTCTTAAGCAGGTTAATTATTGGCAATACGGCTTAGTGAAATGAACGCGAAATTCGCGTCAGGAGCTCTGGCAGTGAATTACTCGGGGATTGCGTTCATATACTCGTGTACTCGTTATCTGTTCTGTTTATCGCCGCACCTTACCGAGCGAGTAACTAAGCGTATTAGCGCAGCGACAAGACTCTTATAGTTGTGTTAGCGGTAAGTAATAAAAATACTGTTTTACACACTTCAAATCTATACTAATATTATGAAGATGAGGAGTTTATTTGTTTGTTTGAACGCGCTAATCACAGGAAGAACTGTGCCGATTTGAAAAAATCTTTTTGTTTTGGATAGTACGTATATACCTAGACGGAGTCGCGGGCGGCCGCTAGATATATAGGTATAATATGTACCTATATTTCTTACTCGAATGGCATAGGTATAGCCTTCAGCTAAAATTATGGAGTTAAAAGAAAATTATTGCTGCAACAGTTGTCATTTAAACACGGTAAATACATCATTTTTATCAATTGAATGAATGTATGGACCAACAGCTCTCAATGAACGTTTATGATGTGGCGTCTTTAACGAATGCTACGACGAAATTATGCTACGAAAATTCGTAGCATTGTCGTAACACGACTGCAGCGAACATAAATGAACACTAGGATAAATTATAACTATTTTATCTTCGGCAAATCATAAATGAAGTGTTTCTTATGACGAGATCACATAATTATTCACAGACAATGTTTGATTACAGTATCATAAAAATTATGGCCATTGGTATTGTCGTAGCATTACGTACTACGAAAATATCATTGCTACGAGATAATGCTACTTCGGGCAATCTCGAATGAATTACAGTTGTTTTCTTGACAGATATAATCTTAGTCAGGATGACATTACTATTATTTCCCAACAAAAGGAGCAATTAAGTAACTACATTATTTGCCTATTGGTTATCGTAGCGTTCCAATGTTCATATTGTCGTCCTATAACGAGAGTTGTGTTACGGAAAAATCATTTATTTGGCAACTATGACAAAAGCTGCCAAGCACGTTCCCTATGGGAAATCATGGCACGCCAATAAATAGCTAATTTGACTCGTATGCACGCCGCCTATGAATGGGAGTTTAATCTACTAGGTTCCGTATTAAATATAAGTACACTTTGTTACACAGGAGTCGAAATGTTGTATGGTTCTGTATGTTGAAATAAAATAAAAGTATTTTAAGGACTATTTTAAATGTATTTTTTGACAATAAATCGTTTTTTACAAAACTAGTTAACTTGTTTATTTACATTTTAAGTATCGTAACTTAATTTTCCCAACAGAGTTGTTCTCGGCAAATCGGTAACATAAAATAAAAAATACACTAGGATATCCAAAAAAATCAATAAAATAAAAAAACTTTGTTTATAAAATAAATTTAAGATTCATTTTTAGAGTGCCGATCCATAAGTTCCAGTTACAATGGAGCTAATTTCAAAACGCGATCCCTATTCATTTGTTATGCAATTGTTTCCGCGAACCTTTTTTGCCTGGCCTTGCTGTATTAGTCTTCGTTAAAGAACATTTTTAAGGCTCACGATATTTGAATAAGAAATTGGTCCTCTTAATACCTGCTATGAACGGATTGCTTTATCATTAAAACCAATTTGCTGGCTTATATACGAGTAAAACACTTGGTGAAAGTTGGTTGTACCCAGTAGACTCGTATCATACATATAAGATACTGGCTGACGCCCGTGACATCGTCCGCGTGGATTTCAGATAACTTTTTTCTCAATAAAAGGTAATGTTCTTTCTCGCGGTGTAAAGATTAATTATCTATGCTAAATTTTATCAAAATAGGTTAAAGGTTTAAGTGTTAAAGCGTCACAAACAGACAAACAGACTGACAGAGTTACTTCGCTTTGATTATATTAGAAAAGATGGCAAATAGTTACAAAATTGGATCAATATATAATATATAAACATAAAAATATATACATATCGATGCCTAACGGCCAAAATGGCCTAAGCGACATTTTTTGCGAAATCGACTTATATACATCATTGGAATCGCCTTTTTTTCTGCGTCGTTTTATCTAGGTTTCATCTCTCTAGGGCGTTATTTTTGTCGCTTAAGCGGTTGGTAAATTAAGGCTCGAAGCCTTAATTTTACGTCCTAAGCGCCCAATATTTAGTGTTTTTTTTCATTCTGGTGGTTAGGAAATATAATATTTTGAAAAAGTTACTTAGACAATTTTGCTTGAAAACAATAAATAACAAAAATGTCGCTTAATACTTTCGGGCTGCAATTTTCAAATATAAGATATGGCGCTTAGGATTATTTGCCCTATCACATATTACTTACTATGCATTGTGGCGCTTATCCCATTTTTTTCTCAAAATAAATGATTCAATCTATGGGTATTGGTGTCCCTGGTCGCAGACTTTCGCTAGTACAGGTTATCTGCGACACCCTGTATATTTAGTATTTCGCTAACACTAAGAGTTTTTCGTCAATCACTTCTTATGTTAGCTTAATGTCGGTTAAGCAATTTTAATAAAAATACAGATGCAATTAAGTCGCTCAGGCTGACATGTTTTTTTTGGTAAATGCAATTACGACATTTTTGCTGTAAAAAAATAAATCCATTTGAGCATAAGCGACTAAAAACACCCTTAGATGAATGATTTGTAATACTTTAATAAATACATTTTGAAGAGAAGTATCTTTTATATTTACACCTAAAATTTGGAATCTTAGGAAGCAAAACCCAACGACTTATGATTTTTTTTCGTAATTTTTCGTCTTTAATCCTCTCTCCTGTAAAGTTTGTGAAGTGGCGGTTAGGCCTTTTTGGCCGTTAGGCATCGATATATATTATATATGTATATATTTTTATGTTTTTTAGTCTAGTTGCTCCGTTAGTTTTTAGCTATGCAAGGTAAGCGTCGATGCAAAAAAGAAAGATACTATAAAATAATAAAAATATGAATCCTTGGTATCACGAATTTCCGCATTTCCAATGTTATTCATAGTCAGATGCATCAATATCAACCAAGTCACTTCATATTCGTACAGTCTACACAATGTTGTGTGTCTAAACACTGAAGTGGAATTGTAACAATTCCCAGCGCAGGTTGTTTTTCAAGACCAAGTTATTTATACGAGCTGAATCCTGAATAGATTTGAATCGTTATATGCCCTCACGATACTTCGAATTGTTTTAAAATTTGCACAAAATTAATGTAAAGATTTAAATCCTTTTATATGCACCTCTTTACTTCGTCCTGTTCAAAAATTTGAAGCGACTGTCGCTTCTTATCGCATCGACAGCAGGTTGAAAAGTACGTCGTGCCATCAAAAGTTATGCCTCAGTTTTGTATCCGGGGCATATTTAATGATTTAAATCTATGACTGAATGAGTTTGTGTCGTGTTTTATTATGAAAATTTAATTTATGTTCTATTCATAACTGCACGCATCAATATTGACCAAGTCACTTCATATCCATATTAACACAATGTTGTATTTCTAAACACTGAAGTGGAATTGTAACAATTCCCAGCGCAGGTTGTTTTTCAAGACCAAGTCGTATTTATACGAGCTGACTACTGGAATATTCAAATACGTTCCGCTGGGACTCTCGCCTTTGTTTTGATAAATAAGAATCTAATTTGCAAATAATTTCAGTTCCGTATCTATCGTGTATAATTTAACATCTGTATGGAATTCTAATTGGCAGCTTTGCTATTGAAGTAACGAATTCGTTCTTCAAATGAGAGGTTTTAAAGAGCACATTCATTTTAATTTTCTATTTTTTTTTTTAATTTATTGCATCAAAAGCTGCTCAATATACAGGTTGGAATTTTGTATGCGGTATTAATTATAGACTTAATTTTTTTTTGTAAATAATCAAATAATTAAAGATTTCGTGGTTTTCCTGTTCACTTAATTTATGAAGTTTGTTAGAGAGATTTCGTCATATTAATTGATCCTAACGTTCAATGTAATAAAAGAACAGGATAAAACTTTTATACAATTTGGTCGGTTCAATTACCGGGTGAGGCAAGCGAATTTTCCAAAATATTTGAATGCAGTTGTCCTTCTTTTCAAAAATAAAGGAATGTTTCCTTTGCGAAATTCTTTCTATCTACAGTATGAAGAGTACTTCTCCTTCAGGTGGCAAATTTCATCCTGTCTAAGCTCTGAACGTAAAGGCTCGTATTCTCGACTTTTACACTTTCCAAACAAATCAATATTACGAGTGTTTAACTATTTATTTTGGATTATAAATTATTTATATAAGAAATGGATATACTGACTCACAGTTTCCCAATACGCTAGCATGACAGTCAAAAATACCGTGGAATCACATAATTATGTATGAACGTTTTAATTATTAATTATTTGAAATAAAACCATACAACAAATTAAAAAAAAAATAATTAGATACCATGCCAAAACAAAAGTAAAATATTATAAAACAAATACAATTTCTTTCATAAGTTTCTCTCAGTAATTTTCTACCAAGTAACAAGCAGTAAGCTGTCGCCAGCTCATTCCTCCCCCTCTCTGGCAGTAACGAGACGCTCCGCCTTCCAAATATTAATTAGCTCCTTTGTCAAGCTGTATTGGTCTTCTGCAGTCTTCGACTGGTATGGTCAGTAAAAATGCACTTGAAATTCAAGACGAAGAATTTTTCAAGGGGCATACATTATATTTCGATTTAGTTTACGTGAGATTAATTTTGATACTCGTATTTATTATCTTACTTACTAGCGGCCGCCCGCGAGTCCGTCCGCGTGGATTTCGATTTCCAATAGCCTAAAGCCTTCCTCGTCAAATATACTATTCAACACAAAAATATTTTTTCAAATCGGACCAGCACTTCCCCAGATTAGCGCGTTCAAACAAACAAACTCTTCAGTTTTATATATTAGTAAAGATAAAGTTTATGATGGCTCAGCGATCCAAGCGTACTTTATAACATCTATACTATTATATTAAAGCTGGAAAGTTTTTTTGTTTGTTTGAAGCGCTAATCTCAGGAACTACTGGTCCGATTTGAAAAGTTATTTCTACGTTGGATAGTCTATTTAACGAGGAAGGCTTTAGGCTATAGTATATACATACTTATGTGTGAGGAAACTGGAAACCACGCGGAAGGAGCCGCGGGCGGCCGCTAGTTAGAAATAGAATTAAAATTACATACAATGCCACAAGAAAGTCATAAAATTAAAAAAAACTACTACAATTTTTTTCATAAATTTTCTTAAACATTTTCTACCAAGTAACAAGCAGTAAGCTGTCGCCAGCTCATTACTCCCCCTCTCTGCAGTAACGAGACGCCCCGCCTTCCAAATATTAATTAGCTCCTTTGTCAAGCTGTATTGGTCTTCTGCAGTCTTCGAACTGGTACGGTCAGTAAAAATGTACTCTAAATTCATGGCGATGACTTTTTCAAGAGGGGATAATATTGGCTTATATTACGATTCAGCTTACGAGAGATTTATTTAAAGTTATAGGGAGGCAAACGAATAAGATGGTTAATGTTCACCGCTACCCATGGACATCAAAAACCACACAAGAGTCGCAGATGCACTGCCTGTCTTTAGGACCACATACCCTCCCTTACTGAGGTTAATAATGATTCGGTTCATGCCGTGTACGAATCAATTGTAGATACTCGTATTTGCGTGCATAATAATATAACATTTTAAATGTATTTACAATAAATAATCACTAAACTTACAACTTACTACGATTTTAATATTTTAACGCCATTGGCAAGGCAAGGAGTTAGTAGAATAATAATAATAATAATAATAATACCCTCCGGCCGTATTCGGCCGTGGCGGCCGATCTTACGATCAGCCAGGTACGCAGGATATATTATAGTGCACAAGTGAGTGCGCAAGCACAGGTGCACTCCCTATTCCTTCACTCTCATAATTCGGTGGGACAGCAATCTGACACGACCGTAGAGAGATCAGGCGCAGGACCAACGGCTTAACGTGCCTTCCGAAGCACGGAGGAGCTCGAGATGAAATTTTTCGGTCACCCATCCGATGACTGGCATCTGCGAACGTTGCTTAACTTTAGCAACCGCAGGCCGAGTGCGCTAACCACTGCGCCATCGAGCTCCTCAAAGTAGTAGAATATGTACTAGGGAGCCTGCTAGTTCAAAACAATAAAATTTCTTCAAAATCAAAAATTAAAATAAAATATTCTTTATTCAATTGGGCTTAATATAAGCACTTACTAATCGTCATAAAAAATACGGTAGTACTAATGACTCGACCACCGATTCGGAAGGCAGTTTCTGCCGAGAAGAATCGGCAAGAAACTCGACAGTTGCTCTTTTTAATCGCCATAGTTATTACAATAATTCATCAGCAATTGCTGTCATTGAGTCATACAGTCTGCTGTAAATATAAATTAAAAATCAAAATTAAAATGTTACTTTATTTTGGACTGGTTGCGTCCTAGTCGACCAGTCCCCAAAGGTGGCACCTGTTCACTAGTATGACGTGACTTCAAAATTCATATAAAGGTAAGTAGTTAGTTGGTAAGTTAAATTGCAAGAGCGCCAACATAACTTAGTCAAATATTGAATCACGATCTGAACTTGTAACACATTTTGGATGTTGGTACATTGTTTGGTGTTCTGTATAAAAAGATAGAAACTAAGATGGTTGATGTATGTAATTTTAAATAGTGCAGCGTTTTTGGTGCCGATCTTACTGACTGCTCATTAATGTTTTGTCCGTTGTATTTTTGATACGCCCCGATCGAAATTGGCACAATGGGATGTCAGTAATTAAAATTGGGTGTTTTGTACGAAGAATTGTACAAACGAACCTACAACTTTCCCTTTATTTGTATCAAAGAAACTAAAAAATATTTAACCGAAGCCAATAATCGTGTTTTGAAATTTATTTCAAACATTAGAGAATTATGGTATGTGGTTCAAAATTCATTTAGGACTATTTCTTACCCTCTACTTTGCCAGCAATGTCAAGATTTCTGTTTTATCCCATGGAAGCATATAATCGGATAAAAATAATCGTATCCCCTAAGACAGCCCATACCCTGCTTGTTTGATAAAATTTATCAAAATCCATTCAGTAGTTTCAGCATGATTGACGGAGAAACAAAAAAAAAATTTTACACATCAGTGTATAATTCCCTTATCGAGTGCATATCCAGAATGAGCAAAACATTATCATTAGTATGATTATTCCCATCGATGTATATCACCGAGTTATCCATCATCCCCTAGACGAAAACCCGCCCGATCCTTCGACAAGACGCAACCAATCGATAATAAACATTGTTTATTCACAATGTTAACATAGCATAATCACAGGCCATTAGAGACAGCAGAGAAGTGCACTAACAGCACAACTTCTAGCTCAAGTAGTTCCATCTCATCTTGCGAACTACTCACCACCTGTGGTACGGAGTTTTAGAGATGAGAAAGGCTGGTGTGATATGTCATTGTTATCACTTCACGTAACTGCGTGATAAGTGTCATTCATTGATGTCAGTAATACTGCGTATGACAATTTGTTTCGTGATAAATATCGTTCTGAACATTTGTTGCGTCCATTGATCTAGCTCTGTGATGGAAAATATCAATAAAAAATATATTAAATATAAATTTAAAAAAAAAGATAGGAATACTTAAATTTCTGCATGGTCCCTAAGAATATGGTAAACTATTCTAACTTACAATTAAGTATTATTAATGAGCTTCCAAGCGAAAAAAAGGAAATCGCAATTCCTCAGGATTCCTTAGATCTTGATTGAAAATCCACCTAGCCCATTATAAACCTAGATCTAATACTACTAATAAAAACATGTTACTAACATGTTTTTTATATGCTACAACTTTTAATATGCTACAAATGTACCTGTGACTAACACTTACACACCACTAGTTTACACTCGGCCGCTCATAGTGATATTTAAGTATGAAAGTACAAAGAACAAGTTCAGTTAAGCAGGATATCTGTGTCTTGCGAGTTTAATCCTATTCAACATCAAGTTGCGTTTTATAAGTAACTTACTTAAGCCCGCATCCGCTTGGAATGGTCATTGTTTAACAGCGAGGTCTTAACTGACGAGGAAACTGCCTAAACAAATAGACACAGTTTAAAATAAAAAAGAAGGAATTTAACATTAGGCGCTCTTACTCGTATTCATAGTAAATTAAAGATAATAAAAAAGTAATTGTTATTAAATACTTCCCAAATGAATATTTTCCGGAAATATTACTTGGGCAACTCGATTTTAAACCTATAACGTGTCCCGTACGCAACTTCCCATAGAAAAATGTATTCTATGAGGCAAGAATTTTTAGGCTGTCTCACTCAGTTTGGACTGAGTTTTCAGCTATACTGCTTCAGCATATATCTTTGAGCTCAAGAATATTAATTATCACGAATGCAAAAAATTACGCCAATTTTAGCCAATATTCTTTGTGATATACCTATTTTATTTCTAGTTATAGAACAGATGTTTTAGTTAATTCCATAGCTACTACTCGCAATGCCACATTTAGGACAATTTGTGATTTTAATAAGAAGACCGCATTTTTTTTTAAATACGAGAAAACACTGGCAGTTTAGAAAAAAGAAAAAGTCACCACAGGCCCACTACCCGAAACCCAAAAAAACTTAACAAAGGAGGTTTTACAACCATCCTCTTTAGCAAACCAGTGCAGTACAAAGTGGTTCGCTACAATCGAATATCTCAAGGACGCTGGAATGCAATACGGTAACTTGTTGCATCTGGCGCGTTGCCAGCAGCGCTGTGGTCACGTACACGGATTACTCTTTGATTTATTTATTGATGCCTAATGTGTTTATCGGTTCGAGTGGTTGAGGTACTGGGTTCGATTCCTCGGTCGGGAAAATTGTGGTGGAATTTGTCAGTGACTGCTTGGGTTCGTAATCAACATTTGAGCTCATAGGTGCGATTCACTAAGCGCAAATGTCATTAAAAACCTTGATCGCAGCGGTTGTGTAATCTGTGACAGAACTTTTGGTAATCTGTAAGAACTATTTCAACGCTGCATGATATTAAAACTTCGAGCGATGTTCAGGCTGACACCCTCGTGATTTCAGGCGTGAGCGCATCAAAAGATTGTCGCTTAGTCAATTGCATAGCAGCACGCTTGATGACTCGTAAATCTAGTACTTACCTTGTGGCGTAAGATGTACCTGTAACAAATAACACGATTTTGTTAATGAAGGTCTTTAATTTGCAGTAATGCATAAGAGTAAAATAATTATCATCAATGAATGTATTAATGAGAAGCTCAATGGCGGAGTGGTTAGTACGCTCGGCTAGTGATTGCTTCGATTAGCGACTTTCGCAGAGGGCAGTCATCAGATGGGTGTAATACGTGACTACGTAGATTATATTAGTAGGTAAAGTATTTAATGATTACTTAATGTCCACAATGTAGTATGTAATGTTGTAGTCCTGATCTAAAATGTATTCGAAAAGCCATCGAATCAAACATCTCTTCCACAAGCTACCCACATTGAAATCACAGAGAAATCCGAGTAACAGTCGTAGTAGTATAGTACCACAATTAACCGTGCTCGCGTAATATACGAGTAGTAACTTGTTGCCGCTGGAAGCCGGCCAGACCCACACCCACGGGTGTAAAGCTTTGCGGTATTTACATTTTCAATACTTTGATGCCGGTATTGATGATAATTTATTTATTTATTTTTTAAATGTTATAATATGACCCAGCAATTTAACCAAGAACGTGGCTGGGGCAAAATTTGTGTTGATTTTTCTGAACACAGCCCGGGTTTCTGATCACCAACTCGCATTTGGCAAGCGTGGCGATTAAGCCAAAACCCATCTTTGTAACGAAAGCATAATTTTAAGTGATGGAGCCTTTGCCTCGCAGTGGGACAGTAATAGGCTGATATTTTTTGGGACGGATGACTTGATTGATTAAGGTTAAGGTTATTTTGTTTGTTAACCCTTAATACTTTCCCCTTTCACATATTGGGTGTATTCAATAATTTTTATTTTGGAATGTAGATGAGTTAACGATTTGGTCAAAGATAAGAAGTAAGGTAAAAATTTTCCACTTCATGAAATGTTCAATTCAACGATATGGCCGTGACATATACATATTAAAATGATGAAAAATAGGAACAACTCAGACCAATAAAATTCAAACATGTTAATAAAATATTGTACTCAGTAACTTGTTGCCGCTGGAACCCGGCCAGTGCTCGGTTAGACCCGCGGGTGTAAAGCTGCGCTATTACACTTTAAACACTTTAATGGAGATTATGTAGCTCGCGTTGTGTTGAATAGTTAGTTGTTTGTAAAGCACTTGTTTTAGTGTTACAGATATCAGGAGCACAGTAGTATCAAAATCACACTTTAAATAAAAAAAAACATGAAATAAAAATACTTTCACTTACTTAAATACTTACATTACAAATAAACCAAAAAACACCAAGTCATAAAAGTTATCAAAAATAAATCTATATCTATAAAACTCAAAGGTGACTGACTGATTGACTGACTGACTTTGCATACATAAAGCTACTATGACGTAGGCATCGCCTAAGCAATCATTTTGATAAATTCCAACCCCCAAGGGGGTAAAATAGGGGATGAACGTTAGTATGAAAATTCGTCATTTTTCAACCGATCGGCTTGAGACTTTGCATTCATAAAGCTACTCTGACGTAGGCATCGCCTAATCAATGAGATTGATTAATTCCATCCCCCAAGGGGGTAAAATAGGGGATGAACGGTAGTATGAAACTTTGTTAATTTTAAACCAATCGGGCTAAGACTTTGCATACATAAAGCTACTATGACGTAGGCATCGCCTAAGCAGTCATATCGATAATTTCTAACCCCCAAGGGGGTCAAATAGGGAATGAACGTTAGTATGAAACTTTGTCATTTTTTAACCGATCGGGCTGAGACTTTGCATTCATAAAGATAATATGACGTAGGCATCCTCTTTTAAAGATTATTTGAAAAATCCACCCATAACGGGAAAAATAGGTGATAAAGAAACCGAAATCCACGCGGACGAAGTCGCGGGCGCCCGCTAGTCTAGACATAAAAACTAAACCTTATAAATCACTGTATTGATTTACATGTGTAGTGTATGTGTGTGAGGTTGTGTGCGAGTGTTCATGTATAGCTACTAAATTACAAATATACTTAAATATGACCGTTTTAACTTAATTAGATAAATATAAAAACTTCGACTAATAAACACGGACAATGTATATATATTCAAAAGTTTAAATACAAAGCAAAAAAAAGTTCGATTTGGGCGTTCAAAAAAATATCTTTTCAGCTTTATTAAACTAGAAGAAAAAGAAAAAGGAACAATGTTCATCATAATAATGTTTTTATCCTAGATTTCAAAGCTACGACCCCTGATGTGAAGTGCAAAGTCACTACCAAATGGGCTAACCAGTAAAATCCATTTATTGATACTATTGCCAAGTTTAACATATTAAATTGTTATACGATATGAATTGTTATCAGTTTGAATAGTTTCAGAGTAGTTATAGTTCGAACAAAGACTCAAGTTTGGTGACAGCTTTACGTAACCAATGAGCATTGTCATTGAATTTAACATTGTTAATGTTTGCTAGTTTTACAACATATTTATAGGAAGAGCATGTAGAAGTCTTAAGAAAAACACATATTTATTCCTGAGTTGTATTTATTTCAATAATCTGATTTCAGTATTCGAAGGCTTACGGGCGCAGTAGCGGGTTGTTGTTCATTCGTCACAAAGTAAATTCGTCACGAAAAAAAGTATGTGTAAATTCGTCACAGTTGCACATTTTCTTGATTTAATAATTTTGGTTGTTGTAAGTTCGTCACATACATATATTCAGTACAGACAGCAGAAAAATCAAAAAAGAAGTAGAATAAAAACATTATTTATTATTCATCACCATAGCACTTTCTTTCAATTTAACCTTACATCTACTTAAAAAATACAGTTTAAATTGGCTGATTTGCCAAGTTATATAAAAAATTCAATCACAGTAATCACTTCCTACATGTCTTTAAATTCAAACTTAAATCTACATAAAAATCACAGTTTTAAAGTGGCTGATTTGCCAAGTTTGAATTGTTAAGTTTTTGGATGTCTTGACCGATACGGTTAGAAAGAGATAGATATAGCAAGCGAGCGAGAAAGAGAAATGTAGGCTTTCTGTTAGTTCCTTTTTTTTAATTTAATTTAATAATATATAATATTAAATGCAACCTGTATTCAAAACCAAAAGCGCTCAAAACATAAAAGTTTGCTTGCTATCGCTACTTTATGCAAAAAATATTCAAAATGAAAAATTGTGACGAATTTACAACAACCCTTACCTACTTTTGGCAAATTTTTAATGCATGTGACGAATCAACTTTGAATGTATGGAGTTTTCAAAAACGGGACGAATTTACTTTGTTACGAATGAACAACAACCCCAGTAGCTAGTATGTTACGTCTAAAGGCACAATTTTATACAGAAATACTCAGTATGCAGGTTTACTCACGATGTTTTTCTTCACCATAAAGACTTCACTGGAAGATTTAAATCTATGAAAACTGGTATGAATTCCGCTCATAGATCTTTGATAATTCAAAGATTTGTGCTTGCTCAGATTTAAACCAACGATTTTACGAACATCCTTTATCAATTAGCTACCGAGCTCTTTTCAAATGCCTTAGAAGGTTTCTAACTAAGAATAAACAATGACTCCATTATCTCAAAATAACTGGCTCATATCTGCAGCGGGAAATATGTCACAGAAAAACGCGGCAAAATCCCTCCGGTCACGTCTTTGCACAGAAACTAAATTAAAACTTCGCTCGGGAGCATGATTTCCAACACGACAGTATGAAACATTTACGGGAGACCCGTTTGCTGGAACATATCGCATTTCCATCACAACATACGAGACGGTTTGTTGACGAGTCTTATGGCAGTTTATAAGACACTAGCGGCCGCCTGCGACTCCTTCCGCGTGGTTTTCGTTTATCGCTCACATAGGTACATAATATATACTATAGCCCAAAGCCTTTCTCGTCAAATTGACTATCCAACACAAAAAAATAATCATCAGATCAAATCAGTAGTTCCCGAGATTAGCACGTTCAAACAAAATTTATTATAATACTCGTACATTAGTATATTAGTACGTAGATGACTTGATTTATTTATCTTTTATCGAAACAAACAAGGCGGAAAAAGCGCGACTGAAGTTTCGTATCGTGTCGCATCTTTCCTTGCACAATGACCCACACATGACAATCTATGTGGCGGTTGGCAACTGCACGTCAAAAGGGTTTACGTAATTTTTAGGGTTCCGTAGCCAAAATGGCAAAAAAACGGAACCCTTATAGATTCGTCATGTCTGTCTGTCTGTCTGTCTGTCACAGCCACTTTTTTCCGAAACTATAAGTACAATACTATTGAAACTTGGTGAGTAGATGTATTATGTGAACCGCAACAAGGTTTTTACACGAAAATAGAAAAAAAAATAAAAAAATGGGGGGTCCCCATAGTCAGAACTAAAATTCGAAATATTTTTTTTCATTGAACATATACGTGTGGGTTATATATGGATAGGTCTTTAAAAATTATATTAAGGCTTCTAATATCACTTTTTTCTAGTGAGTGAATACTTTGCGTGACAGACCCTTCGAAAGTTATAAAAAGTATTAAAAAAACTACTGAATAGATTTTAGACCCCCCCTCTAACTTCTAAAATAAGAGGATGATAAAACTAAAATAATTATATAATGTACATTACCATAAAAAACTACCAACGAAAATTGGTTCGAACAAAATCTATTCAGTAGTTTTTTTAATACGTCAAAAATAGAATTTGTACGGAACCCTCAGTGCGGGAGTCCGACTCGCACTTGGCCAATTTTTTACAATTTACTTGGTTCGTCATTGTATCGACTTACTCATAATATAGGCGTACAATCACAGCTTTTTAAAATTATAATACTATGTATTTTGCTCTTTTTGCACTTCAAAAATTGCGCACAAAGATAACATTACAAGGTACAACCCCGTGCCATTCTTTACCAGTCAATATATAGGCCAGAGAGAAATTGTAATCGAATATTACGTGGTAAAAAATTGAGTGGAGAAGCAATCATAATGAGCATCTTAACAAATTGGAACCAAAAATATTATGTGCCTACTATTTCAAATAAAAACATCAGGTTAACCTTTAAGTATTTCTGAGCACAACACACTTCTCCAAATAACCAGTACATAATAATTCCTCATTCGGCGTCAACAAGCGAATTTGATTAAAAATTGTATTAGTGACACATGCCATACCGTCCTCCGAGCGGGATCCGTCACGCGATTCCCGTCACGTAGCATTCCCGCTGACGTGCCCTAATGAACCCCCTTCTCCCCTCCTCTCCTAACCCGCTTCTACCCGTTAAATAACCCCCCGTGTGAATAATAACTCAATACCACTATTGAAGGGTTGAGGATTAGAATTATGTCACCGCGTAATAAGTGGGTGCCTATTATATTTTTTCTCGTATATGTATGAACACATTTACGCGTAATAGCGGACGTATAGGCTTAGCTAGGGCCTTCTGTGTTGTTTTTTACATGGCTTGGGATTAACATTGGGGATAATCAATATTTAAACATCGACTGGATAATAAATTGTATTCAAAGGCACTGGCCTATAAATATTAACAATGAATTCCTTGGGCTAGCACAGCAATTGCCTAAGCTCGAAGGGTGTATTATTGAACTTAGTCTAGAGCTAACTTAGCTTAGGTAGGGAGGGAGCGTAGTGCCATGGTCGCCGTTGTGGGCGATGATCTAACGTGGGCTGAGATCGTGCGGATGATGGCGACTTGTGCGGAAGCCTGGCAGGCAGTGCGCACCTTCTGTGAGACCGTCATCTCACAGAAGGAGGCAGCAGAACGGGAGCGAGAGGCTTCAAGTGACGCCCCATTAATTCGCAACACAGTCGGAGCTCGCCGCTAGAGAGCTAGCCGAGTCAAGGAACCGCGATGAATGCTGTGGGCAAAAAGCCTAAAGCCAACCCGCCAATCTCCTCGACTCACTGAGGCACCGGAGGGACACTGTCAGGTTTTTAGCAGGTAGTTGGGTCTCCTTCTGAGGCCTGGAGTCCTGCATAACCCGTCGACTGCCCCCGTGGTCAACGGGTATGCGTTAAGGCATTTTCCTGACAAAAAGAAGGTAGGGTTTACTTTTATAAACATCCATGACTCGAGTACAAATGCCTATGTTTATCACACAAAGATTTACCCCTAGCGGGATTCGTATCCTCGGTTTTGCAGCCAGGATGTCTGAACACTACACTCAGGCAAACAACTTACATAGTCTTTGCGTGTTTATTCATACAATGATTACGACCCTCACCCTCTGTAATGAGTAGTACTTAGCAGTAATAAATGTAAGAGGAATATATATGGTTAGTTTCGTTGTGTATATATACATACTATCTATAGTAATATAATAAAGCTAAGTTTATCTGTATGTTTGTTTGTTTGATCGCGCTAATCTCAGAGAGTACTGGTTCGCATCAAAAAATATTTTTTCCTGCATTTGTCGAGGAAGGCTTTAAGTTGTAGCATAAAACTATGTGTGCGGAGTCGCGGGCGGCTGCTAGTTATTAATATAGCTTCAGAAAAAATCTCAGTTAGAAACAGACCTAATTAATGTTTTATTTCATCATTATAACAAATTAAGTTGCGGAGAGCCACGAGCGTTTCTAAAACATTTCGTATCTCATAAAAAGATAATCCAACTTATACAATTTCTGCGTTTTGGAAGCGTAACTCGGTTTTTGTGAAACAGGTAAAGGAATATTAAATCGTCTTTATTGTAATTAGGAACGCCTCGATGGTCTAGTGGTTTAAGTACCGAGCCTTGGTCTCGAGGTCCTGGGTTCGATTCCCGGGTCGGGCAAACTTTGTGTTGATTTTTCTGAACACAGCCCGGGTTTGTGATCACCAATCCGCATTTGGCAAGCGTGGTGATTAAGCCAAAACCCATCTTTGTAACGAAAACAAGATTTCAAATGATGGAGGCCTTTGCCCTGCAGTGGGACATTAATAGGCTGATACTTTACTTTTATTGTAATTAAGAGAAGGAGGAATTTCGACAAGGAAAAACTGCTGAGGTTTAAAACTGAAAGCAACAGGAAGGGGAAACTCGGTTATGAGTTTTCCGGACATAATTATTCACTAGACTTTTGACGTTATCGTCGAAATAAATCTGGGTTGATACATCAACAGTTTTCAAGGTTCTGTGTTAACAATTAGTCATATATGTTATTTTACATTACTATTTGTAATTCTTATCCAACGTTAAATAACTATTTTTTGAATGTTTTTTTTTAGAATAAGAATAAGAATAAGAATAAGAATATTTATTCGCATAAATGTGGTTACAAATGGTCTTAAATTTATTATAGTTCCGACACGTTTTTTTGTACGTATTTGGTCAATTAAATTAATTTGCTTGATTTTTGTCCCATGGAATTATATACCAATTTCCTGGCCCCAAAATAAGCTATGAATGACATGTATTGACAGTGGCTTCCATATATTTGCTTCCTGATCGCGAAATAAATGTCAAAAGTTGTCAAAAGATTTTATATAATAAATATTCACCTCGCAAGTGGCAGAAACTCTTTGATTAGATTAAGATAATCTTGACAACCGTAGCACCTAATAAAAAGAAATATCAAAGGATATAAGCTAAAAATCTCTGTCCTAATTACATTCCATTAGGTAGAGATACCATCTGTCTGTAATTTGAAAAAGTGGACTTCTTCGCTTTCCCTTTAGAGTAACCCGAGATCTGCGATTAAAACAAAGGGCGGATTGTAGAAGGCGGTGCTGAAAAGGGCTGTGAGGTACTGGGATACCAATAAAATGACTAAAAATCCTCTGATTGTGTTGGTGTTATTTTAATAAGCAAGGCAATAGGAAAAGTAGCCATGAAATATTTGTTGACTGTATTTTTCTTGTTATTAGGAAAAAGATTTTATGATATTGTTTCTATTTTTTTTCTTGTAACACATCTACTTACACTGACTTGTACAGAAAATAGGGGTTGATTGTATTAAAATTCAAAGTTCTATATGAGTATTATTCATTTTATGGTTTTTTTTATTTATTGCTATCTATTGAATATATTTCAATCAATAAAATTAAAATCCGTGTGCCTAAAGACATCTTTGGTTTGACTTAGTCACTCCTTACGTATTTAACTCTTTACCGCCAAAAGTTTCCCGCGTCCCAGTGAGCCCGTACCTAAAGTTGAGAGCAAAGATGGTTGATATCGGCCCCTAATTAATTTGGGCACTGGGTTCTCTCCTCGTCTCCTTGTAACAGACTTTCGGAACGACACTCAATGCCTGACTGTTCGCAACTTGTAACGGAAAGATTCGAGAGATATAAATCATTTTGCGATAACGGTTTGGACTCTTCGCCTCTTTGTATTTTTATGGCTTCTCATAGATTTATGAGGATTAAATGTTTTGTTTAACATCCGCATTTTAATGATAATCAATATTATATCCTTACTTAAGCTAAGAATTCAAGTAAATTATTGGATGTTTGATAAAAAAACGCAATTATAAAGATTTATGTTAATTAAATATTTGATCTTGTAGAAACATGTAATAATGTAAACATAACAATGTATGATCTACAAGATCAAATACAATTAACATAGAAATAGTTAAGTGCAAATAAAATACCAAAACAAGGTAAGTTGCGTTCAGATAATTTTGATTTACACTTTTATTAATATTCCTAGACTAGATATCGGAATAACGACTTTATCTATCCCAAATCAAATGAAAAAAAAACACATACCTACATCCTACACCATTGTTTACACCTGAAGAACTATTCAAAAGTCCACGCGCGTTTTTAAATCAAACTGAAATGCTCCAATTATTCGACAGTAACTGGAAATGTTCGCAATTTGATGATTGCGGTTGTGTCCCGTGCAGTGAGTAAAGCTGGCTCACAGCATAGAATGAAATCGTTACAAATGCCTTCACCGAACTTCAACCCTGTCTAAAATTGGCACTGACATTTGAAGCGGCAGTCGCTTCTTTTCGCAGTGGCAGTATGTTGATACCTACGTCATATTACACAAAATCATGCCATAGTTTTCTGGTGTCGCGACATGTGCTTCAAATCTATGGCCCACAGTACGTATTTAAATTGAAACTGGAGAATCGTTGTGGGACACATTTCGAGCGAACTTCGGTTGCAAATACAAATTAACGTTTTCGCTCTTTAGTTTATCCATTGTTTTCCATTAAACATAATTTTAATTGATGTAGTATAATTATGGGCGGATTGATTAATATGTACCTATATAACATACTGTCATTAGAGTACCCTTCTAATCCAGTAATTATATTCGTACATAGAAGTAATTTTGCTTTAGAAAGTTTGCAAGCAACTGTCAGTCAATAACTCTCCGTTGAATTACACAAAAACAGGTTGCGTATGCAGACCAACCTAACTTAAATACAAGAGGTCTAGTCATAATAATATAAGCGGGGTATTCATTTTATAATAGTGGTCAAAACCTTAGGCAACATTATTAGAATTCGTCCCTCTTGAATTTATTTTATTTATAAAAACTTTATTGACCACACTAGTAAGGTACAAAAAGCGGACTCGGACTAGAACTGTCTGATATTAACAAACAAACTCTTAAGCTTTATTACGTAAAAAAATACTAATTTAATAAATTAAAAAGATCATTTTGGTTTCTCGTTCAAATGTGCTTTCTACCACAGTATGTCTAGAGCCATTTGTTGCAGAAAGGCAGACGGGACAGAATTTAAACAGATAAGGAATTTATAGGTCCTCCATACTACTCGACACTTCAGCCAAAGAGTATGATGATGTAGAATGGCCGCACTTGAATTTGTCGGTTTGTTTTAAGTAATTGTGTGTTACAAAATTTGTTAAAAAAAAAACACATCGTAATTCAATTTTAGTTTGGATTGGTTTAATAATTTATCAAACAAAGGTCTCAGGATCGACGAATCGACTCCCGGTTCGAAAAATATATCTGTATATATATGTATCTATATCTCATATTTGAATTAGATGTGCTTTTAAAGGTATCTTTTCATACATATAAAATTAGAAAGGATGTCTTTTAACATACAAAAGTGGTGGTTGTGGTCTTTGGTTCCTGGTGGATTCAAGCACTGAGTTGTGAAAACTTGTAGGTCTTGATGTCAAATACCGCGGGGTACATTTCAAATATTAATATAAATCGTTTTCTAATGTCCACAATTGATGTTGCCGGTTATACACAATGATTAAGAGTAAATCCATTTCCCAAATCAACCCTCTGTATGTAACATAATACTTAGTACCAGGTCTTTGATCTCCAACTTGCAGAGAAAGTCGTAAAACTGGTGTCATTTTTACGGCGTCTGTCGATATCGGGCTTCTCTCTTTGTCTGGGCCAGATCGAGTGGAATGCGGCGGCGCGTAAATCCAGAGAGGTCTGTTGGTGTTCTTTTTTTACGTGTTTTGGCGAGGGCGAATACCTGTTAACTATTGGCGTGTATACTCTGTGGTCGGAATATTGTTTTTGTTTTATTTATTTTTATTATGACAATGAGTTTTTGATACAGTTCGACAAAACAATTTATCATGAAGTTAAATCGCGAATATAATTTCGTGGTAAATTATTATGTCGGAAACTATTTATAAATGCCTTGGACTAAATGCCTTGGACTAACACACCAATTGCCTAGCCCCAAACTAAGCTCGAAGCTTGTACTATGGAAGCTAGGAAACGGATAGACATACTTAAATACTTTTATAAACATCCATGACTCGAGTACAAATGCCGATGTTCATCACATAAACATTTGCCCCTAGCGGGATTCGAACCCGCGACCCTTGGTTTTGTAGCCAGTGTCTCTAGCCACTCGACCAACGGGCCTGTTAAAAGAATAATATAAATAAGGGTCTTTTCCGTGGCGTTTATTAAGTTTCTTTTTATTAGAAGTTGTAGAATACAAAAATAGGTTTTTTTAAATGAACAGTTTTATAGTGTCACGAATTATAGAAAACGATTTTTGGGTTATGCTATTTCATTTGTGAGTTTTTGATTTTCATTCCTCTTCATGCCTTTTTATCATCTTAATTTAGAATATTTCATATTTTAACAGACCGTATAAAAGCGAAACAAAAAACATTGTAAAGTGCCTCTTTTGTCGTTCGTTCTTTCCCTTTTTCTTATTGCTGTTTAAACCACTGTCAAGAGTCTTAAGAAGCTAGACAGCAGCTTAATTAGCTAATAACTTAAGGATGCTTATCAAATTATACCAGAGAGCGATATTGCAATAATCTAGCATTATGGATGCCAGAAAACAAGGAAGTGGAAACAGAAAGGGACGTTGGTTTAGTGATCGGAGACCCTGGCTACCAACACAAGAGTTGCGGGTTCGAATCCCGCTAAGGGCTAATGTATGATGAACAATTAAACATCGGCATTGTATAAAAGAAATTAAAGTATATCTATCTTTTCCGTAGTTATATAGTACAAGCTTCGAGCTTAGTTTGGGACTAGGAATTTGGAGCGTTATACAAAAAAGAAGACAAAAAGATAAAGAATCCAGACTGTAACTTTGATTTTAAATGGAACAACTGGCAATAATTCAATTTCACCAAGCATTTGAACCCAAGACATCGCGTATGTTTATAACCACTGCACACCAGATTATAACTAACGTTCCAGTAGGGGCGGAGTAACTTATTAATGCTGTGCTCAGTCAGTCGTGCTTTCTATAGCCGTGTTAACTTCACTTGATTAATTGTAATATGAGCTTGTAAAACAAGAGCCTAGAATATAGCCTGATGATCCTTTTTTACTGGTTTGTGGTAAAATAGAGATCTCTTATCGAAGAAAGTAAATAATTTTGCTGCATCTATTCATGTATTTCATCCTACTACTATTATAAAGGCGAAAGTTTGTATGTGTGGATGTATGGATGTATGGGTGTATGGATGTTTGTTACTCTTTCACGTAAAAACTACTGAATGGATTTGAATGAAACTTTACCACAATATAGCTTATACATCAGAATAACACATAGGATTTTGGAAATCGAAATCCACGCGGACGGAGTCGCAGGCGGCCGCTAGTATGGTATAATTATGATGACAAAATTCAGACTGACTTGCAATATCATAATACTAGCGGCTACCCGCGACTCCGTCCGCGCGGATTTCGATTTCCAATATCCTATGTGTTATTCTGATGTATAAGCTATATTGTGGTAAAGTTTCATTCAAATCCGTTCAGTAGTTTTTACGTGAAAGAGTAACAAACATCCATACATCCATACTTACAAACTCTCGCCTTTATATGTAATAGTAAGTAGGATTGGATAAACTCAACAAACATTCTTAATGATAACGTACATACAAAAAAACATCAAGTTAGAAAAAAAAAACATGATGGTTATTTGACTAAACTTTATTTTATTTAGATTTTTTAAGTGTATAACTGTAATTTGTAAATATTTTTTTTATATTTAATTTATTAATAAATAATAATCATCTATTTCAGACAATATTTACATAAAGAGAATTTATTAACAAATGATGAGAGAGATTAATCAATAATGCTCATGAGAGACATTAGTAAATGTTTTGGTGTTTAAATGATTTCTTCTCGTCAGCTCCCTATAAAACTATCGACTAAACAACTACCAACTTCAGCATCACTAGAGAGAATAATCCTTTTTCTCTTACACTTATTGTTCTGTAGAACTAGGGCTGCCATCCGTCCGGGTTTCCCCGGATTTGTCCTAGTTTAGAGGGCGTCCGAGGTGCGTCCGGGCACAGTAAATACCGGGGCAGGTTTCATAAGAAGACCGAGCAAAAAAAAAAACACCCGCCCGCGATACACGAACGATGCTTGCACGCCACAATCAACCGACGATTTTATGAAGGTGAAGCTATGATGTCCGGCTTTCGGACTCTAAAATCCGGGGTTATCTCGCCTCTTGTCCTGTTTTCTAAATTTTGGAGATGGCAACCCTATAGAACCAGGCTAGACTTTATGTACGTACCGAGGCACCGAGTTATTGCAGTCTACTGTCAGGCTTCGGATTAGCTGCACATTTCTTTATAGAATAACTAAATTTCACGGAAGAAGCCAAGTCTCTAGAATTACGTATAACATATCTTAAGACATTACGTAGACAATAAAGCTTGATTACGATAAAATAAATAAATGCCTTGAAATAACACACCAATTGCCTAGCTCCAAAATAATCTCGAAGCTTGTACGACTACTAATGATAGGGAACAGATAGACATACTTATATACGTTTTTAAACATCCATTATACAACTACAAATGCCGATGTTCATCACACAAACATTTGCCCCTAGCGGGATTCAAACCCACTACCTTTGGGTTTGTAGCCAGGGTCTCTGACCACTCGATCAACAGGCCTACCAAAAAAACTAGTTTTGATTAAAATACGTCCATGAGCGTAAATTATTCTGCATGTAATTTATCATTGCTATTGTTAACCATACAAGGTTTTACTATTTCCTCGCGGAAATTGATAACAATGTGATGTATTACTGTATAATCCGAGAGCCATTGATTTACCGGGGTTCGTAAACGACCATAAATAAAATAACAGGGAATATTTGTACGACTTTATTTCAATGGGATAGAGTTGAATATTAAATGCGATATCCCTTTGTTACATGCAGTCGATGTATTTGCATGTTAATGATGAAATAATATAACCACAGCGCCCCGGGATGGAGTGTAGTTAGATAATTGCCTATCTGGTGGCTAAACAACCAGGACGAGTTTATTAGACGATCATAGAAATATCGTTGTGTGTTTGTTACTTCGATATCAGTATGTTCTACGATCAGAACATTGAGCCTTCTAAGTTTCTTCTACACAAGGGTGAATAGGTATATTCGAAGTGGGCATGATACACCTTAAGGCTATATAGCTTGC
This sequence comes from Nomophila noctuella, assembly GCA_958496325.1. Taxonomy (NCBI): domain Eukaryota; kingdom Metazoa; phylum Arthropoda; class Insecta; order Lepidoptera; family Crambidae; genus Nomophila; species Nomophila noctuella. The sequence goes on from OY292482.1 coordinate 16,115,476, forward strand.
TAAACGTCAGCCAAGTTCGTGACGCTATGCCTACCCAAGTCTTAAAAAAAATATGTTAACTTTATTGCACGATAAAAAAAAATTAGAAAAGGCGAATTTTGGCTCATGGCATTCTCTACCAGTAAACCTTAGGGCTAAACAGAAAGTGAAAAGTAGGTAGGTAGTTTGTTGGCGGCAGCCCTTTTATGCTCCAGGTACGCGTCAATGCGTTTCCCCCCTCAAAAAAAGAAGGTAGTTTGTTAGTATGGATAGGAGACTTGCTTAATTTATGCCTCCAAATGAAAATGAACATCAAAACACTGGGTCAGGGAACTCTGTAAAAGCAACGCCAAGCTCTACTTCCTCCACTTATTCATAGACAAGATTTATAGCCGCCAAGATTTATGTCTCCTTTGTTTCATGTTAAATGACTTCATTTAGGCACTTAGCCACCGAGTCGCCATTTTGTTTTTTTTTTATAAAAATAAACAAAAGAGGCAAAGGAACCACCGAGATCTGGGTCGCCCTCGAAGTTTCATCTTGGTTAAATTAATATTGTTCCTCTTTATTTTATAATGGCTCGTAGTTAGAAACTGGGACACTAAAACTCTTAGTAATTGAGTGATTTAGGAAAATGGTTAAGAGAGCCTGACTTAACATTAAAGTTTGCCGGGCTTTGTGAATTACTACCAAAACATTTGTGTACGGACGACGTTCATACGTTATGTTATATCATTTAAAAATGTATTATCTATGTAAATAGGTATTTGGAGTTATTTGATGTCTGAGAATAATTTGTCTGTTGCCATGGTAACCATCATTTTACTTTTAATCGTAAAGACATGGCTCGGCGGCCTACGCCCAATAGTGGGCTGGAATAGGCTAACCAATAATGATAAAGGCATTGTTGAATTTCCCTTATTGATTTCGATTTCTTGTAATGGTTGAGAAGTCGCTCACAATACGACAAAAACAAAAACACTTTACAACTTGTTAAGTCGACATTGTTGTTCTAAACATTAACTAGCTTAACAAAGTCAGATTAGTTCAAGTTCCAATTGTATGAGTGGAATAGTTCTTCCTCATGCCGTGAATTTGCTACATTAAGCAGGTGGGGTTCGTTCGATTTTGCACCTTAACACTTTGACATAAGAGCTAAGTTGTATATGTATCGAAACTCTGATTGAGTAAAAGTCAGTCGTCGACTATCTGTACAGTAACAACATTAACCCGAAATGAACTGTATCGATTAACAGTTACAGAAACAGAAACTGGGATGAGACGACTTGTTGTTAGTGAGTGAAACAAATGATTTGTGTCTTTCCAATAGATGTGTTTGATACTCATCATTATCACCTTCATCAGCAGGAACCTTGTTGCCAACCAATTTTACCAACCAATTTTATAATATGAATATTTTCAATCAATTGATAATTTATTGTATTTTTTTAAATATAAATGATCATTAAAATTTCGTTATTTAATTACTTATTATTTAAAAACACACTATTATATTACTATAATAAATTATAGTATTAGCGTCCTGGCATAATCACTGCTTAATTTAAATTGATTAAAATTCGGTACTTTTATTACCAGTAGGTTTACATTTGTACTTCGACTTTATTTACACAAAGAATACGAAAAAACTTACCACAAAAACGAAAATGTTTTCTTATTAACAAGGTATCGTTCACTCTTTCACTTGAAGCAACATTAACCCCACACTATCTGCGAAGGCGCTAATGGCATCCATTTTGTTAATTCGCACGTTACAGTTCTGATGAGGTCTTTGACTTCTGTACCCCACGCTTAACTGAAGTAATTTAAGAACAATATACTGACTCAAGTACCTAATTGTAGATGTAACGACTTAATATCTCTATAACGACAGAGTCTGCACGCTTGGAAGGAAAAGAAGAAAAGACGTTGCCATGGCAACGCATAATGGCCTGAGCTTCACTTCGCGTCTGATTAATTGATTGTTGTCTTAAGTTTTGAAACAAGTCGGTGTTTTGCGGCGTTATTTTGGCGTATTTAATTGTTGTTTCGTCTGTTTTATACTTTTGAAGTTTTAGTTCTGTTCGAAATTTTCGAATATTTACATCGATTTGTTCCCACACTTTGTAACTCGTCAAGGTCGAGTAAGTTCATCAGAGAAAACAATGAATAGCGCTTTAGCTATTCAATGTTTTCTCTTTAGCTATTTAATGAATGATTTACTCTTTAGTAAATCTTAGTAAAGCTCTTCGCTGAGTGAGTTAGTTGTATTGTGGAAATTGTAATGTCCACGAACGGTGCTAATCGCTTACCACTAGCTAACCTACCAACTCATTTGCCTCTCTCTGTGTAGAAATATACTAAGAGGAATAATCGCGACCGTCGTAAGGCCCAAGTTTAATTCATATACAGAATGAAGCGACGTATTTTCGGCAAAGTGTGTACTCCATTTATAATACTCGTACATTGCGGGCGTAATTCCGTCGAACTCCGGTCGCGTTTTTTTTCGGCCTAATTTGTTTCTATACTTAGATAAAAGAACCATGTCATTAAAACAAAATTACAGCAAACATAAGTAACATAACCCAATGAAAATTCCGGAAAACGTTGTATAACAGATTTAATCTGCGGCCTCACAATTTGACGATAATGATAACCGTACGGAATTTTTATTAATCTGCCTTAACGATCGGCCTTACAATCACCCAAATAGCTGATTTATCGAACGGAGTCGAGTTAAAATAAAAAATTATGCCCGAGGCGCATTTGTTTAATGCTGTTATTTCCTTTAAATGGTTTACGCCGAATGAGTTTTTCGCTCTCCGTTTAAATTCGTGCATAAATCTTGTTGCGACGGCCAGATATGACTGTCCATAAAATTGTAAAGTTGATTGATCTGTTTGGATGTTTTTGTTTAATTCGGTGATTATGTTTAATGTTTAATTAGGTGATAAATGGGTTTTTTATGGCGGCATCTTATAGCACCAAACATATTTTTATAATTAGTAAATAATAATGTATAATAATAAAAAAAGAAAAAAATTGATCACAATCTGTTTTCTGATTCAACTAAGCTATTGATACTTTAATAGTTTATTGACCTACACCCATGTTTCGTTACTTGGTCCAATCCAGAAGACCCGAATTTAATTTTCACTTTAGACTGGCTAGTGTTAAGACTTTTACAGTGTTCAAATAGCAGGTTATATTATTTATTTGTAAAGAGGCAAACAAAACACTTTCAAGCTTTAGTTTTTACACTGACATATTACGAGTATTTGCTTTTACCCTCAAAATAAATGTAAGATCAAGTCTACAAGTGAGAGCATACTAAATGATAGTCGTCGCTCAACGGAATAAGCCGTGACAGACCATCTGGACGATAGTCCACTTAACAACAATACCGAACAGAATAACGCGTAAATAAAACATTCTTCCCGCTCCGAATACAATTCAGCACAACCCTCAAGTATATTGTTTAAGCAAACATTGCCTCTCGAGTTATTTATAGTCCCAATCATATTTGACATTGACAAACTAATTCGTGTTTTTGGGCGATATCCAAGTTTGTGCCCGGTTATTTATTGCCAGAGAGTTGTACTTTCAGCGCGCTCAGTGTACTGAACTTTGGAAGGCAGTAACCTACCATTAGAACACACTTTGAGTGTATTTAATTTTCATTTGACAGTGAAGATGTAAGATTATTTACCTTTCACCTTATGCAATGTTACTGTTACAAGATAAATCGGGCTTCCCTATTTAACAGTAGTCTCATTAATACTAAGTGTCTTTGTTAAAACTAGAATTAACAGATTCTTAGGCAATTTCCTACTAGATGAGGAAGGTAGGTACATTATGTTTTAGACTGCACAATATAACACAGCCACGGAAATCAGCATTGAATCTGCGTGAAGCAGGTGTAGATCTCTACCTGGTTATACTCATTTAACGCCTCGTTTGTTCAAGACAAATTCGATAGCAAATAATTTTAAATACTTGTCATGACTACTGGTTCGCTTCCCGAGTCATTTGTCGCCAGTTGGCTGAAAGCAAACCGCACGGAAGAACTCCGCCGCATAGTTTGCGCTCAGCCGCGTTCGGCAAACTTATTCTGCAGTTTAAAAATGTAAAATTGTTTCAAACTTCTGCATTTTCGAGTTGCACGAGTGTCGAAAATGGGCTGTGATGTCACTGGCTTACTTTTTTGTTAGAATAGTGCCTACGAGTGACGTCGTTACTATTTTCGTTTTATTTTTGTTAGTATTTGTCTCCTGATAATATGTTGATACTACTAGTCAGCCTATTCAATGTTATAAGTTACGTACTTTGTACTACCTAGTTTTATAACTATTTGTTTTTTTTTGACCTGGATAGTAGTAGATTTGATTTGAAAGTCCTTTGATACTAGTATACCCATTTTTTTCAATTCTCAGATTGTGCAAAAGCGTTTAAAAAATTCGGGTCAGATTCGGGTCGACTTTTTATCTATACTTATAATAAATCTGTAGAGAGGTCAATTCTGTACATTAAATATTTTTCCAAAATAACTATCAGGGGGTGTTTACTGATCGATACTGATACCAAAAATGCAATCAGTAAAATTTTTGTCTGTCTGTCTGTCTGTCTGTCTGTCTGTCTGTCTGTCTGTCTGTCTGTCTGTCTGTATGTTCCTTATAGAAACAAAAACTACTGGACGGATTTTGACGAAACTTGGTACCATTATTCTTCATACTCCTGGGCATATTATAGGATACTTTTTATCACGCTACAATCAACAGGAGCAGCGTAGTGAAGGGAAATGTTGGGAAAACGGGAGAATTTCCTCCATTTCATAAGCTTCAGTCGCGTGTGCAGCCTTAATGGTTAAAGTCACATAGAAAACATGTATGACGGAAATATTCTACATAAAATTGCCTAAAAAATATCCCCCAACAGCATATGTCTATCTATTATGCTTGACTCACAATAACACGTGCAACTCAAGATCCAAATTGGTTTGAACGCGCTAAGCTCAGGAACTACTGGTTCGAATTGACAAAACATTTTATGTTGGATAGTCCACTTACCACTTACCATTTGTCGAGGTAGGCTTTAAGCTATTGTATATTCCTATATTTTATCATTGTAAATTATTGTGCTAGCGAACTATTTAGTTCTAAAATATGCCGATAGATGGCGCACCTCGCTAGAGGCGCGCCATTTATCGGCATATTATAGCCTAATATTTCTATCCTGAGTAAAATTAGTCCTATAAAAGTGTGCAAGTTGACTGCATGCATGCATATAGACGGTCGTTTATTCAGCCATTTTTAGTAAGACTGTGTGCGGAAATCGTAACCCACGCGGACGGAGTCGCTGGCGGCCGCTAGTTTACTAATAAGTACGTTCTTTACAAAACACAAACTAATTATTTGTGTTAAAACAAAAACGAATTGTAACAAATTTCTCTTTCCCAAAAATCCAACACAAACTATAAGCGCGGTTTTAAACCAACATCATTGTGAACAAATACGATTTCATTGATACAGCCTTTATCCTGCAACGGGTAATAAATAACTTACTTTTCCACTTATACAACAGAGTTGTCCCAGTAAAAACCCACGGATTCGATTGCTCCATTCGCAATTGATCCACGTTTATTGCTTGTTTGAAACATTTAGGTTCAATCAAATAAAATATAGCGAAAACCGCCGACACAGTTTATTGGACGAGCCGAGGCGAATACACAAGGCTATAAATAGTGTCTGGGATTATTTACGGGCGGACGTGGTTCAGTAATCGTCGGGACCTCTGTGGGGTGCTGCAATAAACGTACAAGGATATTTATTTGAATTTTAAATTGAGAACACCGGTGATTAACAATTCAACTGTCAATTGAGGGCGTGTAAATGAATCCGATCTTTAATATTGATTGATTAGAGTTGGAATTCGCTTTCCGTTTATTTTTGGAAATTGACAACCTTCACACTTTTGTTTTAGAACATAAGGTTTTAAATATGATCTGGGATTATTAACGCCCGGACGTGGTTCAGTAATCGTCGGGACCTCTGTGGGGCGCTGCAATAAACGTACAAGGATATTTATTTGAATTTTAAATTGAGAACACCGGTGATTAACAAGTCAACTGTCAATTGAGGGCGTGTAAATGAATCCGATCTTTAACATTGATTGATTAGAGTTGGAATTCGTTTTTCGTTGTTTTTTTCAGATTGACACTTTTTACACATTTTGTTTTAGAACATAAGGTTTTAAAAATTATCTGGCTGGACGTGGTTCAGTAATTGTTGGGAACAACGGACAAGGATATTTATTTGAATTTTAAATTGAGAACACCGGTGATTAACAATTGATCTGACAATTGGCATTATTTTGGCATTATGTCGTTTCGTACATCTGTTCTAGTGAAATATAAAAATGTATTAATTTGAATCTGATGGAATTTTTATTCTTGATAAATATAATAATATTAAGAATTGAAGTCGTTTAAAATGATGCCTTCACATTTGTTTGGTAATGAAGAATGGCACAAACAAACAGGACACAAACGGATGGGCAAAGAATAACGTTTTGTAGTAAATCTTTTTGATTAAATATTTATTACAACGCGTAAGTGTTTCAGCACCAAGAGATTACTAAAACGTATTGATATTATAGAGGTACACGGATAGGTTACTAGTACAAGTAATCTAATATCTCATACAAATCTGACGAATAAACAAAACTTCTCGCAAAACATGCATTTAGAATATCCACTATCGCAAATAAAAACAAAATAACCGAGTCAATTGGAGACAAATAAAAGAAGTTACCCGAACTGTTTGTAAAGCTCTGCAAACATATCGGGAGTGTTTGGTTAGGCCGCGATATAAGATACTAGCGGCCGCCCGCGACTTCGTCTGCGTCGATATCGGTTCTCATGATACAAATGTTTTTTCCCGCTTACTCCCGTTCCCGTGGGAATTTTGCAATATCCATTTGCAACTAAGCATCAAGTTTACTAAGGGACCTGCATGCCAAATTTCAAGCGTCTAACTTAAGTAGTTTAGATTTTCCATACAAACGTCCAACCCCCATTTTAAGGAAGTGGGGTTTGAAATGGGTCAAAAAGTAGCCTATGTTATTCTCCATCCCTTTTACTATCTCCACTAAAAAAACACGTCGAATTGTCGATCCGTTTTGCCGTGAAAAAAAGACACACTTTCCCATTTATAATATTAGTATGGAAGTATGGATTTCTTGTGTATAGCCTGGAGCCTATTTTGCGCTTAAAATCTGTTTGCGTTAAGGACGTATATCGTATACGCCGTAAGGCAACTTTCCATATCGAGCACTAAAATACTGCTATGTTTACTGGTGTTGTTTACGAAACTGGTGTAACTTGCTTCTGAATCGAGAAGCGGCAAGAAAATAGAGTTTCTTGCCGCTTCTTCTCGATAGATGACTGCTTTACGAAGTCGCTGGTAGAATCTTGGAGTAATGTAATTATTATTAACGATGTATAAGTGCATCTTTATAGCCTACGTCATTGAAGAACTTTTTGATTTCGATTTTGATTTAAATAAAATTCATTCTGCAACATATTAGTGAAACTGAGATTTGTTTCGTTATTTCTAAAGCATAAAAATCACTTTAGCTTCTTAATAATTGAAGGATGTATTTTACAATTAAAATCAATTATTTCCTTTGGTTAAAGGTAAGCGTTACTTTCTTCTTACAAAAGTTTCGCATTGGAAAAAATAATATGTTTTCTAGATGTAATGTTTAGTAAATCCATCTATTTTCGTAGTTACGTAACATCACTTTTCCATAATTTGTTGTACAAATAACCAATTCCCACTTTTATCAACAGTCCTAAATAAACAAAACGACTGCTAAACGTACATATCGTACACACATACATATATCACGTCACCCATAAAACAAATTAATACGCCTGCCTCTCAACTCTGTGAATTTAAACGTTTAACAATTCTCAAACTCTTGTTGTACGAGCGAATATAAACAAAGTACATTACGGTCGATCGAATATTGAAAAGTAACGGGTCGGAGTTTGTGTAAGGGCCATAGCACACGGCGTATTTTAAACGCGCAGGCGACGCGCGTTTCAGGAACGCGCGTTTTCGGCGCCGTAGATGCTGATAGTTGCGTTTGCAATCATGATACAAAAGAATCTCGTTTGAATCGCGTATACGCGTGTAATCTGCGCGTCGTCTGCGCGTTTAAAATACGCCGTGTGCTATGGCCCTTATTGCGCCCGAGACGAAGGGATGCAAACTTGGAGTTCGAGAAGTTTCGATTGTACGGTTTAATTCGAGAATCGTGAATTAGTCTTGTATTACTCCAAACTGGGACTGCCAAGACACTTAAACAAAAATTTGGTATTACACTTTGTTAGTTTTTAATATGTAAGATAAATAAGTTTATCAGTGTATTTCAATACAAGTTTTTATTTAACTAACTGTTTCCAATATTTTATTAACGGGCGTAAAGCAATGTTGGCCTTTAAATTTCCGAATAAGTAGCTGAATGACGGTGTATAAAGCTATAAAATTGTATATTGAAATAACTTTAGTTATTACTTAAATATACCATACATTTTTCTGTAACAATAAAAAAATATCAGTTTAATAGCGTCCTATGTTCATTATGTTTGTAAATAAATTAATAAGCACAAGCCCGAATTCTATTAAAAAAAATAAACCAGTCTAAAATTTATCCCATGACCCAAATATCTCAGGTACCTAACCGACTACACAAAAGAGGCGTAAACCAAAACAGTTTAATGAACAAAAACTCCAAAGTCAGAAAGTTCACCGTCTCTCCGGACTTAACCCTAAATTTGTCACAGGATTAAACCGTGGCGAATCGCAGGTGGGACAAAACGGGAACGGGTGAGTTTTTCTTGCATCTTCCTGTATTCTTGTTGACTTGGGGGTTAACTTTTACTATATAAATAAAATAATAAATATCTCAAATCAAATGTTTGTAACATCATGAAAATTTATTCATCAAATAGATAACAAAATCCACAACGGTATTGCAAATACACTTTAACTTGCGGCCGCTCGTGACTTCGTTCCAGTGGATTTCGGTTTTTCGCACACGTCATGTTTTATATTATATCTTCAAGTCTTCCGTGACAAATGGACTATCCATCACTAAAAGATTTTTCAGTTTACACCAGTTGTTCCCGATATTAGCGCGTTCAAACAAAGACACAAATAAACTCAGCTTTATAATACATACATATTAGTATAGATAAATTGTAAATTTAAACACCCAGACCAGTATCAACATAGTTGCTGTATTATGTGATAAAATTTACCCGTATCTTCGGAAAATTCAGTAAAAATCATTTTTACTTCGCGTAGTAACAACGAAGTTGCTCGTCGAAAACATTCGCCAATTTAACAACCAAGGAATTTATTTAGGGCATAATGTTGATGAGAAAGTTTATTTCGCTGTTCTGACAATGTATTACATAAACTTTGTATTGATAAATGTTTTTAAATTGAATTCATTTGAAATACATATATCAACTTAATGTTAAACTGCTACTATAACTAAATAATGTATTTTGAAGTTGAGGTGAATAGAATGAGTATTATTTTATACTGATAACTACATGAACAAATAAAATGAGTATATTTCATGAAAATATTACAGAAAACACTTTCGAGTGTCGAAGTATCGTAATTGTAATACATATGTCGTTACTTAAAACACTGGGTAGATAATGATACCAATACGATAATTTAAAAATGCTTCCAAAAATATCTGTTTAAAACAAAAAATAGTAAATGTTAAAGCAGACAGGAGCAATAAAAATAGCCTAGTCGTGTTTAGTGAGTTACAATTTACTGCCGCTTAATCCAGTGTAGAATTCACGGGTTATTCTGCTTGGACGATTGCCAAGTTGGAGTGGCCCGGTGTAGTACACACTACTTGATGTTAAATTGTTATAGAAATACTTAATAAGGAGTACATAAGTCATAATTAAAAGCTTCAAATGATGAGATGGGTTTCATTAAATTTTTAAGCCTACACATCCTAACTAATATTATCGGAAAGTGAGTTTGTTTGTTCCTCTTTCACGTCATAACTACTAAACCGATTGATTTGAAATTTTGCAGACCGAAAGTTTGTAGTCCGGTTTAGATATTAGGGTACTTTTTATCCAGGAAAAAAATATATTCACGCGGGAAAACAAAAATATTATTTGAAATATAACCGAATACTACGTGGGCGAAGCCGCTTGCGGGAAGCTAGTTCTAAATATATGAATTCAAAGGTGACTGATACGTTGAGTGATCTATCTACATCTAGATCTACATTTCTACATTCACAACCCAAATCAGGGAGCGGATTGGTCTGAAAGGCATACGGGTAGATGTTATGACGTAAACATCCACTAAGAAAGGATTTTGATCAATTCCAACCCTAAGGGAATAAACAAGAGAAGAAAGTTTGTATGAATCTTAATATCGAAATCCAAGCAGACGAAGTCGCGGGCTGTCGCGAGTCAGTTTATAATTGGAGTGCATAATCTTGTGCACATGCTGGGGTGAAATCTTAATTTAGTGACTGCTATCTCTTGTGGGACAGCAATCTGTTATGACCATAGAGAGATTGATTTTAAAGAATAACAAGGGAAGAATTTAACAATTTTTTTAGCAGTAATGGTGCATTTATGGTTCAATTAGAATAATTCCCTATTCCTATTATATAATGGTTTTTAATTAAATTGCATTGCTCTTAATGAAATTAACTGCAACATTTATGATGACAATACGCCTATGCATACTAATAAGACTGGTTTTCCTAACGGTGGGAAATGATGAAATTAGTAGCAACACTTATAAGAACACCTTATACCTAATAAAAAGGTTCTTGTCTCTGATGGCCGAGAAATTATAATCTGAGCTATTATAATAATAATAAAGCTGAACAGTTTGCTTGTTTATTTGAACGCGCTAATCTCAGAAACTTATGGTTTAAGTTGAAAATGGACTATCTAAACGATGTAATATAACACTATATTTGCGGAAACCGAAATCCGCGGGGACGAAGTCGCTGGCGGCCGCTAGTATATTTTTAATGGCCTCACCTTACCAGGTAAACCCTACGATGAATTCTGGGGTTAGCGTGTTTGGACGCTGGCCAAAGAAATATCTTAGACTCATTCGTAATTTTTCACTTTAAGAAAGGAATAAACCAGGAAAATCTTGGTATTTATTTTTGAAGCCGTAGAGTAGCAGTAAAGTATATTTTTATTTTTTAGAAGGAAACTTTATAACGGGATTTAAGCGCGTAAAACTCTGTTCCTTAAATTGATACATATTCATGATTTTAGGAAGACGCATTTTGGAATATTAGTTAGAAAATAGTTTTAAAACATCCTGATTTATATAGCAAAATGCAATTTCAATGTTGTCAAGTGGCAAGTTTGAACACACTTGTATAAAATAATTCTTAATCTACTTATAGAACAGTTAAAATCGACAACCCATTTGCGCCTGTACTAGTGAACCGTTAACAGACTTTTCCATATAGTTTAGTGAGACCAGTATCGTCGATGTCATAGATTGAAATCGTGTAATAATTTAGTGCAGCGTAGTTCTGTGGGGTCTCCTAGGCGAAGGGAAGCGGCGATGAATTATATGTCCACGTTCTATTATATCCTGAAACACTGCCGGTGGATTGAACAGGCTAAGTCAAAAGAGCTGGGAGATTGATGTGTTACATACTTTCAAAGTAACAAAATTAAATGTCGTTTATTAAACACTAGCGGCCGCCTACGACTCCGTCAGGCTGAATTTCGGTTTACGCACACATGAGTGTTATACTATAGCTTAAAGCCATCCTCGCAAAATAGACAATCCACAACATTTTTTTGAGATTATGCGCAATGGGATTAGCGCGTTCAAACAAAGAAACACACTCTTCAGCTTTATTATATTTGTAAAGTATTGGATTGAACTGTAATCGGTATCAAGAAAAAGCCTATCTGGCTGTCAAAATTAGCAATATTTTTTGATTATACATTGATACAGAAGTAAAAAAAATCGGCCAAGTGCGAGTCGGACTCGCGCAGTGAGGGTTCCGTTCAAATTCTATTTTTGACGTATTAAAAAAAACTACTTACTAGATTTCGTTCAAACCAATTTTCATTGGTAGTTTTTATGGTAATGTACATTATATATTTATTTCAGTTTTATCATCCTTTTATTTTAGAAGTTAGGGGGGGGGGGGGGGCACACATCTTTCCACTTTGGATAGATCTCTTACGCAAAGTATTCACTTTAGAAAAAAATGATACAAGAAACCTTAATATCATTTTTAAAGACCTATCCATAAATACCCCACACGTATATGTTCAATGAAAAAAAATATTTCGAGTGTCAGTTCTCACTATGGGGACCCCCAATTTTTTTAATTTTTTTTCTATTTTCTTTCGTAAACCTTCTTGCGGTTCACTGAATACATATACTCACTAAGTTTCAACTGTATAGTACTTATAGTTTCGGAAAAAAGTGGCTGTGACAGACTGGCGAACAGACAGACAGACATGACGAATCTATAAGGGTTCCGTTTTTTGCCATTTGGCTACGGAACCCTAAAAACACTTCTCTTAGATAGTAAAAGCAGGGCAACTGAGCAAAATAAACTCGAAGGACTTCATGCAAGTCTCATTTATGGATTTATAAGCAACTTTTATTGCTAAACGTTTATGAGTACCAATGCTTGTTAAATCACTATTTGTAGTAGGCAGCCGACTGTTTAAAACCGCTGCACCAAATCGACCATCAGATAGTTATGCATGAACCTGAGAGCCCTTAAACCGATCTTTATAACTCTATCAACTGAATATTGCTCTGCAAATAGGAAAACTAGAAAACTTGGTGTTAAAATACTATTCTATTTTATAGTAGACTTTACTGAAATAAATCTTGACATCCAGTGTTTTTTTTTTGTTAAAATCAAACCCAACTATGCATAATCTTCTGATGTTCTTCGTTTATTTTTTGTGCATATTTTATCTTCTTCAAAGTGTTTCAAAATTCTACGTGGATAAGTGATTTTCATCTTAGTTGATTTTTATTTCACCAAGATCTTCCTCTCTTATTAAGGTCTTTTACTTTTAGGTTTTATAGTTATCTTTCCAGTGCTTTGTGCAAAGTCAGAGGTTTGGTAAGTTCAGTTACAAAATTGATGTGAACCTTCGTAACCTTTAATAGGGTAACCAGACCAGTAGGAAATAATACTCCACAGTGTTGCCTTATTAAGTGGAGGTACTCATTTAATAAGGAAACCAGACCAATTGAAGCGTATTATCTACTCAGATGTCCGGTAAGTAGACCTATAGAAAAATATATTACCAATACTCAAAGCTTTGGCCTTGGCCACATGCTCGTAAAGTAATACTCAAAGTTACACTTTTCTACCACAGCTCTTAATATACCTAATAAAATATCAAACACATGCTAAGCTCATGACTTGCTCCGGCGTCATACATTCGGCCAGGTAATGGAGTGTCACAGCCGCGACATAACGAGGTTTAGATCCGACCGGAGCCGCTTTCGCTGGGTTTGTCATTGTCTGCGCAACACTAGCGGAAGATGTCCCTTAAATCGCCGTATTGAAAAAACTCTACACTACCTAACTAACACTATCTTCTTTTGCTTTCCACAGTGTTGCCCTATTAGGAGGAGGTACTTTTATAATAAAGGAAGTAGACCAATCGAGGCATGGTTAGTTGTTTAGATGTTCAATCTAAAGTTTCTACTCCCTCGTTGGTAAAAAGGCACATGGAAATATCCGTTGGAAGGCGCCGCCGCCGAAAACTTGAGTGTTTCTTACGTTCAAAGTTACACTTTTCTACCACAGCTCTTAATATACCTAATAAAATATCAAACACGTTTGCTCGTGACTTGGTCCGGCGTCACACATTCGGCCAGGTAATGGAGTGTCACAGCCGCGACATAACGAGGTTTAGATCCGACCGGAGCCGCTTTCGCTGGGTTTGTCATTGTCTGCGCAACACTAGCGGAAGATGCCCCTTAAATCGCCTTATAGAAAAACTGGTAAAGGTGTATGCTAATGTGTAAGGCGAAAGTAGATAAGAATAGAGCATTAAGACTATCTTTGTTTGCATTCTACGGTATTGCCCTATTAAGTGGAGGTACTTTTATGATAAGCGAAGAGGACCAATCGAGGCATAGCTGGTTGTTTAGATGTTCAATCCAAAGTTTCCATTCCCTCGTCAGTTAAGTATAAGGCACATGGGAATATCCGTTGGTAGGCACCAGAACTTGAGTAAATAAATAATAAATAAATATCTGTGGACATCATTCACACAGCGCCAACTAGGCCCAAACTAAGCATTAGCTTGTGCTATGGGTGCCAGACAACAGATAAACATTACTTATATATATTTATTTGTCAATACATACATACTATACATAGAAACACCCAGACCGATACAAACAGGCATATTCATGCACACAAATGTTTGTACCGTGCGGGGATCGAACCTGCAACCTTTGGTGTAATAGCCGACTTCTCGACCATCACACGAAACGGCTCGTCAAATATCAAAGTGTATCTTAATATACCTAATAAATCATCAAACACGTTTTCTCGTGACTTGCTCCGGCGTCACACATTCGGCCAGGTAATGGAGTGTCACAGTCGCGACATAACGAGGTTTAGATCCGACGGGAGCCGCTTTCGCTGGGTTTGTCATTGTCTGCGCAACACTAGCGGAAGGTGCCCCTTAAATCGCCTTATTGAAAAACTCGTGAAAATATAAGGCGAAAGTAGTTTACAATGGAGCATTAACACTATCTTCTTTTGCTTTCCAGAGTGTTGCCCTATTAGAAGGAGGTACTTTTATAATAAAGGAAGTAGACGAATCGAGGCATAGCTAGTTGTTTAGATGTTCAATCTAAGATTCTATTCAATCGTGAGTTCGTAAAAAGGCACATGGAAATCCGTTGGTAGGCGCCAAAACTTGAGTGTTTCTTACGCTCAAAATTACACCTTTCTACCACAGCTTTTAATTATACCTAATAAAATATCAAACACGTTTTCTCGTGACTTGCTCCGGCGTCATACATTCGGCCAGGTAATGGAGTGTCACAGCCGCGACATAACGAGGTTTAGATCCGACCGGAGCCGCTTTCGCTGGGTTTGTCATTGTCTGCGCAACACTAGCGGAAGATGCCCCTTAAATCGCCTTATTGAAAAACTGGTAAAGGTGTAGGCTAATGTGTAAGGCAAAAGTAATTTACAATGGAGCATTAACTTTATCTTCTCTCTGTATGTTTCACCGTCCCGTTGGTCTAGTAGTTAGAGACCCTGGCTACAAAACCAAGGGTTGTGTGATGAACATCGGCATTTATAGTATTTAAGTAGGTCTATTCATACCCTAGCTTCCATAGTACAAGCTTCGAGCTTAGTTTGAGTCTAGGCAATTGTTTTGTTCGTCCAAGAATATGGTATTTTTATACTCGACCGTACATTTGCGCGACTTTTTTTCTAGAATGAAACAAACATAATCAGATATAAGATTTTGGACTTTCGCGTTGCATTATGAGTGACATTTAGAGTGGTAAGTTCAAATGCTGTAACGATTATTTTATTTCGTATCGTATTTAATTTTCGTATGTAAAACATTTATACGGTAGGCGCGTTCACCCGTATGTTAAGAAAATATTGACTGAGAGTGAAACGATACAAGCTGTTTTCAGTTTGAATCAATCATTTTATACACAAACTGAACATTAAAAAATTGAAAATCCTTGGCTGTCTGACTAAAAATACAACGGTATAATGCTTTCAAAAATAGATGAAATAAAATGTACATA
Source organism: Nomophila noctuella (assembly GCA_958496325.1). Taxonomy (NCBI): domain Eukaryota; kingdom Metazoa; phylum Arthropoda; class Insecta; order Lepidoptera; family Crambidae; genus Nomophila; species Nomophila noctuella. The sequence goes on from OY292482.1 coordinate 16,131,324, forward strand.
ATAAAGTATATTATCATGTCATTTTGTATAAAAGTATATTTCGAGCTCTTGTACGATTATGAAAACGCATGCAAATTATAATATTTCGAAACCAAAAGAGCTGTTACGATCAAAATATCGAATCGGGGTGTTTAATTCTCGACCCTTTTAATCCTGCAAAAGGTCGAACCATAGGACAATGGACAATTGCTTGCCATAAAGTTATGAATTTATATAATGAATCGCATAATTTGATAAATGTGTGTTGTGAATTGCCATCCGTTGCGATCCCAAACTCATTTGGGTTTAAATAATAATATCAGACTTCCGAAAATGTTCCATTACGAAATTGATATTGTATTGTAAGTGGTGAGTCATTTGTCCTATAAATTATTTTGAGTAATGGATATTTTCATTCAATAAAGATGTACATTCGATAATTTATATTGCACGTCCAAACAAATTTATTTCATATAATATAAATTATATTGAGTAATAGATATTTTCATTCAATAAATTTGTACATTCGAAAATGTATATTGCACGTCCAAACAAATTTATTATACAGTTGCTTCAAAAACATAATTAAGCAGCTATCAAGGTTTGTGCGTCTGTACGTCTATATAGGTTTTAGGGTTTTAGTCTTATTAAATAGACTTGACGACCCGCTTGGAGTATGTAGTGGTCAAGAAGTTGACTATTAAACTGAGAGGTCAAAGTTCGATTCCCGTACTGGATAAAAATTTGTGTGCATGAACAATTTTACATGTATGTTTGTCCTGGTCATTAGTGGTCAAACATTTAAGAAAAATTGTATATTATATAAAATAAAAAAAAGTATTTAATAATGTCTATCCGTTTCCTAGCAGTGATATAACAAGCTTCGAGCTTAGGTTTAGGGCTAGGCATTTGGTGTGTGAGTCGAGGAATTATTTATCAAAACAAATGAATGAACATTTGCACACGGTATCTATTTCTGGTCATCTAACGTGAATAGTACTAAAAAGACAATGATAAAGTAATCCTTAAAGGCCGTCGATGCAGGAATATATAGGGGTTCAATGTTGCTCTAATAAATGGATGTGGTGGATTTACTTAAAACACCATCGCAGGTTTGACCTCAGCGGGGAAGTAATAAATCAGGTTTTAACCGCACGCGAGCTGCCCGGTTAGCTGGTAACGGTTGGACGGTTAGCTGTGTGCTAGTCATTTGAAAAATCCTATTTGAAATTTTAAGCTATATTATTTTATGTTATACTTGAAAACTATGAAATTATAATCATAGCCCAGTTAGAATTGTGCGTTCGCCGTTATTTATAGTCTATTTGACTTTGTAATATCAATTTTTCCCGTGGGGGTGCGCAACGATTCGAATAAGAATCACTTCGTCCCACAGGGAAAAATCCGGCGGCAGAGCATGAGAGGGTCTCGGGTTCGGTGGCCTAGTCGTTCCTGGATCAATCCAATTTAATAAAATGTTGGGCGCCTTGAAAGGGGACGGAGTAACAATAGGTGACTCCGTACCAAAATAAAAAAATATATATTAAATCCTGCTAGAGGAAAAAAGTTAAATTCGAAGTAAAAATAAATGAATGATCCATGAACCGTAGCAAGTGGAGAATAGTAAATCAAACAAAATTTCATTTAAAAGTAGACTGGTTTAATACTAAGTATTTCGATACACATTAGATTCAGTTGAAAAACAGGAGCAGTTACATACAGTAAAAAAAAATTACATGATACCGAGACAGTAATTAACATTCGTCCGGCGAACTACACCTTATCACACATGGTACTACATCTTATCAGTAAATCGGGATTAGCTTAAGCATGCCCGTTATGGTGGGGTGGCATCTGACCAACTATATCGGGCGATCAGCTGTACATTCAGTACCGATGGGAGGACCGTGTTGGGAAAGTCTGATACCACCTACTCAAACCACCAGCCCTGAAGGTCAGCCCACCGCTCAACATAGAGAGTCAGCCAAGTCAGTACGCATGCACACCCCACAAATCATGTCTAATAAAAACTATCTGAAATTCACTACTAACTATTCACTAATAACAAACACTATTTGAAATTTTTGTTCAGTTATGAAAGTTAAGTTGAGATAAAGTCACTGCGCTTCCTCCATCGGCCTCGACCGAGAAGTCAACACGGGGAAGTTGAACACTTGTTAAATTGAAATAAATACGGCCCTAAATGATTAAATCCATTGCCATCAGTACCTTGACTCCGAGCCAATGCAAAATCGGTTCTGGGATCAGCTCACCGTCGACATTTTGACAGGCGGGAGGTACCACGTGTCCACGCCACGTCTACGGCACACCGAGCTGCCGACATTCACACCCAAAAGGCTTTTTAGCCGGTCTATGGAGCCCAGAACACTGGGATTTGCAGCTCACAAAGAGACTCTTTGGCCGGAGCACAGGTAAATCAAATGATCATTTTATTGGGCGTACGGTGCACAATGCATCTCGGAAGACGCGGAACGAAACTTCACCGCATTTGGTGGATATAAAAAGGCTCCTCAGGGAGACAGCCCAGGATTACTCCTCCTCTTTTCTGATCTCCATGAAAAAGACTTGTCAATCGCTCACCCACCCATAGACAAACGAGAAAAAAAAATGCCAAACGCTCAACCATAGACACAATCTACTAAAAATACTTTAGAATAATTAATTTGGAAGACTTCGGAAAATCAATTCATTCCGAAAAACCCTAGCTTAGCAAAATTAGATATTAAACATTATACATTTTAACAGACTAAAAACAATTAGCGCCTACACCTGTAAAAATAAAACGCAGCGCACGCAAACGTCAAATGTCAGGTGTCGCTGTCAAACTGACACCGTTCTTATTTGACAAGGTTTTGTTTATTTCGACAACAGAAAAGTGTTATAAAATTCACGAATTTACTAATATAAACCGCTAAAACAGTTTTAACAGCGTCAAAGGAATGAACCAATGGTTGTGGAATGATAAATTGTTAACCCTCTCGCCAACAAATCAGGTAAAAATTAGAATATTGCTTCATTCAAGTGACGACCTCTCAATCCAGGAAAACAAACATAGCAAAAAATTAGAGACAAACAATACATAACGACCCCTCCATTCATGACTATCCCTCTCGACCTAAGATCACAGCCGGTCCTATACTGCACCAAGTGATAAAACAGTAAAACTGAAAAAATGGTGTTACAGTACCGCCTTAGTTGGGAAAGAAAAATTTTATTCAAAATGAAAATTTTATTGAAATTTTGAATAAAATTTTTCGTCGAGTGAAACGACAAAAGGTAACACTACCACATCTTAACAACAATACAAACATTTGAACAATACAAAAACAACACCTCCAGACACCAAACTCATTCAATAAGAGTTTGAATCATAGAAGGGAAACCTAATAACTTAAAAGTTATTAGAAAGTCAGGTAGAACCATTCGGAGAGCTCGCTGATACAGACAGAACTACACCAGGTTCAAACCCGTAACCAGTGACAAACACTATCGGTTACACAAAGTGAGAAGTGGAACATCCAACTTATCTCAGGCCAATGGCTGGATAAACCAAGACCATAGTGTAATTTACCACACCACGAATCGGGGTAAATTACACGCAAAAATGAAGTATGACAACAGGGACTTCACAAAAACACAGTGTAAGGATTAGAAAATCCAACATACCTCAGACACTATAAGGAGTACAAGGTAAGATACACAACGGACTTACCTGATACAAAAAAAAACTAAATGTTTAAATCCTTAATTTAGTTGTGGTTCACACAAACCCAGATTAAACACTAACAACATTAATAAAATTATGTCCAGGTCCTTGGCATCAATCACGAAATATGCGAATGCTACAAGGCCTACAGATTGGACACACAACAGAAACCTTAATTACTAAAATACCGTCGATCCTCGACCATAATGGTAAGCGACAGCAAACTAAAAGGAAACAAACAAAACTCATGCTAAACATTGAATATATCAAAGGCTGATCAGAATCAAAGACAGCTCCATCGATTACCATCTCCCTACCATGATTTAAGAAACAATGGAGTGAACTTAGTCCCGTCGTGAACAGACGAATTGAGAGCACATTGGAATTCTTGAATGTTCTGATCCCATAATAATAATCGATGATCAGAACGCACATAAGAAGCAATGGCCCGAACAATATCCCGATTAACACTTCGGTTTGGTTACATGGAGAATGGTGACGAGGATTGTATAAGATATGAGGTACACCAGCTCCCTTCAATAAATCCCTAAATTCCTTAAAAGTGAATTGGGGACCATTATCTGTATATAGGATGCGGCACACAACTCCTCCAACCTCGATATAAACGCCCGAACACAAGTATCACCGCTAAATATTAAATTCAGAGAACCTAGATTACATGAAATGTTAGCTAACTCGTGTTCAAGTTCGTCCGTAAGCAAGTCATTTATGTTATAATTAAGTTCCGACATGTCAAACAAAACATTAAAAAAAATTGTACTATATAAAAAATTCACAACTCCATAAAAATAACAATTATAATTATATTATCATATTATCACTTTGTTCCGACATGACAGTTAAAATATTAAATAAAAATTGTACTACATAAAAATTCACAATTCCATAAAAATAAAAATTATATTATATTGTCATAATATCACATTTACTACACTATGTTGAAGTACTAAACTCACTTTCTAGGCCCCACGTTGGGCGCCACTGTAATATCAATTTTTCCCGTGGGGGTGCGCAACGATTCGAATAAGAATCACTTCGTCCCACAGGGAAAAATCCGGCGGCAGAGCATGAGAGGGTCTCGGGTTCGGTGGCCTAGTCGTTCCTGGATCAATCCAATTTAATAAAATGTTGGGCGCCTTGAAAGGGGACGGAGTAACAATAGGTGACTCCGTACCAAAATAAAAAAATATATATTAAATCCTGCTAGAGGAAAAAAGTTAAATTCGAAGTAAAAATAAATGAATGATCCATGAACCGTAGCAAGTGGAGAATAGTAAATCAAACAAAATTTCATTTAAAAGTAGACTGGTTTAATACTAAGTATTTCGATACACATTAGATTCAGTTGAAAAACAGGAGCAGTTACATACAGTAAAAAAAAATTACATGATACCGAGACAGTAATTAACATTCGTCCGGCGAACTACACCTTATCACACATGGTACTACATCTTATCAGTAAATCGGGATTAGCTTAAGCATGCCCGTTATGGTGGGGTGGCATCTGACCAACTATATCGGGCGATCAGCTGTACATTCAGTACCGATGGGAGGACCGTGTTGGGAAAGTCTGATACCACCTACTCAAACCACCAGCCCTGAAGGTCAGCCCACCGCTCAACATAGAGAGTCAGCCAAGTCAGTACGCATGCACACCCCACAAATCATGTCTAATAAAAACTATCTGAAATTCACTACTAACTATTCACTAATAACAAACACTATTTGAAATTTTTGTTCAGTTATGAAAGTTAAGTTGAGATAAAGTCACTGCGCTTCCTCCATCGGCCTCGACCGAGAAGTCAACACGGGGAAGTTGAACACTTGTTAAATTGAAATAAATACGGCCCTAAATGATTAAATCCATTGCCATCAGTACCTTGACTCCGAGCCAATGCAAAATCGGTTCTGGGATCAGCTCACCGTCGACATTTTGACAGGCGGGAGGTACCACGTGTCCACGCCACGTCTACGGCACACCGAGCTGCCGACATTCACACCCAAAAGGCTTTTTAGCCGGTCTATGGAGCCCAGAACACTGGGATTTGCAGCTCACAAAGAGACTCTTTGGCCGGAGCACAGGTAAATCAAATGATCATTTTATTGGGCGTACGGTGCACAATGCATCTCGGAAGACGCGGAACGAAACTTCACCGCATTTGGTGGATATAAAAAGGCTCCTCAGGGAGACAGCCCAGGATTACTCCTCCTCTTTTCTGATCTCCATGAAAAAGACTTGTCAATCGCTCACCCACCCATAGACAAACGAGAAAAAAAAATGCCAAACGCTCAACCATAGACACAATCTACTAAAAATACTTTAGAATAATTAATTTGGAAGACTTCGGAAAATCAATTCATTCCGAAAAACCCTAGCTTAGCAAAATTAGATATTAAACATTATACATTTTAACAGACTAAAAACAATTAGCGCCTACACCTGTAAAAATAAAACGCAGCGCACGCAAACGTCAAATGTCAGGTGTCGCTGTCAAACTGACACCGTTCTTATTTGACAAGGTTTTGTTTATTTCGACAACAGAAAAGTGTTATAAAATTCACGAATTTACTAATATAAACCGCTAAAACAGTTTTAACAGCGTCAAAGGAATGAACCAATGGTTGTGGAATGATAAATTGTTAACCCTCTCGCCAACAAATCAGGTAAAAATTAGAATATTGCTTCATTCAAGTGACGACCTCTCAATCCAGGAAAACAAACATAGCAAAAAATTAGAGACAAACAATACATAACGACCCCTCCATTCATGACTATCCCTCTCGACCTAAGATCACAGCCGGTCCTATACTGCACCAAGTGATAAAACAGTAAAACTGAAAAAATGGTGTTACAACTTTATACAAAATCCATAAATAATAATTAAATAAACGATGGAAACGTGATATATCATAAGTACGCTATTTGATTTAAAAATATAGCGCTCGGTGTTAAAAATAAGAGTATCAGCTACAGTTCGTCACTTCATGCGCTACGATAGTTCGTAGCACATGTAACATGTAACCTACGATGTTTCGTAGCGTGTACAAAACCATACGTCGTAGCATACATAGAATCGTCGCCGTCGGCCACCACTTAAAATAACAATTAAGTAAGTATAATCAGGTACATGTTTGTTAAGAATGGCACTTGGAGCTCAAGTAATCCAGGTAAGGTTGGGTAGGTGAGAATTAAGACGTCATTAAATTATTTTATAAGACTGTATTTCATTGAATATTATGCAATTATTGTGGCTGTTATTTAACTCAAGGAAAATAAGGATTTAAAGATTTTACGTTATTATTTACTCCATAATGTAACACATAAAATTTATTTTAAGAATCAAACTAACGTAAAATATGGTGCCATCGTAGTAAAGTTTTATTTCCAAACATCACGGGACCATTATCGGAACGTACGAAGCTAAGCGTTCAGAAATGATGTTAAATTCAATCGCGATAGCAAAAGCCATTTCAGATGTTATTGGAAATCACTGTTTTAAATTTTACATTCATGCGAGTATAATGTATTTTTTCTTTATCGTTTTCGGGCTTACAGATTCCCTTGTTTTGTTTCGAAATGCATGGCATGGCACAATATTCTTTTACATTATTGTTATTGAAAAGTGTATGGTTTTATAATTTTATAAAGTAAGAAGTATGAACTATGATATTAGTACCTATTAGATTGTTCTGTTATTCAAGAATAACATAAATTCCACATAAAAAAAAAACTTAAGTTTTAAAAATTTGCCCGTAAATAGGCAAAATACCCGAAAGTAATAATCCGATAAAACATTTGCACTGAGAAATAAGTACAATATTAATTTACATGGTAAGCAGCATTTCATTATTCATGAAACAAATACCAATTATAGGTGCCAGCCAGCTCACTAGCTTTTAATGAATAATGAAATCAATGTATCGAACTCGATACATTGATGATCTTACATAGGTTCTGAACCCAGGACTTTTGCTGCAAACCGAACAGTGAGACAAACAATCAAATTTTCCCATTTATATCTACGATATATTAATTATCTAGTTTATCTAACTCCTCAATCAACTCAATCAATATTCATTTGCTCTAATTGTTTCATCCCGATTACAAAATTAAGTTTACGCCTAATTAATATCGCAAAACTAATTCCAATACTTGCAAAGTCAATTTTGCCGACTGCAATCAAAATATTGGTTTCGCACGTTTACTAGTGGTAGAGTTAATTGGAATTATTGAGTTTATGAAAACCTAAATGCTTGAATAAATTTAATATGATTTAGTGCGCCACGATTTATTAATCGTAGCGTTAATAAATCAGTTTTCATAAATGTATTATATGATACCGGCCAAACCCAATTTCAGGACAAACTAGTTTTGCCTAGACTAAACTAGTTCTTCGCGGAAGTAGGTTAGAAGTGTTTTTTTTAAAACCTTATAATAATGTTCATTTCTATTTAACATTACAACGGGAATAAACGCGATATTATTTTTACAAGTGCAACGCGAAAGTTTAAAGTTATATGTTATTTCTTAATTTTAGGTACATACAATCAAATATATATACCTTTTCATCTAGTTCTTTCTATACGCAAATAATAAGTTTAGCCTAGGCAAAACTAGTTTGTCCTTAAATCGGGTAAGGCCAGTAACATATACAAAATGGGCTACCTTTTTTAATACAATTGTAACACCGTGTTGTTTTAATGATACGCATAAATCTAGAAAGGTAATTAAGAAGTTGTATGTATTAATTTGCTTAGAATATTAAAATCACGATGAATGTTGGTCACCAAATCAAAATCCAATTTATAGTACGCTAAACTATACGCCTTTTTTACCTCATCTCTCAAGATAATTAACGATTGTATTAAAACAAATGGGCTTACTAGATCTTTCTGGTATTATCCATCGATAACTAATGAATTGTCATTGGTCTCCGCCTTCACCTCTGTCAAAGTAAAGAAAACGTTTGAAACGATCCAAGTCAGTTGCGAACCATGCTTCAATGGTTCCGTACCATTTTACGAATGTTGACGAAATGCGAAAAAAGTGTAAGGTCACAATAAATGAAATTATTACTCAAATGTATGTGTCGTTAGTAATTCATAATCTTTATACTAATGTAATGTAGCTGAAGAGATTGTGTGCTTGTTTGTTTGTTTGAACGCCCTAATCTCAGGAACTACTGGTACGAATTGAAAAAATCTTTTGGGTGGATATGGTCCAACTGTCGAGGAAAGCTTTAAATAGTAATATTACACTTTGTGTGCGGAAACCGAAATCGAATCGACGAAGTCGCAGGCGGCCTTTAGTGAGTAAATCAATTGGTTGTAGCGTTACTAATTAAGATGTTAAGAGCCGCTGACACAAAATATGTCTAGTAATTGCTTAAGAGAAAGAGTAAGGTTCACCAAAAATGTTAACCCAGTAAAATAAACTACCAAGAGCAAAGCGAAACATTAAAGTGACAAAGAACTGTCTTGTACTCCATTTAAAACAAGTCACTGTAAGAACTTTGACTACTCACTAACTTCCTTTCTTACTAAATACACAGTCCCGCTGATACAACGACGACGAAGCGTTTTCTCATCTTACAAGCGGTTCCTAATAATGTTCAAACCGCCATTTTTGTTAAAAGTCCTAAGAATGAACAGGGCGATCAATCATTAGGCTACGCTGGAAGGGCCACGTTTTTGTCCCATTCGAGACCCAGTAAAAACAACAGGAGCGTTTTAAATTTTCCGCGTGGAAACTTTTTGTCGTTTTCTGGGTTTATTATTATTTTTTTCTTTCGCGTGTTTTTACCACTGGCCGGTATTTCTCGTGGAATTCGTTGCGTGAAATAAAAATGGAACGCTCCCGTGGCTCTAAACGTCCCTTTTATTTCTATTTTTGTTATCTGTTTGACCGGGGCACGGTGATAATAATTATTTTAGTGTTAAAAGATTGCTTTCAAAATTACAGTTTTAAATAAAAAAATATCAAAATAAATAGGAGCGACTTTTCTTTTTCAACCCCTTTACTTCAAAAGAAGTATATAAGTATGTAATTATGTACATACTTACAGCCAGTCATTATTATTTGAGATTGTAGAGCTTGGTGATTTTGAAGCAAAGCAAACACGCCAAGTTACAATAAACTTGATCCTAATTTCGATACCTATGTGTTATTCAGCAACAGCATCGTTTTTTAAATAGAGTTTAGCTAAATTCATCGTCAAAGTTTTCGTAGATTTTTTATCTTGAATTGAAAATAAATGGTCGATCGTTTCCACCTCGTTGCTGACTGATCGCCCGGAACCTGTCTTATGATGAAGATCATTGTTACTATAAAAGACTCATTTTTATTCTTACGCCTTTGTGATAGAGTCCATTATTAAAAAGATACGACGACGATAAATGTTCTAAGTAGCGTTTTCATTTTCATTCATGTCTAGCTGCAATAGGGTATAAAATTGAACGGTAATGTTTGAAAATAATTCGCCTGATCGGAGGACGCATCAATCTTTACGATGCTTTTATAATAATAATAGCAAGATAAACGTTGTTTTATCACATTAGCTTTAGAATTAAGTGTATTCTTAAATACACTTTTAAATAATTAATGTAAATGAAACCTAAGTTTATTTTATTAAATTACACATTTGCTTCCTGACTCAATAGCTAGTATGTTGCATTTCAACAAGAGTATCGATTACAATTTCCGAGCAAACGCCCAAGTATATTTTGTTGTGCTGCACCTGATCCGTCTACAACTGTATCAAATTCGAGCTACAAGAGTGAGAGATCGACTAAATAAATTATGTCTGTAATATTGCACATATAATATTAGAGAGTCAATAAATCAACTTCTTAATTTAAACCTCATTTATTTAACTTGTATAAGGCTGGAAGATACCTATGTCAATGTCGATTGTCAATTGTTATTTTTTTATTGACTACATTTAAACTGACAGAGTCTTTTTTATCAGTTGGGTTTCCACGCACTTAATGTTTAAATATCAGGGTGTGTCCTAACTGATCTTGAATACCAATCCTGGGTAGAAAGTCAAAATCATTATGGGAAGTTTTTATTCTGATAAAATGTTTTATACACGTAACTTGTGACTTTTGACTAGTAACAAAAGACGTCAAGATTCTAAAATCTTTCAAAGTAGCTCTAGTGAGTCTTGAATGTAATTCAAAAACGTTTTATAACGTTGACTGAACGATTCACTTCGCAAAAACAGCCATTTAGAGTGCCTTTCTCTTAGCGGGTGCAGTGTGACGTTGACAAATCCATTTAATTTCCCTCCTCCTGGTTACCTCAGTTTTCTTATAGTCCGGGTTCCCGACGAGAAATGTTGCTCTTGTTTATGTTACATGACGGATTTTTCTGACTTATCTTTTATCGTAAGTACATTTACTTTTATAGTCTAAAAAATCATTATGAAGCCAATAAACGTTGATAAGAATGCATGACACATAATTAAGAGGAGTATCAATTTGACCATTTTGATAAAAGAGGGACTAGATGATCCTACATCGGTCGATTTAAGGGAAATCATCTGGTAACACAATTAATTTCAATATCTGGAGAAGTTTATGAATCTAACAATATCCTGAAGGTGATATATTTTAAATATGATATCTTATAGTATACTCATAACCCATAAAAATTAAAGCACTCGCCGAATCACAATCATTATTGAAAGAAATGGTGACAATCGCAAATATAACTAATTTCGCCATGGACTTCCGGTCTATAATGGATTTAATAACTACGGCAATCAATCATTGAATTAGTCACGTCTAATGTTTGAAATTAATTCATTTCCTTTGGGTTCTTAGCGCAAGTCAATTAAGCGATAGATTAATGAAAAACCGGAGTCGTTGGAAGCAGAATGCGCCAATTAAGACAGTGACTATGTTTTCTTTTGTAATTCATATTTCATTTTATCATTAGCTTGAAATAGTGAATTGTATAACGAGAATGTTATATTTTAAGTGGGAAGGTAGTGCACAGACCCAAGTACAGAATCAGATCCCGCCTAAACCTTGAGATAAGATAGATGTTTTTTTTTTTTTTAAGAAATGTATAATAAAGTGAACACCTAAAAATATTAAAACGGAGTGGAGAGTGGAGGCAATATATAGCGCTTAGATAAAAAAATGGATTTGTTTTTGTAAGACTTTAAAAAAAAGACAAACTTTCATCTTAATAGTGAAACAAAAGTATTTGGTTTAATACTGAACAAAACGTGACTTGATAAATAGTTATTTTAGTTTCTAGTTCTATAAACTTAAGCAATAAATGAAATTAGTTTTTTCAAGAAAAGAGACAAATGGTTCTTCGTTAACAGCTAAGCACCTAAGTTTAAAGTGAATTAACCAATTTGCATAATGTATGTGTGTGATATATTAAGTTGTCTTATACATTCATTTTTTTTTTCGATCAACCTCGAAATATTTTTTAAAATAAAAATTGTGTACCTTATCATTCTGTTTTGAAGTTTACAACCATAAAGTTATACGTAAATTTATTTTTTATATTAGGTTTGACGACGAATACAAGGAACATCAACTTCGTCAAGGAAGGATCTACCAAGAAGTCCAAAGTCAAACCTTACTCCATCATTAGTGTAGCTCCAGATTGGAAGATCATGATGGACACGTATGAAAAGCACTACAGTATTCCAGAGGACATTGCGTTATCGTCGTCTAGACCAGACCTTTTCATTTATTCTAGAAAACTTAAGCGCGTACTGTTGGTAGAACTTACTGTTCCATGGGAGACAAACATTCCCAAGGATCACGCGTTTAAAACAAATAAGTATTATGACCTAACCAACGAAATGACTAAAAATGGTTATATAGCACGGTTGTATGCTGTGGAAGTGGGTGCGAGAGGTATACCAGCGAAATCTCTCTACAACCTACTGAAGGACTTAGGATTACCAAGATCTAATATTAGCTCGTTACTGGAAAGAGCAACTAAAGCTGCTTTACTCGGCTCATACCAAATATGGTTGGGAAGGGAGAGGAATGTCATCGGTGGAGGTGATCGTTAGTATACTATAAAGGGGCCCCTTAAACCTACACGCTGGGTCGCAAGTCCCAGGCGCCGACTGACATTCCTCTCTGTTCCACGCGATGGACCCGGCACCCGCACGGAGAATCCATGGATAGCTAAGAAGTTCGTCTCATAACATTTGACAGCCCGGAGAGACGGGATGACTCTGGAAAGACAGATGACGCTGGAAAGACAGATGGCAGTTGGGAAGACAACTGACTACTGGAAAGACAGTCGAGGGTCATGGCCTAGCAAGCCGAACCCGGGAATTTACTCGCTAAAAGTCCAAACAAGAAAAATACCCCTGGGACAGTCCGAGAGGGGGGGCGGAAGAACTGTCCACCGGAGGATTTAGTTGACAACCATGGCGAGAATACGGACTTGAATTGCCCTGTGTGCGGGAAAATCTACAAGAGACGAGCCTGGTACCTCAAGCATTTGAAAACGCATGATGGTGTTGAAGAACGACGGTCGTCGGTAAGTATAAACTCTTCAGCTTCCACTACGGATAGAGTTGACCCTCACATATCTCATGGTGGGCCTTCATGGGTTAGTTACCAGGAGCCTATAAACATCCGGGCACGTCTTAGCATCCCCAGTTTAAAGACATCTACTTGGAAATACCATAGTGACAACTTGGCAGTGCTGTTAGAATATCCAGGTACCAACGCGGATTTAAATACCCAAGTTGAAACGATGCAGGATAAGATACACTCATACTTTAGTGAGCATTATCCACCGCCTAATAGGCATGCTCACAAACAAAGAGAAAATATGTTTAAGGCAAAAATGCGGAGGAAGAAAAGAGAATTGGTCAAGCAACTTCGTGTAGCGAAGTCCATGGGAGATAACCACCTCAGTCACCAATTATCAAGAGCACTCAGATCTATCTTGAAATTGATTCAAGGAGTCTCTTTGCAAATGACTAGAAATCAGGCGAACCTTATGAGAGCTAGGCATGAAGTTGACTTCGATAAAAACCCATTCTTGTACTCCAAAAGTATTTTTAAACAACCGCCCGGAAGATTGCAACTGACAGATGAACAAATATATGACCATTTTAGGCGCACATATGAAGTGCCGAAGCAACTGAAGATTTACAATGACCCGAGCTCTAAGAGACCTAGCAATCCTGTATCGGAGTTTCAGGGTACGGCTCCTACCCTAGAAGAACTAACGCGGCAGATAAAAAGGAAAGCATCAAGTTCATCTCCGGGGCCCGATGGTATTCCGTACATTGTATATAAAAAGTGCCCATCAGTGTGTAGACATCTTTTAAATATATTTGTTAAGATTTGGTCGAAAAAGCAGATTCCGGAAGTATTTGGTAAAGCTGTTTTCGTGCTCATTCCTAAAAAGGAGACAGTCACTGATCCAAAAGATGCTAGGCCGATAGCTCTTACAAACACGATATCGAAAATATTTTTCTCGATCTTGCAAGATCGAATGTCAAAATTTATGTTAAACAACGAATACTTTACGCCAAAGCACCAGAAGGGGTTTTTACCAGGAGTTTCTGGTTGCTTAGAACATAACACATTGTTGGCGGAAAGTTTAAAGGATGCCAGGAAACACGAAAGACAAATAGCGGTGTGCTGGATTGACCTAGAGAATGCATTTGGCTCAGTTCAGCACGAGCTGATGTTTTTCGCGTTAGAATGGTATAACTTCCCCCCTTTGGTTTTAGATTTGATTAAGGTATATTATTCTAATTTATCTTTTGTAATTAGCTGTAAAGACGGTTACACAAAACCTTTAAATTATAATATTGGTCTATTTCAGGGATGCTGTTTATCTCCTATAGTATTTAATGTAGTTATAAATATTTTAATTGACACTTTGATTTTACAGGAGAAGAAATGGGGTTATCGGTTTAAAATCAATAATCAGTACACAGAATCAATCCTAGCCTTTGCTGACGATCTCGCAATCTTGACACGAAACCCGAAGCAGTGTCAAGTGTTATTGAAAAAGGTGGATGAGTTCTGTGCTTGGACTGACGGCATGAAGGTGAAACCAAGTAAATGCTATTGCTTATGTCTGGGTAGACGAGATACGAAATTTACATCTTATGACCCTGGACTCACGATTGGCGGTCAGAATGTTGCCACAATTTCTGAAGCGCTCCCGTTCAAATTTCTAGGCAGAAAGATAGACTATAGAGGCCGCACACCATCTTTGGAGGGTATTGTTGAGGATTTTATTAATTCCATTAGTAGGGTTGAGAACCAACCCATAGGGAACATTAAGAAGCTATGGATCTACAACAACTACCTGTCATCGCGCTTGTCTTGGCCTTTCCTCGTGTACGACTTCGGAAAAACCCTTTTGTCGCGACTAGATGCCGTTGTTGTGAAATCGTTGAAGTCTTGGACTGGATTAGCTCACTCGGCAGACCCCTCTACACTATTTAGGGGCAAAAATAGTTTTGGGATGAACCTAAACAAGCCATCGGAGCTATACAAACATCTTAGAGTCACCAAGATGCACATTCTGGGTAAATCGAAAGACAACGCAGTGGCAACACTCCCAAAAGATAAGAATATGAGTGAGTTAGAGTCTAGGCTACGGTTCCATAAGCAGTTTATGGTGGGAGCGCAAACAAACAGGGTAGGATTGGGATGTCGAGGAAGAGAGGATGACCGGAACATCATTAAGTCTTTTCTGCGAATGGATGAAGATAACGAGTATAGAGTACATGCGCTTAATCTCGAAATGCAAAACGAGTGGGTGTCCCTTGGTGAGTTTTGTATCCCTTTAGCATTGAAGTGGCGGTCGATACTGTACGATTGGTCTCCAGCGCTGCTTAAATTCTATCTGAATGCCTTTCAGTTGACCCTACCTGATCAGAGCAACCTTGTAAGGTGGGGAATGGCGGTGGACAAAACCTGTTTGCTCTGTGGTGAGGCCGTAGGTACCGCAAGGCATTTGTTGGTGGGATGCAGAGTACTCCTAGACAGAGGTCACTACTCTCGCCGCCATGACGGAGTGTTGCAGATCATACGTGAAGCGGTGAGCCTTTCAATAGCAAGAGCAGCAAAAGGTTTGACGACGAATACAAGGAACATCAACTTCGTCAAGGAAGGATCTACCAAGAAGTCCAAAGTCAAACCTTACTCCATCATTAGTGTAGCTCCAGATTGGAAGATCATGATGGACACGTATGAAAAGCACTACAGTATTCCAGAGGACATTGCGTTATCGTCGTCTAGACCAGACCTTTTCATTTATTCTAGAAAACTTAAGCGCGTACTGTTGGTAGAACTTACTGTTCCATGGGAGACAAACATTCCCAAGGATCACGCGTTTAAAACAAATAAGTATTATGACCTAACCAACGAAATGACTAAAAATGGTTATATAGCACGGTTGTATGCTGTGGAAGTGGGTGCGAGAGGTATACCAGCGAAATCTCTCTACAACCTACTGAAGGACTTAGGATTACCAAGATCTAATATTAGCTCGTTACTGGAAAGAGCAACTAAAGCTGCTTTACTCGGCTCATACCAAATATGGTTGGGAAGGGAGAGGAATGTCATCGGTGGAGGTGATCGTTAGTATACTATAAAGGGGCCCCTTAAACCTACACGCTGGGTCGCAAGTCCCAGGCGCCGACTGACATTCCTCTCTGTTCCACGCGATGGACCCGGCACCCGCACGGAGAATCCATGGATAGCTAAGAAGTTCGTCTCTCTAGAGATGCTATTCAAACAAAATTATATGTAGCTATAGATTTTTTGTAATAAAATCTTACAAATTTTATTTAACCCATTCACCTGATGGAATGCTGCTACTACAATACAACTATTCTTTTTCAAAAAGAAAATAAAATAAATCGCCCCCAAAACAACGATAAAATGCCCACAATTTATTATCATTATCATTAGGTAATATTTTTAAACATAACTTTCCTTCTTAGCGGAATGCGGCCGTATATCAAGAGTAAGCTGGCGTACAGACAGACGGCTGATTTAGATGGTAACAGGTGTTGCTTGTGCCGAATGAAACAATGGAACTGCGAACCAAGGAGTTTGTTTTAAAGCATGTCAGGTAAATTAAGGTGGAATGCTCATTAACAGTAAGTAGGTAAGTAGACAAAATAAAAATCTAATATTTATTTTCTTATGAACCATTTAGAAAATTAATTTACATTTTCGTGAATTTGGCCTATGTGAAAATTCTGGAAATACAAAATGGCTAATGGTGCCGTTGGAAAATATTTTGCTTATATAGTTGTTGTTTATTTGAAAAAAAAATTTAAAAAGTTAGCGCAATACATTTTTTATGTTAAATAATAGTAAAACAAATCTTCAGAGTTACTTTAAAAAGAAAAGAAAAGTTGAAGGACGACAAAAAAAAGGGAAAAACTCTATTATTTCAGCTACTAGCAGATAAAATAATCCGAGAAAGTTTGATAGACACCGACCGGCAATTTAACTTTGCCGCTCACCGGAATTGTGAACTTGAATCTTTTAAAAAGTGGACGGAAAACGACCAATTTATTTAGTCGTCTACTACTCACTTATTTTCCCGTTTCCATCTAACAATTGCTGGTCGGGACGAAAAGTTTTATTAAAATTATGACAGGTGGAAATTCAACAGGGCCTAATGGTGTAAGAGGTGCCTCCATTTTGTTTTGCGTCGCAGTGAAATCGAATTAGGTATGTATCTTTAGTAAATGTATAAAAACAAGAAACAAAATATATCAAGATTATTACAAAAAAAAAAACATTTCTTATAGCACGTCTTAGGGTCAACAAAACATTGTATTGAAAAACAAAGAAGTAATAAATATCCTTTGTGGTGACATTTTATTAATTCTGTAGGCATGACTGCAGCAAAGTAATGTGCCACTGATTTATACGTGTTTGTTGTATTAATGTTCCATAACGAGTATTCTGCGTTCCAACAATATTAATATAGAAACTACATATTACAACTGGGAGAGTAAGTGAGCAATTATCGCGACACCTTTTGCATGAAGGCATTTTTAGCCAAAAAATGTTTGCTTCGCAATGGATGCGGTTTCTCATTGGTAATATAGTTAAATCTTTAAGTCTGATTAAATCATATACTATGCAGCTTTAATTCTATAGTTTTCAAGTAGGTTAAAGTTATTTCTATGTCTTTTATGTAGTCTCAACTTGCATTTCATTTGAAGTCATTTAAATTATTCAAGTTAACCCGCATTTCTTCTACTCTTTTACAAATTAAGCACTGCTTGACCGAACTGGATCAAACTTTCCAAAGATTAAGCGACGCGTCAGCAGAAGGGCCATCAATTACATAAAACAGTCAGCGCGAACATTGACCCCGACATCGTAGCCTGTTGCCTTCAAAGAGCAAACATTTTTCATTCGACGCCAAGTTTTTGCTGCCCTGCCCTGTGAGAACGGACAAATGGGGCAGGATCTCAAACAAAGACCTCTGTAAGTCGTTACTCTTTGCATTGTGGAGAGTTTCTTTGGAAATGAAGGAAGTGGGGCAGTATTTGCTGTGATCCATGATAAGTCATTTGAAAAACTAGTTCACGAATGACATGATACGTTTTTAGGAATGAGAAGATATAATTTGACGGAGTAATTGTTAGACTAAATTATTTTGGTGCGATTCATAAGTTTATACACTAATATTATAAACAGTGAGACTTGTTGTGTGTAAGTAATGATTTTTTATAGATATTACTGTGATATGATTTTTATTTAAAGCAGAAAATGTATGCTATTTTCTTCACCAAACAACAGCAGTCCAAAATAATTGTATTGCACGGAGATCAAACCTCCGACCACTGCATGTTGAACCATCTACTCAACCATTACACCAAGTCCGCCTTCCCATTAAAGAATTGACAATTAAAATTAATAATTAACCGTAAGCACTCAAAATACTGCGTCGTCCCCGTAATTTTAAGTTTTAATTATAATGTTGAAGTTTAAAGTTAAAGTTTTAAGTCCCTTAATTTGTCATCTAAGTTTAAGTCAGCGGCTTTCCTTGTCATTAATATTGAAAAAGATGTATCTCTTAAATTCGTTACTGCAGATACCGTGTATCTTCTTATTCTGTTATAATTTTTTGTTATGTCAAAATCAATTTACTTGTGCAAATAAATATGAGCATTGAACTTACAGATTTATGTTTTCTTTTTTCAAAAGCTCTCAATATTACACTGCCGAGAAATAGAAATATAAATAAAAATTGATATCATTTATTTCACTTGGATGGTTCATAGTAGGTATCTTATTTTTCGCTCAGCCGCATCTAGCAAATAAAAATCTGTTGTAACACTTTTGTTACTCAAAATATAATCTTGTAAATCAATGAAATTAAGAAGTGAAATGAATTTGAGTAATCTAGATGAAACTGTTTTATAATAATCTAGAAAATTAATCACAATTTGTCTGGAAGACCACTTAATTGACATGATGATGTTGTCAGATATTTATTTACTACCTAAAAGGCTATTGACCGCACTGTCACGAACATTCATACCACCTGCCAGCCCTATTCATAACTCCTCTTCCTAATAGAGGTTTTATAGTTAAGACTTTAAACTTTCGCGTTGCATTACTCACAAATAATATTAAAACGGGACTAAACGCGATATTATTATAGTTAAGTACTCTCGTACTTGCTGCAGCATCGCAGCCGAAACGTCAAGCAGTAAGTACGAGAGTACTTAACTATAATAATATCGCGTTTAGTCCCGTTTTAATATGGTTTTATAGTTGTTTTTGCACAAGAATAATGAAATAATAAGATAAGACGGTTCATAACAAGTAATTGCCCGTGTAACTAGCGCATTAATATAGGAGAAAGACCCGACGTGGCTTCTTGTGTGGCTATAAATTCGTGAATCTGGGACAGTCCTGCCATTTTTTGACGCAAAAGAACGCATTTTTAATGTATTCTGTTAATTTTTTTTATCTATTACCGTACTATTTATATAAGAACAAGCGGCCGCCCGCGTGGAATTCTGTTTCCGCCCACATACGTAGTGTAGCTGTAGTTTACAGCTTAAAGCCTTCCTCGACAAATGCACTATCCAACACAAAAATATTTTTTTAGTTCGAACTAGGAGTAGATTAGCGCAATCAAACAAACAGACTGAAAAACATACATACAAACTCTCCAGCTTTATGTTATAAGTAAAGCTTTTAACAAAGAATCTGCTACGATCATATATCAATGGCTACGGTTTATAAAATGAAGTAACCGATTTAACATAATTTTTTTGATTCCATAGGAAGTTTGATACGCTTTTGTAAAAAAATCCACAAAATAGCAGAATAACACTGATTATATTACTACAAGCTAGGGCGGATCGTTAGTATACAATAAATAAGGATTCCGGGACATTTGTCACACAACGCTATCTAGCACCGAACCAAGCAAAACTTGATTTATGAGCGCTGGACAAGAGATAAACATTATTTACTAGTAGTTCCGTATACATACGTCTTGCACGTCCAGAAACAGAAATTTTAGAAGTGAAATGGATTCGAGTAAAATGGATTTCGTGTTACAGGCTTTTTTTTGCAATTTTGACTTTCGCAGCAGATGTGATATTTACATACGAACACGACAAGAACTGTTTTTCTTATGTAAAGAATCCTTATCTGTGTAATTTCATAGTTATTTTTTTGTTATGCCACCAAACTTCTTTTTAAGTTTATTCGTCGTTCGTCGTATAAAAGTTTATTTACTATAAAAACTTCAATAAGCGTTGCAATCAATTGCCAGCGTGCGTGTTTCCTCCTTATTATAACCTTCTTTTTATACAAGCGTGAAGAATTATCTTGCGGACCGGTATGGCGATGCCAACGTTAGGATATCTTTTTGGTACCACATCCGTTGTCATAGCAATTAGGGCTCCTCTTTTGCTTACCATCAGACACAGTGGAGCCAATATACCGAGTTATAAGCACAGCAGCTCGTATATAAAAAAAAACCTACGCTCGTGCGCTGAAAAACTTCGCTCACTGGTAATGACAGCGCCGCAGCGATTTACCGCTTGTAGCGCTTGCGCTTTTTGCTCGTTAATTGCGCTCGTGCTCGCGTGACTTGCGCTCGCTAAGATCTTGCGGTCAGGGGTCTTATGTCTAATGGACGGGGGAACAAAGGTGTTAGGTGTTGTTATTACTGTTATATATGATTAAGAAGGCTCGTTAGAAAAAGCATAGTGTTGCTCCTACTTGTCTGATAAAGAGCTTTCACTATTAAGAAAACCCAATTATAAAAACTCTTAAGTACGGTTAAGATTAGAGATTTATAAGCACAAACAAGATTACAAAATCAAAATCAAAGTATTCTTTATTCAATTAGGCTATATATGCACCTATTAATTGTCAAAAAAAAATACAGTAATAATAATTTGACCACCGAATTATATTTATACAAGATTTTTTTGATTGGGAAGGTTATTTATTAAGGTTAAAAGGTAGGCAAAGCATAATGTTACTATTGTGGAATTGCTTGTGGCATTTCATATGATAAAGGTTAGTCTTTTATTAAAATACGACGTATGACACTTTTAGACTTTTGCCTGCCTTAAAAAATAAAAAGTATAAATATTGACGTGCCCCATAAATCCCTCGTTTTATTTTGCCCTCCAATATTATTTCGGATACTCATTGCACGCGCTGACCTGTTAATCTATTTAAATCTCCGTCAGGCTGTGACCTGCCGAATATTCGTTCGTTCCGCGACCCGGCAAACTTTGTGGCGACGCCGGCAACTTTTTTTTTACACTAATTAACCTGTTTTCTGCAACTTGTTGCTTAACAAGTCAACTTTGTGAAAAGTAACGAAATCGTCGTATTAAAAGTTGGGATCTGGCTTTTATGTTGGTGTGTCGACTTTTTCTGGTAGGTTACGAGCTAGGAAATTCCGGGGTCTTATTAAAAGGTAATGACACAATTAAATTATAACGGGAATAGAGCGATAGCAAAGTCTTTTGATTACAACTATTACAAGACTTGTTAAATCTCAGTGAGCTAAAGTTCTCCTAGAAATACTTGATAATGCCAATTGTAAGTCTTCTTATAAAATCAAATGTTTTGGATAGGCTGTTGAAGGTACAATAAAGTATTAAGTTAAATACTGTAAGATTGAAATTCAAATTTATTATGTTATTAAATTTTCATGTTATATAATGTATATAAACATATTTATGCCATTAGTTCGTTCATAATGTAATCAGGATTAATTGAGTAAATTATAACTATTTGCGTCTTCTATAAATTAAATCACTCATATCTAATGTATGATTGCAATTAACAATTCCAATATTGGAACAGCATTAATATGTTATTTTGACTCCTAGATTCACTCTCTCGAGGGAATTTATTGCGTGTATCATAATAAAGCTGTAGTTGACTACTGTTTTGTTTAGTCAGTAATGTGATAGCAAAATATACGGTTGTTATTTATTTTTTGTACATATTGTGTGAGTAGTGCCGTAAATATCCTTATATGCGCCCGGTGCGAGCTCACGAAACTGCGCCCCCTTTTTTTTTTTTTTACTTGAAAGTCGATCATTTCTGCGCCTCTCCAGGGTGCGAGCTCACAAAACTGCGACCTTTTTTTTTTTTACTTGAAAGTCGGTCATTTCTGCGCCCCTCCAGGGTCTGCGCCCTGTGCCTGGGCACCGCTGGCACCGCCCTATTTACGGCACTGTGTGTGACTTGTTTGTTTTTCATCGAATACTTTTTTATCAGTGCATTGTTTCGTAAAATAACAACTTCTTAATACAATGAAATCAAAACAAATTGCGAGATGCAAGTTTTAATCTATTTAGAAACGTTAAAATATAAACCACTGCCCAATGCCATATTCTGAAGTTAATAATATTGAAACGCAGACGTAATTATTTCTTCGTGTATCTTATTCTTCGTATTGTCTTCTTTACATAGTATGAATGAAAAAGCAAACCTCGATAAGCGAACACTAAAGTCGTAAATTGTCAGCCTATTATATTCCCACTGCAGGACAAAGGCCTCCAGCATTTAAAATCATCTTTTCGTTACGAAGATGGGTTTGGGCTTAATCACCAAGCTTGCCAAATGCGGATTGGTGATCACAAACCCGGGCTGTGTTCAGAAAAACCGAGAGAAAGTTGTCCGACCTGGAAATCGAATCCAGAACCTCGAGACTACGGCCCAGTGCTTAAACCACTAGACGAAGCGAACACTAAGCTCGGTTAAAATTATTATTATTATTCCAACAGTAATCTTAACGTTAATTTAACCATCACAATGGAATGTCGCCAGCCACCTGTAAACACAAGATGACAATGTGTGTATAGTCTGAAATGATAATTATTTGTGTTAGAGTAAATGCCAAACGCATATTCGGGCCAATCAGTGGTCGTTATCACGGTAATTAGACTAACGACAAGCTAGATTATATTATTGTCGCCTCCAATCTGTCTCGATAACTCAATACTATATTTGATTGATGATGGTATCTTGTACGGATGTTGTCTTGTCTTTTGTCTCCATTGTGGTATAACTACTTCTTATGAATGAATGTTTTCCTAGATAAAATTGTCCGTGGACAACAGTGTATAGGAGCTCGATGGCGCAGTGGTTAGCGCACTCGGCCTTTGGTTGCTGAAAAAGTTAAGCAACGTTCGCAAATGCCAGTCATCGGATGGGTGACCGAAAAATTTCATCTTGAGCTCCTCCGTGCTTTCGAAGGCACTTTAAGCCATTGGTACTGCGCCTAATCTCTCTACGGTCGTGTCAGATTGCTGTCCCACGGAATTATGAGAGTGAGGGAATAGAGAGTGCACCTGTGCTTGCGCACTCACTTGTGCACTATAATTATGCTGCGTACCTGGCTGATCATAAGGTCGGCCTTATTATTATATCCATGAACAACAGTTGCCGTCCATTGTTCTATTTTTATAATCGAAAAAAAGCCGTCTTGTTTTTTAATACAAATCATTACGGGACGAAAAATAGGGCTGGTGGCGTGTCATTTCATAGATCAAAAGAAAAAAAAAACACTAAATTATCCGCCCCTTCTCTCTTCCAAGTTTACGCATAGCTTTTGTTCTCGATATACTTAGTAGTAATACTTCAATTTTTGTCTTATAGGCCTAGACAATCAAGGAAGATACTGCAAGTTTGATTGATTCACTTAAGTTTAAACTTAACCTCTTTCTTTACTGGGTAATAATTTGCTTACTACTCGTATACACAGACCTATTTTGAACCGATAATGGCAACGACATTTTATTGTACTAGTGATTTGTGAACTACAAATACATTACGCAGAATAAAGTGTTTTTTTATTGCTTAATAAATTTTCCCAACTTCAGTAAACTGCTCTTTGGAATGATTTAGCTGAATGCTTTGTGATCTTAATACGTAGTGTATAATGTCAATGCACTAGATATTTTTTTTGAAATAATAAAAAAATATTTATTCTGTTGATCACACCATTGCCCTAACCTAAGCCCGAAGCTTGTACGGCTAGAGGATGGATCCCCCCTAGGGGGTTCGAACCCGCGATTCTTGGTTCATCCATGGTCTCCGACCGCAAGTTCAACAGGCAAGTCAAATTTCTACTCTGATTCGGGAAGTATATCTTTTTAACAAAATATTCAGCACAAGTTTCAAACATTACACACAATAATAATTTACTTACTATAGTATGTACATATATCGCCTATGTACTGACTTGGCGTTTGATTCACCGTACCTCTCGTGTTTCGGCTTAATTAAAATGTTTTCTTTGATTAAGCTGAGAGCTGTCACCGCCTCATGAATAGGAATGATCTTAAAACCTTTCGCTACAAGAACTCATTTGACTGAATGTGCGAGGCTGGGTTTGACGGTACTGATAACCTTTCGAGGGTTTTCGTTCAATTGCGTTTGCAAGGTTGGATTCTATTTAGATGTTTAGGAAGGGATTTGCGTAAGAGTCATAAGGTAAAAGCTACGTTTCTATCATATATGTACTTGGCCCTAGGTTTGTAATTTTTAATGAGTATTGCAGATTATAAAATAATGAGAAGAGTTTCATCTTCCGGAATGTATTCATTGCAGGCCATGAGTGGGTGGATGGTACCCCTCAAAAAGAATGAAGGTACACAAAAATGGAACGAAATCAATACGGCACCAAAATGGGTGTAAAACCAACGTTTACAGTACTACTTTGTCATATTCTGTGTTTGCCATACATTATACATGTAAAAAATAAGCAAAAATCCATCTCACTAATGATTTACTCCTAAATTTTACTTCGAAAATAAAACGTCTGCAAGCCCTCCTGAAGATCGCGATACGCGAAGAGGGGCGCATGCCAGCTTCACGCACACAATTTCACGTGGGTGTTCCAAACCGTGAATTAAACGTTACACGTATATCACGTTATGTCAATATTTAAATTCCCGCTTTCTCGTATATTAAAGTCAAATCAAATCAAATCAAAAATATCTTTATTCAAATAGGCATACAAACAAGCACTTTCGAATCGTCAAAACTATGAAAAAAAAATATATTTGTCGGATCAAGATGTATTTTTCCAACATAGTGTGGGCGAATGTGGGTATCGTGCAAATGAGAAGTAGCATGATATCAGTGCAGTAGATTTATTATAGGTCACTATTCACAGCTCTGAACACTAAGTGAAACGTGGAACAGTTCCGCGGCGACGTGTTCCCTCTTCGACGACCCGAGCCAAAGTGAGCTCCCTCGTGATCGGACCCAGCGCCACGACTCTGTTGAAGCGCGCCCCGGAAGTCTGCGTAGTTGCGTTGTCGGTTCACTAGGTGGCGCACTTGCGTTTCGTTTAGTGTCCGTACTCATGACCGGATGCGACACGGCCATCCTGCGTGACACACGTCCTCGTGTGTAACCCTGCAAATCAAAGAAAACCGCAAAGTTCTCCGTTCGGCCAATCCTGCTTCATCTAATCTTTATTTACATCCAGAAAATAGAACTCTGGTCTTTTATTTGAGGATTGGTACCACATCTACTATTTGAACTCAATTATTATCTCTAGCTAGATCTATTAAGTTTACTCGGAGATAAAAACCAAAATTAAAGAATAGCTTAGCGATTGACCAACTACTAATGAATTATAGCCAATTTGATCAGAAACTTAATCTTGAAAAGATGCACTTTGACCATGTACCCTTGAGCACAACTTAATTTCATAAAGCAAACATAACTTTAAACCGATCAAAACCATTATCACATTAGGTAATCACATCGCACCAGGCATCACACTCGTGGTCTATAGCTTTCACAATAGCTATCACACAACGTTCCCCCAGGGAACTCAACATTATGATCTTTGCTTCGCGGCAAGATCTGACTGTACTACCCAGAACTACTGCTTTCCCGCCAACCCACGGACTACCCAAAGCAGACACCGATTTCTACTAGGCATACGGCTACAGCATTCTGGTACAGTCTCCGACCCTACGAGCCGAGATCCTGTGCATGGAATTAACCAATGGCTACTTCCTCATTAATTTCATCATTCTCTACTACCTCAATGGGTACTTGGCCATAAGGCATTTTCCTAAGACGATCTTATGACTTTAATTAATGGGCCTTTTTAATTGGAATCAAATTTAACTTGATAACTGTTTACTAACTTGTACGTGACTTTTCTAACAACCGACTGAATATTCGTAGGTACGCAAATCATAATAAAATCTTTACTCATAATGGACAGTGAACTCAACGTAGTATGCAATACTTTGCCAATCAGATGCTTCCATCCAGCACCCAATGACTTCTACCCGGTCATCACTCACAGCAACATCTCAATGTGCCACACTCAAGGGTCCTCCATTCGGCACCCCTTCACAGAACAGCGCCTCTGTCCAGCGAACCAACAGCGATTGTTTACATCTTCGAGCTAAACGCATGCCACTCACAAGCGTGGCCGCACAGCAACGGAAATTTGACCCGGTGTTTTTTCGCTTACGACTACGAATGCAACGAAGGTGTAAACAATCTGAGAGACTTGCATACCATTGAATCAACTATAACCAAAAATGAGTTCGGTCTAACCTAATTAAAATCCCGTTAACTGAATTGTAGGTCAAGTAAATACTGTCAAAGTGTGTAATAATTTCTTCAGGCCTCGCGTTGACACGCACATCGTATTGTCACCAATCAAATTCACCGATAATGAAAGGTTTAATCTAGGCTACAGTGGAATTTAACCTCCAAGGATATCTGAATTGTTACTATTTTAAATCAAATCGCACAAACCATCAGTAAACACTACACAACTTAACACATATCGCGATTCGATATCATAGACCGTACACGTCGAGACACATAAGATCTTCCGCCACTATGTTCTCTTTGTGCTTCTTATACTACGAGCAAAACGCCTCCTTCAAGCGTTATGCTATCAGTGCCTCCATCGAGCACTTTAGCAACACTTTTGACTAGTATCACCGAACTTAATCACGCAATGTGTCAATAACTTCAGATACATGATCATTACTTTGATCAACCATCTCGTTAACGACTAACTGACCTTTAGGCATAACTCTCAGTCTATCATGGACCACTTGTATGTTCATTAGAATCTAACTCCTTAACAAGTAATGATAATTACCATGGAACAACTCAATAACAACAATCCCCTTAAATGACCTCTTACATTTGGGGTATAACTTCGTTCTTCGTATTGAATCAGCCTAGACAGAATATAACTTAGACCCTACGTTCAACAAGCCGCTTCTTCACTAGAAGAACAAAGCTATTGCATTGAGAACAACTAGACTATCAATGACTGCCCGCTCATCGAATTTTAAACTTGCCCGTATTGACTCGCGTTTTAGGTATACCACTAATGAATCGCTAAAGTTCTGAAAGTCTAGATTTGCCTCAAAACTACAGTTCCAAATCAAATTAATTTAAACCGTGTTGTTGCAAATTTACCACGACTAACTGTAATTACTTCAAATCTGTCACTCAATTGTCGTCAGACTAACAGAAAACCCTAGGCTTTAAAATATCACTACCTAACATGATCACACTTCGTAAATAACTATCCGGTAGAGTGCATAAAAATCGTACGATTACTTTTTAGAGCATTACGCAACATAAAACCTTACATACAGGTTTTTAGGTAAGTACTGATTGCTCGCTACTGGCACGTAGGTCCTGCACAGGTTACTTGGGTCTACCCAACATCAGTTTTAGCAACAACATTGTAAGCTCGTTTACTTGAGCGGATTTTAAACTTTAACTTTCTCAACTTCGTTTATCAACGAGCATTCAGCACTAAAATTAAGAAAACAATACAGCTCACCGGATTATGCTCCAAGTGCACTCGCATGACGGCTCAACATCCATGCCGCTCGCTCGATCTGCACTCGCGCTGGCCCCTAGCAGGCCCCGCAATGTCGTCGCCACGATGCTGCCGCCGCGCTGGTCATCTCGTCTCTTCTTCTAGTCACTGCCGCCGCTTTCGCGCTGTGCTCGCCCATCGTTACCTCGCTTTCGTACTCGAGATATCGATGTGTCGCAGCTTCACTAGGTACGCGTCAGCATTCCTTGTATGAGAGCTATGAAGCCGTGATTCTTCTGCTCTGCACCCAGGAAACATTTTCCATCCATTGCGTTATTTTCCGTAGCACATTGTTCATTTTCACAATTACAGTGACGTAGCACAATTTTAGACGTTGCAGTTATAATTCAACTGCATTTTGCTGCCAATTTTCGATTTCTTCGCCGCGACGCTCATTTGCACGATTCGATCCCACTTCTGATGTCGGATCAAGATGTATTTTTCCAACATAGTGTGGGCGAATGTGGGTATCGTGCAAATGAGAAGTAGCATGATATCAGTGCAGTAGATTTATTATAGGTCACTATTCACAGCTCTGAACACTAAGTGAAACGTGGAACAGTTCCGCGGCGACGTGTTCCCTCTTCGACGACCCGAGCCAAAGTGAGCTCCCTCGTGATCGGACCCAGCGCCACGACTCTGTTGAAGCGCGCCCCGGAAGTCTGCGTAGTTGCGTTGTCGGTTCACTAGGTGGCGCACTTGCGTTTCGTTTAGTGTCCGTACTCATGACCGGATGCGACATATTCAATACATTTGAATACATATATATGGTGATATATAAAATATACTAATATAAATAAACATACTTAATGCGATTCTACCACTGGTTCGGAATGCTGATTCTGCCGAGAAGACTCCAGCAAGAAACTCGGTCAGTTGCTCTTTTCAATCGCCAATTTAGTACTACAATCATTTCAATACAATATTTTCAAAAGAAATGTTACTGGAATACGACGTCATACAGGTAACGGAAAACTCAATTATATAAAACAAAAACTTTTACTCTAGTTGTTAGTGAAAGAACATGTATGACGACGTTTGCATAAAAAAAGCAAGTCAAATACTTAATACAATATTAGTAACAAAATTATCCTACGAGGTGAAGGGCTTGATTCCATGCTTCTTTATCGCCGATATATTCCTCAGTAGAGTAATAACCTTTACTTAACAGTGTAGTTTTGATTGTTTTCTTAAACTGGCGAGTTGGTAAATTTAGGATATCTGCCGGGATTTTATTATAGTAACGTATACCTTGACCCAAAAAGGAACGAGACACTTTAGCAAGTCTATGACGAGGCATCATAATTTTATGTTTATTCCTCGTGTTTTTACTATGTACGTCACTGTTCTTTTTAAATGTATTGAAATTATTACGTACATACAAAATGCAATTATATATGTATTGGGACGCTACTGTGAGAATACCTATTTTCTTAAACAGCTCCCTTAGAGAAGTACGTGCGCTAAGTTTATATACAGATCTTATAGCCCGTTTCTGAAGTACAAAAATAGAATTAATTTCTGCTGCCTTTCCCCAAAGTAAAATCGCATAAGACATAATACTATGGAAGTAACCAAAATAAACTAGACGAGCTGTGTCAACGTCTGTAAGTTGCCTTATTTTTCTAACTGCGTATACGGCAGAACTGAGTCTTTTTGACAGAGTGACAATATGAGGATTCCATTGCAATGTTGAATCTAATGTAATGCCCAAAAAAATTGTAGAATCTACTATCACTAGTTTCTCATTATTAATGGATAAGTTAATGTCCAAAGATTTGACGTTAGGAAGAGCAAAATTTATACATTTAGTTTTTTTGGCATTGAGTTGGAGGTTATTTGTTGTGAACCAATCTAATGCCATTGCAAGAGCTTCATTAATATTGTCAAAGTTACAATTGTTTCTCTCAAAATTAAATATCAATGAAGTATCATCTGCGAATAATACAATATCGCAAATATCCTTAACGTAAAAAGGCAAATCGTTTATATATATTAAAAATAGAAATGGACCCAAAATGGAACCTTGAGGAACTCCCATCTTCATCGAAGAGCCCGAAGATTGAACGCCGTTGATGTCTACCTTTTGGACTCTGCAACTGAGATATGACACAATTAATTGCAAGTTAGCACCTTTAATCCCGTAATAATCAAGCTTGCTAGCAAGCGTTTCGTGATCCACGCAATCAAACGCTTTCGATAGATCACAGAACACTCCTAGAGCATTTTGCGAGTTCTCCCAGGCACTGTATATTGTCTGTAAAAGTGCTACCCCAGCATCAGAGGTTGAACGACCTCTAGTGAATCCAAATTGTTGCGAGTGGAGCAAATTATTCTGAACAAAATAAACTAAAAGCTGTTCGTTAATTATTTTTTCAAATATTTTACTAAGAGCGGGTAGGATAGATATCGGTCTAAAATTACCGGGATCTTGTTTACTTCCGGATTTATATAGAGGTAGGATCTTGCTTCGTTTCATTAAATCAGGAAACACGCCTGTGTCAACACATTCATTAAAAATATCCGCTAAGTAAGGAGCAATAATATGTATTACATGACTAATGAATTTCACCGACATGTCAAACAGATCACGAGTGTTTTTTAAATTGAGTGATTTGAATACTTTGACGATATCCGAACTATTAATATAAGTAAAAGAGATGTCCCAGAAATGTATGAAGCCTCGGCCTGGACCATGTACGCTATACCTAAATATAGGCGAATAAGTGTACTACAGTTTTAATTACTCCAATTCTTATGGAAAACCTTAGTTTTTTGGCAGAAACAATAAATTAAACCACAATATTGCAACTCAGTACAATATGGCGGAGGACGCATCATAGAGTAAAGTAATATATATTGGGACGCATCTTTCAAACTTGAATGACGTTTATGTCATTTATCCGTCAGTTTATTTTTGTTTTGACAGTATGCAGTTTATTTCACAAAGTATTTATATTTTTAGGTTACAAACGACCGAAAAAGGCTGGGGTCAAAGCTGTAAATCCCAGTAAAGAAAAAAATTACAGATGCCATTTTTACGAAGTAAAGTGAACAATTATGAATTTGATTTTATTTTTAAGCCACTAAACTACGGATCAAAAATGTTTTATTGTATTTTTAATGGAAATAGCAATATTTTACCGATTTTTTGGTACCACGTACATGGTGCGGGCCTGGGATGGGACATCTCTTTTAAAAGTGGAATCACATTCAGTAATGTTGTTCTTCAATAAACTGATTGCTTTCGAAGGCGAAGAATCTAATTTAGAAGTTACATTTAAGGGAATATTAGTGAAATATTCTTCAAAAGCGTCGGCAACTTGCCCATTGTTTCTTAGCACTTCGTTGTTAATATTAAGTTTATACGAAGTGTCCCTAGGTTTTATTCTTCCATTTTCCAGGCTTATGACGTCCCAAGTAGCTTTAATTTTGCTGTTAGATTTAAGAATTTTATTACGAATATAAATGGATTTAGCCTGGATGCACACTTTTTTAAATACTTTTGAATAATTACGTACATACAAGATAAATTGAGGACTTAAATCAAACCTTTTCATGTCGTACAATTCATATAGGCGTTTCCTACTTTTGAAGATGCCTGACGTAGCCCAGTCCCCAAAAGTCAGATGATCTTTATTGGTGCGTTTTTTTACCGGAAAAGTTTTATCAAATTCACTACTTAGCAAGTTAAAAAAGTTTGTGTACAGCTGGTCTGGATCCTTTGGCGTATAAGAAATCCTAGGTATATTTTGAATCAAAGAACTTTTAAACTTATCCAATTGGGTACTAAAAATTGGCCTGTATTTAGTCTTACTAATTCTAACACTTTTAACATTGTCATTAAATGAAATCATTTGTCCTAGGTGGTCAGACGTTAAGTTCGATATGACTGATTTCTGCACTGGTTCACAGTTACAGAAAATATTGTCAATACATGTTGCAGAGCTAGCAGCTATCCTAGTAGGCTCCAGATACTGACTGTGGAGATTAAAAGACTTAAATAATGAGTCCAATTTAATACTGATGAAAGGACGAACAGACACATGGACGTACACTCAGGCAGAGACCCATACACACACACATACTCTCTCTCACACACACACACACACACACACACACACGTTTAGGCACACAAATATGAGATAAAAATTAGAAAAATACACTATATCGTTTGTTTTTTTTCCTTTGTTTTTTAATAGAAGATTTGTAAATTTGTAAATTAGACATACAAATCTTATCTTAGAATTTATTAAGGGAAGAGCGAAGTCTTCAAACACAGGCTTGACGCTTAAATGAAGACTTCAGCCGACCATGTAATTAGGTATAAGATTTAAATGAAATAAACGTTATTATTATTATTATTATTATTATTATTACTGATAGGTGAATTAAGCAAAATGTTAACGTTAAAATCTCCACACACTACAATGGATTTCTTCTTACTGTCCAGTTTCCTTAAAACCTCTTCCATAGTCACTTCAAATATGTTAAAATCGCCTGAAGGAGGCCTGTATACACATACTATTATGAAGCTCTTAAGTTCCACACAAGATAATTCCACAACTTGCTCTGATGACAAAACTATGTCCCTACGTTCCTTACATTGGATGTCATTTTTAACAAGTATAAGAGAGCCACCCCTTATGGCAGTCTTCCTCTTAAAAGCACTAACTAATTGAAAATTATTTAAATTAAAAGATTCATCTGCATCCCTAAGCCAGTGTTCCGATAAACATAAAATATGTATGCCATTACTGCGTAAAAATAACTCTAGTTCTAAATCTTTGCCAGCCAGGCCTTGTATATTTTGATGAACTATATTTAATGAATTAGACCTGACTTTTGTCTCAACACTCAGTTTAAATCTGAGGATGTAGTCATATTATTATAAAAACTATTAGTAAATCTACTAATGCGTACTGATATTGAATTTGAACAATTCTTTTTTATTTTATCAACTAGTAAACTAGCTAATTGTTTCTTGTATCTGATTGTCAGATACAGAGGGTCCGAAGTCAATGTAAAGTTATTAATAAAGGAGTCAATCGTTTTTGTATGGAGAGTTAGGCCCACTTAAAATTTTAGCGTTTATTTACGAAATGGATATCAATTTATTCCTTATAATCTCTAGATTATAGTGGTAACATTACTTTTTCATATTTTAACCGGAATCGTTAGAAATAAGATGTGAAAAAATATATAAACCTTATAAAGTAATCTGTCATTTTGCTTTCCTGACTTTCAACGCCTGAACCGTAAATACTTACACATAAGGGCGATTTTCCATTATGTTTTTCCTATGTATCTGAAGTAAAAGCAATTTATTATGACTAGTGGTCGCCTGTGACTCTGTCCGCGTGGAATAAGGTTTACGCACGCATAGTCTTAAACTATAGCTTTACATTTTTTAGTTTAAGCCCCCCTCAACTAATGGATAATCCACGCCAAAAATATTTTTTCAATTCGAACCAGCTGTTCCTTATAGTAGCGTGTTCAAACAAACAAACGAACTACAGCTTTTTTATAATTATTATATTATAGTAACTAATGACAGTTAACAGACGGGAGGTTTCTGACATTTGTATTCAGTTTTTAAATAAAATCAAAATCCGGCAATAGACTAGCACTTGCGTTCCGTTATACGGATTTTTTTGTATTGTTTATTCGAATTATTTTATTTCATTAATTAAATGATTGAAAGTCACTTCCAATCACCGCCTTAGATAAAAATAGGCATGAAAACCGTTCCAAAAGTAATTTGCGTCTCCTTTATGTTCGATTTCAAGTGTTGTATTTTAATTATTTTGATTAAAACCTTTTTACTTTAGTTATCTGTATGTCAGCCATTGTTTACTAATCTTTGGACAGATAGTTCACGGATATAATCAAAATAAGGGTTTTTTTATTTTGGTTTACTGACTCCGGTTTCGTTTGAAATTCAATTCAATTGCAAAATTCATAAAAAAACATATACATTTTTTACATACTTCTCTTTCTCTTAAACGTTACCGATTGTTGGTGGGCCCAAAAAAAACTGTCACCTTTATTAATGTCAAAAAATATAAATTCGTCTCTATGACGACATGTCAAATTGTATAAATTTACATTCAACTGATGAATGAAATTATTTTGAGCAGGACTTAAGCTCTTAGAATATGGGAATGCACCTAAAATTAATTTACAACCATATTCTTTTTTAATTTTTAGGAGATATTTAATATTTTTGTTGATCTCCGGCATTCCTATATTACTGCTATCCCCAAATAATATAGTCACAATTGAGTTTGTATTTAAGCTAATATGATCAATTTTTTTAATTAGTTCTGTATAAGAAGACCCCGGATAACAGAGATTTGTAACATTATCTTCTGTTTCCATATTAATCAAAGAACCTAGGCCTTGCCCTATCTTGTCAGACAGAACAATAACTTGTTGGCCTAAATGGGATGGTGTAGTGTTGAGTGGTTGTGTGTGTGTATTGGTGTTGGGCGAGGTAAGTGAGTCTCGCGGTTCGACTGGAGCTTGTGGTTTGCAAGCGCCCTCCTTATTCTCATCAATATGGATCTCATCACTGCAGCAGCACTTGTGTTTGGTGGTGAGAGATTCAAGTCTCTCTTCATTATATTGACATAAGTCAACTAATTCAGTGGCTGCGTTTATATGCTCGTTAATCTGCTGTTGGGCCAACTCATAATTATTTTGAGTATATTTAAGCGACTTTTCTAAATCATTTATTTTATTTTTAAGATAATGCCGATTATTCTCATATAACTCATTATTTTGTTTAATTTGTTGATTATATGATTTGAGCTGTTCCAATAATAACAACTTTTCTTTTGTTACAATTTTGTGTTTTTGTATAATGTGTTGTCCCTTTAATATCTTTTTAGTCTTCGCAATAAATTTCTTAATTTTGATGTATTTCTTCAGTTTCTTTGAACTATTAAATTGAATATGAAGAATGAAATAAGCAATGTCAAAGGAAGTGCGAAGACAAATGGAGCGCTTATATTACGTGCAACAAGTAGGTAGGTACCTAGAGCATAATAAATAGGACAAAACACGTTATTTATTATGCAGTAAAAGTGATTATTAGCGAGTAACATTAGACATATTATTGATAGTTAAAATATTCCCTTTCGAAATTTTATTCAGCTGTAAAGTAGCTGTTTTGAGTATTCTCGTATTAACTAGTGAGTAGTTAATATTACCTATGTACATAAGTTTAGACTAAAAGCCGTTGTTTGATTCGAGCCTTCGTATTGTCAACTCGCGACATGCTCGTTCAGTCTCTCGACAGTCGCCGTCATCAAAAACGATACGGAATGATGATGAATTCTAAGTAACACAAGTTCCACTAATGACGATTATACTTCATAACATCGCTTCATATACAAACAATAGGTAAATAGGTAATAAAAACCCCCGTACCGCCGCTATCTCCGGCGATATAACCCGTCAGGTGCTCGCGTGTCGCCCGCAGCTGTATAGCGCAGTTGAGCGGCGTCTGTCGAGCCCTCTTCAAGATCGCGCTCGATAGCGCCTGCTGGCTCCACGCACACAATTCCACGTGGGTGTACCGAATCAATACATCGTGAATTTGTGGCATATTAAACAAGTACACAATGAAACTTGCTTTTCCCAGTTTTTACCTATGAGTATATTAGCTTGCTTTTGCAAGCTATTTAAGTAGCGTCAGCTAAATTTACATGCTTGTAGTCACAGAAAACTGTACAAAATTATGATGAGTTTAGAGTAACACAAATTCCAAAGACGATAATTATGTGTACTTTAGAATACCGTTTTATACACGAACAATAGTTAAATAGGTAATAAAAACCCGCGTACGCCGCTATCTCCGGCGATATAACCCGTCAGGTGCTCACGTGTCGCCCGCAGCTGTATAGCGCAGTTGAGCGGCGTCTGTCGAGCCCTCTTCAAGATCGCGCTCGATAGCGCCTGCTGGCTCCACGCACACAATTCCACGTGGGTGTACTGAATCAATACACCGTAAATTAGTGGCATATTGAAAAAGTACACAATGAGACTTGCTTTTCACAGTTTTTACCTATGAGTATATAAGCTTGCTTTTGCAAGCTATTTAAGTAGCGTCAGCTAAATTTACATGCTTGTAGTCACAGAAAACTGTCCAAAATTATGATGAGCTTAGAGTAACACAAATTCCAAAGACGATAATTATGTGTAATTTAGAATACCGTTTTATACACAAACAATAGGTAAATAGGTTATAAAAACCCGCGTGCCGCCGCTATCTCCGGCGATATAACCCGTCAGGTGCTCGCGTGTCGCCCGCAGCTGTATAGCGCAGTTGAGCGGCGTCTGTCGAGCCCTCTTCAAGATCGCGCTCGATAGCGCCTGCTGGCTCCACGCACACAATCCCGCGTGGGTGTACCGAATCAATACACCGTGAATTGGTGGCATATTTAAAACAAACATAATAAGACTTGCGTTACCCAGATTTTACCTATGAGTGTAATAGTTTGCTTTTGCAAGCTATTAACGTAGAGTCAGCTAAATTTAACAATTTGAACTTGCTTGTCGCTCCGAAAACTGTACGAAATGATGATGAAGTAAGAGTAGCACAAATTCCAAAGATGATAAATTTACTTCAAAATGCCGCTTTATTCACAAACAATAGGTAAATAGGTAATAAAAACCCGCGTACCGCCGCTATCTCCGGCGATATAACCCGTCAGGTGCTCACGTGTCGCCCGCAGCTGTATAGCGCAGTTGAGCGGCGTCTGTCGAGCCCTCTTCAAGATCGCGCTCGATAGCGCCTGCTGGCTCCACGCACACAATTCCACGTGGGTGTACCGAATCAATACACCGTGAATTTGGAATTGTTACGTTACGGAGGGAGGGAGTTAAATCTTTTTTTCTATTAGAAGTACTCAGGGCGACGTGAGTTCTGGAGTTTTAGGTACAATCTTTATTGTTTGAGTGAGTAACTGAAATAGCAAGAGCTATAGGGCCAAGAATTAAGAATCTAAAAACATGTTTTTTCATGATCTTACAGATATACATGGTTATATAAATAGTCAATCGTCATCACTTTCTAAGTTACTTCAATTTTCTTGACTAGAGAGATAACAATTGGTGTTAGCAATAGTTCATCTCCTAGTGGATTTACATTAATAAAGAAAAATATCATGTGTAACGAAGGACTGGAAATGATAATCACACTTCCCAGCACAAATCATAGCACAATAACTACTAGCAACCAAATTACATCGGACTAGCAAAATTGAAGCCCGGTTTAATTCCACAAACGTTGGTTGAAACGCAAGTCTAACAATGGGCACAATTACCACCCAATCTCGGATTAGTTGTAGTAATAACACACGAGTAACATACTGCTGACAGGGCAATTATTACCTTCTAGGATATTGAACATATATAACTTTGAAGGTTTGCGCCAAAACCAGTTTAGGAGACTCTTCTCCTAATCGGTTAAAACGTCTCTACCAATTGGCTTTCTAGCCAATAGTTGTGATTTCGAACCGATTGAAAAGAGATTACGGATTTGTCAAGTTTGTAAAAGGTTAATGACATGTAAAAAAACTTAAGGCTCATATTAATAAATCGCTTTCAACTCTGAGATCGATCTTGAGCGCGAACTTGATATTTCATTAACATATAAAACAGCATCTTAATTTTGCGCTCAAGATCGATCTCAGAGTTGTTCTCAAGTTCTCAAGTTTAAATCTAGCTCTATATTCATGTTTTGACAGTAAATAGCGCAGGATTCGTCTATAAAAATCTATAAATACAGTGCATAAAGATAAAGTATGCAGATAGTATATTGCAGAGCAAAATATCTTAAAAGATTTTCAAATAAAAACTGAAATAAATAGTCTGCGTCAAGATGACATAGTACAAAAACATCAGTGAGGTCGTCGTCCTGAAAAATACTTTATTATAGAAGTATCACACAAGTCAAGTTCACTATAAAATTCAGTAAATTCACCAAGCTGATGGTAAATGGAGTATCTGACGCTCTCAGACGACCCGCTTGGTATGATGGTCAAGAAGTTGACTATTAGACCAAAAGGTCGCGGATTTGATTACCGCACAGTACAATTTGTGTGTACAAACACACAAACATTTGTGTGCATTAACATGTCTGTCCGTCTTGGTCTGTCTGTTATATGTACATTCGTATATACTTAAGTATTTTTGTAATACCATTGTTGTTACTCAAATCTGTAACACAACTGCTCAAGCTACTCATTTCGGAATCAGATCAGTGTATGGTGTGTGGTATTGATTTATTTATTCAGGGTCATGCAGCTTCATTATGAATATTTCTTAATGTAAGTCAAAAGTTCTATCAAAAGATACATACACGTAAACTACTCGCCGAACGCTAACAAACTCTATTACCTATATCGATGAAGATACTTGACTATTACAATCACAAAAGTCCCATCTTCAGATAGAGATACCTCACTGTTCTTACTTCTCTCATCTCGTGAGCATAGCAACCTTGCCTGCCAAGGTCACACCCGGTCGTCGGTTGCCATGGCAACGCTGCCCGCGGCGTTCGTTGTCGCTCCGTTGTCTTTTGTCCTTTGAGGGTACCGACGTCAGGAAACGATCTTGGTCTGCTTTGTTTACGCACTTGAATAGGTTTAAGACGTGTTTATGCAAACGTATTGTGGGTTTTATAAAGGTTTTTTGCATTCTGTTTCAGATTGCGGAGGTTTGCAGTCCATAATATGCAAACCAGACTTAGGTATCTTATATTTTACTAGCCTTCCGCTAGCGATTTCACCCGCGCGCACGTAATATATTTTTTTACTTACGAAAATACAAATATTTTCTCTTTATAATATTAGTGTAGATAGACCGATATTACTTGATGTCAATTGATTACGAGGGAGATGTATCGTGGTTCCCTAGTAACAACCTTTTCACACATTTTTTTTCCTAATTTTCTTTGCCTATTCCGATGAACGACAATATAACTATTTTATAAATGAAAATAGACTCGCGAATCATTTTTGCCGCATCAGACATTCAGACATTATAGACAGATTGACAGTTGTGGGGTATATAAGATACTTAGGAGAGTACTAACATTTAAATGTATTCTGATTCACTTAGTTGAATTAAATTTGATTCTATTCCTTAGCTCAGCTACGATTCGCAAAGTCCTTGCTTATAAAATTCAACTAGAAACTTTGATAAAATTAAACCTAACCTCAGCTAGTGTATTGAATAAAGAAACCATTAAGCAAATAACATCTTATTTCAGTTAGCACCAGCTGCCTTCAATTTAAGCGCAATATCACAATCATGAAACTTCTGTGCCACGTCTGATAAAGTTATTATATCACCCACATGCAAACACGCCTTTCGGAGCAAACTTGCATAGCGTTCCTTGCAACACTGCGTAAGTCGTTTTAAGGAACTTTATAGGAGGCGATAAAAACTGTTATTTAACACCGCCAATAAAATAAAAAAATATTAAACAAAAATCGCTTTAGTCAAAAAAGATCCTGTCAATTGTTTCTTTGTTAAAACGCGTATATCCATAACATTACTTAGGTGTACCTTACCTCATAATAGACTAGTAAAACTTCTTAAATGCTTAATAGACTTTAACTGCTAAAACTCTCATAAAAAATAAAAAAATCCCAGAACAAGACGCCATTTTTCTTGAGAAATTTTGACTCGGCCACCTACATTCGGTGTCACTACTTTTTGAATTTAGATTTCTCATTGGCTGACATATACCCGTATAACATGTAACCAATGGTTAGACGTGCAAAGAGTCTATCTATCGAATGATAGACGGGCCCGTTGTTCTAGTTGTCGGAAACCATTGCTACAAAACAAGATTCGTAGGTTCGAATCCCGCTTGGGGCCTATGTTCGTGTGATGATCATTCGCATTTGTTTGTACTCAAGTCGTGGATGTTTATAAAAGTATTTGAAAATGTCTATCCAATTAACAATTGCCTACTAAGCGTGAAGCTTGAAGTTCAAGCTTCAAGCTTAGTTTGAGACTAGGCCATTGTTGTGTTATTGAGAAAAGAAGAATGTATTTATTATTTATATCAAAAAGTCAAAATCGCAAATTTTCCACTTGAGCAGTGTTGTCAGCTAAGGGACGATAATGCAAAGCAGATGCAGCTGGCCATTAGGGCCATTAGTCCAACGACGCCCTCTAATGAGCTGGATGCAACGACCTGTAATGCAACCAGTCTCCGGTAGTTTACTACCAAGTGCCATTAGAAAAGCGCAATATGCATTTTTATCGCAATGGCCGTTTGTATTCATTTACAAAGATTTGAACGGCTTGATTTGATGTAAAAATACGAGCTAGCATAACTCTTGACATCGGTTAGTTAGAGTCTATCTATATAATTGAACTAAACTATCATTATAAATTGTTCAATTTTTTTTATTCTTTATAATATTATATGTTATTGGAATAGCAAA
Organism: Nomophila noctuella; assembly: GCA_958496325.1. Classification (NCBI taxonomy): domain Eukaryota; kingdom Metazoa; phylum Arthropoda; class Insecta; order Lepidoptera; family Crambidae; genus Nomophila; species Nomophila noctuella. The sequence goes on from OY292482.1 coordinate 16,171,900, forward strand.
AGTTGATTGGAACATTTACATCGATAGGCATGCTCCATTACCACGCATGCCAAAAAATATAGATTGGTGATCACCAACCTAGGATATAAAGAGCCGCAAATCGAACACGAACCCAAAAACACAGCCCGGGACTTTACAAACATCATTAAATGATAACTATCTGTATAAGATTTGATCGCTAACTTGTTTCTGACTATTTTCCTCAAAATATGTGTACTTGTTTGTCTAGAAATGAAAAATTCTCGAAGTATTCAGTTACAAGGGTCGGCCCCTCGGGAATTTTTTATCACGGAACATACAGATATATGATATCGACTTCGCAAACTACACGATATATTTAAGAAAGGGAAGATATCTTTGAGTGAGTCCTCCCTTCAACGGTAAAATGGTTGTATGTGTGACGGCTGAGTGGTTCCAGATTTATTTAAGGGGAATCTTTCAAACAACACAAACAAATAAAGTTTGGACGGGTCAGACTTAATCCAGGACAAACGTCACTCAGAACTCAACTTTATTTTAATGTTACTTAATGTTTCAATAGTGTGAAGTTCATATAAGAAAACTAGTTACAGCAAAGAGATAAATATTTTTACTTTACAAGATACAGTATGAAACTCAATTTCGATGTTCTAGTGAGGCTTCTATGTATCTCTCATTCAAAAGGTGTATCGCAGAACGAAAAAAAATCCTGTATCTTCAAATGAAGGCGTCCTTTTTGCTCTAAAAGTTGTTCACGTAACTATTGTTTTTACAAAGGATTAGACGTTCAAGTCACCAACGATGGCCTTCGCTTATCCCATTCTAAATAATGCCTCTTCCTGACTTGCAATGTGCAGATAGTGATTGTTGAGTTCTACGGATTCCTTTAACACTACCCTATTTCAACACAACGCGTTACCGAAAACAAGACACTCAATATAACTACAGCAGTAAATTATAGGAAGATTATTAAAGCAAAATCAGCACGCTTTTTCCTTTCGTCGCAAGAAAATAACGAGTCGCCGTCTACACTGAAAGAATTGTCCGAAGAAAGATGTGACTGGAGCGTTGTGAACAAAGATAGTTATATTTTGTAAAAGCATTAAGTTCATTGGGCTTTTATTGATATTGTTAAGTTTTCGTTTGAACTTTTTACAATTAAGGTCATGTTTTAAATGGTTCATCTATAATAATACACAAACATGTAATAAAACTAAGAGTTTGTTTGTTTGTTAAAACACAATATTCTCAGAAAATGCTCACGAATTGAAACATTTTTTTTGTGTGCGTTTGCCATTTGTCGAGCAAGGGTTTAATATTGTGGTAAAAATTCATTCAAATCCATTCAGTACTTTTTACGTGAAAGAGTAACAAACATCCATACATCCATACATACAAACTTTCGCCTTTATAATAGTAGTAGGATGTGTGGGAAAACCGTAATCCACAGGAAAGAAGTCGCGGGCGGCCGCTTTTTGTAAGATAATTTGACAGATAATTACATCATCATCACAAAACCGTCCAAAACAAATCTTTCTTTTTCAAGGCACATGAGGGGCACATTCATTGAATATATTTAAAATATGTAGTTAAGACTAATAAACTCTTCCCGATGCATACAAAACCGAACTGAGCATTATACTGTTTTTCAATTCTGGAAAAAAACAAAGGTTTTTCAAAGCAAAGCGCATGACATGATGCAATTTAAACAAAACCGCGAAACCGGGTTTGAAAAACTCCAACTCAATTTTATCGCCCGATTTTTTTCACAATACGTTTAAAATGTATGACAATATTAGCAAAACTAAAACGTCGGAATGTTCAAAATACGTAAGGCATTTACCGCTAGGTGGAAATGTCATGTAATATCGAAATAGTTGAATGGTAGTATGCGAGTATTCTGAGTCCAGTGAACGTTCTCACAAGATCTTAAGTTCCAAATAATATCTTCGAACATGTAGTGTATGCCGTGTATTGGCAAATCATACTAATATTATACATGTGAAAATTTGTTTGTCTGGATGATTGTCCGTCATTAATCCATCCGTCCGTGATTTAGGTGATAGGATATTTTTTATCCCGATCAAATGCTCCCATGTGATAAAACAGAAATCTTGATAACGCGGGTAAAGCCGCGGGTAAAAAGTAGTAAATGATAAACTTATTCAGATATAAATAACCTGCTTATACAAAAGGTACATATGTATACTTTTGATAAAGTTTAATATTTTTCGTAAAAGTAACATCCCGACGACCCGCTTGGTGTAATGGTCAAATCTTTGCCTATTAGACCAAGAGGTCGCGGGTTCAATCCCCGCACAGGACAAACATTTGTGTGCATGAACATGTCTGCTTATACACTTCCAGACCAGGAGGTCTGGAAGTGTTATACCACTGCTGATTCTGATGTATTATATTTGATGAAATAAGGCCTACAGCTTTCCCTAATATTAGCCCTAGGGAAAGCTGTACGCCTTATTTCATCAAATATAAAATACTCACAGTAACTTCATGTAAACTTGTAAAAAAACACATAGATATGTTCCGAAAAATAGATGATACAAATATTAATATACACATGCAACTTAGGAAAAGAAATAAATTGGTCTTACCTAAAACTACATTATCATTGTACAGTTCTGGGCCATAATACTCCATGGCAGTAAAATTATACAATACTTTGCCAGAAAGCATAAGGAACATTGAGAACTATAAAAAGTTTATATGTGCACTAAATACATATTTAATTAATAAATGTTATTATAGAATAAATGAATATTATGTACAGTTGAAGTGTAACAAAATATTTAGTATTTTAATAGTAGCAATAGTGTAGGTTTATATAAGTAATTTATTTATAGTATAGATATAGAAATGTAATGCAACATAAAAATTTAGAATGATAGATATAATAGTTGGTGTTTAACAAATAAAAGTTTATTCAGTTATAATTCTAATAATGTAGCTTTATATAAGATTTATTTATATAGTATTCTTCTTTATAATATTACTATAGAAAATTATGTATATCTATATTTCATAGTATAGATAAACGTAATATAAATGTATAAAATAATATGAAAATGTTTCATGTAACATATTATAATAATTGCTATGCCCTTACATGTGTTACTGTTTGTCTTATGTAAAATGTGTAACGGTGTGAATGCAATAAATAAATAATAAATGTCTGTAACACTCTTTAGCTTATTTACACGGATTCAGATCAATGTATGCTGTGAAATACTTATTATTTATTTATTAACAACTATTTTTTTATACAAAGACTTCTGCGAGTTCGATAACAACTTGGCAAAATCTGCTTCAACGATCACAGGTCTTGACAGAACCTTAATAATATACTTTTTCCTCTGTATATTGAAAGCCACGTGAACTGCCAATTCAATTTCGATACACATTTTTTTCTCGGCACGTTCAAAATGTCCCGCGATCGCAAACTAAAGCGCTCGTTGTATCCGGAATGGCTTAGTGTGTACATTTTATCGCGAGGATGGTGGAAATATTCGGTAGTAGATAAAGCGATTTTCCTAGTGAATAAACTAAAATATTACTCCGGCGTTAGAGAGTTTTGTTGAGTAAAAGCCGGTGAAAGATATTCATGGTGCTGCGGTTGATATGTGAGGATGTGCTGGGATGGTGTTTGCAAGCTTTCACATCGACCTTAAATAGTAATATATTTCTTATCATAGGAACACTAGAGCTCACAGTCCCAGGAACGCGTGCCTTCTTAAAGAAGTCTATACAGGGTTATTTATTATTTTTTAGATTTATTATTTAGCAGACACTCCAGATAGAAAAAGAACGCTGAATGGGGTTCCACAATTTTACCAACATATTTTATACAAGGTACGTTCCTTTAGGCTCAGATTGTTTATTTGCTGGTAACAATCATTCTAACAAACAATAATTGAAGAAATAGAGATGTCATATTTTTGTACTTCGACGTGCAAATTTTTCAAAGGAAGTAAGCCCCAAGTGTTTTTGTTATAAAATCGTTGATAATCACTCATTCAAAAGGTTGAGCTGAAGGAAACTCGACTATTCTATTTCGCTATGAAAACATTGCGTCATACTCTTTCCAAAGTCAAAAGGACCTCTTGAGGTGATATAAAATTTAATATTCAACGGGCACTCGCAAAACTTGACTTGAATCCGGCCCCGAACAATAATCCAATATTAAAATATGGCGTTGCCCTTTTGACAGATGGTTTCTGTTTACGAATAAATAAGAGCGTAGCTCAAGAAATAATAATTGAAAATAATACATCTTTTGTAAAGAAACAAAACCAGGGCAATTCCATGTCAGTGTGCAAAATTTAATGATAATTTCATATTGAAATAATTCTTAAATACTTGGAATTACATCGATTCCTTGCAATCAGGAAAGCAGTTGTTCAATTTGTCAACTTAAATAAGTACTTCAGAAAGCAGTCATCTATCGAGAAGAAGCGACCAGTAACTCTATAGTTGCCCTTTTTAATACTTTAATATTTTTATTTATTTATTAATACGCTTCTAAGTAATCGAACATTACCTATTAAACTCGTTTATGACAATATCTTTTTTATAAAAGACTTACACATATCTGCTTCATGGGCTAAACCCCAGCAGCAGAACAATTATACTGACATTTTTTACTTTAAAATAGGTCAGTAAACTTAAAATAATCCACTGTTATTCCGACATAATTAATCACTTTAACTGTTCTTTTCAGGCACTAATAGATTGCATCCGAGCGCGAAATCCGCAAAAATATAAAGTATTCAAGAGAATCCATCGCAAACTGCCACGGCTGGGCCCAAATCGGCACATTTATGTGTACCGCTTCGGAAAATGAGAATTTAAGTGCCATATGCCGAATAAATACGGTACAAAAGTGCCCTCGAGATATGGGTGGGAAGGCACCTTTTGTTGCGTCCGTGTTCTATATGTTATCGTACTCCTTTGTGATTATTGTATCGTTAATCAGAGGTTCGTTTTGTTTTTCTTTTTCTTTTTCTCCAGCCATGCAGTCTGTGTTCTAGTAACAAAGCAGGTTTTTGTATATTTTAGCCACATTTTGGAATCTTGGTGTAAGCTGAAATCCCGGCGTAAATACAAGTTTATAACTTAATAATTATATTAATAATGAAGCAAATAGTATTTCACTTCATTTCCAAACACAGACACATATGATTATGTCATTACTTACATCTTCAATCGAGTTTGACCAACAAAACGCATTGAAACTAATTTACGATCAGTCAGTAGAGTAGTAGACCGCGAAATCTAAAAAAATATAAAAATACCGGCCAAGAGCGTGTCGGACACGACCATGAAAGGGTTCCGTAGCTAAAAGATAGCCCGACCGCTTAAGACAACATTTAGTAAGGGCAACTGCACGTCATAAGTTGGTCGAAATGTATAAAAATAACTATGTATGATACAGGGTTCGCTATAGTTTTCGTTGAAAGTACTTACTTGGAGGTATACAGGACATTTTTTTTAGAATTATTGTAATAGTATTTCAAAAGTTAAGGGGGGGGGGACGCTCTAATTTTAACTTTGTATTAATATATCTCGAGACTGGGGTGTTTGATCCACATGGTTTCAAGGCGAGTTTTATTGTATTTAAAAATACCTGTTTAACGATACCCTACACGATGGGTTAAGTCTAATTTTTTTTTTGAATTAACTTTTCACTGTATGGGAGGGGGGGTAAAAAATGATTATTTTTCGATAATTTTAAAAACCGATTCTTGAATTATCGCTATACATCTCTCCACCAATTTTCGTGGCAATCGGTTCAGAAACGGCGGAGAACGAACCAGGACAGACAGACAGACAGACAGACAGACAGACAGACAGACATGACGAAACTATAAGGGTTCCGTTTTTGCCATTTGGCTACGGAACCCTAACAACTAAATGAACCGTGTTTCTCTGTCTGTGTCTGACTTCATTTAACTAAAAAACTTTAAAACAATTTTTTCAACATACATATTATAATATTAAAAAAAGCAAAAAGTTTTTATTCCGCGAAATTAACTTCTGTATCACAAGAATAAACCGCACTAGTTTAAGGTAAAAAGTGAATAAAATAAAAGTTCACAGTTCAGGCATGCTTATAACTGAAGACTTATTATGGCGAACTTTCTTAATTCCTCTTAAGTTTTCCTTCAGTTTATCTTGCTTGTATAATAGGGTAAACTGGATTAGGTTTCCGGCGCTTAAGTGATCTAACCTAAGCGGAAACTGTCGAGTCGAGTAAACTTGTTATGTGCCTACTCAAATTGAATCTTATTTAGCCATGGCAGAAGGTTTTAAATTGTTACGTTTTAAAGTCCTATGATGGAGGATGATGACACCATCAGTTATTGGACATTTATTAAAATAAAAGAAATCATATTCTTTCCTTTTAGTTATAATTTTCACAGTTAATTCTGTCAAACCGATTTCTTTCTGTGAATCTTGTAGAGACTATATATACCAAATGACAAAATTATTTTTGAAGTCAATGAAGTAGTCAGCATTATTCAGTATCAGAAAAACATGAATTATGGTATTACTTGACTATTGTTTACTGTTAACTGTTTATCTGGTGAGGTCCACCTTCGAAAAAAAAACGAATTTTTATTCTTAAATTTGTCTGAACCTTAAAAAATAATTTGTGCCATATAACATTATGTCCTTATAGTAAACCGCACTAGTTCTAAGCTGCCTACACACATGACACAATTACACTGTAGATAGATTGCCAATTATTTCCCCACCACTCGGTCTGTACCTAGCGATATAATCCGAGCTTATTTACTTCTCGCAACAAACAAGGCACGGTTAGGGCTCATTTCCCGGCTCAAACTGCCTCGAGACAGCGAGATAATGTGTTTAATCCCGCCGACCCGAGGCCTAGTCTTGAACATGAGGAATCTCTTAAATTAAGCTTTTAACTCGACGATGTCAAGAGAAATTTATGTACTACAGGACTGGGGAGTCAGGCGATCTGGAGAAGCTAAAATGCTGCTGACGTAATTCTTGATGGAATTGATTATTTTGTATGTTGGCGTGTTATTTTCGTTTTCGGTCAATTGCATTTTATTCTGGGAATTCTCTATTTTTTTGGTAGAGTGTTACTCTTTACATTATATTATGAATAAACTACGTTAAATTCCCCTAGAAATTCAAGGGATCCTAAAAAGGAGAAACAAATACATTGTATTGATATCTTTAATTTCACCAACAGTAATATTATTAAAATCATTAGATTCTTAAGATTTAATAGAATATCTCAGGAATGGCGAGTTGTCAAATCTATTTTAAAGTATTATATTTATAACCGCGATCAGCCGGAGTCCAAAATTTTACGTATTTTCAGTACCTACATCAAATTACTCGTGTGTCAATGATGCAACATCTTAGCCGGCGCTGGAGCTGGTAGTCCCGTGATTTATAGGATGCGGTCCTCAGTGCTTGTACATCAACGGCCGAACTACCTGTCTTGCACGACTAGAAAATACTAACAAACGGTGTACGGAGTGTGAAAATTGCTACATTGCAGTTGGAGGGTCAAGAACGAGAAAGGAGAAATCCGTTTCTCATACAAACGGGGGCCTGGATGTGCACGGCTACAAATTGGTCACCGATTAGAACACTTCAAAAGATTACATTTGCCCAATTTTAATAGCTGAATACAACGGCCAAATATGTTAAAATCATGCATGAATATTCATTATTATTGCCATATCTATATGGTGTGACATCAAGTGACAGGATTGACATTGACGTATGACGTAAAACCATAATGCACTGATCTATACATAGACAAGATATAGGTCAGTGCCAAAATGGCTCCATTTCAATTGACACTGATCGTTTAAACGATCAATTGTTTGATTTTATTATTATCTTTATTATGAAGACGTAAAAAGTAGATCATTATTAAGATATAACGAATATTACAAATAATAAATGATTGTAGTTTTTCAAAATGTAGCAAAAACACACTGGAACATGATGCATTTAATTTAATCTCCGCTTATCGATTTTCTCTAATCGATTATTTAATCTGTCATGTTATTAGGTGCGTTTTTGAAGACAGTTAAAAATTAAAAAATATAGTGCTATGTCGTTTATAAAGTATGTTTGATAATGTAAAATATATAATTATGCAATTAACTTAAGTTGGCCAAAGCCTATTCCGTTGTTATTTATAGAGGTTAATTAACAAAAATTTAGAGTTTTTTTGGTATATAATTCATCCATGCACAATCAAGCCCAAAATGGATCGTCTCCTTTAAGACATTCTTTGAAATTACTAATAGGAAAACAAAGGCGCAATAAAATTATTCAATTTAGGAACAATCGTCCAGTTACCCAAAAAAGCACCCAAAAAACACAAACATGTTTTGATCCGTTGTAAGAAAAATGTGTTTACAAGAATTTACACCTTCATAAAAATTTTACACAAACTCAACAACTATTCAACATTATATTATTTATAAAAAACCGGCCAAGAGCGTGTCGGACCCGCCCATGAAAGGGTTCCGTAGCTAAAAGATGGCCCGACCGCTTAAGACACCATTTATACTCTGTCCACTATAAGAAGCGTCTTTTGACAGGTCGCCGATTGACAACATTGGTGATGTCCTAAAGTATCTCAAATTGTCAACAATCCGATTGTACTATTATCATTATTCGACTTAGGTACGTAAAAAATAACCGATTTCGATAAACATGCGTTTGGATTTAACATTCTCTTAGATTTATTGTAAACGAATATAAATCCATATATTTGAGTTTATAAATTAAATATAAAACAAGTAAGTCATATTAGTAAAAGAAATTTAAATCCAAATGCGTTACCTTTCTATGTAAAATATACATTATACCTTATGAACATGTTATGAAGAAGTTTAGCTATTTATTCATAGCATTTGTTTCTATCGATTATTTGTAATCGGGGGCACAATCGTTCTAGTCGTTTTTCGTAGCACATCACTGAGTTGGCAGTAACCGTCCATGAAGAACAATATTCTTTTTTCGAAAATTAATCGAAAACAATTCGAACTTTCATGGGCGTGAGCTGTCAAAAGACGCTTCATAAAGTGGACAGAGTATAGTAAGGGCAACTGCACGTCATAAGTTGGTCGAGTTGTATAAAAATAACTATGTATGATACAGAGTTCGCTATAGTTTTCGTTGAAAGTACTTACTTGGAGGTATACAGGACATTTTTTTCAGAATTATTATAATAGTATTTCAAAAGTTAGGGGGGGGGGGGACGCTCTAATTTTAACTTTGTATTAAAATATCTCGAGACTGGGGTGTTTGATCCACATGGTTTAAGGCAAGTTTTATTGTATTTAAAAATACCTTTTTAACGATACCCCACACGATGGAGTAAGTCGATTTTTTTTTTCGAATTTACTTTTCGCTGTGTGGGAGGGGGGTAAAACTAATTATTTTTCGATAATTTTAAAAACCAATTCTTGAATTATCACTATGCACCTCTCCACCAATTTTCGTGGCAATCGGTTCAGAAACGGCGGAAATCGAGCCAGGACAGACAGACAGACATGACGAAACTATATGGGTTCCGTTTTTTGCCATTTGGCTACGGAACCCTAAAAACGAAAATATTGCTTTACATTAGCGACATAAAAATAAGTCCTTAGATTCATTCAATATTTTTTTTCATAGTATTTATTTAATAATCTTTGTTTTATAAGTCACACCAACTGTAAAACCATCCCAGATCCCAACATTTCGCTAAACGCCCTTAGTTTTTCACGTACCGATATTCACGGAGCGATGTTTAACCGCCGCAGTCGGCGACACGCGTGATTTATAGTGCGCGGTGTACATCTCAGTGTCGCCCTTATATTCTGCGCCAGGAGATATTGGCCACATCTTTACCTTTGCGAAGGATAGAAAGGGTATTTGACGGGAAACGAGTTGGTGCCTTGCCTTGGTGCGATGGTAAGAGATCAAATTTCGTGGTTCGCACCAAGCCTGGTGATCAGATTTCGTTGCATAATGCCAAATTCGCAAAATGGCATATTCAATATAACAATATAACAATACGAGCGATCACGACAAGGTGGTAGGCGTTGGACTGGACATTTGCTAGGGCCCACCAGGCACGAGAACTAGTCTGGGCGGACCTCACGGGTGAGAAGGAAACCGCACTCAAATGCTCAAGTAATCAGAAACTTATAATCTTGGGCGTAAAAGTAATAACAACAAGGTTAACGAAGGACAATAATATAATATGTTAATAAATCAGTAGTAACATTATTTAGACCCTCAATAAACATTAAATTATTATATTTACGAAATGTGAATTATAGGAGATTCATATTATTTACCCACTCACAAAGGAGATGTTATTGAATTTCACCTTTTACAAATAAATGGGATCGGAAATTAAAATTATTTGTTTACCCAATATTTCATTAGGTTTGTTAATTTGTTTAATATCAAAGTCAATATAAAGAAGAGCCACTCAAGTGTTTGCCAACGAATCGTTTGACAAATTGAGCGTGAGATGTATTCACGAGAGTCGCAACTATCAATAAATCATAAACCCCGTCGAATGCGATGGAAACAAAAGCGTTTTCCTTGTTCCCCATTCAGCCGCCGCTTGGTTCCCCTACAAAGCCATCCGGCGAACCGTAGATCCAATCGTTAGATATTTAGTTACATTCAGCCGAAACCTTATGAGGGGATGTTTTCTTTCTCCGAACAAATGGAATGCTAGCGACATTCTGATAAAGTATTCAGTGAATATTCCCTTCAAGTTACCTACATTTGTGTATATTTGTTCCACGTCTCGACGGTCCTATTTGTGTTCCAAAATGGAGCATAGATCTCCCACAATAGGCGGTAGTGGAACATTGACCGGGATGTTCCACTCCGGGTCTACGCAGTATTTTGAATTCACCATACTTCACTGGAAAGATTTATTTTCTGCCGGATGTTTTGTGTTGCGGGTTTTTCTTTGTTTTGAACAAGTTGCCGGGGTTTCATCTATTAATCTTCAATCTCGGGAGCATGAGAATAATATATCTACGGTTTCCAGCTTCCCTATTTTTTTTATGAAAGTCTCTGATCTGGTTTTTGTGATGCCTTTTTTTAAACTTATAGCAAGGAAAACCTTTTTTATGTTTCGAAACGATACATCTAGTCCGTACAAACTACGAGTATAATAAGAATCTTTATCAATTGTTTTCGCAATGGTGAAACCAATTTATTTTAAGACACTCCATTGTTACAGGTCAAATTAATTCATAACAAACCTTGGAATAAGCAAAAAAAAAAAGGAATATAATTGCACATTATCAGAACGAGAGCCATTATGTTTTCCCAGGGCAGAAATAATATCGCGACGGAGAAAGGGTATTGTGACCGAACAAAATTACGAGCCAGATGGGCGGAATGGCGTTACGCAAATTAGCGAACATTATGTGAATTTTTACCACATTTTTGGGTACATGAAAATGACATAAAAAGGATGTTTAGATTAAGATAATGTGGCATTATTAGTGCTCATTCTGAAAGTCTTCGTGACCTGTATCAGAATGAACACTATTCTGTTGAAGTTTGTGCCACTTACCTTGCTTTCTTCACACCATGGACAATGAAACAGCCTTACGGGATATCCCCTGGGTAGCTTTCCCAGATCTTGAACTTCACATTATATTGTCATGGCAGCATTTTCACTGGAACAAAAAATAACATCTCCGTAAATTATTTGTTCTTAGATTCTACGATGTTTGTATCAAAATGTTCTCCTAGGAAAAAATCGGTTCGCTTTTGAACTATTTGTTATTGTAATGCTCGCGGGTTACGCTCGCTCATACCGCCTACGAAATGATTGAAGCTGTTAGTACTGAGCCACGCCCAGCCGATCTTATATTATAGTGGAAATACTACTACATTGTAAAAATACATTTGAATCTCGCTTCATGTAAAATATTTCCATAAAAAAAATATGAGAAATAAATAATGCGTACTTTGAAGGTTTAGGTACAAGATTTAGGTACTTTTTGTTATTCTGCGTGAATACAAATAATTCCTTTGTCATCGTTTCTATCAAGACTTGTAATATGGTATGGTAGGTCTCAACCTATGTTGTCGCTTCATTCATAAAAGATGCCATATTTTGTAATGTGGGCTTTTTGAATCAGTATAGTAACTTAAAATCGGTGGAAAAACAAAGCTTTGTCTGCCCCAGTTCGTTTAAATAGGGCGTCAAAAGACATTTATTTATGCAAACCGTGAAGACAATGCTATCAGGTGCTGCCGCAATTGCATTTCGTTTTAGAAATCCTCGTCGCCACAGAAATGTGAAAATTCAGACTGAATAAAGAATTGCTTTTTGATATTTTTGCAATGTAGCAAACTTTTGCTTTTGCACTTTATCTGTTTGTAAAGACATTACTTAAAAACATTTTGAACTAGGTCTATCAAAGAATTAAAAACATTATAATTTAATTTGTAAAAGGCAACTCGTAAAAATAAACATACTGTACAAAATATGCAAGCTCTCAACATGAAAATAAGGGTCACGATCTGTTTCGCAGAATTTTGAACTTTACTTGCATATCAGTAAGTCACAAGTTGAAATGATAAGTAAAAACTGCGTAGAATAACACGTGCGGCCTTGTACGTAATTTATCCATTCCTAAGATAATTTGATAGCAAACCCTTGTATGAAATTGTTTGATTATATTTAATTGGGCGTAATACGTACCATATACTCAACGAGGTTGTAAAAACATCTTCATAAGAGAACATAAACTTAATTAGGGAACATTAATTTGTTTACGTTTCATACGATATTTTCGTTAAAGCTTTGACCCAAGATTTGGCAAGTCATTTGGGAACGAGTACCTTCAGACCCTTCTTAAATTTGGAATCGCATTAATTGAGTCTCTTTAGACTAATGAGGTAATATGGAAAACCTAATTAACATCCAATTTCGCACCGCCCAGATAAGTTTAAAAAAGTATTTTGGCCGAAATTGCAAGGCCGAAAAAAGTACGTTTTTGATTGACTTCAGGTCACTCCTTAAAAATCGAACGGCCCAAACTTTTTTAATATTACACTTTCCACCAAAGAAACCAGGCATTTCTATCCGGCCAGTTTTTAAATCCGTTCGAAGAGAATAAACCGCTCGGACCGAAAAAAGAAAAAGGCGAACGCTAACGAATTTAAATGTAGAACGCGGAGCAAAACCGGCGCGCTAAATCAAGTCTAACTTCACCTGTAGTTAGCCGGCAGCTGCGACTGTTGCTGAACAAATAACTGGATGCCGCTTGTTTCGGCTGCGGAACGGTAATGGCGGTTAGGTTTGTTAAGGAGATAAGTATTAACGCGATACGTGTTGTGGAGTTTTTCGTTTACTATATTATACGAGTACTGTCGAATGTTTATATTGTCGTATCGCATTACTTTTGGTTGCTTGAATGCTACAGAACAAGAATGCTGTTTCCTCCAAAAAGGATAGATTCAGCTCAGTTAGGAAAGGAATGTTTCTTAAAGGCAGGCAATGCAACTGCGACTCTTGTGCGGATGTTGATGTCCGTGGGAAGCGGTGAACACTAACCATCAGGTGACCCTCTTGTTCGTTTGCCTACTTATAGCATTAAAAATAAAAAGTGACGGTAGTGACAAATAGTAGTGATTTGCCAGCATTACACAAGACAATATTTCCAAAACCAATAATCTAACTCTAAATAGATACTCCATCGTTATGCCAAAGCCGAGAACCCGCGGTCAGTAATAATGACGGGAATGACCGCTAGTGAGCCCCGCTTCCCGCTAGAGCTGTACAAATCCCAGGTGCCGGCCGCGATCAGCGTGACAAGGGTCGGTTACTTGACGACTCTGTTGTATCGAGATTCTATAGTGTTTCATGTGCTCTTACAATTAATCGGGTAATGAATAATCTTCTCAGCTGCTTTCTGGCTTCATTACCAAATCTTGAAATTTAAATATAGTTTAAGAGCTTAAGTGAGTGCTTCCTATAACGTAACATTTGACTGTTGGTATCATGGAGAATTAACATTTCCAAATAAATCTCAATTGGAACATATTTTAGTCATCAGTATAAACACATAACCATACATTTTTACTTTACATATTTTACATACTAAATATTGGAAAACTTAATAGATTTCTGCCTCGCTAAAGACTAGAGAGACTGCGGCTAGTCAATAATGACAGGATCGCTAGTGAGCCCTGCTTCCCGCTAGAGCTGTACTGCATTAGCCCTCAAGCATATTTTTTTTATATAGATATTTTAAATACAAAATAGTCAAAAAGTTAAAAGATTTCCGCCTAGCCAAAGACTAAAGAGACTCCGACTAGTCAATAATAACGGGAATGACCGCTAGTGAGCCCCGCTTCCCGCTAGAGCTGTACCAATCCCAGGTGCCGGCCGCGATCAGCGTGACAAGGGTCGGTTACTTGACGACTCTGTTGTATCGAGATTCTATAAGGTTCCATTTGCTCTTACAATTAATCGGGTAATGAATAATCTTCTTAGACGCGTTCCGGCGTCATTGTCAAATCTTGAAGTACAAACATAGTTTAAGCGAATAAGTGAGTGCTTTCTATATTGTCATAGAAAGAAGCGTGGCTTAGAGTCACGCATTGGACTGTTGTTGTCATGAAGAATTGCCAAATAAATCACAATTGGCACATCAGCATAATAGCGCTCAAGCATAATATATAATATTGTCTATACATATTCAAAATACCAAATAGGCGAAAACTTAATAGATTTCTGTCTTGCTTAGAGCTAAAGAGACTGCGGCTAGTCAATAATGACTGGAATGACCGCTAGTGAGCCCCGCTTCCCGCTAGAGCTGTACAAATCCCAGGTGCCGGCCGCGATCAGCGTGACAAGGGTCGGTTACGAGACGACTCTGTTGTATCGAGCGCTGCGATTTGATTGTTGTTTTTTGCTGAAAGGTTGGCCATTTCTCATCGATTCTTGTGAGGGCGCCGTGTTCTTAAATCAAAATTGCTATGTGTTTACGGTTTTCACAATGTGCACAAGAGCGGCCTATCTTTAGAAAAATGCTCATTCATCAAGTGCCTTAGAAAAAAAAACCGAAGTTTTAATGAAAATGCATGTTTATTTTATAGCATGTGCAAAATAAATTTAGTTTTCTTTCAATCATTCATACATAGTTCGGTGACAACCTTATTATTTTGCTTTCGGCACCTAGTCTAATCACAGTCAAAGAATTCTGAATACGATTAAAATTACCAACAAAATGTTTCAATAGGTAGGTAAATACGTTTCAGAAGATCTGCTTTAGCCTTGTTTTCGTTCAAAATATTTTCTTTTATCTCAAAATAAAGTGGCAATGAGCCGGTAATATAACCCCCTGCTTTCACTCCTATGTTTTCACAAACGCTTCTCTGTCTTCGTTACAAAACGCTCGCTATTTATCGCAATAAGCAATATGTGCTCGGTACAAAGTGGCCGGCGCTCTGTGCGGGCAATAACAGAAGTTGCTCGCTCAGATTAGATGAAATATTTCATAACCACCTGCGCTACTGCTGTATTACTTTCCCTAGTTTCTCGTCGGAGTTGGCGCGAGAAATATATCTGTTAAGACTTTCCGAGGAATTGCCCGCTCTAGCGTGGGGTATTAAGTTTTTAAAAATTGAGGTAACGCGTGTAACTCCGCCGGCGTTTAAGTTTTTGAGGGATTAAATTTTGTTGTGCGGATCTTGAAATGTTTTGACATTAAGAGTTACAAGAAATATAAATAAATAAATATTTTTATTAACTATCTAATAACCTAGATTTAGGTTCGAAATACACATTAGAGGAATGACAATTGATTGACTTCATGGGGAAATCTCGGTGCAAAAAGGTCTGCTAAAAGGAAAAATTGAAAATACGTTTAACATTATATCATTGCGTTGCCATAAACTCGTATTTTTAGTTCACCTTATGTGAATACAAACATAAATAATAAATATCGCATGCAAAATGCACTGGTATATGTATTACTTTAATACACTCGATTAAAATGTAATCTCAGTAATAACGAGGTTAAACACTTATTTCGAGTTAATGAAATATAAAGCGGACGCAGAATGAAATGACCTGCAAAATTATTATTGCTTTTATATCGTGCACTTTTGTGAAATAATTCGGTCAAAGCCTGCAATTCCGGATTAATCTTTAGGTATTAAATAATTTATTCGCATTCTTTAGCGATTATTATTAATATATCATCAACTTCTTGAAATATTGAGGTTTTCGCGAAGACGCTCACAATAAGTTGGAAAATGGCGGAAAACTATATTTAATACATTTAACTTTAGTCTATTATTTATCAAGTACGTTATTTTAAAACTTTTTTATTATTTTATATGGCAAACTTGTAACATGGCAACTTTCAACTGTAATGTTATGAGTAAAATAAAATAAATTACCATGTGCGTTAAACACACATCGTGTATTCTATGCCTAGACGTAACTATAAGTGTCAACTTTTGTTAGCCCTGTTTTATTTCTTGACGTAAAAGATAACTTTTGTTAGAGAACATTTCATAAACAAAAGCGTGACCCAAAAAAGAGGCACCAACTCTTACAGCTGTCGCCACCTGTCAATCCTTCATCGCTCGTCGGGTCCGATTCAATACACGGTTTTTTCTTGAGATCAACAGTGAATAAAAAACTTATGGCTTTCAATATTGATAGAGTATTTGAATCGATATTTGTGTAACTGTTTACATATTAATATTGAAAGGCTATTGTATAAAATGGTCTAATACCACAATTTATACAGATCTGTGTTATATAAGCGCATCAGAGTAATTTTAAAGGCGACAGTAATTAATCTATACTAATATAATATAGCTGAAGAGTTTGTTTGGTAATATTACCTACTTGTTTATTTGAAATCTAAGGAACAAATGGTTCGAATTGAAAAAGTCTTCTTGTGTAATATAACACTATGTGTGCAGAAAACGAAATCGTAACTCGTAATATAATGAATAACCATATAAAGTAAGCTTTTCAAATACTTTGATGAACTGCTTTAACCTCAAAAAAACTATACACGGGATACCTGATACGGGGGGATACCGTCGTGTTGTCCACGATAGCGAAATCCCTCAAACGCAGGCTATTTCAATAAAAACGATATCAGTACAGATCCATTCGTGGTGCGCACTCAATCGTTCTCTTCTCTTCAATACTGGTGATAGTGGATATTATTCATGGGCGGTTTTGCATATCGGCTCATCGAATATTCGCCGCAAGGTCGCCGGCGCGCAATTTGCCATGCTATCAGGTTCCTAGCACCTGATGAGGGAAACGCACGACATTACTCGCTGAAAAGAACTATTACTGCACTAGCGGCCCCTTCTCCTTTTTTATATAATAATAAATACTTAACAAAAAGTATAGTCGAAGGGAGAACCAAGTTGCAATCTTACAAAAATGCGTCACATATTTTGTTACTTATTTAAAAATGGCTAGGAGAAATATACAACGAAACTTTACAGCGGCACGCAATTGGTACAGCTGAATATTTTTTCACAAAATAGTTTATTTATTATTTTTAGGGTTCCGTACCTCAAAAGGAAAAAACGGAACCCTTATAGGATCACTTTGTTGTCCGTCTGTCCGTCCGTCCGTCCGTCCGTCCGTCTGTCAAGACCCTTTTTTTCAGGAACGCGTTTAGGTATGAAGCTGAAATTTATATCAATTACTCAGGTCTACTGTCCTTTCAAGCTGTGAAAAAATCAAACTTCTAAGCCAACGCAATCAAAAGATACAGCCGTTTATGCCGCAAATTTTCGACACTTGCAAGGGAATCAAAACCTACAGGGTGCTTACCGTGAACTCAGAATCTTGAAATTGGGTACGAAGCAACATCTTATAGCATAGATAAAGGAAAAATTACGAAAAATATAAATTTTTAGTTACATCACATAATATATATTTTTTAATAATTTTAAACTTACTACCCATTTCCTCATAAACGCGTAGAGGTATTAAATTGAAATTCATACCAAATACTCAGGTCTATAATACCTTTAAGCTGTAACAAAATCAAACTTCTATGTCAACGCAATCAAAAGAAACAGCAATTTAAGCTGCATATTTTGAAACTCGCAAGTACTCGCAAGGGAATCAAAACCTAAAGGGTACTTCCAATCGACCTAGAATCTTAAAATTTGGCATGAAGCAAGGTTTTATAGCACACATAATTAAATTTTTAGTTACATTACAAAATATATATATTTTTTTTTTTTAAATATAAACTTATTATTTTTTTCCTCATGAACGCGTAGAGCTATCAAGTTGAAATTCATATCAAATACTTAGATCTGATTGCCTTTAACCCGTGAAAAAAAAAAATTCTAAGTCAACGCAAAAACGCAAAACTTTAAAGAGATCTTTGTCTTAAATTTATGCTCCTCCATCTTTCCCCATTGTAATGTTATGAATTTCATTTTGCAATAAAAATACCATAGTTATGACTCGATTGTCGTAATGAACGAACTTTGTAAAGGTTTGTACGGAACCCTCGGTGCGCGAGTCCGACTCGCACTTGGCCGGTTTTTTTCCTATTAAATATCTAACACAAAAACTTTCCTATACTCCGAAAGGTTGCCGCTTCACTCTCGTTGCGCATGCTAGCCCGACAGATACCATTCACGGAAAGTAAATACAAATAAAATAAAATCAAACATTAATAAAAATAAATAACTTGACTTGTGTCACAATGACCAAAATTTCAAAGTCTTGGTCTCGAATGAAAAGATGCCACTTCGGTCTGTTCACCCAGCCAGTAGAAAACACAGTAACGAGCGATTCAATCGTGCATCCCTCGACCTCATCTTTGCATCATTTGTCTTTCTGAAGTATCTAAGCCTCTGTTTGATGGCCCCACGTGCACGTTTCCACTTCGGCCCAGTTCCGTCTGATTCGAATACTGTTTAACTTTTGAACAGCTCCAACTGTAATTGGGTGTGGTTTTTTTTGTTTTTTAAACATTAATTGAAGAAAACCGCACTCCGTGTGTTCGAGATTCAATTAGCAGCAGAATAATAGTCGTATGTCGTTCTTAAGTTTCTATAAAATTTCTTTTGTTCAATATTTTTTTAGTTATAAGCAAGGAAAAAAAAATCATATAGCCTCAGGCAGAATCATAACCCGCAACTCTTGCATACCGGGCAAGCGAATTTTTAGTTATGGTGTTCTTGAAGCACAATTTTTTAAACTGGTAATTGATTTATTTGGTATCAACCCAAGTAAGTAAGTCAGAGTTCTTTAGAATAAAACATAGTATAAAAGTTTAAGATTTGTTCTTTTAATTTCTTATCTACCTTGCTCTCAATTTTAAAAAGCTTCGTATATTCGTTCATGAATAAATTGCTTCTTGCTGCCAAACCGGTAACTCTAATTTAGAGCCTTTTGTTCCACGTATACTGTTTCCAACATTAAAATTTCCGGGGTTGTTGCGGCACTGCGTGGGAATAAACCTAATTTTCAGTACCTACTCAGACTATGCCACCGGGCCGGAAATTGAACCCAAGCTGTTTGGAGTTCATAAAAAAAAGATTGGACTATAATTTCACAGAAGTTTTAAATTTATCAAGGCTGAATCAAGCTTTTAGATTAACAGTGTTGCAAACAATATGGCATCCCATTGTAGATAGATAGATAGATAGATAAATCATTTATTTGCATCAAACAACACACAACAATGTAACAATAACATAGAGAAACATACAATAAAATGCACAAACAAAAATATTAATAAAATACATAAGTAATTAGGTTAACATAAGGTGCATTAATACATGCGGTATGTGCGTTGCAGCGACACAAACAGGTTAACAGCTCAGCGATACGTTTGCGCACAGTGCAAACCACTGATTTTCAGCTGCCACCCCGTGACAGACGCAAAGGACGCGATAAAATATATAGGTTATAATAATATAAATATGCAAAAAAGTCAAAAAGTAGTGCGGAAGCAAATAGATAATATTTATAAGAAGGATAAATTTAAAAGGTATAAATGATTACAAAGGTGTAAGTTGTAGGTTAAATAATAGCATAGTAAGGTAATAGCAATAATAAAAGACACAATACAAGATATTAGGGCAATAGCAAACAACCGTCACCCATGCGACCAAAAAATCCTTCACTGGATTTTTGACTTTCCAATAAGGCACACCTCAGGCGTTTTTTGAACGTATATTTAGAGGTGATCGATCTTATTGGAGGTGGAATATTGTTCCAGCATTTAGTCGCATGGTAACGGAAGCTGCCGGTGAAGCTCACTGTTTTATGTTTTTGGGTCATCAAAGGCGGGCGCACAGATCGCAGCGCATTAGACCGATGCTGATGCTGAGATTCAGTAAACTTTAATTTGGAATACAGATACTCCGGTTTTTTCGATTTAACGAGATCAAACATAAGAATAGCCATATGTAAGCGTCTACGGGACTCCATATTTAATAGCGAGGCATTGTTCAGAATCGGAGAGATGTGACTACGAGGCGCCACATTAAAGCAGAACCGGCAGCATGCGTTCTGAACTCGCTGTATCAGCCGTTGACTCCTGCATAATAGGCGCGGGCCGTACAGCAGGTCACCATAGTTAAGACGCGACAAAATTAGAGACTCACAGAGCGTCATCCTTGTCTTTTCTGAGAGATAATTGCGCACCTTGTACAAAACTTTCAGGCGATAGAAGCAACTCTTGACTAAATTCTGTACATGTCTCTCGAATCTCAAGGCACTGTCAAATGTGATACCCAAATTTTTGGCTTCTACTACATAATCTATCTCGGTTCCAAGAATTTTAACCCTATGTCCTCCACGCAAAACGTCTTCAGTCTGCTTCATCGAACCTAGAACCATGTATTTGGATTTTTTTGGGTTAAGAACAAGACCATTATTAAGGGACCAAGCAGCAATTGCGTCCAGATCAGCGTTAAGCGCCGATACTGCATCAAGTGTGTCAGCCGGCCTACATGAAATATATAACTGTACGTCATCAGCGTAACAATGATATTTGCAGTGCCTAATAACATTCGGCAAATCTGCACTGTAAATAATGAATAAAAGAGGCCCTAGTATTGATCCCTGCGGTACCCCACGCTGAAGCGGCTCCAGGTCTGATGTGACATAAGAACCCATCTCATTTTTTAGTTTGACTGCCTGATACCTTTCACTCAAATAGCTCCTAAACCATTGAATCGAATGTGGGTGGAATCCGTAATATGCCAGCTTCGCCAACAGCAAAGGTATATTAAGACAATCAAATGCTCGAGAAAAGTCGAGCAGAGCAAGAAGGGTGGCCCTTCCAGCGTCCTGATCCGCAAGAATATTATCCGTTACATCCAGCAGCGCGGTAACGGTGCCCCGCCCTCTACGAAATCCTGACTGTAATGCTGGAAGTATATTATGAATTTCCACATATTTTACCAACTGAGCATAAACAGCCTTCTCCAGAATCTTAGAAGCGAAAGGCAAGACACTTATAGGTCGGAGATCATTTAAGTCACATGGACTATCAGTTTTAGGTAGGGGAGTTATAATTGCCCTCTTCCACTGGTGTGGAACAACCCCTGTGACAATAGACCTGTTGACTATCTCAGTAATGACAGATAAAGTGTGAGGGAGAGTAAGCAACAACATATCTTTACTTATCTCATCATAGCCCGTCGCATTCGATTTTATACTAAGAATATAGTTGGCTACCTCCGTCTCATTAATGGGATGCAGCAAAAATTGTGAAGTGGAGTCATCAAAACGGCCACTCTCAAAGAACATGACCTGGAAAAATGGTACTGATTTGGGTCCAGGTACTTCCAAAAAGTGCTTATTTATATTATTGGGATCATTAAACTTGTCTGGAAGGCAGCCGTCCCTATCGGTTCCGGGTAGTACCCTCTCCTTTACGCTTCTCCAGAAACTCTTACTCCCATCAGCTTGCGAGTTAACAAAATGATTAAAATAGGCCCGTTTTTCGTTCTCAATACTGGTTACAACCGCCGACTTAAGGTCCTTGTAATATCTTTCATGAGCACCAGATTTGGTTTGGCGATATTTAGCATGAGCAGCATTTCTCAAATCCATCATGCATCTAATGGTGTCAGTGATCCAAGGAAGACTCTTGGTTTTTATCTTCACTGAGGTAACAGGAGCATGCTTATCAAATATGGACATGATGAGAGAATTGAATTTCTCAACCATACCGTCCACGTCAGGGACTCTCAAAACGGAATGCCAATCTGCATGAAGCACTTCATGATTAAATCGATCAATATTAATCCTCTTTAGAGGTCTGTATGTAAAAACCCTCGGTGGTAATTTAGGCTTTTTGACGAGAAGATTAACATTGACCATTGCATGACCCAGAGACCCAGTAATGTTGGCAACTGATAAATCACTAATCGCACAGTTAGTACACACAAGGTCGATTATAGAATCACCGCCAACAGAAAAATGTGTCGGTTCTTGTACAAGCTGTTGCAAATCGAGGCAGCTCAAAAACTGATTTAGCTTGGAGACATTCACACTTTGATTATCCCTTATATTAACATTGAAATCTCCCATTAAAACGATGTAATCATGATTCGAGAAACTAGCCAGGGACTCAGTAAGAGCGTCAAAGAATACATCCACTTTGACCCACTGAGGTCTATACGCCGTGCCAATAATCACTTTCACGCTCATCGCTTACGTACACAAGATCTGCTTGGGTACGTAAGCGATGACGCGGGCAGTCTTTGCCCTGATATTGGCGCACATATATCTTCCCATCCCTAGTCCATACAAATTTCCACTTTAAACTAGCTCCTATCTCACGTGCCCGCCGGAAGAGTTGTCGGTTGACCCTTGTCAGCCTCTCATTAATATAAAAGCGACGAGGGGGGCCCGGGATTCCAACACCTTCTGTAGTGGCGCCACGGCGAACACGTGCAGCCTGCAGCAGTTGGTCGCGTACAGAGCGCCGTGCCAACCGCACGACTATAGCGCGCGGCCGCTGCGGCTGCGGCGACGGAGGCTCCGTAGCGACGTCAGGAATGCGGCCCACGCGCGCCGCACTCACAACGTCTCGGTCATGCAGTTCCACACCCAGCTTCCCAGCCAATGTCGTAACAATATGAGGCAGACTCTCTCCCTTCTGTTCGGGTATGCAGGTTATCTCTAGGTCGTTCAGTATGAGTTCCTGATCACGTTCATTCAGTTCCGCTTTCAATTGTTCCACTGTTGCCGCCAATGACTCAACCGCAGGTTCACGCTCAGACTTCTCTCGGTTTTCTATCACTTGAAACCGGCCTTCAAGCTTGTCAATGCGGCCCTCACATTCGCTCACTCTGCTGATAAGGGAGCTAACCGTTTCGTGAAGCAATCTCAACTGGTTCCGATTGGCTTGTAGCTCCTCCCTCATTTCTTCTCTAAATGAGCGCATTTCCAAGAGGAGTGCATGGACATCCGAGAACTCCATTGTGACATTGTGGGCGGTGTTATTAAGTTCGTCTGTTGGGTGCTGTTGCTCCACTATGGACATGTCAAACTGTACAGGGCTATTTGCGGCAGCTCCACGTTGCACGGTGACTCCTTCCGACATCGAACGTACTGGCGTATTGGTGTTGTCCGTTTTCGGCACTTTGCTCTTACACAGAACGCATCTCCAGGCATCCCTGTATTCTTTTGTGAGCGTATTGTAAAAGCGTTGCTCCGGAACATTAGCACAGATCAGGTCATAACACTGATCGCAGCCGCCACAGACCAGATATCGATTGTCTTCAATAAGATTTTTACATCCTCCACAAATTTTCCCTTGCTCGGACATTGTTATTTTTCTTTTTTAAATCTTCAAAAAGAAAAAATCCAACAAGAAACAAAACATAAACAAAAAAAAAAAGTACAAAAAGTTCACTTTGTTTGGATTTGAACCACCGCCCCAACGATGCGTGATATCTAATTGACGCCGCGCACACTAGGCCATTCGCTTACTTGACGCAAGTGATGAATTTTAACGTCAGTTCTTTGTGAATATAACTAGCGGCCAGTGAACCGGTCCGGGGTCAATGACCGACGGTCTTGCCAAGGTCACTACGTTGGTCACTGACACTATTCACAGCCAAATCGGCAGCTAATTTTGCACATATTATTGCACTTTATTCAAAAACTGTCACAAGTCCACACAATTCACCTACACAGTTAGATTGGTCTCTTTTTAATTAACAACACGGTTATAATTTTGATCCAAATAAGTTCGTATTTGCACTCAAAAACAATAAATTATGAGGAGACAATAAAAACACGTCAGGTACCGATACCGCGTCCCGCGCGCCCCAAAAACGCGTCAAACGCGTCAGTCCACTATCTATAGACAGAGTGTCTTAAAATTCTTCAAACACACTGTCAGGAGAGACCCTGACAGCAGAGAGGCTGATGATTACTAGCAGTCTTGAGGGAAAGAGAAGCAGAAGACGATCCCTCTCAAGATGGATCAGCGCAACCCAGGAAGCCACACTCTAAGCGACCATCAGAATGGCGCAAAACCAGACAGACTGGAGAGCAGTTGTTGCAAAAAAACACGTCCCTTAGTCATAAGGATACGACTAAGAAAAATATGATTATGACAGTACCATATAAACCTATTACAAAAGTCCAAAAAATTAAGTGATTTTACAAGCAAATTATCTTACAGACATCAAGTACTATGGGATAAACATAGGTATGTTTATTTAAGTAACTTTTGAATTATGATGAAGAATTGATGAGGGATTTGAACCTTCGACCTCCAAGGTTTGAGCACAGCTCGCTTACCACCCACGTAGGTACTTTATATTGAACGTACACTTTTAATCTAAATAACCAAATACTCGTAATAAGCATACTAATTTCAACCATCACTTGATTGAAACAAAATCCACATTCGAAATGAATTCGAATGAAAACCGTTTGACATTAATAAATGCAACGTTAACATGAGAAGAACACTCAATCGTAAACTTCAACTCTGTGTTTTAGTTTTGGGACTCGAACTGTGTACTCAGCGCCGTGGAAGTTGTTCCCTAAACACTCGACGTAGTTTGTTACTCTTGTCGTTGTTTAAGATTCATGTCTCGTGAAATGAGTTTGGATGAAGGTGTTTTGTAATTGTAGTTTGTTACAATTTGTAAAGTTAGTTGGAGTGCACTTACATATTTCTAAGCGAGGTGCGAAACTAACGTGTACCTGTGTAAGTGTTACCTATTGGTTAATTATGAACATGAATGAGAATGAGCTATATTTCTGACGTGGATGCCTTACTCAGGTCTTATTTCAAGTGCTTTCCTTTTTTTTGCAGGAGGACGCTTTTACGCTCTATAGCGTACAAGCTAGCTAGGCCTGACATAATAAGATCAGGCCATAGGGCGCCTAAGGAGGATCACCCAGAAAACGAGGTGAGCCACAGATATGGCTCGAACATCCTCTTTATGTCCACTATCGGGCTTAAGAGGACATATACGTGCACGCCAACTTCGGCCCCAACGTCTACGCCGGAGAAGGGCGGATTGAGGATAGATATAATCAACTCATATGTGATAGAGTTTCATGGTTTGCCACACTTAAAATTTATTTGTTTGGCAGTAGATACGATGTGCATTTTTTTATGTAACATAACAACTTATATTCTGTGAAACGGGTGCAGAATAGTATCACACAATGGTTTTTTCTTTACATAGACAGTCATGGCGCTAACTATCTCAACGATCTGCTCATTGTGAGACATAGAGTTAGTTATCCAAGACATAGAGCTTTATCCCCCATTCCCTGTTCTCTTCGCAAATGTCCTGAAATGTTTCTTTACACGCAGGTGTTTCTTCATAGTAACACCGATCGAAGGGAATCGCAAGTACAGCTGTTTAATAACTCCTAGTTGCCGAGTTCGTGTTTTAGTTGTTTTAACGTTCGACGTACCGTTCTTGTAGCAACGCGAAAAGTTGGGCGAAATGTTCAGATAGAGTTTTCGTATTCCCGTGTCGATGGGAATGTTTGGCTGTAAATAGTTTTTTGTTATTCAATATGATATTATAGGTGTCTGTACAAATAAAATAAAACTGAAGAGTTTGTTTGTTTGTTTGCAAATGCTCATCTCAGGAGCTACTGGGTCGAAACGAAAAATTAGTTTTGGCAGTCCATTTGTCAAGAAATGGACTGTCAATGTCAATAGCTAAAAGCCTTTTAGCTATAGCATTACACTATGTGTGCGGAAACCGCAATTGACGCCGACGAAGTTGCGGGCGGCCGCTAGTAAGGATATAAGGTAAAAAGTATATAAGGAAGTTCGTAAATAATATAATTAAATAGTTCCATAAGACTACAATATTGTCGTATAAATACTACGCGAAAAAATCGCTTACAAAAATATTTTTTACAATTAAAACTCGCTTTGGTATTCTCTATAAATAACGTAGATTGCATCAAATTAAATCGAACAAAATATTTCAGATTTTATTATACTAATACAAAAACGTATAACTATGAATTACGGTTCATATTCGATTACTTCACTGCTCACTTATTCCACTGCCGTTATTAGGCCACTTCCTCCTAGACCCGAGTAATCCAACCATTTACCGGGAACACGGCAAATACCCAATAATTTGGAAGCAACAACGAAACAACTAAATCAGACAATTAGACGGAATCCCAGCGTGTCCGGGACTCTCATATCGCTTATTACAAGACGAAATTGGATTGATACCAAACTTCATTGGGTTTGGTATCCTAGTGTATTACAGTTTGAAGTATTTATTTCTGTTTGCTCACTAATTGGACTTTGTTCGATATGAGAGTGAGTCTTTTGTTTGCGCTTGTTTTTAAAGCTCTAATCCCTTTTCGATATTTGCTTGGTAATCTAATCAGGAAAGTTTTAGTCCATGTTGTATTAAACGGTTGATACTCGACATGATATTTAACGGTTTGATGGTCGAGTAATTTAAGAACCGGGCCGTTGTCTCGAGGTTCAGGGTTGGATTCCTGGGTTAAGCAAAATTTGTGTCGTTTTTTCTGGACACAGTTTTGGGTCAGCAACCCGCATATGGCAAGCGTTGTGATTATGCCAAAACCCATTTTGTGACGAAAACATGATTTCCAATGATGGAGGCCTTGGCCCTGCATTGAGACATTAATAGGATGATACCTACTTTATTATTTTATGATATTTTACTTGTTTTAAAGAACCGCTCACAAAATTAGGAAAATCGAAGGATTTTTTAAAAGGACTACAGAAGTCACTAGTAGTAACGTAGATATGATTAGGATATTGCTATAAAGCAATAGCATAAGCATTATTCTGGCTGCAACAATGTAGTAGATGTTACAATGAGCCGTTCATTATTGTAGCAGCTGCTACAATACAATGAGCCGTTTCATTATTGCAGCTCGTAACAAGAGCTGTATTAGATTGGTACTTGACAATTCATAACGTTTTAGACGAACAATGGAAAGCTTAATACAAAAACTCAGTTATCAATAGCGCACTTTCTAACTAGGTTCATTGGCTCATAATAAGGGAGGTGGCTAAACTAGTAAGAAACATTCACGTTGTACAGTGTTTTGTATTTATGTTATTAAATCAATTTTCATTATGACGAGCTTGTTGGTGTAGTGGTCAGAAACCCTGGCTACAATGCTGGTCAGGAACATCGGCATTTGTACTCGAGTCATGGATGTTTCTAAAAGTATTTAAGTATTATTTAACATCACAACGGGACTAAACGCGATATTATTTTTATAAGTACGTGAGTACTTACTTAATATCGCGTTTAGTCCCGTTGTGATGTTAAATAATCATAATGCAACGCGAAAGTTTAATGTATTTAAGTATGTCTATGCGTTCCTTAGCGTCTAGTACAAGCATCGAGCTTAATTTGTGGCTGGGTAATTTGTGTGTTAGTCCAAAGATTTTTTTTATTTATTATAAATAAATACGTTGCCGTAGTATCCCAAATTGAGTAAACAAAGGCGTTATTCTCAAAAAATAAATTGATCAATATATTATAATAATTTTCTGTTAAGGCCACAAAATTACCAAAACACAACTGACACCTCCCGACTGATTGGGATTGCATTGCATCAACCGCATCGCATATCATGAAACCTCACAAACCAATTATTTGTTGACGGATCGTCGATACGATGATATTAAAATTTTGCTCCTTTTTTTGGGCACGTAATACGATATCGTGTATCGTGTCACCGGCATTCAATATTTGATCGGAATAAAAATGTACATTCAAATGGGAATATTTCGATGAATGGTATGAACGTTATAATTGGTTGTTTAAAATAATAGGAAGAGTATAAATTTATGATGTTTGTCTTATATGGAAATAACAGATCTGGTTAGCGGATAAATATTTATACTGCAGTAATTGACTGCAGCTGTTTTACAAATCATTATCAACGCCTTGATGGTCTAGAGTCTAGAGGTTTAATTAGCGGGCCGTGGTCTCGACGTCCTGGGATCAATTCCCGGGTCGGGCAATTTGTTTCCGTTTTTCCGAACACAGCCCGAGTGATCACAACACGTGGTGTTTAAGCCAAATTCCCATCTTTGTAACGAAAACATGACTTCAAACGATGGATGGGTATTTGCCGTGTAGTAAGTAAGACATTAATAGGCTTTACTTTACATTATCAAGTACATCATATTGTCATGTTAACTAGTTTTACTCGTAGTCCAGCAGTAAGTCATGAAAATGTATAAGTCTGTAAACACGACAAACTGTCACGTGACAAGAATGCAAAAAACTTCAACTAGACACAGCAATCCCATCAAAGTGCTCTAGCATTCGATACACGCTTTTACTCCGACGAATTACGGTTCAAATTAGAGAAACAGTTAAACCAGCCGCCGCTATGCATGTCAGCAAAGCTCATGAATAGAAATTGCAACGCCAAAACCGCGGAAAATTGGACTTTGAGCTGATGTGCAAATTATTGTTTTACGCGCCATGGACCTGCCGCGTGGTAAAAAGCCGGCTCTAGTGCGCCACCCTGGGGCACTCCCGTCAACCTATGACATGTTATTTACTTGTCCGTTTTGTTATTTATCGCCTATTCTCATGTACATTGTTTCTACTTCGCGCGGAATAGTAGCACTTGACAGTTGTCGTAAATAAAAGTAGCTCTTGCTTGTAATTTGAATATTTATAGCATTTTTACTGTTGTATCATGTTATTTGTCTTTGTTGAGAACACCATGTATAGTCAATCTCTCAGGATTTTTACTACCATTTGCGCATCAGTGAGTAGTCACGAGATCCATTTCATTGCGAACTTGTAAAGCTGCAAAAGCTTCAGATTTCTCTGTTTTCAGACTTCGTATTTCATAAATTCATATCAACAACTATTCCACGAATCAAACTTGGGATTTTAATGGGAATCGCCATTTCAATGAGGCAAAGTAATGAATACCTAAATTGAATTAAATTACTTCCTGTCTGACAGTCTGGTTTACTTTAACTTAAAGGCATCATAAAGTTCAGAGTTTTAAAAATTACGACCAACGGAGGCCCGACAAACAAGGTGGGTAATTACAAATTTTACAGACCCTTGTGGGTTTCGTATTGTCCCTTTTTATGAACCAATTTAGGAATAAGAGTCAAAACTTTTTACGTTCTGGGTTCAAGGTGACATTGTTGGGGAAGGAGTACGGTCTTAATTATGCACATTTTTTATGACTCAAACGCAGAAGACTTTCCAAAGGAAAGCGGAAAATGTCATATTTTTTATTCCTTTTTCTTAAAAAGGGAGTGAATCTTGAAAGAAACTGGATATTCTGACTTGCAAAAATTTTAAATTGCCGAACTTTTAA
The DNA here is from genome assembly GCA_958496325.1 of Nomophila noctuella. Lineage (NCBI taxonomy): Eukaryota > Metazoa > Arthropoda > Insecta > Lepidoptera > Crambidae > Nomophila > Nomophila noctuella. Next base: position 16,201,760 of record OY292482.1, read on the forward strand.
GTTATCATGAAAAACTGGGACTTTCAAATGAAAGAGAAATACTACATGTTTAAAGCATAGTTACCATCTGGTCTGTGTTTCTGTAAGGCAGAAATGGTGTGAAAGCTGACATTTATATAAAACATCCAAGATTATTTAAGGCGTATAAAATGGTCTCATATAATAAGTAAAGTTAGTCTAAATGTTAACAAACCTAACTACCAATAATACCCCTCCTAGTCGAATTCGGCCACGGCGGCCAATCTTACGATTAGCCACTTACGCGGGATATATTATAGTGCACAAGCGCATGCGCAAGCACAGGTGCACTCCCTATTCCCTCACTCCCATAATTCGGTGGGACAGCAATCTGACACGACCGTAGAGAGATCAGGCGCAGGATCAACGGCTTAACGTGCTTTCCGAGGCACGGGGGTGTAAATACACCGCAAACTTCCAAACTCCGGACTGTGTCTGTGTTATCACAACATGAAAACATAGACACAATTTCATCGGTCCGACCCGGGATTCGAACCCAGGACCTCCGGCGCGGCCGCCGCTTTAAAGTGCGACACACCAGCCACTGCGCCACGGAGGCAGTAACTACCAATACCTATCTTGAGAAAGAAAAAGGTGCAAATAACGACTCACATCGCACCCCCGCCTTGTTTACAAATTCAGACGGATCGGATAATATTTTACTTCCAGTCATTGACCTGTTAACACGCTCAGTCCCGGTGGAATAATAAAAAAACTGTGAATTTGTGAAATATTATATCGTACTACTATTATAAAGGCGAAAGTTTGCATGTGTGGATGTATGGACGTTTGTTACTCTTTCACGTAAAAACTACTGAATGGATTTGAATGAATAAAACTTTACCACAATATAGCTCATACATCAGAATAACACGTAGGATATTGGAAATCGAAACCCACGCGGACGGAGTCGCGGGCGGCCGCTAGTACTCTATATTTCACTGAATCTGTATTTGTAAATCTGTTCAACGTGACTGCATTTCAAGGAAATTATCCTACTACTTTTAAAAAGGCGAAAGTTTGTATGTATGGATGTATGGATGTTTGTTACTATTTCACGTAAAAACTACTGAATGGATTTGAATGAAACTTTACCACAATATAGCTTATACATCAGAATAACACATAGGATATTGGTAATTGAAATCCACGCGGACGGAGTCGCGGGCGGCCGCTAGTAAAATATATTTTTTTAAGTACTGTTTTACTAATATGTCAAATTACCCACTTTAATTAAACGTCGTAAAAGTTAGCTTGTAGGGAAACTATATGAGTTACTAAGCTATGACGTCGCAAGTAACTTCAAATTGTACTTTTGATGCATGTGTCTATATACTGACGCAATTATTTACCATCAGGTGATCAACTTTGTCGCTTATGCAAGCGACAAAATTCAATCGAAAAATGTTATAATATAAAACCGAGCAGTGAACGTATTAAAAACAGTTCACATGCATGTTTACGATGCATTCCTAGTTTATTCGCGTTATTACCTACTCGTTGGATGTCATAAACATTTTAACGTCTACCTTAATTTATTCCACCTAGAAAATAACGAACAAGATTTCTATTGGGAATATCACGACAAAAATTAAAATCAGTGTCACGTAAAATATTGTCCTTGTGGAAGGCAAGGGCATTTGTTTTGAAATAATGAGGTTATTTTATAAATTCTAGGGTTACTAGAAGTGTATAAGAATGCTGAACTCGCTGACATAGCGTATTCCGATAGCATAGAGTCACATTTTGTTAAAGCAAATAAACCATCTTGTTTGTCATGGATTTGTTTGGTTGTGGTTGTCTTGAAAATTAAAAAATAAGTTAACCATTCGGTCTTTTACAATAAAGAAAACATGCTTATATAGCATACCATTATACCAACTGTTATGCTATAAAAAAATCAAGAAACCATATTTGGTTGACAGTTGGTATAATGGTATAACAGTTCCACATTCTACAGCTCTTATTCTTCTTAGTATAGAAACACACTATGCCGAAACTACGTGGCGTAATTTAGTATGGAAAATGCATTGCGGCCGAGCTTCGGTCCCATAATTCCAGCCAAGTTTGTTCCTACTTATAATTTTTTAAGTTTGCCAGAAAATAAACTTACAAAAAACTAGATAAATATATGATTCAGGCAAATCGATGACCTACTCTCGTAAAAAGTTGGCTAGGAAGTATCAAATCGTTGGTTTAGTAGTAGTAAATACAACACGAGGTCATGAAGTATTCATGCATTTGGAGTCTCTGAAACGAGGTGCAGCACGGAGGTGCACCTTTGAAATACGTGACACACTGCACCGAGACTATATGAGTGTACTTGTACCATAATTTTCAGCCCTAAGCATTTTTTTTTTTGGGAAATATGGTTCTATGATTAAGTAACATTGGTCCTACTTACTGATCCTAAATTGTACTGTTAAGTTGGTGATTTTGATCTACCGTTTTAGTTCACCCTGTATATTTATTTACCCAGAGGTGAAAGAAGCATGTCGTGGCTATTCATGAATCTCGGAGTCCTATAGCACTACCTATGGCAGAGAGGGAGTATCGGAGGTTTTTGGTGGGTTTACCCCACCCTGACTCAGTGTGGAGCAGCGTCATTTGGATGCCGGGAGTCCCACACACCACCCTGGAACCCGTCAGGTGTGACGACGCATCAAGCGTTATCCTCAGTGTAAACAAAAACAAGGGGTGTAAAAACAGCGTCTCCTTGTGCAAAAGACCATTCAACATACCGCGTGTATCAACCCGCCAAACCAGCGAGGTGGGCATGGGAAATACTTTTACGAGTTTGCAAGCCACGAAGTAATAATTGATGCAAATGACCAAAAGTAACACGGATGTTGTCTGAACTGAAAATCTTTTGCAGATTTTTTGTGCCGCTGTGCGGGTAGTATAAAAAATATTTTCAATAAAATGCAGTGCTTCATAATTCCAATACTCAAACTGTAAACACTCGCAATATTAATATCTTCTTTCTATAACTTCCTATCGAACGCAAACAAACCCGACCTCCTACCCTAGACCCGCACAACTTAATTTAAACTCCCGTACCAAGATATAAAGTGTATTGTTTACGTTCAAGTCGCCGTGATTGTGCCGTGGAATTGAACTCGTGAAGACGCGGAGGGAATAACTTGGTGAAGTAAATGGCACGGAGGATGCTAGTTTTGCTTACCTCCGTGTAAGGTTCATGGAGACAGCTCCATTGACAGCGATACAGAAGCAATTTTGCCAACACTAGTATTTTCTTGCCTGCACTAGCATTTTTGCCTGCACTAGCAGAGTATGTTTCAACTGACAAAAGGAGATGGCCAACCTCTTTACGAGTTAGAGTCTGCGTGTGATTCGTGACTCATGGACCCACTAAACTTGTATCCCCTCTAACTTAGGTTTCTTGGTCCCACCTCAAGTTTCCACTGAATGAAGCATTTAAAATTCGTAACTCGCAGTCCTTTCCCTCTTCAGAAGACAGGTGCAACATGAGTGAATAATCAAAAACAACTGTTAATGATATCGGGTAAATGAATGAATCCCGAATAAAATAGAATATCGGTGAAATAGGTACATAGGTTCAAAGTCGCCGTGATTGTGCCATGGAATTGAACTCGTTTTAAAAACCAAATATATATTTCACAACATCACATACACAACACACAACATAACTTGGTGAAGTAAATGGCTCGGAGAATGCTAGTTTTGCTTACCTCCGTACAAGGTTCACGAAGACAGCTCCATTGACAGCAATACAGTAGCATTTTGGCCAACACTTGTATTTTCTTGCCTGCACTAGCATTTTTGTCTGCACTAGCTGAGCATATTTCAACTGACGAAAGGAAATAGCCAACCTCTTCACGATTTAGGGAATGCGTGTGATTCATGACTCGTGGACCACCGAACATTATTTGACATCAAGAGACAGTTCGTACCAGCTTCTTCTTGCAAGGTTTTAAGGAAAAATAATGATAATATCATTATAGAATATACGCATCAGGACTATCTTAAACTTGCAATCCACAAAACACTGTCAAGATAGCGCTGTGCGTAATTTAAAAAAAACCGGCCAAAAGCGTGTCGGACACGCCCATGAAAGGGTTCCGTAGCTAAAAGATGGCCCGACCGCTTAAGACACCATTTAGTAAGGGCAACTGCACGTCATAAGTTGGTCAAGTTGTATAAAAATAACTATGTATGATACAGAGTTCGCTATAGTTTTCGTTGAAAGTACTTACTTGGAGGTATACAGGACATTTTTTTCAAAATTATTGTAATAGTATTTCAAAAGTTAAGGGGGGGGGACGCTCTAATTTTAACTTTGTATTAATATATCTCGAGACTGGGGTGTTTGATCCACATGGTTTCAAGGCAAGTTTTATTGTATTTAAAAATATCTTTTTAACGATACCCCACACGATGGGGTAAGTCGAAGTTTTTTTTTCGAATTTACTTTTCGTTGTATGGGAGGGGGGTTAAAAATAATTATTTTTCGATTATTTTAAAAATCAATTCTTGAATTATCACTATACATCTCTCCACCAATTTTCGTGGCAATCGGTTCAGAAACGGCGGAGAACGAGCCAGGACAGACAGACAGACAGACAGACAGACAGACAGACATGACGAAACTATAAGGGTTCCGTTTTTTGCCATTTGGCTACGGAACCCTAAAAAAAATAAAAATGTCCAGACGCATTCTTTTAAACGCAAACAATTCGATATCAAACCAGAGAACTAAACGACCAGACCCACGAAACGGGTGAAAAATCTCACCAGAACAATTCGCGTAGATTTGACGTGTACTCAAAAACAAAGGCCGCGATACTGAGCGTAATACAAGTTTAGCCAGTCGAAGCGCGAGACGAGGGTACAATAATCAAATTGTCTGGTTATCGTCGTTCCCGAACTAGACTTATATAAGAGACGGTTTATTGGGATTATTCGGTAGTCAATATAAAATCATTGGTAATCTTTTGTTAAGTAGGATAATAAAATTGTGATGGTTTATTGTTAAAATAGCATAAGGTTTATAAATTATAGGAGGCTGCAGTAACGTCCCTTCAAACTTTTGTTCTGACACAACAATTCACGACACTTGTTTTTTTTTTCAATGCCATAGGGATAGGTTAATAGGGGTAGACGTAACGGGGGCATTTATTTACCAATCTTCTAAGCTCTCCGAAAAGCTATGGCATATCAAATATGTTTGTTAATCTCATTCAACGCTACAATACCTACTCGTCAGAATAAAAAGTTAAGTCATGCCCATGCTAACTTTGACCGCAGTCAGTCCCTCGTCCCGGCTAATTAATCCGACGAAACGGCGAAAACAAAACACGTCCGCCATAATAAATCACGCGGCGGCGGCATGACGCCAAATGACGCGTTTGACACCGCAACAAGTTACGACGTGACATCTTTATTTTATTCCCGCCGTCCGCAGTTTTGGCACAGCTTAGAGAGGATTTGCGGTAAAGCTTAAGCTACGTAGTAAAAGGATGTAGTTCCAGTTACCATCAATGTTCAAATACCGACAAAACTAAACTGACTTTTGGTTAAAATGTTTGACCGCAGTCAGTCCCTCGTCCTGGCTAATTAATCCAGCGGAAACAAAACACGTCCGCCATAATAAATGACGCGTTTGACACCGCAACAAGTTACGACGTGACATCTTTATTTTATTCTTGCTGTCCGCAGTTTTGGCACAGCTTAGAGAGGATTTGCAGTAAAGCTTAAGTTGGTAAGGTTATCCTGTCAAGGCTCACGGTGACTCAAATACTGACAAATACTTAACTGAGCTTCAGTTTCCCATCATTTGCCGATTATACCGAAAAAAGTACGCGGGTAAAATTCTAGTGTAAGCATATTTAGTAGAAGCATTTAGTTATTGGTTCACTTTTAAACTAAAACGACGACCTATCAACACATACAATCAAAACTCTCCCAATATTGAATAGCCATTCCATTAAATCCAAGTACATATTATTATGTAATGTCAGTTCGACTCAAAATTAGATCGTTTGAGAGTGCGACTCATACAAAGCCTAGAAACATTTTTGGCGAATAAAATAATAATTTTACACAATTTGATTATTGGATAGTGAGTATTCTTTAGTACGCCTACAAATAATACATGAAAATTCTTAATATTACACCAGACGCAAAAGTAAATACACTTTACTCAAGACTTAAGACATTGTCTTGACTTGAGAGACGACATCATGCAAATGTACTTTACATTAATAATGCTATTTATACCTTCCTTATTTCTTCTCATAAGACTAAGTATAATAGGTGGATATAGATGAAAATTTATATTTATTTAAAAATGTATTTATGAATATTTGTGTTATTAATTGACTATGTTCACGTAGATTTCGGTTTCCGCACACATAGTGTTTATACTATAGTTACCAACTATCAAAAAAGTTTTTTTTAAATTGAACCAGTAGTTCCTGATATAAGCGCGTTCAAGCAAACACACAAACTCTTCATCCTCATTATATTTGTAAAAATTATTTGGTTTATCAATATTAAGTAGATAATCCGACACAGCGAGTTTGTAAAGTTCTCAATAGTTACAGAAAATCAACCGTCAAGAGAAGAGTAACAAAATAAATATGTAGGTATAAAGAAAAAATACTTCTTTGATCGTATTCTTTAGAAAAAAAAATTCAGTGTACTAGTTATACGAGTTATATTATCTTGTCACAAAAGGTTTTACTTATTGTTATGTTCCATCATATTTCAGGCGTGATAGATATTAGATAACTTGCGTGAACAATCGAGCGAGTGAGGGAGAAGTTTTATCTTTGTACTCAGACCCATATAAATAGTTTATCATTTAGGACTAGTTGGTATTATAAATTATTCAATCGACATCAGACAACACACATTGATCCGATTTTGTTAAAAGTAGCTGTTATTCTGAGCAAAGCGATGACAATGCTTTCATATTCATTACGCTTTTGGGACTTTGTATTAATATTACCTATTTTATTTAATTTCAGTGTTGATCAAGTTACGAATTAAATACATTTGGATTTGAATTAGGGGCAAATCACTGACTAATTTCGCAAATCTCAGTTAAGTAGCTTATGCACTTGTGTTACAGAAAAATCAACAGTGATATTACAAATATACTTTGATAGATACATATAATAACCAGTTCAGAAAAATGATATGTTCATGCAGAAATGTTTGTTCTTTGCGTGGATCGAACCCGCGACCTCTTAGTCTATTCAACTTCTTGACCATTACACCAAGCGGGTCACCAGATAGGCCTCACAATACTTGGCTTACTGACTTATATTTCCATAGCTCAGGTGCGTGAGAGATGTTTGGCGACATGCGTGAGCGTCCCGTCACGTGAAGTGATAAAAACGCTTTGTCGAATAGGGTACGGATGAATAAATGTTGTGTCTTCGTTTATAAAAGATCGGTATCACGTTTGTTCAATGCAGGGATCGAACCAACGACTTCTTGGCCTAAAACTCAATTTCTTGACCATTACACCAAGCTGGTTGTCAGATAATCCCCACAAACACACAACACTTGGCTCACTGACTTATATTTCCATAGCTCAGGTGCGTGACAGATGTTCGGCGGGATGCGTGAACGTCCCGTCACGTGGAGTGATAAAGACGCTTTGTTGACTCGGGTACGGCTGAATAAATTTTGTGTCTTCGTTTATAAAGGATCGGTCCCTCTCGACCGTTGTTTTCATAATAAATCATCACAGTTCAGTAAAGAAAGGATTATTTTCTCGCCTCCTTTTTTTTTGTATCATTTAATAATACAATCTCGTTTGTATTGTTCTTTTTCAAAAGAACAGTAACAGATAGTAACAGAGTGATTAATTATTAATTAGACGCGCGTAATTTCTCTAAGACGTAACAAAAATAAACTGAAACAATAAATGCAGAACATACACTAATGTTCAATGTTTGTGACTCTAATATTTTTTCATGTTGGTATTATACATGTATCAGTTACAGACGCACATATTTTGTAGCAAACTACAAATTAATATATTAAATTAATTAATACTATTAAATTTATAAAAATACGAGGAAACTTATTTTGTAAGAAAACCTCGCAACTTGTATCAACTTTCAAATTGTGACCTAAAAGGTATCACATACCGAGTCCCGTCCAAACATAAGTCTGGCACTAAATAATGACAAAGGATATTTTTACGCCCCAAAAGCGACCAGCAATAGCCGTTATAGCCTCTGGTTCACTGGGGCTCTTGTATAAATCACTGGAGAGCAACCTCTTTTGTTTATCGTTAAGATGACTGTTGTTCACCCTCAAATGACCTTTTTATTGCGGAATTTGTCTTTTGTGTTTGTCAAATGTTGCGAAAATGGCGCTCGGGGACCGCGGACTGGGAGTTATTGCGCTTAATTTTTGCACTGAATTTTTTTTATGGCAGTAGGGAGCAATCATTTCAAAGAAGCAATTAACTATATTGGTTTCGTTTATTCATTTTGATGGGCTATCAGTCTGTCGTGGTGGGCGTTTCATTTCCCAGGAGCTAATATTTGGTCTCGGTGGAGACGAGTAGACAAGATGTATCTAGTTCTAAACTAGTACACGGGTCAACGAGTACTGTGGTGGAGTGACGATTTGCGCAAAATGGCTGACAGGAGCTGGATGCATGTCGCCGAGGTTCGGGCTGAGTGGAGAGCCCTAGGGGAGGCCTATGTCCAGCAGTAGACTGCGATAGGCTGATGATGATGATGATAATAGTGGTTACACTTAATCACTTACCATCTTCATACCCACTGGTAGATCGTATGTAATTAAATATTATCAATCTGCGAGGGTATAAGATAAATGTTTCAGTCAAAATAAAGCAGTGAGGTATATAAGACAATTCTATTTACTTCAAAGCTCATACGATATTACTTCGTTTCATGGAAAAAGAGCTTCCAGACATTTCCAATGTAGAAAACCATCTCAAATAAAACTTCCAGTAAATAGCTTTTGTCGAGCGAGCGAAGACGTGAAAATTAGTTCTCAACCTACAAATGTCCACACAAACGGATCGGCGAACTCAATCGGCGAAAAACGGCTCCTAGAGAATGCTCGAGTTCAAAGGTAAGAGGCAAGTCGATAGCGCTTAATGTCGGCCACTCAAACCGGAGGAACTTCTCATCCTAATATATGACTTGCGGATTATCGAAACTTCCTTACCGAGTTCGTCTTAACTGCTCAACTTTGTTATGTCTTGTGTTAGTAGGCCGAGTATTTTAGGGAGCCAATGAGTAGGCAGGAATTGGCTTTATTTGCGATTGTGGCGGCCTCTGCCTACTTGTAATTTGATCGAACTTCATTTAATCGCCTATTACTAACTTCTGAAAATCACTTGAACCTGTTTGATATAAAATCATTAGAAAAAAGTGTGGAGATTTCTTGGTTCTGCAAGTTCACGCAAAGTAGGTACTCACGAAGTCTGTATTTGCTGTCAACAAAATCGTAAATGTTTTTATAATAAACTAAAGTAAACTAAAATGAGAAAAAAATTAAAGGAACAAAATAGTTTGTCAAATTTGCTCATTAAAATCATAGCAGGGAAAACGATAATATTCCCAGAAAACGCAACAAATAATGAGTTGCGTTGGGTAAATCAGGGAATCCGCGAATGCTGTAGCCAAAGTTTAGAGAACCTTTAGTTGAATACAAACAGAAAATGAAATGAGAGTGTTGTACTGTAGTTTGTAATAATTTTCTCACAGTTTCAGTGAGATTAGATAACTATTAAGCTTGTTGGAAACAGTTCTCAAACTTTTGAACCAAACGTTTATGGTTGTTTCTAGATTCGCATTATTATAATTGAACCGCTTGTATTCAGGGAAATATGTAATTTAATATACCGAATATCCCGTTTATGGGCATCAGGTACTAAAGTAAAATAAAAAGGTTATGATGCATTATTTTATGGATTGTCACGAAGAGACGGTGTATAAATAAATCTATTAATGTGAGAATACAAAACATGACACTTGAAAAATAAATGGTATGTCTCAGGCATTTTTTTTGTCCTCGTATAAGCCCACTAATGTCCCACTGCAGGACAAAGGCCTCCAACGTCTGAAATCATGTTTTCGTGACAAAGATGGGTTTAAGCTTTACCTATCTTTAGTCTTAGAGTCATAGATTTTCCACTCGGTTCGCCTAATTCCATAACTTACAAGAGATTTGATATACGAATGACAAGAAATCGATGGCTATCAGTATGCAAGCACCCACATTTTTCTATCGAAGCTCGTATAATGAACTTTCACACTGTAGAACCTGTATCAACTATTCCACAAAGGCCGTAAATCCAAAACCCTGTTAGATAGCATACGCATACAATTTAGATTTTCCATAAAAGTTGAATAGTTTACCAACGGAGCTATTACGATAACTCGTTCACGTAAAGGAGCAAGATTCTCGAGCGCAAGATGTTACACAATGTACGACGAAGGAAGCCGAAGGGATCTTAAAGTATAATAGAAAATTCCTGGTTGGCACGCCGCGTCTCGTTTATAGGCAATAGAAAGTTAACCTCTTAGCAACGTGGCTATTATAAAGTAGTTATGCATGCGGAGTTTGAGTGAGCATGTTCTGTTTTATGGGAGTAGTGCATTTAAGGATAGTTTAAATGGATTAAAGATCGGGGCTACAATGTGTAGCACATTGGAGAAGTTTCGACGTCTTACAATGAAACAGGCGGCAGCTGAGGTCATTTAGACTGCTTGATTACATTTAAGCATTAGCCTATTAATGTTCCATTGCAGAGCAAAAGCCTCTATCATTTGAAATCATGTTTTCGTTACATAGATGCGTTTTAGCTTAACCACTACGCTTGCCAAAATGCAGGTTGGTGATCACAAACCCGAGCTGTGTTCAGAAAAATCGACACAAATTTTGTGTGACCCAGGAATCGAACCCAGGACTTCGAGACCACGGCTTGGTACTTAAACCAGTGTACCATCTAGGCGTTCATGATGACACTTAGGTAAAGCATAACAACCGTGCGTTTATAAGTAGTGTTATGACTAGTGTCCGACCGAAGCTTCGGCTTCGGCTTCGGCTTCGGCCACCTTCGGCCAAAAAATCCACCTTCGGCGAAACATTCGGCTTCGGCCCAAAACCCGGCCGAAGCCGAAGGTTTCGCCGAAGGTCCGAGCGACCGACGAGATTGAACAAACTGTTACGAAAGTCATGAGGCGGCGGGTAGTCACTGTCAAAATATCACATTGCATGCATCATAACAAGTTCGTACGTGTATTTAAACGAGAGTTTTGGTTTGAATTTGTGCTTATCAATTTAATGTTGATACATCATACATTATAGTCTAAAATCCCACTATACAAGGACCTTCATCGAAATGCTTAATGGATGAACATATTTTATACATAATTTGACATGTCAATAATTATATTGCATAATGCATATGGGTTGCTTATGAAATTTCAGTTTGTTTTCAAAACAGTCATTACCTCATTAGTTCTATTGTTATTGTTACATTTATTTTGAATATTCTAATAGTTTCTAAACTGTGCATTTAATTGACCAACCTTTAATTATTTACTGAGAAGTGTTTGTTTTTTTTATTTATTAGTCTAGTTTTGGCCCAGTCGAGTAAAACAAAGACAGAAATATATATTTTTTTTAACAGTAGATGAATCACAAAATATTTATCATTAACTTCTATATGAGACAGTCCATTTAAACCTTCAATATTGATATTTTGAAATCATTTTTGATATTAAATGTAGGTTGTAGACCATATTGAACAAAATTAATTACGGTTTGCTGAGAAAATATAAACCTTCGGCTTCGGCTTCGGCTTCGGCCGAAGGTCGTGGCAATAGCCGATTATTCGGCTTCGGCTTCGGCTTCGGCCAAAATTAGACCTTCGGTCGGACACTAGTTATGACATAATATGTGAAGTGCGCTAGCCATTTTTTTTTGCCCTGGAATTACTTCGTCTTTTCCCGATATCCCCGCTATTTGCCCCCCCACCAGCGAACATCAAATTGCTATAGACAACACTACTGAAATTTTCCTTCTGGGCCCTATGGTTGGGCACTGGGAACAAACAAGTTACCACTTTGCAATCACCCTTCAATTATATCAACTCAAAAAGATTGCTTAATAAACCATCCCCCCTACTCACAAATGAAAAGACATCTTCTCCTGAATACCATAAAAGGAAAATCACTGTAAGTAGACGGCGGTAATCATAAAACCATGAGGTTGAGTAGTAAATAAATAGCTTGGGGACCAACCGCCGTAATTCGGGCAATAAACTCGTGGGAGGCAGTTTGCGTGCATAATTTAAGTCATTCGGGGGTATCCTGCTTGTGAGGAACGAAGACAAACATTTATTGACTAATACAAACGAATACACAACGTTTGTTTTGCACGGTAAAGTAAAATTAGTTATTTTACTACAATTGCATTGTGCCTGAATGTAGAGACTGAATGAGCTGGCTTGTCCGTAAATATAAAAGAATTTCTGATATTAAAATACTAATACATAATTTATTGTACGCAAATCGTTTTATGTTGTATCGAGAGGACTTAGTTGGACTATGAGTCCAGAAAAGATCTTTTGTGTTGATATTTCGAAGGCGTGATATTTTCAATCGCCACTTGTGTTCATTCCTTCCTATTACATTCTTTATTATTTGAGCTACTTTTCGTTTATACAGCGATGTTGATAAAGATAGGGGTAGATTTCTGCCAAGCCAGCCAATTGTTATAAGAACAAGTTTGAAGTAGGTACTCCTGATGTTTTCTCAATATCTTTTGACCTGTGTAAATAGGTAATTTGAAGTCAATTTATATGTAATCTATTTTATATACATAAATAAAATTTAGAGGAAATACATACATGTATATTTAAAATTAGAGAGATGTAAAATATAACAGATAGTTTGGAGTAGAATTAATACATGCATGAGAGATTTACCACAATCCCAGATAATACCAACATACGTCGAGTACGCATAATCAAAGGATTATAGGCAAAGCCACAAACAAAAGGGCTAGTAGACCCAAACTAACCCTAGTCATGCCATCCTAGACCACTTTTACACATTAGCGGGTCTTCGGTACCCCAAAAATATAATCCTTACTCACCGTATGGGCAGGCCTGGGACAAAATGTCCCCAAAGCATCCATTAAAAGGGCCCATTACACTTGATAGCGGGTATATTTGGGGCATTTCTTCTATTTTTTAAGGTTATACCTTTTTGTGAAAGGCATAAAATATCATGGCCCCGTATTTTTATAGGGAAAATACTCGTAACAAAACGTGCAGTTTGGAAAAATTTAGTCCGGAAATGAAGGGAAATTCGACTGTAAGAGCTCAGTAATTTACCGTTTTCTTTTGCATTTACATGTTTTAAATTTCTATGACCGTAAAAAAATGTTAATCGTTTTAATATCATTACTTTTAATCACAGATAGGGTTTGTTTAATCAAGCCGTCAAGTCATATTCATATTTTGCTTGTATTACATTCATATATGTCATAGACAAGTTACGAGAAGAAAGAAAACCAAATCAGTTAATAACAGTAAATCGTTTCTCATCATAGCCATCAAATTAATATCTAATAAATGAGCTACAAACAAAATTATCATTTATTACATTCAATCCACGCCCGGCTAGGACAAAATTGTGTTTAAACAGCCTTTATAGCACGACATAAAACTCTCTCGTTATAATATTATGTTCGCACCAAAAATATTTATGATTGCTATGTAGAATCGTAAACCGTCATACTCGTATGAGGGACACTGACCAAAGATGTGTGTATTACAAATATGTATTATCACAATTTCGTTTTTATTTACTTGACTGCTTAGCAGTGGTCTTATCTTTTAAATCTCGGGCTTAACCGACATTTTGCTTTTGTGTTAGTGTTCCAAAAACTCAGAGTTTGAAATTGTGAAAATGTATTTTTAATGTTGACACACGAATGGTTTGGATAACACATATATGTGTATACATATACGCGTTGATTCTGGAGTTGCTCGCCCAAAGGATATGTTGCAGTTCTATTCCACTGCGTAATGTATGACAGTAAGTAATAACAGTGGAAGTTGCAAGTTTATTGCACCTACGCTTTGTTGCGCGTAGTCAAAGACAATACTATAACCAAAACAATGAATATGACATAACGGACGCCCGCCACTCCTTCCGTGTCTATTTCGGTTTCCGCACACACAGTGTTATACTTTAGCTTATGCTATATTTTTTTTTCAATTCGAACCAGCTGTTCCTTATTTTAACGCGTTCTAACAAACAAACAAAGATACACACTAACACTTCAGCTTTCTTTTATTAAGTATGGATATGAACTGTATTTAAATAATACCCGGTGGCCGTAGATGGCGTACGGCTCAATATTAGTGTCTAAAGACTAACTCATTATATTAGAAGCAAAAACAAATATTATAATAACAAAATACAGTATCGATAATTCATGTAAAAGAAATCTAAAAGCCCAGATCATGTCTTCGTCCGGCCGTACCCATAATGCAAACTCTTGGCTCTACGCTGTATTTTTAATGGGAAAAGTTTCCCAGTTCCGCAGCACCGACGAGAAACTATAAACAAGCAACAGGACATTATCGTTTTCCAAATTTGTCTTAAACTTCCTTGAGAGGTTTTTCATAGTTCCAACTTTCGAGGCGAAATTAATATTTACTTCGATACGTATGGATCGTGAAGAGTTTAAACTTGGGCTGTGGTTGAATTTTTCATTTAAGGGTTTTATGGGCAGTTTTATGTAGGATGTTAAATGATTTGTATATGTTTTAACGTTGAATTTATATTGGTTAGTGTAGAAACATATTAAGCGAAAGAACGCGACTGAAGTTCGGCCAAAGTATTTTTTTATGCAATTTTGCGCGACTTATTTTGGCACAGTGTATCATCCTCTATTTAAAATACATTTTGGGCGTAATCCCGCCGAATTTCGGTCGCGTTTTTTTGGCATCGTGTGTCTATACTTAGATTTTAAAAAAAAAACACGTACAGATGACAACGTGATTGCAAAGAAAAAATATTTAAAATATAATAATTTAGACAGATATGTGTAACAAAATTCTTATTTATTTAACTATTAAAAACTGATAAAATTCAAAGTAATACATTATTCAAAATACATGTTCCAATTCACAACAGTAAAGTTAAAACTACGAGTGTGATTCATCAATGTATTCGAGTACATTATAAACTTTTCTATAGATACGAGTGTAAGCGAAGTGTTACTAGGTAGCTTCCTCCTCAAGTGGAAAGGTCCAGAGAACGGATGCGCTATTAGCGCAGGCGGCGCATTTGTTTGAGAACCGTTCGACCGCTCAAATTGCGCCATCTTTGATTGTGACGTCGAATAACAAGGCCACTAGACACGTTCCTTCTTTCGGCGTTATCGAACTTCGCTATCGCTTCGACTAATTTTCCTATCCCGCACTCGTAGTATTTATCGTGGTAACGATAGTTTAGTGATTAACGTACTGGGCTGCATTATCCAGATCCAAGGTTTGATTATTGGGCATAATTTTTGTCGGTTTTTCCGAACACTGCCAATACACATTTGGCAAGGGTGGTTATTAAGCCAAAACCCTTTGCCATACAATGGGACATTAATAAACTTATTACTTAGATACTTATTCACTTTAAAACGTAGTATCTGCGCGAGCAGGATGTCAATATTAGTCGAGACGATAGCGAACTTCGATAACGCTCAAAGGGGCAACATGTCTAGAGGCCCAGGTAAAGTTTATCTTTCCTTCCGTGTTCCTTTCCAATCGACGCGAGTCACGTAAACTCTATTTAGTTATTTCTGGGTCAAACTCGAAGGATCCAGGAGAAATCGATTACTGAGTATAGCGTATAGGGGAGGGCGATGGATTTGGAAACAACTTCGTCGATGAAATGAGCAGCGTCTTCCATTCATGGCTTAAAAAGAATATTTTTCTTTCAATATTTTGTTCAGTTATGAAACGAAATTTTAATTTATATTCAATTGGAAGAGATTTTTTTTACATCAGACAATTAATCATGAAAATACAGTGCTAAATTGTACCTATAACAAGCATAGTTTAAGACTGCTAAGTTTCTCTAATACATATCTTATCAAATGAAACTATTTCGAAGAAACTTATTCATTTTACATCTTTTGAACTAGATCTGCAGAATACTACTTTTTAATGCGCATTTCCTTTCTAGTGGAGTATGTGAACAACATTGTCGTCAAAATGTGCCGCAATGTTTATTCGCTCAAACCACGGGCATAAAGCATTTCATGTGCTATAAGTTCACAACTCCACTCCAAGGCTCTAAGCTCTGGTCTTACTTAGAAGTACGTCAGTGAGGCAACTTTGTCCTGACGCCATTACCAAAAGAACGGGATAGAGCACAACAATACAATGGTTAAAATTGTCGTATGTCCATGCTTCAGGTAAATAAAATTAATCAATCATCCCCCAGCTGTGTTGTCAGCCTAATATAGTAGGAATTACCCCATTTTCTTCCGTGGGTATCACAATATACGACTGGACATTCCGGGAGGATGTGCAGCAGCCATCCGCTGTGCTTTATCGTTTGCCAAACTGCGTCAGTGTGTTGCCTACGGGCATTACCCAAACCCGGGCTTCCAGCAAAAGACACAAATCCAGCAAATTACACCACAAGCTGATGAACAAGGTCAAGAAAAATTATAATTATAAGCTTTTTTTACGTTTGGTTACATTATCATCTTTTAATTTAAATTCTGGCACGATATTGGTTCCTCTGTGCCTCCGACAGTAAGCAATAAAATAGCCCTAATTGCCATGAAAACAGATGCGGTACCATCACTGCGGTAACATACTATCTGTTGGCATTGCCATACCGGCCCATAAGTTATTTCTTCATCTTTACATATACTGTGACGTGACCTACGCATCCCAATTAA
Source organism: Nomophila noctuella (assembly GCA_958496325.1). Taxonomy (NCBI): domain Eukaryota; kingdom Metazoa; phylum Arthropoda; class Insecta; order Lepidoptera; family Crambidae; genus Nomophila; species Nomophila noctuella. The sequence goes on from OY292482.1 coordinate 16,218,752, forward strand.
CTCAGCTCTTGAGCACAAGATTCGCCTAAACTCGGTCTCGCAAACGGAGCGTGGTGAAGCCTCTAGCCCAAGTTTGTGACCCTAGTCTCATAAGTAAGGTTATCATTAGGACCGGCCCGACGAATCTAAGGATTTTATGAACGAATGTCCTTTTAAGCGTTTCTGCTACGTTAATCAATGTTTTCAATCAACTAACTAACAATAAAGTACCGACCGTTTACTCCCGCTAACTATTGGATTGAATCAACGATTGACTCTCGCATAGTTTGGTGAGCCAGCAATCTACTCGTAACAAAATGGTGTAATTACACAACCATCAGCATTTTGGCCCCATTCACTGGTCGACCTAAACTTGTTTCAAATTTTTCGAACATACATAGGTAGTTCGAATTTTTTATCACCAATTTACAGTCACTTGATATTATGCAAGAATTTATCAATTAATAAATAGGATATTTCTCCACTTTAGTCAAACAACAATATCAAGAAGTTTCTTGAAAGTACGAGTATATGATACTGGGATATAATAAATCCTATCATAAACCAACAATATTAACTGTGTTTTACTTCTAACAGTGAAACAGCATACAAAGTAACGCGTACGTTCATTCCATTCTTAACGTTCCAAGAAAACTCTCACGGGTATTAAGCTGCAATAAAAGGAATATTACTTCAAAATACGTGGCCAAGTTTAATTTTAATAACAACCGCTGTGGGAAGCCGTGGGCGAGGAGTTGAAAACTTTAAGAAATTAAATTATAAATGAAACTGGAATCACGAAGTTGTTTCGGCTCGGATTACAGCTGCCAACTGAATATTGCTCTGAAGAACCCTGTGAGGCAGCTATCTTTGTATTATGTGAAGGCATATTATCATCTTGTACATATGCAAGAAATGTTATGTTCAGATCTACCTGGTTAATCTTTTTTTCCACTTTTTATGTTTGTATGTATTTTTACACTTTCAAACTGTTAGTAAAAGCCACTTCATACCATGGCTTTAACAGTATTTGTATCTCGATAACGTCTCTTAAGAACGCATGGGGTGTAAGCGAATTAATCCTTGTTGAAATTACCTTTTTCCTTCAGGAGAAGGTTTTTACATAAGAATTAAGAACCTTTACGAGAAGCCCTCATTAGATTGGGTGCCTTACAGAGCCTAGTCGTCTATTAATATGTGTGACAAACGTTAAGATGTACCCCTCGACTTCAGGGGTTAATAAATCAGGGTAGAAGGTTCTAGAATACTACGATGAATCGCCATGACAAAGTAATGAATCGCGTCAAGTTACTCACATGATAAATAGGCACCACATAGTATAGTTAGCATCCGGGTGGAAACCATAATATCCCTTTGTGGAAAGCAACTTTGTGACCATATTAAACAATGTTGGGCGTTTAAAGTTGCATGGAAACAGTAATTTCCCAAGCCGGTTGTAAAATTCAGAAACAATAACATCCCTACCGCAATAAGTTAGTCCTTTTAGTGCCCAAATCATCTCGCACCATTTACAAAAACTTGTTTCAAAGTACACATTATGAAAAGTAGGCAATAACTACAGTCGATTTACATTTAATTTTAATTTGTGTTTTTATTAAAGCTTATTCAAATAGTTTTTTTGGAACAAATATTCATACTTATTTACATCATTGTATTAGCGCTGAACGGCGACACATTAAATGACATTTCAGAATTCAGCGTTTGACATTAATTGCTGAAAAAAAACACTTGACAGGCGTATTACGTGAAAGGATAAAATAAGATTACGCACAGAGGTCAAAATGGTCTTATTTTTCTCCAAAAATCATTATAAGCCTGTTGCATCTCTCAGCTACACATAGGCCAGAGCTTTTCGTTTTTAACAGTCAAAATCACAAGAGTGTCTAAAACATTAATTTTCCTTATAGGAAATACAAACTTATTTGCAATAAACTAAGTGGATTTAACTAAACAACAAACCTTGTTGATTCAATTTCCACAACCTTTTCGCTGCTCGACACTTGAGTTGAAATTTCTGTCTTTTGTATAAAGGGTTCAATTGGTAGGGGCCTTTTCCTGCACGGTCCGGTTACGGTACTATTGGACCTTTGATCACTACGAAGTTATAAGTAGGTACGAACCCCACCCATTTCGTCTAACACTACCGATATCAACTAAATACTTAAATAACTAAATATCATAATTTATTAGTGCTATTAATACATAGCTTGGTGGCCTAGTGGTAAAAGCGCCGCTTCACATGCGTGTGGTCGGCGGTTCAAATCCGGCCAGCCACGCACCTCTGGATTACCAAATCACGCCACTTTTGCGAAAATCTTGTCGCGGAACATGACTGGCCTCTGCGAAACTTGCTTAACATTGCAATCGCAGGCCAAAAAAAAAGACTGAGCGCGCTAACCACTGCGCCACCATCGAGCTCCTTAACTTTTTGACCCTCACCCCAATCTATCCCTAAAATAAAACAAAAAAGTACCCTACTAAACTGGTGTTCTTGTACTAGACAATAAATAGTCTTATATTTATTAACCGTGTACTATGTCCCGTGCCTGCCGTCACGCAGAGCGGTCCTGAGTCCTGACCGACACTTGTTTACGGCCGATAAAGCGACCCTTTTACTTTTTACTGCACTCGCACGCACGATTACATTGTCGACTAGTAGCTACACTCGGATTTTTTAAATCACAACCACTATTTGTAAGCGTGACAAAGTAGGTACAAGATCTAAACTAAATTCTTTCTGTCGATGTTTTGAGGTTGAGTGTCAAAATGGTATCAATTTGCCACTATTTTACTTTTAACAGCACTCGCACGTGCGATTACACTGTCGACTAGTAGTTTGACTCGGATTTTTAAATCACAAACACTAGTAAGGAGCGTGACAAAGTAGGTACACGATGTAAATTAGATTCTTTCTGTCGATGTTTTGAGGTTGAGGGTGCAAGTTTCATCAATTGATTGTGACAAATTGGTATCAATTTGTCACTCTTTTACTTTTTACTGCACTCGCACGCGTGATTACAGTGTCGACTAGTAGCTAGACTTGGATTTTTAAATCACAACTACTATTTGTAAGCGTGACAAAGTAGGTACCTACACGATCTAAAGTAAATCCTTTCTCAAAACATTTTGCCGATTACGTGCCGATTCTGTTAATTTTTGTGATTAAGTAGACATTTGTTTCCTTTAATTAGGAATTAGGAATAACCTCCGATTATACTAATTTCTTTTTTGTTCGTGGTATGTATTTTACCTAATTTTAAAAAATAAATTCATTTTTTTTGTCCTTGAACGCTTTCCACCTTAGGGTGATTATTACTTCAAGATGCAGAGCTAGCTTTATCATGCTACTAAGCCGTCCTTAGTGGATGTATTATGGGGACATATTTGTATTAATAGATTACTCCCCGGTGGACAAAGTGCAACCAAGCGATGGTGAAGTAACTATCAACTCTATAAGGAGTTTGACTACTCAGCGTTTAATCGTGATACAGGATCTGTTCGGAATGGGTTAGATGGATGTTATTTTTTTTTAAATCGGAACACGATATTGGTATATATCTCCTCGAGTGATTTATTATAGCGCTGTTACTGTAAGTATAGCAACAAACTTCGGCGCGATGATGACAACACACCATGCCAAAATTCCATCGGGTAATTTTGTATAGAGCCGCGCGCGTTTTTTTCATCTAATGTGTTCCTACACTAAGCTATGTTTATGATTTTGTAGATTATGTTTTAAACAAGCAGATTTTTACGCCCCGTAAAAAATATGCCTCCTGCAACCTTAGACTACCACAAACCTCTCACACCTTGTGCACCACGCCGAAACGGGACCCCCTGTTTATATGATTAAGTTTGTAGATATTCGCGGTAATACGTGCACTCGGGATGGCTCACAGCTTCGAGTAACATCTAACATGTGCTAACTAAGTTTGCACCGCAGTCCCGTGCGACAGAAATCGGTTTACGAGACATCCCCGGCGCAAGGAGGGCCGTGTCGAATATTTTATGGTTTTGTTATTTATATTATGAGTGAGAACTCTGTGGGAAAACGTAAGGTTAAGATCTGAAGTCATCAAACGTATAAAAAAATAACAAAATAATATTGAAGTATACAAGGTGATGTACATCTTCACGCGCCTAGGGAGATAAAAAAATGGTATGCACCATTTAAAAGTAATTGCTTCAAATTAAGTTTGAAAAATATTTAGATTGATAATGTGTATAATCCATGAAAATATCGGAGAGGAAAAACACCTTTAGGAAACCTGAACATTCTGAGAGTTTCTGAATTTACTTAAGTTAGTTCTGAATGTGTTACCATGATCCAATCTGAATCAATCTTTTAATCTCATTTCCAAAAGATTCATACTTTTTCATAACATTTGATATGAAATCGCTATAACTCATAAATTGTGGCGAGGTGACGTGTCAAGCATGCGACTTCGCACTCAACTTTGCTTATTAGATTGTTTTGTTTGTCGCTTGTTAATTAAACTCCGTGCCACCTGTAATAGTTGGCAACAAATATATTTTAGTGTATTTCGATAAATTAACTGGAGCTCTCTTGTGATATTGTACGGTACTGTTAGTTTGAGATTTCTCGAATGGAAACTTTTGATTCTTGCTCATTCCTCGTAATAGGATTGGCGAAATGTCGATTTGTTTTGTGTAAGATTATTATTGACAAGGCTTGATATGTGATGTTTGTGCGAACGAATCGTTTTCTTACATTATGGTAACTTTAGCAAACATGTGGTATCTCATTAGATGGTGGGCCACTTTAGTTAATAATATCTTGGAACACTCTACTAACAAAAAACACTATGTATTCTGGCGTACACAAGAATACGTATATTCAAATTACTCAAGCAAAGTTCTTTCTGAATACAGCTCGGCTATATTTTTTATATTTAAAAAAACCTGCACAAAGTTTGGAAAATTAAACATGTTCACATATCAGTTGACAGATAATACTATACATAGCATATACATACATTGTCACCCACATTAGCTAATCCACCATCGATTCCATATTCTAGTAGCATCCCAATTTACTTAATGCAGCCATGCGATCCGATCGCGCACAAAACGCCGAATTTACCGCCGAACCTTATTTCCGCTGTCACACTACCAGTAAATAAACGTTCCAGACCTAGCTTCAATGGAGACAGTGTCATTGTGAACGTCATATTCAATTTTCAGTATGCTCCACCTCCCTTAATTTTCAACCTTATGCTGCTTGGAATAAGGAGTGTAAGTAGGAGCACGAATTCTGTTTAGAAATAAGGTCACGTACGCACGGTACGACGTACAATGTGTACTGGGTCGTGTTTTGTTTACTACAGTGTAAGCCCAAGTCCTTTGGGTAAATATAGATTTTGAATGAGTGTAAAATACTGCGGCAGAATGAGGAGGCTGTTGATTAGCTTTATACATATTTTATACTACAATGACTAGATTATTCAATCAAAAATAAAGTAAGGTGAAGTATCAGCATATTAAGGGCCCATTGCAGGGTAAAAGCTGCCGTCATTTTGTATTCTGCATTGGTGGTGGGTGGAAAATCTAACCAGCGCACTCACTGGCCGCTAACTACCTATCTGTTCAAATTCAAAATTCAATTTGATATGATGAATTATGTTTCATTACAAAGATAGGGTTTAATCACAACACATGCAAAATGTGGTTTAGTTATCATAAACCCGGTCTGAGTTCGAAAAAACTATGATTAATTTCCCATGAACCGCGAATTGAACCCAGGACCTCAAGACCACAGCCTGTTAAGGAAACTAGTAGACCATCCAGGTGTTAATAGTCAAGAGTAGACTTTTATTATTGAATGTAATGGATGTATGCTTTTGATTTTCACTTAACACCATGTCACATATTCTGAGAACAGATAAACGCTTTGAGTTTGACATCCGCCTATAAAAATATCAATTGCAATCGCAATTTTTATGTGATGCTGAACATAAACCATTTCTTAAGCCTTTGGCCTTTACTTTATCATTTTTATTACCACATTTTATGGTAACTTATATTTTCTTTGCGTAGAAGAGCAGAAAGAAATCTATTATATCTCAAGTTTTTATTTTAAAAACTATTGTTACAAAAGTGTTCTATACTTGTACGTTAGAAAGTGAAGTACCAACCTATTTAAGCACTACGATTGCAAAATGTGGTAATAGTGTTCATTCTAGACTAAAAAATCGCGGTTGACGTCTGCTATCGATTAATTCCTCTGTTAAATAATATTCGTATGTACTAGTTAAAGGGTAGTTTATTTAAAGGGAAAATATCTTCGAAGCTTCCCTTAACGTTTTTGTTTTTAATATATTTGCACGCGGCACAGTTCTGTAATTGAAAAGGAGGAGGACTGATGTGACACGCAATCTCTTAGGAGATCGGATACACCGAGAACCAATTACAACAGCTAGTATAGTGCGGGTAAATGCAGGGTGACAATATAAATAAGAACGTTATAGATAGTTGGTAATAATCCATGCATGGACCACCATTGTTAGGTTTTTATTTATTTTGTTTATGACACTCGTTATACAGTATGACAGCAACAGATCGGGTGTATTATTTCATAATTATTTTTAAACATAGTGTAAATTAGTTCTATAGGGAACAAAAGACTTATATCGTTTTATATAAAACTAGGACGCAAACACTAGTATTATTTAACGGGACTTAACGCGATTTTAATTATGTAGTATATGTATACTACTTACTGCGTTAAATAATACTAGTGTCATAATGCAACGCGAAAGTCTAAAATCTTATAGGACGCAAACTTTGAACGAAACTAAACCTGCTAAGCTTTTAATAGACGATTCAAACCACTTTTGTACTCCACTTTTAAAAGAGGTTTTACCTAACAAAATATGAAAACATAATACACCCGAGCGCTCCATTAAAAGGTTTTCCACTTTTTCAAGCATTTATAATCGGGGTACTCAATCTTAACCGCTTATCACCCACATTAGCCCAACTACTTAACAAGTTTCAGGATTAATATCAAGGAATCAAGGATCTAATAGAATAGAATCCTTAAACTGCCATAAATTGGGCTGACGCATTGATAGGGCCGCTTCAATTGCTTATAAATCCCCCCCAAATGGTTATTGGGTGAAAAACGGGGGTGTCAGATGTAGGGTAGCTATAGTAGCAAGGTTTAAAGGACATTCATAAGAATTTCTATTGAAATGAATGGATAATGTATAAATTGAGTGATTTTGAAATATTGCTATGAATGTAGTATACTTCGATTAAATAAAAGATTTTTGGATTCATTTGTATTGAATTTTATTGCAGTTACTTTTGAAAATTGGCAAATAAAATAAATTATTAAACTGAACATAGTTCATTACCAGTCAAAAGCAACAATACCATTACAAAGTCCACGAATGGTAATGCCGGCAAGTTGACAAACGCGTTAATGCATTTTCCAGCGTTAAATAGAATAACTTTTCCATCTAATTGGAAATTGGAATGTTTTCTTCTGTAGGCAAAAAAGAGTATATCATTATACTAGGAGGAAAGATAAATGTATTACGTCAGTCTTCTACGCGTCAACTGTTATTCAATAAATAAAATAAATAAATAAATATTTCACTACATCACATACATTGATCTGACTCCGTTTTAAGTAGCTTAAGCACTTGTGTTACAGACATCAGAATCAACAGTGGTATTACAAATATACTTAAATAGATACATAATATAACTCCCAGACCAGGACAAACAGACATGTTCATGCACACAAATGTTTGTCTGTGCGGGAATGGAACCCGCGACTTCTTGCGTAATAGGCAAAATCTTGACCATTACGCCCAGTAGGTTATTCAATGTCCTGGAAAAGCGTATTTCATGGCCGCCCCACCTAGGAGAGGTGCGGTTAATCCCAATTCCGGGGCCCTGTGTATTGTTCCGTAAATCCTGATTGTGTGTTTGTGTGTCAAAGCGATTGTGTAGATTGATGTTTGCTCCATGGAAGCCGTATTCAAACACGGTTTCAATGGAATTTGATGGCTTCTTATGATAATTGTTTGAAATTTACCCGACAATGAAATTAAATCTGACTGTGTAGATTGAATTTAAGTATGTCGCAGAGTTTATCACAGCCATGATAATTATAATCTGCTTATTGAAATTTTAAATGGTCCCTGCACGATAGGAAATTCATCATAAGTAAATTTTACATATCTAGTGACGTTCCGGATAGTAGTATCCGTATCCGTATATGCGGATATCCACCAGAAGAAGAAAATCCGTATGTGTATCCGTTACTTTTCATGCGGCTTTTTTTACTAATTTTCAAATTATAGGATGAAATTATGTATTATGGTGTTTAGATATACCTAAAACAAGGAAGCCTTAAAATCTATTCAGAGCATTTTTACTACAAGCAAAACAAAAGTAATATTTCCCAGGTTCAAAGGATCTGGTCAAATAATGACGGAGAGCGCAGCGCAATCCCCCTGAATGTTTGATCACGTCTCGATTGTTCGAACTGACCAGATTCGGCCGAGGACCTTTATTTATGCATCGCGCCTCTTCTGGGGTCCAAATTCATGAAATAGTATTGTGAACCTGCTTGTGTTGTAGTAGAATGATAACATAGAAAAATATATAATATTGCTGATCAGATTATAAGAAAAAAAGTAAGCATTACATCACTATTTTGCCAGTAAATCAAAATAAAGAGTACTAATACGAAATTAGAAGATAAGTTTGTTGTTTGCTTTATTTGGATTTACTGCCTTGATTGACGCCCCACTAAGAGTCGTGGGCTAGACCAAGAGGTCGCGGGTTTGATCCCAGCACAGGACAAACATTTGTGTGCATGAACAATAACATGTCTGTTTGCCCTGTTCTGGGTATGTTTATCTATTAAGGTATACATAATTGTATAGATAAAACGTATTTTTCGTTGCAGTAGTTTAGTTTCTTCTAGTACAAGCTTCAAGCTTAGTTCGCAGCTGGGCAATTGGTGTGTTAATCCAAGGACTTTATTTAATACTAGCGGCCGCCAGCGACTCCGTCCGCATGGGTTTCGTTTCCGTACACAGTGTGACTATAGATTGCTAAAGATTTTGTCTATTCGAATCGAACCAGTTATTACTGTTAAAAATACTCAGAGCGCACTAATGAGTTTGATTTATAAGTTAAACAAACGAATCAGGTGGACCAACCATGCATGAATATGGGCTGTCATTAAAACCTCTTATACAATCGAGAAAAAATCTCGTCATCGCGGTTAAGGCGAACTCGCGTTCCGCAATGTCTTACCGCCATCTGTTATGCCAAATGTGCACTAATCTTAAATTGACGTTAACTGTTACTGAGATTAGCGCGTTCAAACCAATCTGGATCAGGATATTACACGTGTTATTGTGAGTCAACCATGAAAGATAGACATACTCGTATGCTGTAAAGGGATATTTTTTAGGCCATTTTATGAATAATATTTCCGTCATACATGATTTTGATGTAACTTTAACCATTAAAGCTGCACACGCGACTGAAGCTTAAGAAATGGAGTAAATTCTCCCGTTTTCCCCACATTTCCCTTCACTACTCTGCTCCTATTTATTGTAGCGTGATGAAAAGTATCCTATAATATGCCCAGGAGTATAAAGAATAATTGTACCAAGTTTCGTCAAAATCCGTCCAGTACTTTTTATTTCTATAAAGAACATACAGACAGACAGACAGACAGACAGACAGACAGACAAAAAATTTACTAATTGCATTTTTGGCATCAGTATCGATCACTAATCACCCCCTGATAGTTATTTTGAAAAAATATTTAATGTACAGAATTGACGTCTCTACAGATTTATTATAAGTATAGATACATAATATAATTTATTTTCCAAATATACATTATCATGAAACCTCACTATATTCTATATCTTTGTTTACGGAAACAGTCTGAATGTTCAAAAAGTAAATAATAAATAATAAATAAATGCCTTGGACTGACACACCAATTGCCTAGCCCCAAACTAAGCTCGAAGCTTGTACTATGGATGCTAGGGAACGGATAGACATACTTAAATACTTTTATAAACATCCATGACTCGAGTACAAATGCCGATGTTCATCACACAAACATTTGCCCCTAGCGGGATTCGAACCCGCGACCCTTGGTTTCGTGGCCAGGGTCTCTGACCACTCGACCAACGGGCCCGTCGAAAAGGATCACAAACAATACTTTTGTTTCGCTTTTCTTTTGTTGAAATTTTAACGCCACGCGAAAAGGGCATTAGTGGGCAGAGGGGAACATTCGTTACAGCCGAAAGACGGTTTTAATGAAGGGAAACTCACGAATTTTGGATATTTCCATGGGTTTTTATTAAAAACAACGGTTTATAATTGCTGTCGGTCTATTTCGGAATAGCGTTTGATTTGTATCAGCCTATTAGAACCGCATTGAAAGGAAAATGATTCGGTAATCGCTTCTATATTAATATCGTTATCGGGTTGGATTTTACTGTTTTATTTCACTAGCGGCCGCCCGTGACTCCGTCCGCGTGGATTAAGGTTTCAGCACACATAGTGTTCTATTATAATTTAAATCCTTCCTCGACAAATGGACCATCAAACACAAAAATATTTTTTCAATTTGACAACAATCACAACAAACAAACAAACATACTTTTTTCAGCTTTATAATGTTAGTATAGATAAGCTAGACATTAAATACCTTCACTCTCTGAAAGAATATCTTTCTCACAAGATAATAGACAGAACCGATACATTTTCCATGCATCAATTTAGTATTAACATGTCTCCACTTCCGCGCACATTTATTTTGAATCGCGCGTATATTTTTTTCATTACCCTTTACAAACAGTGACGGATCACGCTTCCTCGAAAATCAACAGAATACCAGTCGAATAAAGTCGTATTCACCAGATCAATCTTTGTTAAATATTCACGCAATCCGCCATTCTCACCGCATTCAATCAATCTGCGGGTATATACTCATTCGTACATAAATAAGTGAACATGGGTGCATAATATATTGTCATTTCCTTATCGGTGGTATTTAGATGGCTTAAAAAGAAAACTGTAGCTTTAAAGAGATCTGTTTTATGTTCTACCTATATCAAGAAAGTTTAGATAGGCAGAACGAATAAGCCTTAATCATGCCATGTGTTTTTTTGCTAATAGTCGAGTCACAAACACATACAAATATCCTCCTTGAGTCGTATTTCTCATTACTAGTGAATTTAATGTAGTGGTTTGCCATTGCCTTCTCCAATTCACACACTTACTAGAAGTATGCAGTTTTCCTCACGATGTTTACCTTCACCGTACAGTGGCATGAAATAACGCACTTACGAGTATGAACCACAAAAATTACACAAAGAACTTATCTTTTATTACAAGTTACAAAACGGCATGCATGGCATTCATGCACACAAATTATGTACAACGCAACTCATGATTGTATTAATGACCGCTTATACCAGCCGGCTTCTTAACCAGTACACTAAATGGATAAATAAAGCGCTTTAAAAGCAGAAAATGCAAATAAAAACACTGAAAAGATAATCTCAGCCTTAACAAACGATTAATAAGAGCTAACAAACGCGGCCAACGGCTTCCGCTGCGGCTGCGATGGCTTTAAATCTGCTAGTCAGGGATTGCAAACCTTTACTGAACGGCCATATTATAAAAATGAATATCCCTATTATCATGAATAGGATGTTACAGTCCACTTTTGGGTGTAGACCTCCCCTAGCTGAGCAAAATTATTAACGCCTGAGTGACTGGCCTAATTATAATTCCTACTATTTAACTTTTTCCTACATTTATTATGCCATCACCTGTATAATGCCAACAGAGGGGTCTAATGATAAACACACCTGCTTATCAGTTTATAATTTATACCGAATGTTCGCGTAGGTGAGACCTGTAGTCCTGAAATTCGTCTCACCTACAAACACAAACAGTGTAACAAACAATGCAACCCTGAAGGGTTGCCCTACATTAGGCTCTGGTCACACTACACTATGACTGCATGTAATTACTTAATTTAATTTAAATGGGTGAAAATATAAATCTTGTTTTTTATCAGTGCATACATAGTACTGCAAATATTTTTCAACAATGATATCTTCAGACGTCATTTTGGCGCACCGTTAAATATTGTGTAGTGTGCCCACGGTTCACACTCCCTGCCTTAAGCTATTCTGCGGCTCTTCCAATTCATTTCTTTATCTGGCTCATTATGTATACGCCGATTGCACGCGAACTGGCTAGCTAGGACCGGCCATGGACTGGACTCATTTGCATTACCTCCTAGTTTTATCGTAGCTTTATTTATTACGTGACTATAAAAAAAGATTTGTGTTAAATAGATTTCAATTTAAAAATTTTGAAGCAAAAAAGAAAAAACATTTTGTTTTTTGGCTAATCAGGCTAGATTCGAACTGTCACCAACTGCAATCCGGTTGAGAAAAGATTTTTTTTGTTTGGTAATTGATCGATTTTTTTTCATAACGCTTAGAAAATATTTTAAGATTATAATGAATTCAATCTTTTGGATGTTTCCTTGCAAACATATATCTGATCAAAACAGTATTATGATGAGATTGAACCCGCAATCTCTTAGTGTTATCAAGTATTCTTCAAAACCACTACATTGGTCTCATAATCCCACGAATCTCTTATAATTAGAAGAATTCCTATTGACTGTAATAATATTCGTTAGTATTTAATACAAAAACTTCACCAAAGACAGAGTTTTTAACAAAAAAAACAGGAAAGTTAATAGATTCTTTGCAGTAAAGTTGAGTTATATAAGATTTAACATATACTACATAATTAATATCGCGTGTAGTCCCGTTAAATAATATTAAGTTGAGTTATTATGGCCAGTCGGCTCATAAATTATAAATACTTAAGCGGTGGTGGTTCCTCGCTATCTGGTTGGGAACAAGACACGCTACTGGGACGATCGATCACTGTAGAATGCAGTTTTACTGCACTAGTGTTCTGTTGGTATTTGGTACGTTACATGTAATGTAGAGGGTACAACTTTTCACAGTAGTATACAGTTCGCGTGGTCAGAAATAATTCTTTACCATTTGAACGCGCTTATCGCCGCAACCACTGGTTCGATTAAAAAAAAACATGTTTGTTTTGGATAATCCATTTGTTAAGGAACGCTTTAAGCTATGTATTTATGTGAACACCGAAATGCATGCGGACGGAGTCGCAGGCGGCAGCTAGTTTTGTATAATGTTTAACAAATTGATTATAACAAAAAAAGTGCACAGGTTCAAACCCAGTACATAACAAACAAATATCCTAATAAATGCCTCTTAGCCATAAAGTAGCTCACGATGTTTTCGTAAAGTATCGAAGTATTCACATTTCAGGGCACGATTATACGCAGAACGTGTACACAAAAACTTCTTTTACAGCTTTCCTCAGAGTTTCGTAAACACAAGGCACCGCCATTTAATTAATTACAATTGCGAAAGTTGTACCCTTCACAAGTACTCATATGAGACAGTTGTCAAGATTACAGCCTCCGAAACTCAAGGACTTAAATGATTAAGTAGTGTCGCAATAAACGTTTTGACATTGTGTATTGTTATTTTACACTCGTAGTCAAGGCGTAAAAATGCCGCTATAAATTAGTATGGTTGTTGGTTCAAACCCCTTAAAGGCACACTTCTCACTCTTTACTTGTACTTGCTATACTGAGAAGGCAAATATCGTGATGCAACCTGCTTAATAAGTTTTAGTGACTTAAACGGTGAAGACAACCTCTCCATCAAATGAATATCAGTATAGCGATAAAAGCCTAAAAATAATTCTGAATATAACAAACCTGAACGTAGACCCAGCGACACGCATGTACAAAAATTTGGTTGCAATAAAACTAAGATTTTTAGATAAATCAAATAAGACGATGGCACTAATACCCAATTATTTACGTTCAATCATCTAATCAAGTTAAACAGTTCAATATAATTAGATAAAAGCTACTAAATACTTCCTTCAAAGTATTCTAAGGAATAAAGTTTTTCCGCGGTAAACTTTCTTGGAAGTAATGATTGTAATTAAGAAACAACCTCAACCATTGGAAGTATGGATACCCAACTTCCTACTTCGATAACCGCAACGCCCTGCATAGACATGAGAATCCTTTTCGATTTCTACTTTTATTACAGTTAGTTCTATAAAATAGGTAAAGCATAATGGAACTTCCACCTCATAATGACCACTTTGGTTATACTTCATAACTTTTGCTTTAAGTAACTGTGGGATTTTGTTAATATATTTGTTGTATGACTATATCTTTTTTCCAATATCTGTGGCTGCAGATCAATATATATAAATAGTCATGGATGTTTGTCTAACAACGGTTTCATGTGACTGTAACGATTAATAAACCTGCCATTCAAAACCCATTTCAAAATTACTTTCTGTATATTACTCTAAGTTGTTGACTGATTGACTGGGTGGCATGACATAGTGATCTATCAAAGCACAGCCCAAACCACTGAAATTAAGCACGCAGGTGGAAGTTACGATTTAAACATCCACTATGAAAAAAATATATTCTAACACCCGAAGGGATGAAAGTTTGAAACTTTGTCAATTTTAAACCAATTGGGTTGAGATTTTACATACACCAAGCTTCTATAAAGTAAAAATTCTCCTGGAAAAGATTTATATAAAAAAGTGATGAAAAAACCGTAAACCGTAAGTTAGTTAACAACAGTAAGTGTATCTAAAGTTACCAATCTAGGTATTTTTTAAAACATTTTATCACAGCTCTCGATCTAGACTTTCGTTCACTTCCATTACAATATCAGGTATTTTATTTGCTATTCGTTAATGTACAAGTTGGTCTCAAGTTCGCTACAATCAAAACTTGGGAACCGGTTCAGCGTTCCCGAGTTACAAGTGTGTTTGGACTTTCTGTACTTTGCGACTAACGAATGTTTATACTTATCTTGTTTATGATTCGAGGAAATCCTTGCTAAAGTTTTATTTGTTTTACCTGTGACAAGTTCTTGAAGGAGTGGATTGTTAATTTGGACATCGAGATGATAACATGCGAGATACTAATGCTCTCTAGATAATTTAAAATAATAAGTTACATTTGGTAATTTATTTTGATAAAATACATAAAAGAGCAGTAAATGTTAATCACAGTTCTGTGCAACTAAAGAGGAAAACTGAACACTAGGATACAAAAATGAATAATGCGTATGCAAAATAATTAATGTAAATGTAATGTAACGTTTTTACTATGTAAGCGCTTAGAAAGTATTTAGATTATTACATACAAATCTGTTTTTTTAAGCAATTTCGAACATTTTGTAAACCAGCTCTTCGGTGTTTGAAACTTTAATTATTTTATAATACATTTTGACTCACGACATCGCCTTAGTTCAGTATTGCGAAACATTTTCTCCATTAAAACATTTGAATTTGCTCACAGTTTCCTGATTCCTATCGCTTCGTTTCAGATAAAACGTAAAATACGAGCTCAAGAGCATAAAAAGGATTTCAACTGAAAAAAAAAGAATCCAGTTTAATTTGCATTTCATTTTAATCTTGTTTCACAACACAATACACTTACAACGGACAAAATAATACACATGAAACAACACAATTGAAGACAATTCCACTAAAAACAAAACACAACAATATTATTTTTACAAAACACTTAGATTAATAATGTTTGATAAACGCTTTGGTCTAATTGTAAAGTCAACCTTTGACTATGAATCGTAATTGTAAGCTGATCAGAATAATTAGTGGAAGGTTATATTTGAAAAGAAAGTAGAGTCCGAGGAAACTCACCAAATAATACATACCACCAAAAGTGAAAAAGTGAACAATATGCAGTCACTTGCACGGTTATGAAATGTCTTATAAATGAGCGCATGTTGTATACGCTAAAATAAGTCAAGAGTAAAAGCTGAGGTAGGGGATTTGATCGAAGAAAGGACACACCACTAGGATATAACAATTAACTCATAAAAAAAATATTCAAGTATTATTGCTGTTCAACTTCATGGTTCTTGATAATAGTATTTCAAACGAACTGAAAAAATAAATATAAATTATTACATTCGACTCGGAGCAGTCTTGAACGCTTAATAGTATGTATTTTATGTAGTTAGACAGGCCCGTTGGTCGAGTGGCTAGAGACCCTGGCTACAAAACCAAGGGTCGCGGGTTCGAATCCCGCTAGGGGCAAATGTTTGTGTGATGAACATCGGCATTTGTACTCGAGTCATGGATGTTTATAAAAGTATTTAAGTATGTCTATCCGTTCCCTAGCTTCCATAGTACAAGCTTCGAGCTTAGTTTGGGGCTAGGCAATTGGTGTGTTAGTCCAAGGCATTTATTTATTTATCCAAATGAATGAAGCAACTGAGTTCAACTTCAATTCATGACGGTCAATTGTAAAATTTGTAAGTAAACAATGAAAATCCTGTAAAAGGTTAAAATCATCCAATATATCCTATTTTTTTATATTCATTAAATGTTTATTATTGAAACAATCATGAGTGAGTAGAGTACTGTTGAATTTTGATTCGAATGTTGATAAGCTTTGGCGGACATATAATGAAATAATAATTATTATTTTATTTTGTTAACACATTCTAAAAGCCACCGATGCAATTAATGTCCACAACAAATTATAGAACTTACTGTTGCATTGAAAAAGCTTGTTCCTGACTGTATAATTGCGAGTGAGGTCATTCTAATAACTTCAGAGCCCCACTCAATCACTCTCGCTAGCTCTCACTCTCGCAAAGTTCGTTGAACTCGAGCAAGTCCGTCCCTGGTTTGGCGAAGCTGAGGTATAAGTAGTTCCTTGAGACCCTGAAGGATAGTAGACTGAGGTTGGGCGTGATGCGAAGTGTGGCCAGCTTGATGACATTCTGCGACCGAATGTGGGGACTGCAGCATTTGTCTTTTTGATCTGGTGAGCTTTTGGAGCTGAGGAAAGAAAACTAGCATTGTCACTATGCACTTAGTTTTATTTTAGGTGATAGAGAGGCCAACGTACAAGAAGGACACCTGGTGGTAAGTAATCACCGCTGCCCATGGACATCAACAACTTTAGAAGGGTCGCAGATGCGTTGCCTGCTTTAAAACGCCATGCTAAACAATAATAACAAAAACCCTGAATTTCTTTTTTTTGGGTAAGCCCATCTACACTGCTATTAAAAGTAAGTTTATCAAACCCTGAGCAAGAAAGGTTCTTCTGTAGTACCTAATATTATAATCCTATGTACCAATGGGTTTTGCAAGGTCACGATTATGGCTAACTTTCGTGTCGGACCTCTTGGAATAAATTAATATGGCATTAAAAAAAGAAAGTAAAAAAAAAAAAATTGGAGAGCTCAATTGCAAAGAAGGCACTTCCTTAAAGGGTACGGACACCTTATTCTAGCTACTTATAGACGTGAAGTACGATAAAGAATTGTAACTTGGTGCCCCTGCCCGGCTACGTTAGTTGCAGACGTCTGGTTGTCATTACCATTAAGTGTACCGTATGTTATCGCTGTATTTAATTAACATAGTCCTAAACAAAAGTCAATTAGGTCTTGAGACATTTAAATAAAACATGCCTAAGAATACAGTTATACAATACGACGGGTAGCTTATATTTAAATGGCATCTATGACAGGTTGTCATTCTTTGGAATGTAGTATTAATCATGAACAAAATAAGTTTACCAGATTCACCCAGCTTATTTCACGACAAACTTCTCCTCATTTAGTCCTGATCCACATTATTTAGCAGTAAATTTACTCACCAGACTGTGTAAAATTTTTTTAGGGCACCAGTAATTTTGATCGTCATGATGACGGCGGCGTGAAACTAAACGTCATTAACATTTTTCAGTGTTTTATCTTTTCTTTTGAAGACGGAGGTTGAGAACCTGAGCAACAAGTGAGTAGGGAATTGAAAATAACGTCTCCTTTGGGGTTTAGACTTCTTCGTGGCTAAGTTATTTTAGTTTGGAGACATGCCTTAGTTTGTATAACATCGTTTGATTTGGAAAGTTGATAGAAAAAGAGGAGAAAATACCTAATTGCAGATATTTGCAATGCCAGATATATAAATGGAACACATACTACACAATGACCGATCAGTAGAAATAGGCAGGGTTTCTTATCCCAACTAATGTCTGTCTGTCTGTCTGTCTGTCTGTCTGTCTGTCTGTTACGCTTTCCCGCTTAAACCTCGCAACCGATTTTGATGAAATTTGGTACAGACAATCTTTAGACCCTGAGACAGAACATAGGCTACTTTTTATTTCGAAAAAAAGAAATCCACGCGGACGGAGTCGCGGGCGGCCGCTAGTATTTTATAATTGTAAAAGAAGATGCAAATATACGAGTAAAAAAATTTACGGCTACATAGGTACTCGTAAATTTTGTACACTCACAATTTCGACATTGAAACCAGGCTTTATTGACATTATTTA
The DNA here is from genome assembly GCA_958496325.1 of Nomophila noctuella. Lineage (NCBI taxonomy): Eukaryota > Metazoa > Arthropoda > Insecta > Lepidoptera > Crambidae > Nomophila > Nomophila noctuella. Next base: position 16,237,251 of record OY292482.1, read on the forward strand.
CAAATCTATACTAATATATAAAGCTGAAGAGTTTGTTTGTATGTTTGTTTGATGGTTTGTGTGTTTGTTTGAACGCGCTAATCAGGAACTACTGTACCGATTTGAAAAAATATTTTTGTGTTAGATAGTCAATTTAACGAGGAAGGCTTTAGCCTATTAATAAATGAATAATAAATAAATATTTCACAACATCACATACATTGATCTGACCCCGTGGTAAGTAGCCTAAGCACTTGTGTTACAGACATCAGAATCCACAGTGGTATTACAAATATACTTAAATATATACATATAACACCCAGACCAGGACAAACAGACCCGTTCATGCACATAAATGTTTGTCCTGTGCGGGGATCGAACCCGCGACCTCTTGCGTAATAGGCAATATCTTGACCATTACACAAAGCGGGTCGTCTATTGGGAATCGAAATCCACGCAAACGGAGTCGCGGGCGGAAGCTAGTAAACTATAATTACTAACATTATCTCCTTTCAACATGTTCTCCTAAAGCTAGGCGTCTTCCCTTCCAACCAAGAGGTGTAAAAATGAACTACAACGTAGCCGTACATCGCAGAACAATCTAGGGAAGTTGTCAGCGACACCGCGATGCGCCGATGAGTCGGAACTGGGTCAAATGCGTCTTTGCTGCACCCACTGCAAGCGACTTGCAATGCTCACCTACTGCGGAGAGTCAGGCGGAAAAGTGTACAAGTGGATGTAAAATAAAGAGAGAAATAAATTGCTTGTTGGATTCAGCAAAAGTAATGAAGATGAAAATTAACACGAATTTGATTCTAAAGAATGCCGTAACACAGTACATAATATGAAGGTATTTGATCGCTAGAACTAAATACCAAAAATATATATGTACCATATACCACTTAAAAGTAATTAAACATTGGAACCAGCCTTTACTGGCTTCAAAAGAAATCCTTCTAAGGTTACATAGAAGTTTATGTGAGATGTATAGCAGAACAATCTAGGGAAGTTGTCAGCGACACCGCGATGCGCCGATGAGTCGGAACTGGGTCAAATGCGTCTTTGCTGCACCCACTGCAAGCGACTTGCGCGACGCCTCACCTACTGTGGAGAGTCAGGCGGAAAAGTGTATGCACGGGCTAAATTGCTTGTTGGATTTAGCAAATGTAATGAGGATGAAAATAAACACGTTTAATACATTGTAAATTCCAAAGTAAGCTGTGGTTTTAACTCGTTATGTAGAGCTGTTCGAAAGATCTTATTTTTTTTAAAAGCATGTTTATTGCCTGTATTTTCCTTTAAAGACATCATATTTGCTCCCTTCTAAACTCAAGATATTGTTACCAATTCATAGAAATCTTTACAATAAAATAATATGTTAATACGAGTAAAATCATTTCTCCGAATGCCTGTACCCACAACGTATTCTGGTATTCACTGTACTCGCGTCTCGTAAATTCGCTTCAAGAAAATGTTCTTTTAATTCAGACCTGATAGATTTTTCTTTGGAATCTTTTTTAATTTAACTTTAGGTCTAATTCAATTTTATCATTGTCTTTTGAAATCTTTTGTAGTGTGAAAGTCGATCGGGTTGCTTAAGCATTAACATAAATATTTTTGTACCTATGAAAAAAAAACTATTTTTAAGCGGACAAAAGTTAGCAGTATTGGCGTAAACCTAAGAAAACATTTATTGTGACCATATTTTTTTAAAGATTATTTTGAGATATTGTTTTCAGATTTATCGAGACACTTTTGCCTTAATCCCAAAATGCCTTAGCCATATAATGCTTTAATCATAAAATGGCCAAATCATTCAATATCTCAATCATACTATGCTTCAGTAATACAATGTCCCAATTATACAATGCCATATCCATACAATGTCAGATCCATACAATACCATATCCATACAATGCCCTAATCGCGAAATACCAACACATTCGTAAATGCCCCATGTTACATTTGTCTCTGCGCGGCGATGTGGAGCGATAGTCACTTACCTCCATGAGCTCTGAGCTCGTTTGCCCCCTATCTCATAAAAAGCCCAAAGGGTTTGGGCACAATAAATCACAACCCTCTAGGGGCACAGGAAAAATCTTCCGTGATGATAACTCTTTTGTTCATTTAACTTGTTACCTTTCTATTTGTGTTATAACAATGGAACGTTGAAATGAAGGAACCGTAGATAATTCATTAAGGAATGTAATGTTAAAGAATATCGCGTATTGTTAAATGAGACGGAGATTCTTAAATGCTGTTGTCGCGAGCAAAATGTTGAAATGACTGGCGGTTTTTGTATTACATGTACCTAGTATATGAAGAAATAAATACATTGAATATACAAGACAGTTATAATTTTAAATCATTTATTATATTATAATAAAATTCATACAAATATTGATAGAAAAAATAAACATAGGGAACTGTGACCTTCGGGGATTAGATTCAAGGGCCTATTTAATTTTTACACTGAAAACTTACTTATCAAACTTTAGCTGAAGTTTGTAACTCTTCTTAACTTCTTTAACAGAAACATGAATATTAATTTCACTACCAAAACAAGATGACTTATATTCTAAAATCAATGTAGGTACATTAAAATGCCGAAGCCTTTATTCGAGTGGAATAGAAAAACATGCAGACCAGGAACACACTAAATCGAACAAAAATAAAACTGTCTCGAATAGTGGAGGCGATGGTAAATCGTTTTATTTATGAGATTCTTCCGATCTACATTCAGAATAATTTACGTGCACTCCCGTACTCAGGATTACAAATTTAAATAATGCCGCAATATGAAGCCGCTGCCTGCTTAAGAATATTGGGATATTTACATACAAGGTGAGGTCGTAGAGTTGCGTGACACTGAAATAAAAGATGCGTATCGTTTGACTTTAAATTCACATTATCTCAAAAATTGCAAAGTTATATAGGACGCTTTATCTCATTCCGTGATTTTATTTGTTACAGGTCGTGATTTGACAAAACAAGTTTTTGATATGTTTAGTAATCTTCGAAACATCTCAGTTACTGTTTTATACTTACTTATATTATAAAGACGAATACGTTTTGTTGTATTGTATATATGGCTCATACACATGTGAACCGAGATTAAAAATTATTTCGCCATTAGCAAGATACTTTAGCCCTGAGTAATATTTAGTTTAAAAAAAAGTATGTGTGTAAATATCATATTTAGTGCCCGTGCGAAGCCGGGACGAGCCGCTAGTATTTATGTGAAATTAATATTGTATTGTTATTTAACACAACACCTCCTCCACAAAAAGAGAGTGCATGCACCTGGTTTCTTTAATTGCTACAATTTACTATTCCATTAAGTTATAGAGGCACGCAAAAGGAAACTTAGGCATAAAATGTACATAAGTAAGCATTATTATGTTTTGTTTTAACTACCAAGGAAATTAAATCGTCAACTGTACAGTCAACATGTAGATCAATGGGCTTGGATACCACCAAATTAATCATGTAATGATAAGTCTTAGCTGATCTCATTCAGGCTCAGAATTCAGAAAATGATACAATACATCTAATGATACAGATATTCAAACACAGTGACACACATCATTCGGGTCACATACTAACCTCAGTACAACTGAGGACCTACACATAACCTAACCGCTCCTGAGCGCATTACAGTGGGCTAAAACTAATTATTCCGTGAATACCGATGTGGGTACATAATGTAGTAGTGAGGTTCCTACGTTTGAAAAGACCTAATACGACCGTGAAAGACTCAGTGAATCAACACACTAGGCTTAAAATACGCGATCGAAGTTCAGCGGCAATGTATTTTCTATACAAAATTATGCGACGAAATTTCGGAATGGTGTGTCATCATCCATTTAAAATACATTGCAGGAGTAGTCATGCCGAACTTCCGCCGCGTTTTATTGGCTAGGTGTGTTTCTACACATAGTTCAATTTCACGTACCACTTGTTACTCTGAATATTTACAAACTCTTGAAAGGAAATTTGTTTGCTTTGTTGGAAATATGATTGCCTATGTAAACCTTGTGACAAGGTTCTTTTTCAATTGACCGTGTTGACAAGTAATATTTGCGTTTGTGAAGCATAGAAATTGTATGCCAATTTTTATTAGACTTCAAAAAGCTGGATATTCTTTTGCTTATAGGCACGGCACGGCACTCAAGCTTGACATCATTAGTTTATAAGAACATCGTGAAAGATAATCCCAACTAATATTATAAATGCGAAAGTAACTCTGTCTGTCTGTCTGTCTGTTACGCTTTCCCGCTTAAACTTCGCAACCGATTTTGATGAAATTTGGTACAGACAATGTTTAGACCCTGAGACAGAACATAGGCTACTATTTATTTCGAAAAAAAAGAAATCCACGCGGACGGAGTCGCGGGCGGCCGCTAGTAATTTTATAAATAAGTTACTTATGATGAGAATAATAAAGTCAGAATAAGAATAAGAATAAAGTCATTTATTCATTGCAAAAAAAACAATACAATACAATTCACACAATTAGTACGCAATGAATGAGAGTCCACTCAGCATTTGTCGAGGAGCCCAGGGGCTCCACGACGCTGATCTTCCGTGGACACCCTAAAAATAAACAGTGTCAGTACTGCGCGCGCCAACGTCAGACAGTTAACATGATAGACATATAAATAAAAATTATACATTTCTAAAGCAAATAGTACATGCTAAGTACCTAAGCAGTAAGCAAGAACAACACAGGTTTAATGGCTTTGGAGGTATAAGATATGCAATTTGAATTTCCTTTTAAAACACTCAACGCTGGAAACATTCCTGATGGGAGGTGGTATATTGTTCCAGCATTTCTTTGTCGCTATCAGGTATGATGATTGTTCGATCATACCTGATAGCGACAAAAAGGGACAAAGCAACACAATAATTTTATGTTCTCAGACTTCTATTATCAAGATTTTAAATAAAAAGTTGCTATCCTCTTTCTGTCTGATAGCACTATTTTTCTTCATGTCAACATCCCATAATATTATTGTGGTTCATACTTTAAGAGGATTCATAATCCAGATTGGACGCCCAACCGTCAGTTGAAAAGCTTTATTTTGATTATGTTGAAAGTATCCAACATTTATTTGATACATTCTCTACGAAAACACATAAGTTTGTATGAGGAAAAATTGCGATTTTATCAGAAGGGCGGTAACAACATGGCCTTTCCCGACTTATACGAAATAGGATTTGTCCAACTCTCAACTATTGTAATTGTTTGTCTCGGCATATCCCTTTATCGCACGCTTGTGTCGTAACACAGAAACTTTTGTTAGCGTCCTGAACTGGCTTTGTAACTAAACTAATCCCTTCCCATTTAATTTACAATACAAGGGAACTTTGAGAAAATTTGTCAAGAAAATACATAACAATTTCCCGCTCATGTTGAGTGACGAAACGTTTATTGGTAAATGTGAACTCTAACTCAGAGACGAAAGCTGTTCAAACCTTACATCACACATCATCACATCGGCTCAAAGGTGAATATTATGTGCATTAAAAGTAATAAAAATCAAGGATTTTCGTTGTAAAACATAAGTAGTAGTAAAAGATTACTCCTGTCAGACATTACGAATTAGGTGTTCAGATAACTTTCCTATATCCTCCTTCTCTTCGACTAGAGTCTTAACACAACTCTCTTGGCAATTTTAATGGAGTGGTTTGACATTGCCTTCGACCTTTTCTATATAATAACATTTAAAACCGGCACAAATCTATTACAAAATCAATAGTTTACCACACAATAATCTCAGCGTTTCACGACGTATGTTAGATTTCGGCACATCTTAGATTACATGGAAATGGGAGTGATATAGACGTCGTCACGGGTCGGCGATCAAACACGAGACACGCCGAGATGCGGTTCAGCTTTGGCGCGATTCAAGAATTGTATTTGATTAAGCCTTTGTGAACGTATGTACCTACTATGAACTCGTATATGGAAATTATTGCTTCGGGTGACGCGTTGTGTTTGGAGGATACGAAGTTGTAATTAGAACTAAGACTTAAACATTTGACTGTTTGACATGTTAGATATTGTAGCATGATTTTTTTAAAGGCTTACCTACTACATTAATAAAATTGCCTCGCGTACTCCAATAGTAGAAGGTGTATAAAATGAAAAAGAACTACATAATATTTGATTTAAATTATGGATTTGAAGATCTCTAAAATAAAATATTCCTAAAGTGAAATGAGCATGGAAAAAGGCAAAAATAACTTACTGTTGTCTGCCAACAGATTTCATTAGATCGCACTGTTGGACATAGACCTATCCAAGAGCTCTCCGTCAATCCCGATACTCAGCTCCTGCCAGCCATCATGTACAGTCATGAGCACCAACATGTATGTATACACATCGCCATACACATCAACTCCTATATCAAAGCAGTAAAGTTCATATTTGAATGTGTCTATATACATGTTGGTGATCATGACTATACAAGCTTCACATGCTTACTGAGGTACCGCATTATAACGGTTACTGAGGTTGCTTTTGAGGTAGACAAAGAAAATACAAGTACATTGACAAACGCTGATCGCAACCGCAGTATTTCTACAAGTCCTGCGGTCATTAATCCGCGCGTGGAATTGCCGCTCGCTCCCCTTCGATGATTGCTCTTGAAAATATTGCACTGCTAAACATCGATTGCCGATTTTCTCACATTTCAATGGAAATTTCTTTAGCAGATTTCGATCGGTTTGAGTCGACTACAATTGTTTCATTCGTGCTATTGGCAAGCTCGTAGAATGCCGATACATCTTTATATTACTCGTAGTACGAGTATCGCAGCAGATAGTAAAGTAGTTTTTCGTAGGCAGAAGGAGAATAATTCAGCTATGTAATGTTTCTTTAGGTTTAGATCCGTTTAAAAGTAGTTTTATTTCATCAGCTATGTAGTTTTATTATTCGAAAAATAAATACTGTTTTCGATGAATAACTATTGTGATTTTGTTCTATATTACGATCCGCTTGGTGTAATGGTAAAGATGTTGGACACAGGACAAACATTTGTGTGCATGAACATGTGTTATATCTATATCTATAAAACTCAAAGGTGACTGACTGACATAGTGATCTATCAACGCACAGCCCAAACCACTGGACGGATCGGGCTGAAATTTGGTATGCAGGTAGATGTTATGACGTAGGCATCCGCTAAGAAAGGATTTTGATTAATTCAACCCCCAAGGGGGTAAAATAGGGGATGAACGGTAGTATGTAACTTGGTCATTTTTTTACCGATCGGCTTGAGACTTTGCATTCATAGAGCTACTATGACGTAGGCATCGCCTAATTAATCAGATTGATAAATTCCAACCCCCAAGGGGGCAAAATAGGGGATGAACGGTAGTATGAAACTTTGTCAATTTTAAACCTAACGGGCTGATATTTTGCATATGTCGCAGTAAGATAGATAAAGCCGTAATATAGTTATATCCCTAGGGATTTAATTATATACCGTAACATAGTTATACGAAAGCGATTCATTACTATCTCACTAGGAATATAGTTATAAAACAGCCCAAGTTTAGTGATATACTTATATTACTAGATTAAGTTTAGTGAAATAGCTTTCGGAGTGTTGTCAAAAATTGTCGCGCTTTGTTGTTAAACTGAATGATGTCAATCTACACGTTATTTGTAAATAGCATGCAGAAGTACTACTCTGACGGAAGTAGGTTAGAAGAGCAAGGCGGGAGCAGAGCTCCCGCCTTGCTCGTGGTTATTTTTTTTTTAAACCCTTAAAGAATATTTTTATTTCTCGAGTTGTTATAACACTGAACTTAATCTAGTAATATAAGTATATCTCGGTATATAATTATTTCCCTAGGGATATAACTATATTACGGCTTTATCTATCTTCCTGCGACACATACATAAAGCTACTATGACGTAGGCATCCCCTTTTAAAGATTATTTGAAAAATCCACCCCTAACGGGAAAAATAGGTGATAAAGAAACCAAAATCCACGCGGACGAAGTCGCGGGCGCCCGCTAGTGTATCTATAAACTTGTCTAGAGAATAGAGGTAAACAAAGAAAATGCAAGTACAAAGACAAACGCTGATCGCGACCGCAGTATTTCTACGAGTCCTGTGGTCATTTGTCCGCGCGTGGAATTGCCGCTCGCCCCCCTTCGACGATTGCTCTTGAAATTATTGCACTCCTAAACATCGAGTGCCGATTTTCTCACATTTCAATGGAATTTTTTTGAGCTGATTTTGATCAGTTTAAATCTTTCATTTATTTATTTATTTATTTATTTATTCATTTATTATTTCTTACAAGCTAACAGATGAACAACATCCAAAACGCTTACAAGATTAATCAATTAAATAACATTCACATTCATGTAATAATCTATCCAAATCACAAAGTCCTACTTAAATTTAATACAATCAAATAACATTATGTCATAACATGCAGAGGATACAATATTCATAAATTAAAATACAAAACGACAAAAAGAAAAAAAAAAAGTAATAAGTATATAAGAATTATAATAATGAAATACAATAATAATTAAAAATGTCAATAATAAACTCACAATGTCAAAAATAATAATTAAAAATTAAAAAAAAGTCAATAATAAAAGACAAAATATATCATAATGTCGATGTGCCAATATATGAAAATGTCAATGTCAATGAGTGCTAATGTCATTTAGAATTAACCTAAAAGAGATGTCCCAGAAATGTATGAAGCCTCGGCCTGGACCATGTACGCTATACCTAAATATAGGCGAATAAGTGTACTACAGTTTTAATTAATCCAATTCTTATGGAAAACCTTAGTTTTTTGGCTGAAACAATAAATTAAACCACAATATTGCAACTCAGTACAATATGGCGGAGGACGCATCCATAGAGTAAAGTAAATATACCAAGACGCATCTTTGAAACTTGAATGACGTTCATGTCGTTTATCCGTCAGTTTATTTTTGTTTTGACAGTATGCAGTTTATTTCACGAAGTATTTATATTTTTAGGTTACAAACGACCTGAAAAGGCTGGGGTCAAAGCTGTAAATCCCAGTAAAGAAAAAAATTACAGTTGCCATCTTTACGAAGTAAAGTGAACAATTATGAATTTGATTTTATTTTTATGCCACTAAACTACGGACCAAAAATGTTTTATTGTATTTTTAATGGAAATAGCAATATTTTACCGATTTTTTGGTACCACGTACATGGTGCGGGCCTGGGATGGGACATCTCTTTTATTATACAAATGTCCCAGTTTATCAGCGAAAAGATCAATGTCGTTGTGCTGGGCAAGTATGTCTCCGATAAGTCGCAGAACGCGGTTGGTGGGTGCTCGCCGCCCGCGCTCGGTGCGCGCAGCGGGCCGCTCCAGCAGACGAGGCAAGCGGCGCGGAGCCACCTGTACTCCAGATTGCATTGACAGGTTCATAGGGACGCAGATGCGAACTCGCTCTAGTATATGGGGACTATCAATTTTGTTATGTATTATAGCCAGATATAGTGCGGTTTGAGCTAGCGACCTTCTGAGTTTCAGCGTGTCCATGTCAACCATACCCGAAACGAATAGAGAGGGATATAGATAAGGATAGTACCCGTATTGTTTTTTATATAACCAGCGGGCAAACTTTCGTTGGATTTTCTCAACATTAAGAGCATATTTCTCTTCATAGGGGTTCCAAATAACTGAACCGTATTCTAGTTTGCTACGTACGTATGCATTGTATAATACTCTTGCAACCCCTATGTTATCAAACTGCGATGATGTTCTCATGACAAACCCTAATGTTTTATGAGCAGACTTACACATTTTGGTGATATGCATGTGAAAGTCCAATTTGCTATCCAATACTAGGCCTAAATCTCGAATTTCATATACTCTATCCAAAGGAACGTCCAATAATTTATAATAAGATGTCAAGGGTTGTAATTTACGAGAAAATGTTATTATTTTACATTTAAGATTATTAAATGGGAGGTGGTTGTCTTCGCTCCACACTGAAACTGCGTTAATATCCCTCTGCAGTGCCTCCATGTCGGCCTCAGTTTGAACACCTAAACTTAGTTTCAAATCATCAGCAAACAAGAGGCACTCCGATGTCAGAACAACTTCTGGTAGATCATTAATAAATATAATGAACAGCAAAGGTCCCATAGTACTGCCCTGACTCACTCCTGACCTCGTATAGTATTCACCAGATTGGTATCCGTTTAACCGTACGAATTGACAACGATCACTTAGATAGCTGGAGAAAAATTTAAGGAGATGTGGCGTGAATCCTATAATTGCCAACTTTTCCAACAGTTTATCATTATCCACCAAGTCGAATGCCTTTTTAAAGTCGAAGTATGCCGAGTCAACTTGCTTTCGCATATCCATTTGACAGCAAATATAGTCGACATGGGCAACCAAATTGGTAGTGGTTGAGCGAGCGCTACGAAAACCATGCTGATTGTTAAGTCGACTACAATTGTTTCTTTCGTGCAATTGGCAAGCTCGTAGAGTGCCGATACTAATCATAGTACGAGTATCTCATCAGATAGTAAAGTAGTTTTTCGTAGGCAGAAGGAGAATAATTCAGCTATGTAGCTTCTATTCGAAAAATAAATACTGTTTTCGATGAATGACTATTGTGATTTGGTTCTATATTACGAGTATACCCGAAAAACTTTTCTAGAGAATAGAGGTAAACAAAGAAAATACAAGTACATAGACAAACGCTGATCGCGCCCGCAGTATTTCTACGAGTCCTGTGGTCATTTGTCCGCGCATGGAATTGCCGCTTCGCCTCCGACGATTGCTCTTGAAAATATTGCACTGCGAACCGACTGCTGAACTTCGATTGGCGATTTTCTCACATGTCGAACTTTTCTTCATTACATTTCAAGCGGTTATAGTCGGTTTAAATGCTGGATCCTGTAATACTTGTAAGGACGTCTGATGCCTGATGTTGAATTTCGGTTTTGTTCTTTCAGTTGATGTTCAAGTAGGACATGAAGCATTTTGATGTATATGGGAAAGGGTTTTATTGCAGTTTTATTTTTAAAAAACATAGTTCGTTGAAAAAATTAGATCGTTTGTTAAGATTAAAATGTTAGGAAGTTAGCTTTAAAAAAAAGCTTTGATTTTTGAAGCATTCCTGACTGTTTTTGGACAGCTTAAAATATCCGAAAAGTTCATTTTACGAGTAAACATCGCAAATTTTCTGTTGTGTATTGTTATGTATTTTTCATTTAAAATCTTTTACTATTTAATACTAAGTGAGAAAAAAAATTGAAAATATTTTTTCAGCGCGAGTTCTGCGGTCCTTTGTCCTGATTCGCAACCTCAATTCCACGATCGAATTGCCATTCCGCAAGTTCGCTAGCTCCACGGTTTGCTGTTAAAAATATTGCTCTGCGAAACGGTTACTTCAATTGGCACTTCTCTTACACTTTATACGAAATTACGATGGTTGTTAGTGTAGAAAATATCTAAACGACAAATTCCCTTTTGATGGAAAGGTTTACAACAGAACTTGTCCAGAAAAAGGTTTAAGCGAGTAGGAAAACAGTTTCAGGCTTAAAATTGTGTACAACCTACGAAATGATCTTTAAAATATTGGAACGCCGCGCAGACTATTTCAATTGGTACTTTTCTTACACTCTGTACGAAATAGCGATAGAATTCGCAACAGTTGTAACTGCGGAGAATCTCTTTATTAGCTTTCGAGAAGGCGGTTGACTACAATGTTGTAGATCCCAAAATGTGCGCGGACTCTGGAGAAGCTGTCTTGCATTCTTTGTGGAAAATAATGGAGCTGAATCTTCTCTGCATCATTAAATAGCACCGTTTATAACATAATGCATTAATAATTAAATTGTAATTAATTGTTTTTGTAGGATGACAAATCAGTTTTAACTTGACTTGTGCACAAATATTTAAGTCACAGGGACGGGCGTTTGATTTACTCGTAGTTAGCTTTTATTAAACAAACATAATGCAATAATTATTCAATGCAGAACTTGGCTTAAATATTCTTCAACACCGTCAACTATTAATAGTTTATGAATTCATACCAATAATATGTTAGATTTTAAGAACAATCGTAATTTCAATAAAATTTTACAGTAACATAGAAAACATTGTCACACACGCCGGTCAAAGAAAGTGCCAGCCAGTACAATTAAATCTTTTAACTATCCTTTTCTCATTACTGCTGAAAACAATTCCATCTTAACAACACAATCTCCTCGCAAACGGGAAGCTAAGTCGACTCCGGGAACTAAACCAATTCTCTTGACGAACTAGATGTTATCAAATCTTGCCTAGGAACGTTGGGGTCCGCGAACTCTCGTACTCGGTCTTCTACGACTATAACTCGAGTTCGCGAACCTAATTGTCCGAACTCCGGACAACACTGTTGACTTTCCGAGTCTCGGACAAGTTGGATGTTCTCATCTGCGGGATATGACGTAACGCAGTTTACCGAGTGTGTTGCAGTGTCACTTGAACCAGATATTCGGTTGAGCGCTCTATATTAATGCGTTGTCGGAGATCCGGCAATTCGTACAATGAATTTCTTTAATATTGTCCTTTACTATAACATACTTTAATTGAAGTGACACCTTGCCTATGTAAAAAGAGACAATCGGTTGAGCGTTCTATATTAATACGTTGTCAGAGTCCCGGCAATTCTTACAATGAATTTCTATAATATTGTCCTTAACTACTAGGTACTTTATTTAAAGCGACACCTTGCCTATGTAAAAAGAATAGACAATCTAGTTTCATGAAGCTAAGACTAAAACTTCGAGTGGAATATGGTCAGTTCTATTTGCAAAATTAACTTAATTCCCGGAATCTGAAAGTAAGTAATTAAACACTAGTAAAAAACTGGTGGGTGCTAGATACCTGCTCCAGTCAAAGCAAAAAAATTCCACATGTATCAGTGTGACAACGTTTATGGGATAACTAACTTCAAACCACGAACCAAACTAGCATTTAAAAACTACCTAAGGTGCTCTAGTTTAAATTGGCTATCATAAACAACCTGACGTGAACTAATCGAAACCGTCCAGCTCAGTCTTACACCCTGGCCACAGCCCACAGCGGTGCGACTTGCGATGCGTCTTGCGCCGGCGAAAGTGGCGAGCGAATAAAACAAATAAAGTAAATTGTATGAAGCATGCCACAGCTATCGGCGGCGAGATGCGCGACTATTGCCGTAAATCACGTCGCCGGCCTCATCGCACCACACGTCGCGTCGCTCGTCGCCGTAGCTGTGGTTAGACCCTTAGGCAGTTGCGTGCTTCAACTCGTTAGAGAATCCTTTAAAAGCAAGCGCAAGTAGCGACGCGGGATTACAGGCTTACACCGATCATGGGGTAGCTTTAACTGACGTTTCATTAATAGTTAGTATTGTTTTGTCAAGTTTGAGGAACTACATTTCGCAAATAGAATACCGACGGCGAATTGTAAAACGAATACAGCGGCGGTCACGTGTATGTAAAAAATAAAATTGTCCTGGGGACCAAGGAATAGAAATAATAAAAAATAGTATAAATAGTATCCTAGTTAATTTAATTTTTCCATGGTTATATTATGATGTAAAGGACTAGATATTATACACATTTTTACAATGTATACTTTCCAGACTTTTTCCAATAACTTAAAAAAGCGTAAAAAAACTATAAATTAGAACCGTAAAAATCAAAATAAATATTATAAAATACTAATAGCATATAGTTATTTTCCAAAAGTGTAAAATGTAACAAATGTAACTGGGATAACTTTATTAGCATAATTGTTTTTGTAAAGTGCAAAGGTTGTTGAGCGAAACAACCCTTAACACAAGTGTATTTAATACTACTTACTAAGGGTGTTTCAACAAATGTCTGTAATGTTATTTATGTTAGTAAAAACTTTTTTATTTTATTTTTTATTTCTAGTTGGTTAAAAAATATTCCCGCAACGTATGAGACGTTGAAAAAAATTTCGAGCTACGTTTATTTTATGCTAAGGCTAATGCTTAAATCGAGAACTACAATTCAGTTCACTACCTCCTTATTTTTTATAGCACAATCACAGTGGCATACAATTTTAGCCGCTATTTTGGCCAGCATTTCAATAACAAGACTTCGTTTCTTTTTTCTTCCTAATCTTAATGAATTTGCACAAAATGGCTTCTTGGACTGTCACGGTATTAAAAAATTAAGAATACATTCATTCATCTTCCTGCCCTTATCCCACACTAGGCGGGGTCGGCGCAACACGTCTTCTGCTTCCACTCGCTCCTATCAGCCGTCAACTCTACATTCACTCCTTTCACGTCCATATCATACTTCACGCAATCCATCCATCTCTTTTTTGGTCTTCCTCTGCTCGTCTTTCCATCCACAGTCATATTTATCACTCTCTTTGTGACATGCCAATCTTCCCTTCTCATAACATGCCCATACCATGCCAGCCTTGCACTCCTGATCTTCTCTGTTATTGGTGCTACTTTCAGGCTTCCCCTTATATACTCATTTCTAATTTTATCCAGCCGGGTTACTCCACACATCCATCTCAGCATTCGCATCTCGCTTGCATGCACCTTTTTCTCGTCCATCTTTTTCATTGCCCAGCATTCAGATCCATACATTACAACAGGTCTGATGACAGTTTTGTAGATTTTCCCCTTAAGTTTAAGGGGCATCCGTGCGTCACAAGTTGTTCCCGAGACCTGTCGCCACTTCATCCATCCTGCATTCATTCTATTTTTTACATCACGTTCGATATCGCCATCGTTCTGGATGAATGAGCCTAGGTACTTGAAATCCGAACAGACTGGAAGGGATACACCATCTAAGGCAATTCCGGAAAAACTGGAGGCGGAAGCGAAATCGCAAAACAAATGTTCCGTTTTAGTGCGGCTGATCTTAAGGCCCACTCTCTCCAGCTTTTCCTGCCATTTTCCCAGTCTGCTCTGTACCCCAGCTGCATCTTCCCCGACGAGGACAATGTCGTCGGCAAACAGCATACACCAAGGTGCCTCCTCCTGTATGTCCGATGTTAAGGCATCCATTACCAGGAGGAACAAGTAAGGGCTTAGCGCCGATCCTTGATGTAAGCCTACCGCCACACTGAACTCGTCGGTAACTCCGGCAACAGATCGAACGTGTGTACGCGCTCCTTCATACATCGCTTGCACAAGCCTAACATACTTCTCAGGTATTCTCTTCTTTCTTAAAGCCCACCACAGAACTTTTCGGGGAACCCGGTCGTACGCCTTTTCTAAGTCGATAAAAACCATATGGAGGTTTTTATGCGCACGACGATATTTTTCGCAGAGTTGTCTTAATGCGAAAATTGCATCCGTTGTTCCCCGTCCTGGCATGAAACCAAACTGATTCTGGGTGATCTCACTTTCTCCTCTCATTCTTTTATCAATCACTTTCTCCCAAACCTTCATACTATGTGACATAAGCTTTATTCCTCGATAGTTGCCACAGTCTTGTACATCACCCTTGTTTTTAAAGATGGGCACCAGCGAACTGCTGCGCCACTCATTTGGGATCGCCTCTTCCGTTAACAACTTATTGAAGAATAAAGCTAGCCACTTACATCCATCTTCTTTCAAAACCTTCCATGCTTCTACTGGTATTCCATCTGGACCTACTGCTTTACCATTTTTCATACCTTTTACTGCCATTCTTACCTCATCCGTGCTCACTTCATTGACCAAACCAAGATCGCATGGTAAACTCTCAAGTTCACCAGCCCAGTCATTCTCTTCATTCATTAGCCTTTCGAAATATCCCTTCCAACGTTCTTTAATCACTCGGTCATCTGTTAGAACTCTTCCACAATCATCTTTTACGCACTTAATGTATGCTATGTCTTTTGCATCCCTTTCTCGCGCTTTTGCTAATCGGTAAAGGTTCTTCTGGCCTTGTGGACTTTCAAGGGATTCGTACAATTTATCTTGAACTCTACCTTTAGCAATAGCAACCATTCGCTTAGCCTTCTTTTTCGCATCATCATACATTCTTCTTTTTCCTTCTCTTACCACAGGGTCAACATCAGTGCATTTTTTCCAAATTTTAAATGCATCCTTCTTTTCTTTCAAAACCATTTTTACCTCTTCATTCCACCACCATGTGTCCCTATCAATGTTGCCCTTTCCTTTCGTTTCACCACATGTATCCTTTGCCACACTCCTTATACACGTAGCCATTTCATTCCAACATTCATTCACCGATTGTATTTTCATTTTATCATCCATCTCAATCATTTTGTCAATCACTTTTTTTCGAAATGCTGTTGCACAGTCCTCATTTTCCAGCATATGCCATCTTATTTTAGGTGGGGGCTTAGGTTTGTTGGCAATTTTATATTTTATATTAATTTCCATCAGAAGGAGTCTGTGTTGTGTGACAAGTGGTTCGCCTGGTATGGTTTTACAGTTTTTTACTGAAAAGGCGTTTTTCCTTCTGAGGAGAAAATAGTCTATCTGTGTGTTGTGGTTACCACTATTATAGGTAATAAGATGTTGGTCCCGCTTTTTAAAAAATGTATTTATTATGGCTAGGTCAAAAGCTGTAGCTGCCTGCAGCAGTGTTTCCCCTTCCGGGTTTCGATTTCCAAATCCCCATCCACCATGCACTCTATCAAACCCTCCTTTCGTTCTCCCTACATGCCCATTAAAATCTCCTCCAATAAAGATTTCTTCACTAGGTGGAATTCCCATCAATACTTCATCAAATTTCTCCCAAAACTTTTCTTTCACTACATCATCACATCCACTCTGCGGTGCGTATACACTCATTACATTTAGAACCACTTCGCCCAACATAATTTTAATTAATATTATTCGGTCATTCACTCTCGTAACATCCGTCACACATTTTTTAAATTGCTCATCTAGTACAATTCCTACACCATTTCTCTTCCCATCACTACCACTGTAAAAAAATTTGTATCCCACCCCAATTTCCCTAGCCTTGGTTCCCTTCCACTTAGTCTCTTGCAAACAGGCCACATTTATCCGTCGTCTCTCTAATACATCCGCCAACTCTCTTCCTCTTCCTGTCATTGTCCCCACATTCCAGCTTGCCATCCTCATTCTTACTTCCTTCTTCTCACTTCTCACTTCCCGGGCTCGCTTCTTACGTTGCCCCCACCCGGGCTGAGACAACAACCCTTGTCCACTTCCCACAGGGGCCGGGTGCTGCCCATGCGCGTCGCCTCTGGGGTACGCCCTAACCCTATCACTCAACAACATAGTATCTCTCATTCTCATGTTGCTGTGGTTTTGGCTATGGGTTTTACGGCCGGCCGCCTGCCTGACACCAACCCTCCTTGGGAATGCTGTTGACGGTGGATGACCCACACCGTAAGGGAGATCCATATTTGCTGGATGTAAGTGCAATGGATCTGGTTTTCCTTTAGTCGCCTTTTACGACACCCACAGGATGTGATGGGTTAGCCCTATTCTCTACCGGGGACTACACGGTACTCTACCGGGGACTACACACATTAAGAATACATTATCATTCAAAAAAAGAGAAGTAATTAAATATTTACTTAAAAGCTACGCAGGGAACAATGGACCACAAGTGTCGCATAGAGTGTTTGAGCATTAAGTTATTTTGTACGAGAGGACAGCCCGCCGTTTCTCGGACATTACCCACTTGAATTACGTTCATGTTCACAAAGCAAACACTAAGTGTCTTGGGTTTTGCAATGAAGTCTTGTAGACTAAACACATTAGATCTGATGTTTTCGAGATTCATCATCATTTCATAAAGCGGCTATATATTTCATGGCGCTGAAACTTTTGCGTGGAACGACCAAACGTTTACATATAAGTAATAATTTATTTATTAACTATTTGGTACACAGACATGGTCATTACATAACGATAAACAGATATTCGTAAAACAATTTTTTTTTATTTTTTTATTTAAGACTAAGCTAGCACTTGACCACAAAGTTGCCTGATGTTAAACAACTATGTGGTCTACGATGGAGCGTGCTTGCTCAGGAAAAGCCCGTTTATTCTGGCCTTGAAGAGCCCCAAGTTGTAATGTGCAGGAAATACAGATCTCGGCAGAGAATTCCACTCCCGCGCAGTCCGTATCAAGAAGGATGAAGCAAATCGCTTCGTTCGTACGCGCGGAATCTCCACTGTATACGGATGAAGTCCCTGACCGAGTCTAGTAGTTCGATGATGGAACGGAGCTGGCGGAACCAAATCGTGCAGCTGAGCAGCACACTCACCAAAGTGGAGTCTGTAAAATACGGAGAGGCAAGCAATCTTTCTACGATGATCGAGGCTCTGCAAGCTCTCGATCAAAGTATCATCACCGATAAGCCTCATCGCACGCCGCTCAATAGAGTCCAAAGCAGCCAGCTGGTATCGAGCAGAACCATCCCAAAGATGGCAGCAATACTCCATGCAAGACCGAACTTGAGCTTTGTACAGGTTTAGAAGCTGTTCCGCAGTGAAGTAGCGCCTGACTCTGGAAAGGATCCCGAGCTTTTTAGAGGCAGATGCTGCCATAGACTCTATGTAGCTCCCAAAGTTAAGGTTGGAAGATAATTCCATACCAAGGAGCTGTAGTCGGTCAGATAGGGGAACAGATACGCCACGAAAAGCGGGAGTCATCCGAAATGTGCTCTTTTTGGTGGAAAATAGACACGCCTGCGTTTTGGTGGGGTTAAAGCTGACTAAATTGGCATCTCCCCAGTCTGAGACAATCTGGAGAGACTGATTAATCCTGCCCACCATATCTGATCTCAGAGTCTCAGTTTCACCGCTACCTGCACGTGCATTGGACAAGTATCTCTCGACTACCGTACTATCGTCAGCATACCCCAGAATTCCGGGAGTAGCCAACAAGTCATTAATGTTTAGCAGAAAGAGCGTAGCCGAGAGAACAGATCCCTGAGGGACGCCAGCATTTATTTCAAGCGAGTCGGAGGTGAACCCATCAACAACTACTCTAATGCGACGTCCAGTCAGAAAATCTTTGATCCAAGCACAAACTGCAGCGGGGATCCCATAGGAGGGAAGCTTGCTAATAAGGGCATCGTGCCAGACCTTGTCGAAAGCCTTTGATATGTCCAAGGACACAGCAATGGCCTCACCATGGTTTTCAATAGCCTCGCTCCACAAATGCGTTGCGTATATAAGAAGGTCCCCAGTGGACCTACCTTTTCGAAACCCGAATTGCGAATCACTGAGGAGATCGTTACCTTCTAAATACGCAAGCAAGCGGTTATTAATTGTACGCTCCATTACCTTACAGAGAATGGAGGTTATGGCTATTGGTCGGTAATTTGAGGGGTCCGCACGGCTACCCTTTTTGGGCACAGGCTGCACGTTGGCAAGCTTCCAGGACTTCGGAACTGATCTGAACAATGATCTGAAAACGGTTCCATAGAATAAATACCCAAAAAAATTTTACAACAAAGTTTCAAAAATGAAAATTTTATTGAATAAAATCACTTTTAAGCGGATAAAATCGCGGTATAAATAAAACTACATATTTAAACGGAAACCCTAAATTCCTTTTTCTGGATCCGTAATCACGAAACAGGCGCGTAAACCTAAGAAAAAAAATATCAAAACTTGACTTCAATCTGACAAAAGCTTGCAATATTTTTTTTCTATAGTATGGCCCTATTGGCACAAGGAAAGTCAATTCGGATCAATTTTACTTGGACCAATCGTCGAAACCTTATCGCCAGTGCTAACAATAACTATACCTATCACAACACTGACAACAACATGGGAATCTCCACCAGAATCAGCAAAGTTGACTTCATTCTCTCGAAACACCTTTATTTGCCAGCGTTTTAACAAAAACAAAGCTTCGTAAATTTCACTCGGGTCCCAAATCTCAGTACAGACCTCCCTGTGGACAGAATGAATTATTAAAAGGTCCCAAGAAAAATTCCGAGGCAGTACACGCCTAACTTTTAAATCCGACCACTTAGAACTTTCTGGAATGTCCCGAATCTGCAAATAAGTCGACTATGGGCTTATTTACTTACGAAATCTCACAGCAGCGCGGGTTGGAGGCTTTCTTTAATGCGGCTAAGTTTCGAGACGTGATGTCACGACTTGAAAGCAAAATGTGTGAATGAATTTTTACACTTTCAACTTTTTGTTAATAAGATAAGATGAACACTCGTAGATAAAAGCACTCATATTATCATTCATACAAGTTTGAGTAAAGTGAATTATTTTAAAAATAGTCACTTATTAAAATGTTCAATGAAGAATTATTAAACACCAGAATAATCAATTTATCAATAACAACGCAAAAATAAACAAATTCGAATCCCAAAAGACTAACAATCTGTGAGTTTTGTGTAAAACATTATACTGTATCAAATAATCATTCTTCAACAACTAAGGCTTAATGTTTACAAGTGACTGCCCTCTATTCAATTACAACGCCTCATGGTAAAAGCAAAAGATGGCTGAACACAAAACAAAATAATCAATTTAATAACTCTTAATTAATCTTGTGTTTCCGAACATTCGAATGTAAATTGGACGCGTTCTATTAAACGTGGAACTACATCAGACAATAAAACAATGATTGCAGTAAGGCTGTGTAGAGTGTTACTTGTGAATATTTATTTTTCTAACATTAATGCAAAAACGCATCGTTGCTGATTTTGGACTACCTTTCATCTAATTAACTCATCATCATTATTCTCGAGCTTATCCCGGTAGCACCTCAAAGCTTAGGGTACGCTACGACTATGATCTTGAATTGTCCAGCCTGGCTATTAAAATGGAGCGACTGTCGTCTAACCTCCGTAACTAACCTCCGTAACGGCTAAACGTCTAAACTGACAAAACCAATAACACATAGTAAAAGTGGTTCCCGCGGGATTCGAAGCTATGATCTCCATAATTTTTGATCGCAGCGCTCTAACCACTTCACCACAGAGTTACGGAGGCAATCTCAAGCAGTTATACTATATTATATGTATTATATGTAAGATATCTCACTGTCTTCCACTCCTCTATATCCAAACGGCACTATCGATTCCTCGCTTGCATCCATCCCGATATTAATTTATAATTTGAACAGGAATTTCTGAATTCCTGACGTGCGGGGACGACATTATCGGCTGTCGATGTTAAAACATACCGACAATTCGCTGCAATTTCATCTGTGGCCGAGATATCGCCGCAACAGAATGTAATACGAATATGTATGTATGTATGTACGTATGTCGGTGTTGAAGTCCATTTTCACAAGCTAGTTGCATTTTGACAGTTATTATAGAACAATTTTTGACGATGGGCCCGTAGGTCTAGTGGTCAGAGACCCTGGCTACAAAACCAAAGGTCGCGGGTTCGAATCCCGCTGGGGGCAAATTTTTGTGTTTATAAAAGTATTTAATTATGTCTATCTGTTCCCCATTTATTATTATTATTTTTTTTTTACTTGTCACACGGTGTACAACGGTGTTTTAATATACATACTCATTGTCCAGAACTTTTACACTGAAAATACAAGTGGTTGTTGGTATATTCTAGTGGCTGTTCGGGATAACTAATGAAGCCGCGCTCATTAATTAGAAATTATTTTAACGGACCTCGGTAAACAATAACTTCGGCATTCATCACGTATTCGGTTACCGGCCGCATATAAAGTTTATTGGCTTCTGCAAAAACCAAGCATTGTGATTCCCTAGAATGTTCAATAATCTGTTGTGGAAAATATTTTCATTTCACATCTGCGTTCGAATCATCCATGATTGGCGTTTCAATTTTACCAGTAGAATGCAATTACAAGAGCGTTGCGATTTTTGGAAAAGCCATATTGATTGTTAGGTTTTTAATAATAAATAATAATAATAAAATCATTTATTTCCATCACAAATATGAGCAACCTTCAAGACTAGAGTGAACAGGTATCAGGCAAGCGTGCTTAATCTTAGGCCTCATCTACACTTTCCATCAGGTGTGATCGAGGTCAAAAATGTAAGCTTATCTTAATTTCAAAAAAACCCTTCCCTACATTTTTTTTCTGAAAACAAGTACGAAACGAAGATGACTCCTTCGCAATTATTTATCTTTTAGAAGTCTGACGCGCACTGGTATTATTATCAAAAACACCCTACGCACCTGTTAGCTAGCTGCCAGGCTCTTGCCAAGCTTTAGGACATCTAACCCTGGAACCTATTCACCTAGTACACCGGGCGTTTTCTGCCAGTAATTCACGCATTTCCGAATTCCTCTTCACACCGTCACTACGTGTAGCCGTCATACGGGACGCGCTTAATGCTATTCAAACCCGCGTACATGATAATGGAATTGAGAGCGTGTCGTAATTTCGCAAAGAAGGATTTTATGTGCGGGAATTTTTGAGGTACAATATTATGTTGTGCGCTGTACATCTCAATTTTGGTACTAGAGGGAGTACGAATGAGGAGCTATGAATGTTATAGCAATATCATTAAATAGCTCCAGTATGTATCAGTATGAATAATATAATTATGTCAAATTATTTGTTAAGCTATACTCGATGCTTGAACCTGTCTTCGACTACAATCGTTTCTTTCTTTCACTTGCTTAGTCATCTGTGTTTTTAAGTAATTTGAATGATGGTGTTTGGAGTTGTGGTCAAAAAATTTACTACTAGACCAAGAGGTCGCAGGTTTGATTGGCCTGGTCTGGGTGATATATGAATTACCTATTTAGGTATATTTGTAATACCACTGTGAATCTGATATGTGCAACACAAGTGTAAAAACGGAGTCAGATCAATGTATGTGATGTTTTGAGATATTGCTTTATTTATTCAAGAAACAGCCTTATTGGTTTGTCAATATCTTAATAAAGCAGGCGGAGGATGTGCTTAGTCGAAAGTTTGACTAATGTCAAACTTTAGGGTGAGCACGTCCTTTGAAATTACTTATACGAAATTTCATTTTACGATAGCTACTGTACTGTACCGTACCATGGTTAATGACGGAAAGTTTCGTAACCCGTCTGGACATAAAACACTGTGTTTTAAGTTACTAAAGTGTTTAATTGAAAAATTCTGCCTCAAACTCTGCTAAGGAAAACAGGTTATTAAATATACTAAATCATGCTGAAGAGTTTGTTTATTCGTTTGTTTGTTTGAACGCGCTAATCTCAAGAACTACTGGACCGATTTGAAAAGTATTTTTGTGTTGGATAGTCTATTTGACGAGGAAGACTTTCTAGGCTATAGTTTATACCTATATGTGCGGAAACCGAAATCCACGTGGACGCGACGGTCGCGGGTCTACTAAATATGAGAAGCGGGACTACTAACTAAATATGATTAAATATGAGGTACACGGAATACCAATGGACCGCCCTTGGACTCCTATGTCTAAGAGCAAACTGCGATAGGCTGATGATGATGAGTCATATGCTTACTAACTCGCGTATTAGCAATAGCACGCCATTACCCTTGGACATCAGTGAGCTGCAGACGGTTATACAGAATACCAATGGACCGCTCTCGGACGCCTATATCTAAGAGTGGACTGCGATATTTTGATGATGATAAGTTATACACTAATTGATTCGCGTAATAACAATAGCACGCCATTACCCCTGGTCATCAGTCAGCTTCAGACTTCAGACCGCCCTTTGACGTCTGTGTCTAAGAGCGGACTGCGATCCCGACCATGATCCAAATGGTCTGGTTTCCCTTGTAAGGGTCACGGAGGTCAGACGACAGTGGCTCCATTGTAAAAACTAGGCATATGATGATGAGTTATATGCTAACTAATTCGCGTTTTAGCAATCATCAGTGAGCTGCAGACGGTTATACAGAATACCAATTCGATACGACACGTGCTCGTGAAAGGGCGATGCCACAATAGAATTGATGCGTTGAATTTGTGACGACAATTCGGAACGCTGTTAGCTACAAATGCCTATTCTGTAGAAGGCATTTTGTAGCTATCTATTTTGTGGCAAGTGTAAGTGTTGTGTTGTAAAGTACTGTAATAAGGACTGCTGTAGCGTAGCTATAGCAGTCCTCGTTACAGAGATTTTTTTGAAAGTCAACCTGTTAAGGTAGCAGTTACTGAAAATATGAAAACTGAAACCTCCACTGAACTGAACAATCCACATGGACAATTCAAAATGACTGGATAGATATACCAAAAGAAATAAGGACAGACATTGTTTATCTCTATTAGAAAAAACGGAATGTTACAAGATAATTCAGCTAGTCCATCTAGTGATTTGGGCTGTGCTCGATAGATTACTATATCAGCCAGTCAGTAACCTAATCACCTTTGAGTTACATATTGTTCAGATTCTCCCACCTAAATCTATTTCTCTATTTCAAAAATCTCCAACAACTTTTTTATATAAGCACATTCCCTCCATCTATATTTTACACGTCTACAGCAAATAAAATAGTATACTTCAAGGTGCACATAGAATTGTAAGAATAAGGCATTACAGGGTAGGAGAGCGATAAATAACATGTCTTACCGACGACGCGACGGAATGCGCCCGTGACACACTGCACGAGATCTTTATTGCGTTTCTGTCACGGGTTTAGATAGGATAATATTCAGTGTATTGTCAATGATTGACTTGTTTCCTTGATTTATTTATATTAGGCTTTAGAAAAGGTGCAAGTAAGGTTTCACTCTGAAAACCATCGAAATTATTTATTTTATTAAAAAAATACGAGTGAATTCCTTTTGTGTGTAAGTTCTGGGTGTCTGTTTTTTTTTAAAAGAAAAGGCTCTTTATTATATACATACTGATCTTGCTTCAAGTTTTTCCGACTTTAAGACATATAGGTTTCATTTAATGTTTTTTATAATTTACAGAAGTGCAAGGGTTTATACTTTACTAGTGGCCGCCCGCGACTCCAGCCGCGTGGATTTCTTTTTTTCGAAATAAAAAGTAGCCTATGTTCTGTCTCAGGGTCTAAAGATTGTCTGTACCAAATTTCATCAAAATCGGTTGCGAGGTTTAAGCGGGAAAGTGTAACAGACAGACAGACAGACAGACAGAGTTACTTTCGCATTTATAATATTAGTTGGGATAGTTGGGATGCTACAAGTAACATACTTTGCCTTAGAAAGGATGCTACAAGTACGTTACTTGTAGCATCCTTTCTAAGGCCTAATACAAAACAAGGCAACAAGTCAAATCTGAAAACTATCGAAAATATTTATTAATTTTAACTTACGACTGAATGCCTTTTGTGTGTAAGTACTGGGTGTCTATTTGTACTATTTTTTTAAAGGCACTTCATTTTTCACTTATTCATTCACATAAACCAACTAGATAGCATTTTTGCTATCACACAAGTTTCTAAGCTATTTGTCGTGCGTTTAAATGAATGTTTGATACTGACCGTTGTAAAAAAAATTAAGATAAACTGTCAGGAATTGGCAGCAATTTTTCTCTGTGTTTGCAATCAAACCAAAGCAAAAGTTACCGTTATAAAAATACATTATTGCATGTAGTGACAGGAACATAAAGCATCCTCCCGTAGGTGCAAGATGGGTAGTTATCCGTCGGACACGTCTGTTTTATTGGTCGCCGCACGTGGCAGAGCTATTAGGGTGAGATGCCAGCAAAGATAAGATGTGTGCTGCGGAGCGGAGATGCTAGCAGCCAATAGGATTTAAGCCTTTCGCTACACGGGTTACACGTGATCAATCATAGCTGGAAATCCTATTGGCTACTTACGACACAGCACACAACACACAGTTAAGCTTCGGTGGATTCCTCACCCTTATCGCTCAAATGTGACGACAAATGTTGCTTTTATGATATTTGTGTTATAACAACACAACTCACTGGTTATTCGGGGCGGTCAATTACTAAAAACGACAATATTATTGAATCACTCGTTTTAAGCCAGCGACAATGCACAAAACTAGTCAAGTCAACAAATCAATGCATCCATATAAAAATATATTATATTGCAAACTGTGCCAGGAACATAAAGCATTCTCCCGTAGGTGCAAGATGGGTAGTTATCCGTCCGACACGTCTGTTTTATTGGTCGCCGCTGCACGTGGCCGAGCGGCCATTACCGCCCGAATGTTACAAATGCTGCTTTTATGATATTTGTGTTGTGACAACATAATGAGTTGGTTGTTCGGGTGGTCAATAAACAATTGTTGTGGTAGTTATTCAACAAATCAAGTAACTTTTTAACATCTTAGTAGATCAATAATGATGCGGCTCGTAATATGTAGTGGTTAAGGGATCTATCTTAAGCTTGTTTATTATATTGGTAGGACTTTGTGATATTAGACAGATTGGATTCTGTTATGCGTATGTACACAAAATTAAGACTAAATATTACACTCACGACCTCAGGGGAGCTCGTATTGATATCCCAAGTATAATATCATTCAGATCAGCCTATAAGGCGAGACCCTTCAAAAACCAAATCGGATGCTGGTACAATGGATGGTGATATAGTTTTTGTACAGATAAGACTAGCCTTAGACACGAAACCTGAAAATTACATTAAAGACAATTAAAAATCATTCACAACCAAATTAAAACCCGTTATCCAACATCATGCCACAAAAACACCTATCAAATTATTAAAATCTTGACTCTCTGATCACTAAACCATCCCCAGAGACGATGTCCAGTATCAAGAAGGGAACGCTCGAGTGGAACTGTGAAAAACGATCCTCCACGAGACCCGCCCGTGATCTCCGGGACTTTGCGTCCTAAGTGGCGAGGCAATATTTGAGGATCCGTGGTGAAATTCAAATATTTCGAAGTTATTAATTATTCTTCTTTTTTCACCTCACAAGTAGCTCTGCTAATACATTTGGCACCATAATTGCCGACCTCGACTTCTTCCTCGTGGATTTCAGATTCCACACACAAATAGACTATCCAACACAAACATATTTTTACAATTTTATCCAGTAGTTCTTGAGATTAGCGTAATCAAACAAACAAACTCTTCAGCTTATATGAGTACTAGCGGCCGCCCGCGACTCCGTCCGCGTGGATTTCGATTTCCAATATCCTATGTGTTATTCTGATGTATAAGCTATATTGTGGTAAAGTTTCATTCAAATCCATTCAGTAGTTTTTACGTGAAAGAGTAACAAACATCCATACATCCATACATCCATACTTACAAACTTTCGCCTTTATAATAGTAGTAGGATAGGATAAATAGGGCAGTGCTGTGGAAATCCAAAAAGTTCAAATCCCACAATATAAACCACTTCCATCATCGTTTCTTATTTGTTTTCTCCAGTCAGCTCGAAACTTTCCCCATTTATACGGAACCATTAAATATTAGCTGCTTTCCCTCCCGTTAAAGGCGATCGCTATCGTCGTATGTAAAAATAAAATATGTGAATGTTTACCCTTTTCGGGCCACGTATGTAATAGCGCATTATTGTGTCATCAGCAAGGGCTATGCTGACGGAGATTGTTACGGCAGATGGCTGAACGGAAAAGGGAAAGGCCATTGTACTAAGCAGGTAGGTACCTATTTGTGGGACGAATATGACTATGAGGACGTTAGTGGCTTTTATAATGTCACATTATTGGTCGTTTTTGGTAAAACTTTATTGCTGTTTTTGTGCAAGTTTTGCGCTTTGAAATTATAATCAAAAGTCAACTAGTTGTAAAGGGGAATGGTGTTATAATTTTTTAAACAAATTCAGGTCTCTAAGAAATCTTTGCAGACAAAAAATAACACTACTCTCCACGCAGCGAAGTGATAATAAACTAATCCACGTGCAAATCCTGATGAATTTTAAACCACCGACTATTTCAAAGCCAGAAGACGGAAAAAATAAAAATACATAAGAAATACCTCTCAGACAGCACGTATCCCTCGCAACAACCAGCAGAGAACTTTAATACCCACACAATAAAGTATTAAATCGAACGAAACCCCGTTCACCTACAAGTGGTCGACTGCCAACATTTACATTTAGGTATTCAGTGAATACATAATGAAATACAGAGTGCCGAGGCGTAGACAAAAGAATATTTTTATATTAGGCATACCAAGCTACTGAATTTGGTTAATATGACAGAAAGAACCTTTATACATTTCTCAAAAATGCGCCTTAAGTTTATGTGGTTAAGGGTTTCGCTTTGTATTCGGTATTAAAGAAGAGGTCATATATGCATAGCGGGAATTCTTTTTTATAATGCCTTAACGTATATGATACCACTTAAATTATGATTAGGGGTAGATCTCAAGGACATGGAAGATGAAAAAGAGATTGTATGGCTCTCGTGGAAATTGCAATGAGGCGAAGAATGGGTGATTGAGCCTAATCTTCCAGGCGGAAATAGGCGCAGGTGTTTTTATGAATTCGTTGTGTGACTAAATTTTTGGAGCACGTTACTTCATATTCACTGTTTTAATTTAGTACGAGGCTTTACTTCCCTTAGTTCATATCGGCATGCTATTCTGTCGTAAGCCTTTATTTTATGTAAGGGGTATTTTTTACACAGCAAAACATTTGTATTAAGTTACGAAACCTCCCATTATATTATCACTTTAAATTCGCATTGAAGAACTCAAGTCATTAACAGCAAACATTTTGAATTTGTGGATATTCCTTTAATGGATGTAAAAATTAACATTTTTTGAATTTTTCATTTATCAAGAATTGAATAATATTCGAAATAAAATAACATGGAGAAAATTATATTATCTATCATTTATGTATATTATGTTTTAACTGTTTTCGAACTTACTAATGTTTTACATCCAATTAAAACCAATCCTCTACTACATCTCTTAAAACATTAATTATAACGGTCATAAAAACTAGTTTCACCGCAGTTTTATATTCGTCGAATCATCTCACTAAATATTAAGCTCCAACTTAACGTTTCAAACATAAAACGAACCAGTTCAATTTTTTATTGAATCTTAAAACTTGGTTCATTTAAAGCAGCGAACGCTTTTCAAAGACACCTTTAATTTGGTGACTAAAGTTTTCAGTAACTTAAATAACATTAAGTTAAATTCTTGACTATACAGCTTCTTTTAGTGCTGTTACGTGCCTACCTGTATATTTGAGATAATAATCAACACTTATTTTGTGGATGAAATATTGTATAATAACATTTTGACAAAATTTCAGGCTTTATATTTTTAGAAGTTGTAAAAGTAAATGCCTCTGTACGTCTGTATGTACTTTTGTTAAAAAAAAGTAACACTTTATTGTGCAATTATGTATTTACAAATTGTTACCCTCGACTTTGCCCGCGTTATCAAGATCCCTGATTTATTTCATGGGAGCATTCAAACAGGATAAAAAGTCTGAATCTTATCACCAAAGTTAGCCCATACCCTGTCTGCGTACCAATTTTCATCAAAATTCGTTCAGTAGTTACAGCATAATTGAAGGACAAACCTTCAAGCAAACAAACTTTCACGTTTTTTTTTATATTAGTATGATTACTTTAGTTTTTGAATTGTATGCAGGTTAAGAAAAACTTTTTATACAAGCACACATCGTATTCTTTTTTCCTCTTTAAATAACAATTATGTGTAATGCCTTCCCCTCATAAAAAAGACGCATTATACATGTGTGCTGACAGATCCTAAACGTCTATTTACCCGCGTTTCGTAAACATTGAGCCAATATAAAATGTCTAAATAACCATACATTTATTATATACAGTGCCAGTGCCAGAATTACACGTAGAAAATGTTCTTAAATTGAGAGAATAATACCCAACTGATGCGTATACCCCAGTTACACCCCATGGAATTCAACTTGTCGAAACAAAATTGTGTGGCGCGTGCTCCACTTATGTTTTAGGAATTTTTCCTCAATGTGTTTTTATCATAGCGTAGAAAGTACGCCATGATAATATGGCTGATGAATTTAAAACTACTTTTATTTCCTCAGCCATATATATAATTATAAAATCATCTTAACTTTGATTCTTTCTTCACCTGATGAAAAGAAAACATAAAAAAAAACTTTTAGCACCCATCCCCGACCATTTAGGCATTTTAAAGTTATAAATTCCATTACGTTCGAAATACTTTTTGGTCAGATTAATTTTTTTTCAATAAAACACAAAAACATAAACAAAATAATTAATTAAATATCTACATCCTCTAATTCTAAATAATATAAACAAAACAAAACAAAAAACAAAACAAAAATTTGAGCGAATAACAACCAATTACGAGAAAATCAGACCTATTCATAACCTGCAGAAAAACAATGTGAAGAATACTTGTCTAGGTCCTTCAAAGACTTAATGTCTATGAATATGTTGGTACTTGAACCACGTTACATACACAAAGTACATCTCGAGTACAGCTATGGAGTGCCAATATTACTAATTGACAATTAAGGAGCTTCAAGACTTCGGGCCGGGCTGCGGAAATCGGTCAAGTGGGCGAGAGAAGCGATTCGATGATATTTTCATAGTTCTACTCCTTGTTAGGAAAACGGGAAACCTGTTGAAACTACTTATTTCAAAGTACTTTTTACAGAAATGTTAAACACGTTTCAAGGAATACTTTGGTAACATAATAAATTTGTTTATTTGTACTTTCGACCTTCTCTAAATGGCACGAGTATGTAAGTAGTGCGTAAAAACTTTCACTTTACTGGAAAATTATTGCCATGGTGATTGCATACTAGTTTTAACTATGACTTGTCCATCGTACGTTATTAACATAGTAAATGGGTGATATCATGTTAAAGCTAGTTTGCATTAGTGTGTACTCTGGATATTAAAAAACTGACAAAAACGAAAACATGTTTACCTATATAATAAATTACCAAGCGTTCTCTCGCTGTCATTACCCCGTATACGCAAAGGCACACAAAATATGATATCATCTTTCTTAAATGCGGGCTTAATAGCTTCAATGTCGTTACGTTCAGGTGTGTCAGCAAACAGAGTACAGTATCGATATAACTCACTTAAGCTGAAAAGTGCCTTCGAAGCCTACGCTCCAATTAGCGTAATGCCCAATATTTTAGAGTACCCCGCTAACTGAAGAGGGGTCAAACTTGGCCGCTGCAAGTTTGCTCCGATTGATTATTATGAACATTTCAGCGCAAAATCAATATCGAAGTAAATAAAAAGAGTTGAATCTGGATTGGGCGCTCTTATTTTAAGCTTTACTTTTGGTCCTTCAAACCAGCTGTAACTACTGAACCGAATTCTCTATTTGTGGATATTCTTACGTTTTGTTTTAAACCAGTACATATTTTTAGTAATTTCATAAATAACCACCATAACTTAGAAGATGATTCATTATGGCGTGACAAAGTCTTCCAAATGAAAGGTTTTCATTCAACAAATCATTGAATAGAAACAACAAACAAAAACAAAGGACAATAAGCAACAGAGATTCGTGAATCATCAACAAGAAAGATGGCTGAAAATAACGTCTCGGAAAATCAACGTTTATAAATTTCACAAACCAGCTACTACTGAGGAAAATAGAACCTACCCGGCCCTCATTATCCTGAATGAGTGACATAATGACATGACGGTATGGGTCACTGTGAAGTATAATTTAGGCCTCTTAAATTTAATTAATTCCCGGGAATAATCAACGTTATGTTCAAATAGAGGGCATTGCCTTGAAGAAAACTTCCCTATTTGATACGGTTGAATATTATGGAAAACCGGTGTTACCTTATATTATTAAGTAATTTTGTTTAGTTAAATTTTCCAATAATCACACCGTAAAACGTGACAATCATTTCTGAAAAAAAAACATTGAGGATTAGAGTGTACGCTACAAATCCGCATATATTTTTTTTTTGCGAATTATGAAAAAGCTATTGTTTAGTTGGTAAAACTTTTGGGCAAGCATGATAACAGTTTAATCGATTAAGTAATATGTTTTTTGATATCGAGCACATCAAAAGCATGAACAAAAAATATTTCTTCGCTTCATAGAATTGTGTACGCTATGCATTTCTTTGAGATAATTTAGTGCTTTACATTAGAATGTAAATCTTACAAAAAATATTTGGTCTAGACAAAAACATACAGATTTTAAAACATAATGATGGCTCGTGGTAGTCATACCACGACAGATTTATGCTCTACGTGTTGGAGTTAAAGCATGTTTTCGAGTGATGTGTGCATTTGGAGAACCACATATTCTCAAAAATCGTAAAAGTGAAAATGAGCTAAGTTCAGCGAATCGTAAAATTTGAATGGATTGTTGTTTTAGTTTAAATCTGTGTATACCTAACCGGGGTAAAAACAAATATTTGGATCCATACATTATCAAAAATAATAGATATAAGCTGTTTCAGCAACGGAAGGTATATTTTTTTGTTTTGATTAATGCGTGAAGTTCTTGTCAGTTATGCAAATTTTAATAACGCAAGATTTACATTATTTCGTTGAAGATACTCGTTCAACTTTAACACCAAGAAGATGAAAAAATAACCCAGTCCCAACCCTAAATGATGCTAAGTTAAATATAAATTATACCGTAGCAACTGGCCCATAACAATACCGTGCACATTTCCATGGATTTGTGCACCGCATTATCGCCCTTCTATACTTCATCTAAGCGAGTTTCATTGTTACTCGTAAAAATGACATCATTCTCGTTTCTTGACTTGTGTAGGTACATAATATTATGGGTATAATTAGTGGTGGTGGTTTTGCTGCATCCGTGGTGTAGTGGTTAGAGAGCGCTGTGCTCAAAACCTCGGAGGCCGTGGTTCAAATGACGCGGGGACTATCTGAATCATAGTCTGGACCAACGGAAGAACCAACACTAAAATGATAGTGTACCCCGTGGGATTTGAACCCACGACCTCCGAGGTTTTGAGCACATCGCTCTACCCATCACACCACGGAGGCAGTCTTAACTTATCTATCTATAATAGTAATAAACGTTAACATCCTCGCCGGGCCTTACTAAATGCTTGGGAGGGCCTAATGCGTACTAAGGGGACGTAATAGACCCATACACATGGTTTAAATGGTAAGGCTAACTTAAGATCACAGTCATTCGGTGCTTTTCTTACGAAGAATGCAAAGCTGGGAATAGTTAGCGACGCAAATCGTGCGTATGGTAAATAGCAAATCTTTATTAATAAAATAAAGCTGAAGAGTTTGGTTTTTCATTTGTTTGAACGCTCTAATCTTAGGTACAAATGGTTCTAATTAGAAAATATTTTTTTAGCTATAGCTTAAACTTAACACATGGGTGCAGAAACCGAAATCCTCGCGGACGCAGTCGCGGGCGGCCGCTAGTGGATATAAACAATAATTTATTGATGAGAGGATCGAAGAAAGGTTGAAATGTAATATCAGTAAGATCAGTAACCCAAGTGCTTAAGCTACTTACCACGGAGTCGGATCTATGCATGTGATGTTGTGAGATATTTATTTGTATAAGCTTATTTTTTATATTTTTTTACTGGCGGGCGCCCGCGACTCCGTTCGCGTGGTTTTCGGTTTCCACACAAATATGTAGGTATATACCATAGCCTAAAGCCTTCCTTGTTAAGTGGACTATCCAAAACAAAAATATTTTTTTCAAATCGTACCATTAGTTCCTGAGATAAGAACGTCCAAACAAACAAACAAACTTCAGCTTTATGATTTTAGTATAGATATTATTACATATTTCTTATCTTCAGTGTGTTTCCAGATGCAGACAATGTGCATGGCAGCGCATTATCGGCTTAATGCAAATCCTGAGTCTCTAATGAATTATTCGACTCTCGGTACAAATTTTACCTCGTATCAGCTAAAGTACAGTCAGGAAAATAAAAGCATTGCCTTATAAACGATATCACTTGATTGTTTTTAAAAATAAATAGATTTTTTTGGGATTAGAATTTATGTGTTACTTGGTAGGACTATAAGATTATAAGAAAACGACAATAAAATCTTATGATTTTCTCCAAATATTTGTACTACTGATATAAACCAACAAGTTTACACAAGACAACATAAAATATTACTTTATATAGGAGCGTTTGTTGAGCATTTTTATTTATTTTGAGTGTTCATGAAAACATTAAAAAGTTAACATTTAAATAAAATTAAAACTTAACTTCAACAAGGTTTGTTCGTCAAACAATATAAGATGACAAGAGGTTTTTAAAAGTAATTCTTCTTCCTAGCGTTTATCCCGTTTCTATACGGGGTCCCTTTTTGACCATGATCCAGGATTTGGCGAGTCTGGTTATTACAGTGAAGCGACCTGCCATCAGACCTTCGTAACCCATAGAGGGGAACCAGACAGATTGGATCATGGTGACACATTCAGATCTAACTGAACGAAATTCAGAAATCACTGAGTGTGCAGGTTTCCTCACAGTGTTTTCCCTCACCGCCGAGCTAATGGCACAAATCCACACATAGATTTCGAAAAATCCAGAGGTGTGGGTCCGGATTCGAACCGCGGAACTCACGTATGTGAGGCGCCGTCCGTAACACTAGGCCACCATCGCTCGTTTTTAAAAGTAATTATAAGGAAATAAACAAATGTACCTAATTTATATAGGTTTTAGAACTGCTCTCGCTTATAAAAGAAATAACAGGGTTAATATCCCAAATAATAAATATTTTAAAGTATTAAAAACATTACTTATAAAACTCACATAACTTTAAGTGACAGGTTTAGTTTTTCGTTGCTAACCGTACCGAGTGACCGATTTAATAATGGTGCGGATTTTGTCAAAGCCTTCTTAAGGGAATAAAGCTTGGATTTAAACTACTAAAGCTGAAATGTCGGTCTAATGCCGTCTCCGCAAAGTGTATTTGTCTGGTATTACTAAAGCGCGTTTTGTTAGTTTATTCTACACGTAGTATGTCTGTATTTCAATCCTTATTTCCTTTGGCCAAGGCATGGCACGTGTATTGCTAGATAGATTTGGAGATATTTCTTTTTCCTATTGTTTTTTTTTTGTTCTTATGCAAGACATACTAAAATATACTAAAATTATGCCTAAAACAATTTGACAAATCTAAAGTTTTTCCTTTAGTTAAAATTCCTAAAGTTACCTGAGTTATTGACGCGAAGTGAGTACAACGTCTAACTTAATGACAGTAATCTTTAGTTGTGTATGTATAAAAAAGGTTTTTCACTAAGGTTTCGCTCACCAAAGCCTCTTAAGAATCAACTCAGTGCATAAGATACTTCTCCAGCAAAAAAAAATTAAATATTCGTTTTCTCTTTTAAGCTATATCACGTTAAATCCAGCTTCAAACACTCCCCGTACCTCCCGACAGGGCGATAGCCCGCCGAAGGGTTACTAAAACAACTTGCAAAATAACTTGTCAACTCTCTTAAGTAGAAAATATATTAAATATCTCAGTTTTTATGTGTCTAGACTTCATAAAATGCCGAAGGTTCTCGAGTGATATTCGTACGAAAAGGGTTCTTTACAAATTTTACAACGTACTTGCAGGAAAATAGTTTAATTCAAAGGGAGAAAAGGTTTCGGTAAGGTATAATATAGAGTACAGCATCTTTGTAGGGAAAAATGCTATAGTTTGATAAAGTTCTGCCTTAATTACGAGTTTGTACAGTGCTGAGGCTTTTCTGTAACAAAACCAAAATATTACGCAAGTCGCCTTCAGTTATAGATGTTATGAGTAGGTATATATAAGGGTAATGACTTCCGAACAAGTAATACTTATTTGGCTTCCTTTAACGTAATAAACAATTATAACTTCTTTTTTATGACAATAACCATGCCGTATTACAATGTTCACTACTAACCTGATAATCAAGCCTGTCAAATGAACACAAAAACTAAGTTTTTTTTTTCATATGTACAACTAGCCTGCGACTCCGTCCGCGTGGATCTGGACTATCCGTCACAAAAATATTTTTTCAATTCGAACTAGTAATTTTTTGAGATTAGCCCGTACAAAAAAAAACTTTTCGGCTTAATTCTACATAATTGCAATAGAATAATATAGATAACAGTCGTTTTACATAGAAAGATTTGACATACAGAACCCTAAAAATCCAAGAAGACAATATTTTACCATTCTGTGTTGTATAGTAGTTTCTTCATCCTAATAAATATTCCCTTTTATATTTGCTAGTACTAGCAATATTAAATTATGTAAATCCCTCTTCTCTATGCGGGACGTTGCATTTTTACTTTTTGTTCAGCTTAGTGGTAAATTTGCGGTAAAACCCTGTATAATTTAAGCCGTAGTTAACTAAAAAACTATTGCTTTATGTAACGTGAAATGCAGGCTGTGTAAGACTAGCGGGTGCCGGCAACTCCGTCCGCATGGACTTCCGCACACATAGTGTTCTAATTATTTTTCAATTTGAATCAGTAGTTCCTGAGATTAACGGGTTCAAACAAACAAACATTCGAAATGATGTGATCCGGCAGAGAACTAAGGTCATCGACATAGCTCACCGGATTAGCAAGCTGAAGTGGCAGTGGGCTGGCCATATAAGCCGCAGAACCGACAACCGTTGGGGTAAACGAGTTCTAGAGTGGATACCGCGTTTCAGCAAGAGTCCCAAAAAACGTAGTGTAGGACGCCCTCAGGCCAGGTGGAGTGACGATTTGCGCAAGATGGCTGGCAGGAGCTGGATGCGAGTCGCCGAGGATCGGGCTAATTGGAGAGCCCTAGGAGAGGCCTATGTCCAGCAGTGGACTGCGATAGGCTGATGATGATGATGAAACAAACAAACACACTCTTCAGCTTTATTATATTAGTATACCTTTAGTTTGCGTCCTTACCTTAACCAACAATAATAAAACTTATAACAATGTTTTAATAGCCACTCAAATCATTAGTTCAAATGTTGGTTTTAGAAAATCCAAGACAATTTATAGTTGACTCGGGATTAACCTACGACTTTGAGCTGTTCTCAAGTTTTCTTCTAAACATTTTTATATCACAAACACAAATCCTCGTCCGACAAGTATCTTAGTTGAACAAATGCTTGAAATGAGAGGTCCCCTGAGCAACTTTATACACTTGAGCTCTTGAGTCGCGCGTCTACAAAGCTTGCATTACGCAGAGCTCGAGAAGACAGATGAAACATGTGCTGGGTAAACAGGACGTTGTGCTTAACTGTTGCATGGTGCAAAACATGAAAAATAATGTTTTTTCGTCGTGAATTTTCTACAAAGCAAAGCTACTGGAGTAGGTACTCGATTAGCAAACACATGTTTTATAACATTATTATACATATTGTTTTTGTAAAAACAATTATTATTTTAAAAATACGCCTTGGTGTCGATTCTGGACGTTGGAGTTCATTTTCAGACGAACAGCACACTTCATAATGTTAAAATTTTGATATCCTATCATCTATACTAATACTCGTATGTACATATTCTAAATAGGAGAGATTTGTATTGTATATTATTACTGGACCGATTTCAATTTTTTTTAGCTATTGGAAAGCTACATTCACCCTCAGTAACATTAGCTATATTTTATCCCGATACGTGAAGTAGTTTCCTCGGGTCGCTGGTGAAACCGCTGGCGGGCCGCTAGTAATTGAATAAAGGTAGGTGTCAATTGTCATAATTATTTACTACCAGAACTTACATACTTAAATAAGGCAAACTAGTACTTACTTCTTGTTTCGCTAAGTCAGCGCGCGTGTTTATTTATAGTTAATATGGTGGTTATTTCGATTTAAACTTAAAATTCGTGTCAGTTGTCATATTAAACACCAGATTGAAATCCTGCAAGCCGACTGAACCAGACCTGTACTTAAATCGCCTCAGGTAGTAGGCGTATTTATACATTTTTATGAAGGTAAATGAGTTCATTGCCGGCACTCAGGGCGGCCCGCGCAACCAGGTCGAGAGCCGAAACTAGCGGGCGCCGTGAAATATTAACCGAATGACCCACCTCTGTCGCCCTGCGAACAGATTTAACTTTTAATGCTCAAATCTTTAATTGCGGTTTACGTTACTGTTTTCCAAAAGTTTGTGGCACGATCTACGTGATTTGTATGTAATGGTGCTGATTGCTGTTAATGCATCTTCACATTATAATTTGGAGTGTTGACATCTCTTGTTGTTCAAAGTTCGTTTATAGTATGTTGCGTTCTAGCATTATTTTATTATGATATACTAGCGGCCGACCACGACTTCGTCCCAGGCGTTTACGGTTCCGTATACATGGACGATCCAACAAAAAAAATCTTTTTACAATTCGAACTAGTAGTA
This sequence comes from Nomophila noctuella, assembly GCA_958496325.1. NCBI lineage: Eukaryota > Metazoa > Arthropoda > Insecta > Lepidoptera > Crambidae > Nomophila > Nomophila noctuella. The sequence goes on from OY292482.1 coordinate 16,275,392, forward strand.
GTTCCTGAGACTGGCGCGGACAAACAAAATAAAATCGGCCAAGTGCGAGTCGGACTCACGCACTGAGGGTTCCGTAGAAATTTTATTTTTGACGTAATAAAAAAACTACTGACTGGATTTCGTTCAAACCAATTTTCGTTGGTAGTTTTTTATGGTAATGTACATTATATATTTACACTTTAGAAAAAAATGATTTTAGAAACCTCAATATTATTTTAAAAGACCTATCCGTTGATACCCCACACGTATATATTCAATGAAAAAAAAAATTCAGTTTCAGTTCTAACTATGGGGACCCCCCATTTTTTCTATTTTTTTTCTATTTTCGTGTGATACCTTGGTGCGGTTCACAAAATACATCTACTCACCAAGTTTCAACAGTATAGTACTTATGGTTTCGGAAAAAAGTGGCTGTGACAGACTGGCGGACAGACAGACAGACAGACATGACTAAGGGTTCCGTTTTTTGCCTTTGGCTACGGAACCCTAAAAAGTCTTGAGCCTTATTATATTAGTATATTATGTAGCAGCCAGGACGGCAGCATCGGACGATATATGTTATATGTATATATTGTGCATTAGACTTTACATCTGCTAAAATATCATTCAACCAAGAGGAATGATAATGATAATGCACCCAATAATCACAACAAGTGCTCTTCAAAGGTAGTGAAGTACGTACGATAGAATTAAGAATAAGAAAGAATCAGGTCAATTCGTGGACTCAAATTTAAGAGCACAGGTGCAACCGTCGCATTAAAGTGCCATCCATCTCGTGCACCACCGAGCGTGTCAGGTATCAAAAATATATCGTAAAGAAAAATAGAGCACAAAAACATTTCGGAAAACGTTGCTCCAAAAACAACACCAGCAAAATTCCACAGAAATCCGAAAAAACAAAAAGAAAAAAATGTTTATTTCTAAAAACAGAAACCCGGTGTGTATTCCGTCCTCCGTATCTGTATCAATGCGGATTGTAGAAAAAATATGGATACAAATCGTCAACATGCAACATTCGTGATAGCCAAAGGATACCAGTCATTTATAAAAACAGCTCCGCCCTGGTTCTGAAGCTTAACTCATAGGGTTGGCAGGAAGTATGGGGAGATTTAAATGCTAATATTGTTAATATTAACTTACTACATATTTAATACTCCATGATGGGAACTGAGAGACGATGAAACATTAAGAAATGGTGATGAAACATTAAGTGCAACTTAAGCTGTCACTTTAGTCGTAATCGGTATTGTATAAAATGCTATCCGTACCAAATAACTCTTAATCACAAGAAAATTAATATGTATAATATTTAATGTTACTCAAAATTTAACAATGAATGCTTATGGCAAGACTTGTGTTTGTGCCTTTGAACTGGCAAACCGTTGGTCTGCGGGTGATCCAGTTACATGACAGCACCTAAAATAACGAGTACGCTCACAAAACGACGTGAGAATATGGATGTAAAAACCAAACTTATTGGGATAAGTTTTCCTATAGGAAAACGGAGGTATTTCCGGACAGATACGACATCCTCACCTTCAAGAAAAGAGCGTACTCCCTTCTAAAAGGCTGGCAGCGCATTTGTGACTCCTCTGGTGTTGCGAGTGTCCATGGGCGGCGTTGTTTGCTTACCATCAGGCAATACGTCTGCTCGTTTGCTGCCCTATAATATATTAAAAAAAACTCGCTAACAATTAGTCCGTCACAGCCCTACCAGAATTGGTTTTAGTTCCGCGGCTGCACCCGTCAGATTTGCATGCAACGTTCAGCAAGAAGCGAGTTTGCGAATAAATTGACAGTCTGACATTCGGGTGGAGCAAACGTGACTCGCTGGAAAAAGGTCTTTGCCTGATAAACAGTTGCTTTGGCAATCACGGTACGTTTTCATTTGCGGTGGCCGGTTCATTATAATTGCTAATGAAATTGCGGACTGGTTTATATAAATACTTGTACAACAAATTATTAAACACTAGCGGCCCGTCACGCGGTTTCACCCGCGTCCCGGGGGAACTACTTCCCGTACCGGGATAAAATATAGCCTATGTTACTCTGGGTGAATGTAGCTTTCCAACAGTGAAAGAATTTTTCAAATCTGCCAAGTACTTTCGGAGCCTATTCAATTCATACAAACAAACAAACAAACAAAAAATCAAACCTTTCCTCTTTATAATATTTGTATAGACTAGCTATACTGTAGTTTAAAGCCTGCTTAGGGTAATGGACTATCTATCTCAGCAATTTAATCCTATAGGTTACTTGAGGTACATCTTTGCTTCACGGCGATTGGCTCATTGGCTTTTACCGACATAATATTTCTGGTTCCAATAAAATCGAGGGTCGAAATAACCAACTACTGGTAGATATTTCCTTATTATTATAAGTATTTGTATCGCATTCTGCAGAGGGAATAATAAACAAACTTATTTTTAATACATAGAAAAAAGTTAGGTACAAAAAAGTAAGTTTTCATTTGACCCAAAATCCTTGGTCACCGAAATCCTCAAGTCATTTCAGAGTACTACGTTATTTAAATCCCATTCTTCACAACAAAGTTTCGTGAAAAACGCGAAGGGTACAGTCTTCATCAAGTCGCTCAATGATAAAACTTTGGGCCGTAACGCTTCCGGATTAGCGTTTTAATAATTAAAAGTGAAATCTGAGCGGGTGACAAAGGCGGCTCGTTAAAATTAATATTTTACAAGAGGCCGCTAGTTCTGCCGACCTGGTTACTGCGACTCGCGCGAAATTTCGCGATCCGTGAATCAACTGATGTACCTAATACTTTGGATTGAGAAAGTAAATGAACTTGGATAGTCTTAGACCTTAACCGATGTACCTAATACTGTGATTTGTGAAAGAAAATGAGCTTGGGGAGCCTCAGTACCATACCATCAATGGATAGTTCAGGATCAGCAACTACGCATCTAGAGAGGCAATAACATGTGATGATGTGTATTATTTTCTAAGTATAGCCATTATACTGTTGAATAGGTCAAAACTATGTACTCTGATGGAGGGGGGTGGGGGATGTATGTAATATTGAAAGCCTTCAGGAATAGACGACAGTCAATACCTTATAGCACCTTTATCCTTTCATTTTATAAATAGCTGGGTATTTATAACATAAGTAAGATAGTAAGTGTATAATTTTCAAAATTCAGATCAGATTACAATCAGACAAGTGTACATTATTTAGCGAAGGGAAAAGATTTATTTGAGAAGCTTAACTCTTGCTCTAGTGGAACAGCTGTTTGTTATAAAATACAAGTCCAAGTAAACCAGATCCTGCTCCATCTCATTCTAGCAGCTTTGGAATATTCGTGAGACGGAAACCAATGCAGAATGTCGATGCAAGCTGAAGCCAACCATTCCCTGATGATATGCCGCTGTTATTAGAAAATAACTTTCAAAATTGGATCCCATATCAAAATAGGATTTGGGAAAACCGCAGAAAATTGAGGCAAGATTTCATTCTTAGACTGGAACGCAGATTTCAGAGAACCAATAACGAGATATGAGCATTTCAACGTTATGCGAGCATGTTTGAGATTCAATAGGTATACCGTGATTATCGTCAATCTTATGATATTTTTTGTGGGGAACGCATTATACTTACCCTTGTCACCACCTGACAGCATACGGGACGCTGCCAGCCATATCAGATTAGATTTAGGTATGCTAGCAAAGCGACACTGTGCCCCTAAAACGCTTCGATTACAGTTATACTTGATATAACACCGCTCCCGGTCTACTCTAACCGCGTACTATGATTGCGATCGAGACTAAACGAGTATAGATATAATTAATACCATTCTTGATATGCTGCTTAACTCATAAATAACAAACAAATACTAATTCAAAATGATTTTGATATACATATATCTACAAAACACAAAAACACAAATATGGCTTGTCAAAAAAGATCAAGTCAAATAAGACTGACATAATTTTGAAAAAAAATTCTTACCCGGATCTAAAGATAGGTACTTGCTTTTACTACGAGTAGATGTAGTACAATACAAATCCCGATCAGTAAATTCGTTTCCAACGAAAATCCCATCATCCCTGAATACATGTGGATGGGAAATGCACAATATTCAGTTATGCATTACTCCACCCGAACGTTGCATGTTTCCGGGAATCCCAATAATTCCGGCAAATCACGAAGCTTACTTCGGAAGTAGTAGTATGTTTTTGGAGTCATGGAAATGTGATTTATTTGGTGTTTTTTTTGCTTTTTTTGTATTTTATTGGCTGGAGATTGTTATCTGGGCTCGAGTAGCTAGGGTCTTAGATTTATGTATCCGAATGTTCATGGAGTGTAGACTTTGGGATTAGTAATGTTTATGTTAGGTGTTGGTTGAAGCTGTCATCAGAATCCGTAGATTTTTTTAAAAAATAAGGATAATTCTTCGTCATTAAAATTGACAAGGGACGACTTAAAAACGATTATTTTAATTTTATTAGCATAATAAGAAGGCTAAATAACAACTTCCACTGCCCGGCAACATCGGTCACGATATTGTAACAAGATGTGTACGAAATCATGACACGATAGTGCTAGTAGGTAAAAAAATATATGACGTGCAAAAGAATTTCTATGTAAATCAAATTGCAAAATAAACCACTTTGATTTTGACTTTGATATCCTAGGACCGAAATGGGCGCCGAACATCTTACAAGCACTATACGATTACTTGCTTAATATAAATATAAATAAATAAATATGAATATTTCACAACATCACATACATTGATCTGACCCCGTGTTAAGTAGCTTAAGCACTTGTGTTACAGACATCAGAATCAACAGTGGTATTACAAATATAAATAAATAAATAAATAAATTCATTGGAAATATACTTAAATAGATACATATAACACCCAGACCAGGACAAACAGACATGTTCATGCACACAAATGTTTGTCCTGTGCGGGGATCGAACCCGCGATCCCTTGCGTAATAGGCAACATCTTGCCCATTACACCAAGCGGGTCGTCTATGAACAAGGATAAAGCACATTTTTCCCTTGTTTAGCGAAGCTTCTGCTTAGAAGGAGACACAGTAACGTAAGAGCTGGAGTAGCAATAAAGATTTGTAACAGGGTCTCTCGACGCTTTGGGAAACCCTCTAATCCCGAAATCTTCCTTCACGAAATCTGACGTCACGGGCTGTTCATAACAATGCGAATGTTTGTTCACGCCTGCACGACTCGTAAACTTATTCACTTTGTAAGTTCGGCGGTAAAAAAACAAATGCATTTAGGGAGGTGAATAGGTGTGTACCGGTAAAGACCGACAGCTCGCTATTGTTCAATATCGGATGGATTTGTTACTACCGATTGCAAAATCGGATAAATGAAAATCCCCAGCTAGTATGAAATACTATTTAATACATTTATCGTCATGCTTATGTTATTTGTTTCTGCATTAAAAAAGGTTAATTTTATTTCTGCCTCTTTCATTATCACAATGTCATGTACCTACGTGGAAACGTAAGAAAAATGAAAACGAAAAATTTTCCACAAAAATCTTGAGGTAAATCGCATCTTCTGTCAATTTTGATAACCACAGAAAAAATTCCAGAAATGTATCTTAATCATTAGTCAGTAAGCATCTTGTACTCAAACATTTTACTATTTTGAGCAAAAACTACCGATATTTTACAGTTAATTCCCATCCCTACCGGTCAACAGAACTGTTAGAACTTTGCAAGACGAACCACAGCAATAATTCACCGGCCGAGCACGGAAACTGGTGATTTTTGAGACGCAGTCGCTTCCGTGCAGCGCTGCCAACGTATGGACTTGAATAAGTAGAAACTTGGACTTCGTGGTTATTTGTTTGGTGAAGAATGAATTTTACAACTGCTTATGTTTTGCTATTCAGGTCTAACCCGTTGCTAAAGAGAACAGAAAGGTGAGTTTTTCTGGCCCACCAACAATCGGTAGCGTATAATAAAAAGAGAAAGACTATTAAAAATGGAATATTTGATTATGAAATTCAGTAGATTCGCAACGAAACGTAAAAAAAACCTTCCTACCTGACCTAAAATCTAACATGAAGAACGTTTTGGTTATTTGGACACATTCGCATTATCGCAATACTATATTTATCTCTGAAGTAAACATTGTTTTTCGCTTAAAGTTAATTTATCAATGGTACCAATTTATGTTAGTAAATCGAGGTCATGTTCATACTAAGTAATTGGCAATTAAAAGAACATTTTATTTTTTTATAAAAGGGAAATTTAAAACATCTTTTACTTTTAACTTGGTTATAAATTGTCGACGAGCATTCGCGCTTTTCAAGAAGAATGTCGGTTATAACTCAGAGCTTATAAACAACACCACAATCCCGTGACGCGGTTTTAGAACACTCATTATTTTGACAGTTATTAAAGGATACATTTATTGTAACAATAAACCTCACATTCCCATTAAAAGGTTTCATTCATAAATATGAATAGTCATAATTTTATAAGCGGTCGCCCGCGTCTCCGTCCGCGTGGATTTTGATTTCCGCTCACATAGTGGTTTACTGTAGCTCAAAGCCTTTCTCATCAAATGGACTTTCCAATATGAAAATATGTTTTCTGTTTCCAGTAGTTCCTGAGATTAGCGCATTCAAACAAACTTTCGCATTCTTCAGCTTTATTAAAATATATTATTTAAATAATTATATAGTATATTAGTATTAGTATACTAGTATAGATGGAGGTTATGAGAATGCCAGCTTCTAAACAATCAAAATTCTGAAGAACTAAAATCTCAGGCATTCGGAATTCACAAAGTAAACGGCTATTCACATTTCACACCTATCCAAAGTACGCTCTCTTCACAAGTCACAAAGCTATTCACACGGATATTTTATCACCGAAGCTGGCTGTAACCGTGTAACCACGTCCATCCATCCAGCCCGTATGAGTGATGAAAATTGAACTGGGCTGTAGTCATGTTTTATTCCGTATCCGACGGGACTTATGGCTGCCGATATGTTACCACAACTAACGCTGGCACGGAGTACCATTGATGTATGGATTGTATAAGCAGCGGAATTGCTTCCATCTTCAAATGGAACATGGTTTGCAATAAGGTGGAACATTATTGCAAAACTACGCTAGGCTTGAATTTCCACCTTTCATGCTATTCTATGATAGATTCATTAGTTTTATCAATATGAAGACGCTACTACGAGTGTACAGAGTGGACAGTCTTAATTGCTTGATTAATTTTCTTGTTCGACTTGAGAATTGAAATCACGTCTGGGTTAAACCAACAAGAAATATTATATTTTGCTATTGAAGATTCAGCTTGATATGTCTGTATGTGGCATTTAACATATTTATTTGACTTATTTACTTATTCAAGCTTATTTGGCCTTTAATAAGAGGTGGACTTAATGCCTCATAGATTCCCATCAACCTTCAATGAAACTAAACGTGATGTACGTTAGGTCAAAAATGCGGTCAATGAAATATTTAGATATTATGAAAATTATAATATTTTTATGTTTCACTATTTATTTGTTTATTTGACCTCTATCCCGCCAGTCGCCAATACTTTGTTAGTCTGATTTCTATCCTGCTAGTGACAATAAATGCAGAAGTACAAGAATATATTATTCTCTTACCTCCGGGAATGGGACTGAATGAACCAATTCCCTCCTTCCCCATTGATATTACACATCAGTTCGTGACTACAGACGTGACAGCTGGCGATATTTTTATTATCTAGCGGACGCGTATCGATATTACCAAATGGTTAGCACGTTTAAGAAAATGTTGTGTCAAAATTCTGTTCTTATGGCAATTGGCAAAAGCAGAATTTGAATCATGTTATACGAAAGGAAAGAGTACCCACATCAAAGTTTATAAATGAAGTTCATGAGTAATGAGTAGAAGATAATGAAATTGTAAAGAAAATTGCTGTTTTTCCTACATATCATACTGTACTCGTACTACAATATCTACAGCTTCTTGAAATGTTTTTTCTATATTTGCCATTTACAGCAAAAACATAAACCGAGTAGATACTTGAAATAACAATATAGTAGGTAGTTAGGTACTTACCTGACTTCTGCTACAAGGCCTCGTATGCTGTGCACCGGACTCCTGAAGATGGGAACTCGTCGGTTGTTTTACAAATTCACACAATCACACACTACACAAACTCCCTACTTGAATTTCGAACAAACAAATGACCACACAACTACACTATACTACACAAAAAAATCTAACTAACTAGCCGAAATTTTGAGGTTATATTTTTTTGCAATTAATTTGAAAACACAGCACTCACATCTATTTCACCTAATGTCAACCATAACAATCTAATAATTGTTCACAAATTATTATCAGCTCAGAAAAAAACCGCAACGATGCATGATGCGTGCTGAGCTGCGGTACGAACGAGACTAATAAATGTCAAAATAAAAATCAAGAATATTTGTGTGTTTCGGTGTACCCACAAATTATTTGATTTTTAAATAATCGTGTCCTTGTCAGGACAGGCAAAGAGAACTGAGCCCATACAGCCATCGTCTGAAAAAATACGAACATGGGAATGGCAAACATTAATTAATATTAATATGGCACAAAATGTTGATTTTGAATTTAGAAGAAAACATTTATTTTTAATTGGTAGTAGTCAGCCATTGCAGCACAGCAAAGAATATTTGTATGTTTCGGTGTACCCTCAAATTGTTTGTTTTTTTTCTTAATAATCGTGTCCTTGTTAAGCCAGGCAAAGGGAGCTGAGTCCATACAGCCACCGTCGGAAGAAATATCACGAACAAGGGAATGGCAACATATTATTAAAATTAATATGGCACTAAATTTTATTTTTGAATTTAGAAGTAAGTGTTTATTTTTCAATTGATAATAGTCAGACATATAATCGTATCTTTTCTCGTAAGTATGTTTGTTTTGTCGGAATCGAAAACCTATAATAAAAAATAAAGTTGAAGTTTACTCTCCCAGTAGACAATATATTTTTTAACAAACGATGAGAATATCCTCGCATCCCCTATGCCACGTGTTGCATTATCGAAAAAGAAGGGCCCAAAAAGTCCTGCTCACTACTTCCATGTAAAATAGGTCAAAGCATGCACCTTTAAAAAGGTAAAAAATGAACGTTCCAGTAGATACTTCAAACGGTTCCCGTTTCCCTGATATTACGATGCACGCTGAGCGCATTTGCAAGAAAGAAATAGCTTTTTTCCGAACTTTTTCCACCGACATGTGAAAATCTGCCAATCTGCGAGCCGGCAGAAGCAAAACTACCGTTTCGCACGTGTGCTAAAGCTTAGGTGCGATGGAACGCTTCTGTCGATTTTTGTAAAAGAATTGATGAACGTTTTTGTCAACCTCTATGGGAATAAACGGGCTTTGAAACTTGCCATTTCGACAGCTTTATTTGCTTATTCGTGTACATGGAATAAAGGTTATTGACTTTGATAAGTTATATCAGTAGTCATGTTATTGCGCGGTATATTAGGAAGGACTATGAATGTTTTAAAATACAATGCTACTCTATTAAGGTGTCAGATATCAGGTACGTAATCAGGCACCATCATTTCAATTATACAGAATAAATACCAGTCAGCGGTTTCTAGGGAAGCCAATAAATTTATATAATAAATAAAATCTTGATTTAACCAATGTATCAACTACCTACTTAAACAGTTTAACCTTTAAAAAATTAACATATTGTAAGTAGAAGTTTTGGGCGTGTTTTGCACTAGCTTAAAAGAGGTAATCTGAAGTGATTAAAACCAATTTTCTCTTTTCTCCTTGCAATATAAACACTGGCTACTTATAAATATAATCATTAATTCCACAAAAATATTTACTCGATTTACTCAAAAGAATTTTATAAAATTCTTCAAAAGAACAAGGCGTTCGGCAAACATCTTTATTGAGGGAATCTGTTTTCACAGGGAGGCTGCCTAATTATTCAAATTTCTTTTCTCGATAATCAATAAAACGCTTTTGAAGATATTTTTCCTCTTAACGACCTGCGAAGAAATTTATAAATGTTGTCGAATATCAGTCAACGGTTATCGGTATCTACGGGATAACAAATATTCTTAAATAGGTCAGTACAAATTGATGTTTGTCTCATGTGGGTAATTGATGTTTGTCTCATAAAGAATATTTTTTTTACATAAATATGATGATACTATTTTGTTTTATTTATTTCAGCGTACACATTTGACGGATTAACATATTTATCATTTTTCAACCTTACGATTTACCATAATGTGTGTTCTCATCTTATATAACAATAAATAATGAACAACATATTTTTTCTACATTTTGAACAAAACAGTTTTTATTAACAGTGTGATTTACTACTAGTCTTGCAACTCACTAAATCAACCCAAGCGTGCTCTTGAAGGAATATTAAAATATCCCCGGTCGTTTTTCACAGAGCGCTATTTAGCTCGAAACTAAGCATAGCTGTACACTGTAAAGCTATCTAGGTTGCCTAGTGCTTCTAGTGTACAATGGGACTTTATCTCGGGAGCCACACTGCAGCTTAAGCTCTAGCATAAATGTACCGACTTGACCGAAGAGATTACAACGCTCAGGAAAATCGCTCGGAGTTCGTGACGGTTACTGTTCGGCCTTTGTCGTATTTGTGGCGCAGTGGTCTTGGTTTTGGTTAGGTTAAAGGGCATTGATATCCTTATTAACTACTACGGAACAGTATATCTGTTTGTCGTCTACATCATAATTTTAAAGCAAATTAGTGGCTTTACAACTAGTCATACGTCAGGTTTGGTCATACTGGTTAGGTCTATGGACGTTAATGGATATTATAATCACTTACAATTACATAAAGGACAAAATAACACATCTCCTTTTTACAAAATGTAGACTAGCGTAGTTGTTAAGACAGGTACTTACGAAAAACAGTCTTTTTAACAATTAAAACAATATAAAATAAAAAAACTAAACTACGTTAATGACGCAATAAAAAAGAATACCATTGTTCCTTTTTTTATTATTTTCAGGAGGAGCACGTCACGTGAGGGCAATTACATGTGTATTAGGTACTAGTATAAATAAAACAAGGTGATAGTATAAATCAGATTGCTTTAATTTATTTTAGTTTTATACAAATCGAATGCTACTTACGTTAGTCAATTTTAACGAATAATCATTTTACCCGTTGAGTTTTAATTTTTACAAATTTACCTTTGTATTTTATATTGTAAACCTCCATAGGGGTTTTTCATTATAAACTTACATTACACACAGTTGGATTTTATCAACTTACTGCAGTCGTATATTTTTAATTTAATTTTAATTAATTATCTCGACTATGGTCAAGCCACAGGAACACAATGTGGATTATTTTAGATGAGATTTAATAGAAATATTAAATTAAAACATATTGAAATGGTGATCGAAAGAATATTGCCCGTTAGCAGTGTGGATGTGAGAACCTAGTTCATTAATCGAGAAGAAGTTTTAATTAAAAAAACAGTATATTTTTTTACGAAAAAGTTTTTTCATACTGTAAAACATCGTCAAATGAAATAAATCTAAGCTAGCAATTAAGTGTTCAGAACTGAATGTGTTTAAATAATAATAATATTATTTTTACAGAAATATTTTTTATAAAAAAATGTGTAATAAAATTTCCTCAAGATTAATGAATCGTATCATTATAATCTATTGTACATATTTTCTATAAATATACGATACTACGTAAGAGATGACGTCAGAAGCGACAAGTAAGCGAGAACAACAGGTGTAATGTGTGTCAACTACCCTACATTCCGTGAGATTTACCGTTGGTCTATTACTAAGTGACTTTTGAAATGGAGGAAGCCTTCTCTGAACTATGGATAATTTCCATCACTCACCATCAAAACTTTCTAAAATAAGTGTCTTAACACTTAATTGATTTTTTTTAATTTGCAAAATAAATATATGCATCTTAATCCATGTAGCATTATTCGTGAAAGATTACCTTTTGTTATAGTAATAATGTTTATAAAAAACTGTTACAAATATTACTCCTAATTACATGTTTTCCAACATTTCAAAAGTACCTTTGTTTCAAATACGTATTTTTGTGAATATATAAACTTTGCGCTGTAGTGGTCGAGCTTAAAAATAAACCCATTGCTCGGAAGATCATAAACATCTAAAATATTTTGATACAAATTTTGTGCAAGTCAAATCAAAAATTATCATTTTAAAGTTAAGTCTATTATATCAAAGTAAAAGTTCGTAAAGATTGTAATTTATTAAATGGCCAATTTAAAAAAACGTCATCTTATTTTAAGTGTTATTACACCATAACAACGCTTAAAGACTAAAAGTTTTGATCTTCTTATGGCCCTATACCCTTAATTTAAATTTACATCGTTTGACATAAGGGTGGCTGTTATTTTTTAATATGTTTAAGAAGTTGTTTAGAAGTTTATGATTTTACGAAAAAAGGGAAAGTTGTAAAATTATAAAAGTGGTGCGACTCGCATTTGTTTAAAAAGTTGAAATATTAAACTACAGCGTTCAGAATAGAGATGTACATGAAATTCCAAAATACCTGTTTCACGATTAAAGCATTTTGTTACTGTTGTGCAGTATGCAGTGTTTTTGTGTTCGCGATTCGTGGGAGTTTTATTGCAAAAATTTTGTTTCAGATTGTGTTAAAAAATAAATTAAACCTTTTTATTTAAAAATATATTTTTCGAATTTTCAATGTGATAAAATAATGATTTATGTTGATAAATATACTTACTCTTAAAAGATTAAAATAATAAGAGCAAACAACATGTTTACTAATAAAAATAAATGGAATAAAATTCACATAGTCGTATGTTGCAAAACTGCAATAATTTTCTGACGAACATTAAACGATTAAAGGCTTTAAAAATAAATACTGAAGGCCGTCCAATTATGTGCACTGGTAATCCAGTGACCTAATTTTATAGGGTCTATTTGAAGCAGGCACTCGCGCGTGGCATATAGTGTATTTTTACAGAATATACCATAATTCCATGGATTTATAACTGTTTCAAATAAAATTGTGTTAACTAAGTAATGTTAAGTACTTTTGTAAAGGTCTAAGCAAAACGATTTCATTGAAAAATTGTTTAAGAATCGTAAAAAAAAAGTAATAAAAATTGGAATGATTTTTTATTATTTTAATAAATAAAATAGTAAAAAATTTAAATTATATAAAATGGAATGATTTTTTATTATTAACTTTTTTTACTAAAATTAGTTATTTGTTTAAGTAATTATTAACATTATTGCAATAAAACTTCCACGCCGCTCACACAATATATTAGTATAGAAATATCTGATAATGTGTATAAAATGGTTTCTCGGTGTAGAAAGTGAAATTCGGAAAGAGTTACATAATGCTAATATAAGCTTGAAGTTAGAACAAACACTAGGAACCCGTTTCAATCATAAAGAAAATATGTAGAAGGATCTTAATTAAGAAGTATATTCTAAAAAAAAGTATATAAAGGAAAATAATATTAATACAAAAATTGAAACAAAACATCTTTTGGGGAAACACCGCATAAATCTATTTAAAATTGCCTTATTTTCAAAAGTAATTAGATGGATGTGGTAATAATTAATTAAAATACCCGTCACACCATCCCCTCAGAAGTAAGGGATCAAAAAAGTATCCAAAAGCCAGAAAATTAATAATAACTTTATAGTATTATGTCGATATTTTATAGCAAAATCTTAATCATAACGGTATTCATGCAAGCTGCCGCACACATTGTGTTAGTTCAGTAAATTATTCCACCAACATTAAGGTTATTAGAATGCAAAATAGGTTCCCGTGTTTACTCTGAACTTAAGTCTCGAAAGTTCCACGTAAAACGTTTATCAAAATTAAACCTTTGCAGTGAAAGTGAAGACGCTTAGAAAAATAAATGAGTGATTTTTAATGTTGAAAATATCATGTCCGATTTATCCTGCAAACGATTGCAAAACTGATCTTACAATTGAAGTATATATTTTGGGAATTTTTAAACAATTACTTTTTAACTGTATTATTTGTTGCTCTTTTTCAACAGTTTTAAAAGCACATTATAACAGTTATAACAAAACTCCACATTTAAATAGAACAGAATCTAGTTATCTAAACTGTTAAAGCAGAAATGAGTTTCAAATAACATAATGAGAGGAATACTAATGCATTTAATTACGAGATCAGAGGTCGAAAATTTTCCCGAACTGGGGCCCGTACAAACTGCTCATGTAATATGCAAATACCAGAAGCAAATGAAACTACACCAGCCAAATTTGCAATCGTTTGCATCGCAAGTGATATTTGCGTACGATATATGTATGAAGAAATAGATGTTTCAGTTCATTTTGTACGTTTAATTCTAACCCGGTCCCAAGCAGGCGTTATATTATTCCAGTTTCATTTAAAATGTAGATCGATCTACGCGTTTTAAGTGTATAATTTAAAACGAACGCTGGGCTGTCGACGCGTTCTCTACAAGTTTCACAACCTCTCATTTATTTTACTTTTTTTAAACAAAATTCGCTTTTAAAATTGGCTGATATTGCCGCACGGACAGCCCAGCCCCCTCTCAACATTAATATTAAATTATATGTTAACAAACATCCTAGTTCGTTTTTTTAATTTTTACAATAAAATTCTCAACTTTATCCGTTATTTATACCCCTATAATCCAACTTAATGTCAATATTTATAAACCCTATTTTTGGCACTAATAAATCTAATTAAATATATCAATTAATTTTACAATTTCATTTTCACGTACCGTTACTCCTGAATTACACATAAATAAAATATGTTATAAAATTACAATTGTAATAGATAAAAGAGAAATACATTTTTAACTTAATAGACTCTAACGTAATAACGGGTAGTTAAAAATTTTCAAAGTGAATCAATAATTAAAGTATGTTTAAAAAAACATGATATTTTTTGAGCACCATACGTACAGAATTACAACAGTACAATAAAGAAACCTCTCGGGAAAAAGATGACAACTCATTTGTAAAATTACAAGTACAGTTTTGCACACGACTCCGATAAAATCCTTAAATAAACTTACACACGTTCATTTTGAAAAACGTTACTTCAATACGTTAATAGCCGATCCATTAAAATCTCTTAAAAAACGATACTTCACTAAATAAACCGCACACACACACACAAAACTTCGATGATAAACAAAATGACTATTCATATTCAAAAATTGATTAGAAAGAACACACCAAGACGCGTAACGTTATAACTATTTAATTATCTATATTAGTGAGCTTTCTTATGAATAAATCCTTTATTACCGTAGCCTAAGGGGACACAACACTCACTAGGCTATCACGACATCTACAAGAGTGAAATTGAGGAACGGACATAGATTAAGACGTGAATAATTGTAACTCTCATTAAATAATATGACTATATTACAATATAGTTGCTAAGTGCTAAAGGGATCTAGTAAACATGCCGCCAGGGCGGACGAATGTCTGTAAAAAGGTGATTTTACAATAGCACTTTACCGTTAAAATACCTACTCATATTAGTTAAATTAAAAAGTAAGCAGGACAATAATTCAGAAAGTTCGAAAATAAATAAAAATTCAAACGTTTTAACATTATGACCAGTTAAATATTGAACGATTACGTCCGAAAATGCAAATTCATTTTCCAACATCCTTACAATTTCGTGACAAATTACTCTTTGATTCGGTTCGGAAAGTTGGAAAATATAATAAAACATGAACATAATTAAATTATGAATAATAAAAATGTGTCCGAATTTTACGACAAAATTTAAATTCAACAAATATTTCTTTCATTTACAGCATTCGTCCAACAATGACGTAATAAGTATCTTTTTGAGCTGTGAATTTGCTAGTAGGTTCTTGACATTACAGTCGTATTTCCATGAAATCCCGAATATCAACGTGTAACTACATATAAACTGTCTGTATTGTTCCACACACATTTAATTCATTATTTGCAACAAGCTTTGTAAATGGAAATCCATACTCTTTTAAAGGTATACATTTCCTAAAATTTTATTTCAGTTAAAAATATTTCCACATCTGATGAGATTCGGAATTTCATAAATTATAGCTATTCGAATGAGTCAGCTGAGCTCAAAAAGACATGTTCAGATTCTAATCAGTGAAGAATAACATTAGTCTTTTTTCCGCATTTTCTTAATTTATATACAAATACACATTGCAATATTCTCCTGTATATACATTTCTGTACGCTATGTGATGATGAGTAATATTCCCAGCAAATTCATAGTGTAATGACTATGCGAAAATCCTATGATCCAGCATAATTAAACCCTTACAAAAAATATAACAATGCTACCGCGTGTGACACTACTGAATTTTTACGTTAGAATATCCTGAATATAGTCGCCTATTCTTATATTTTGTTCTTAAACCAAAACATTGATCGTCTAAGTCTGTCTGTGAACGATTCAACTAAAACAAAGCCTACGTTTTCAATGAGTTCTTACTTTATTGTAATTCGTTTATCCTTCGCGTTCAATTAATCATTTTTATCATTTATCTCTGTCGCTACACAACCTTAATCTATCGCTTGGTTCCTTTACTTTAATTGCTGATTTTATCAATTCCACGACTGTTAGCAATTCCTCGCTTCAAAGTAAAGTTTCAATTGTTTCTTAAAGTATTTATATGCTCGAAATAATCATAATTCACTATCGCCTCCTTACGAAGTAACCTAAAGTAAGCTATTGACTTGTCTCTACCAGTATTTGATCCTTTATGTTATGTACACGATACTTAATACCCTAAGGTAATGTCGTCTGTGATCCCTCATTTGCTTCTAGATTGGATACTATTAGTCTGATTAATCTATCTTATGGGACGAGTCTTCTCCCAACAATACTTTTAATAAATTGACGCACCTGTTAGAGTGTGCGTTGGATCAACCAGCTGTCCAATGGGAACACTCAATCAAAAACCCTCCGCAAACGAAATATTCTAAAACAATTTACTCAACATGCCACGCCATTTTAACGAAAGCTTTATTCATAACGTCTTTAACCGTATCAATTAGAAATATAATTATACTTTTCAACAAATTATACTCATCAACATTTATCTGTATAACATCCTAGTCAACATCACAATTGTTTTATAATATGTTGGACTTAACTAAGCTATTTAACGTATCGAGTTATTTATATTTACCGTCTTTCGACATAGTTAATGGAGACGTGTGCGTTTCAACCGCGTTAGATATAGTATTATACATAATATAATTACATCGTTTGGCGAAGTCTAAGATTAGTTCTCTCATAGTAGGGGGACCCCGTGGGGGGGGGGGGGCTTACTGCACG
The DNA here is from genome assembly GCA_958496325.1 of Nomophila noctuella. Taxonomy (NCBI): domain Eukaryota; kingdom Metazoa; phylum Arthropoda; class Insecta; order Lepidoptera; family Crambidae; genus Nomophila; species Nomophila noctuella. The sequence continues at coordinate 16,292,751 of OY292482.1, forward strand.
ATGATATGCGGCGCGGACAGCAGCACTGCCACGGTGGCGATGATGGTGAACAGCGTGAACACGAACAAGCAAAACCTGCCGGCAAACAAACAAGTGAAAATATGATCGACTACCTTTATTTTAAAAGGGATTTTTTAATCAGTACGAGTGGTAAATGAAGAACCACTAGACCGATTTTGTGCAAAATACACTCAAACCATTCACTAAATAGTCCGAACAAACCCTGAAAATTTGGTTTGAATAGGTGAGCCCATTCTTGAGTTATAAAGTGACAACGAAAAATCACACTTATGTTACATAAAGTAGCCTATGTTCTGTCTCAGGGTCTAAAGATTGTCTGTACCAAATTTCATCAAAATCGGTTGCGAGGTTTAAGCGTGAAAGCGTAACAGGCAGACAGACAGACAGACAGACAGAGTTACTTTCGCATTTATAATATTAGTTGGGATTAAGATGTATGTGCGAATAATTTCTAATTAAAATTAAAAAAAAAATTTAACCAAGTGAAACATAAGTGTACTTTAAGCAACCAAATTCAACTCCACGTAAATTGAAGAGGTGATCAAAATTCGTGTCGTGCCAACACTACTAAAATGCTTGTTGAATATTTGGCTTCCCGCCACCGTATTAACATAATGACTCTTATCTTCAGATCGTATTAAATGTAACACGATGTGAAGATATGAAACATTAGCTTCATAACAATAATGGTTCAGCTATTGCAGCCTATCTTTACTATAAACCAATTACGCAGAAATGTTTCATTCAATGAGGAATCATTTTAATACGTCTGTTAGTCAATAAGTTTATTTCAAAATATGTGAACGTGTCCGAAATCTGTAGAATCGAAAAGGGGAACTTTAAAATTAAATGTGCCATTTGAAACCCCTACCACTCTGAATTGAACTCACACGCCAAAAGTAAGATAGCTCAATAGATAAGAAATGCTACTTCACTGTGGTCTTCTTTGAGTTAAAAGTACCGGAAGAGCGGCTAATCGAATGAATGCTCCATATTTCTTTTATTTTATATTTACCTTTAAATCTGTTTAGTTATATTTATCCTTACAGGGAACTTACTCGGAAACAACCACAATTTATGGAAGATAAATTAATCATTGATCAGGTTCCTATTCAAAGTTAGGAAGCGATATAATTGATTGATTTTGATAAATGACGTCAAAATTGTTAATAAGAATTCGTAAAGATGCTCCCTCTAAGGAAAGTGTGGTTGTTTTCCACTCGACGCTCGAGTACCATTCTAAGTTTACTAAAACTTAGATTACAAGTGCTGGAAGAACTAACTGAATATTTCTTTCATTTTCAGATTTATCTGCCTCATAAAACATATTTCGCCTGCGGTTTTTTAAGCGGTTTTATGTCTTTTAACTACCTCTACGGCAAGATTTAAAATGCATGGAGGTCGTGAATTCAATATTTAGAGGTAGACTACCAGCTAGTAGAAATTATTACACCTGTTTAAGTGAATATAGTTAAACTTTCGTACGGTTTTAAACAACATTGCTTTTGGTTTCTCGCGCGGAAGGTTTGGTTTGACATTGTTTCAAGCAACTTTAGTATTTTGTTTTGTATTAATAGACAAATACTATTAACATTATTCTCATTTAAGACTTCCGGTGCATCCATACTTATTACTTATTACTTATTACTTATTAATATTATAAATGGGAAAGTGTGTCTGTCTGTCTGTCTGTCTGTCTGTATGTTTGTCTGTATGTTTGTCTTTCTTTCACGGCAAAACGGAGCGACGGATTGACGTGATTTTTTTAAGTGGAGATAGTTGAAGGGATGGAGAGTAACATAGGCTACTTTTTGACCCATGCCAACCCCCGACTTCCCTAAACTGGGGGGTGGAAGTTTGTATGAAAAATCTTAACTACTTAAGTTAGACGCTTGAAATTTGGCATGCAGGTCCCTTAGTAAACTTGATGCTTGGTTGCAAAAGAATATTGCAAAATTCTGACGGGAACGGGAGTTAGCGGGAAAAACATTTGTATCAAGAAATCCGATATCTATATATATTTTATATGTATATACATATATAGCGGCCTAGCGGCCGCGCGTGGTTTTCGGTTTCCGCACACATAGGTATATACTATAAATATATTATGTATATCTATATCTATACTAGCGGCCGCCCGCGACTCCGTCCGCATGGTTGTCGGCTTCCGCACACATAGGTATATACTATAAATATATATCTATATCTATACTAGCGGCCGCCCGCGACTCCGTCCGCGTGGTTTTCGGTTTCCGCATACATAGGTATCTAAATATATAAAAGGAGAAACTGACTGATTGTCATATCATGGCACAGCCTAAACGGCTTAACGTAGGCCCTTGAAATTTGGAATGGACGTAGCTTAGGTACCGTAGAGGTGCACTAAGAAAGGAATTCCCGAAATTCCCTCGGGAACGGGAGTAAGCAGGAAAAAAACATTTGTATCAAAAGTCAAATCCGTTCAAGTTTGACGCTTCAAATATGAAATGCAGGTACTTTGGTAAACGTTAAGCTTAGCTGCAACAGGATTTTCCAAAAAAATCACAGAAACAGGTGTTACTTTTAAATTTGAAAGGGGCGTAGCTTAGGTACCGTAGAGGTACACTAAGAAAGGAATTTCTGAAATTCCCTCGGGAACGGGAGTTAGCAGGCAAAAACTTTTGTATAAAAAGTCGAAACTGTTCAAGTTGGACGCTTCAAATTCGGCATGCAGATGGCTGAGTAAGCGTTTAGCTTAGGTGCAACAAATAATTGCAAAATTCGTACAGGAACGGGAGTAACCGTATAACGTGTAAAAGTCCGTTCCGAGTTCTCCTCTGAGTCCAGAAAAGGAAAATTGTGCTACCCCGAATTTAACGCGGGCGAAGCCGCGGGCAAAAGCTAGTTCCTCATAAATGGTTCATTCATACTAATTAACTTATAAAAATGTGCTATCTATCATATAGACTTTCGGTCTATTACGCATCTCACCCCGCAAGGGAACCAAAAACTTTTGCTCTTCTGCCGTTTTAATTCTAAACATTTACAGATGTTGTAAAATTACCTGTCAACAACCATCGCCGCGAACTTCCAGTCGCTGATCAGCTCCGCCTCCTCGTCCGCCTTCTTCATCCTCGCCGTGATGAACTGCAGCTCCCTCAGGATGAGGTGCAGCTCCCGGTGGTGGCTGCCGAGGCCGCCTCCCACGTCCTCCATCGTCGACGGCCGCACGAACGACCTCCGGAAATCAGTCCGGAAGATGGAACATCTGTATTGGGGATAACTGTTGTACTGTATAGACGCTGGTTTAAGTCTGGGGGTGACCGTTGTACTGTGTTGAGATGGATATGAGTGTCGTTATGTTTGTATGGCCGGGAATGATTCTTGCACTGTACAGTTACACTCACAATGGTAAATCTAGTATTAGGATAAAGATTACTGTCAGTCTGTAAGTACAGTAGCGTAAGGTTATAGAAAGCTGGTTTAAGCCTGGGGGTCACCGTTGTACTGTGTACTCTTGTTGTGTGTTGGCTGGGGATGAGTACTGCACCGTATATAATTCTGTGCTGAAAGCTGGTATTAATATGTGGATAACTGCGGTACTGTTGAAAAGAATGAGTATAAGTAAAAGACTGTTGCATTGTCTTAAGAAGGGTTAACAGCCTCGAGCAGACTGCTGTACCTACTCGGTCGTTCGGAGGGTCGGACTAGAAAGGTCGTTATAAGGAAATAACTGTTGTACAGTACAAAAAACCGGTATAAGGCTGGGATAACTGTTGTACTGTTAAAAAAGCAGAGATAGGGGACCTTTATAAGGCTGAGCATAACTGTATTACTGTGAAGATGGCTGGTTAAGCTAGTGTGTAAGCATGATGCAAAATTTCAAGTTTTCTATCCCCTGAATGACACAAAATAACATCTTTATTAAACGTACTGCGGTGTAATTTGAATAATATTCTGAAAGTCATCGTGAGAAGGTGGCATGTCTGCCGCATACATCATACTCGTAATCGTACCTACGAATTTGTTCCTCGAAAATCTTGATAAATTACGCTCCGTGTAATATATGGCATTGTTGCTCAATGCTCTGTGAATATTCGTTCATACATTCAGTGGTATTAATAAACAAATCAATATTTCAGTAAGGGAAACCTAATCTTTCAGAAACTTTCGCCTGCGACATTTTCATTGTATTGCGTACATAATATTTCCTGCTGCGCAGTGGGTAATATTTGATCACGTTTTCAGTCCAGGGTTTTGAAATATAAATTTCTCAAGAAGCTACCTTATTTACGAGCACTTTATTATACAGTGAATGATCGCATATTAAAACCTTCAAAAATTATTTGTCTCTCATAGCCTAAATAAATACATTTAAAATATGATCAAACTATCATAAACGATTATTATCAGTCCAAAATTTAAATCATCGGGATCTATTAAATATCCACTTTTATATATATACGAGCTTTATATATTATAGATAAGTCCTTGTCTGAGTGAACTTTATCCCAATTTACAAAAACATTACTTGAGTCAAAACTGGTGGTCCACTTCTTTAACCAACCGTACAATACATATGTGTCAACTTTAGATTTGCAAACTCGACGCTTTATAATTTACGAGAGACAAGATATTGCAGTTTCTAGTGGTAGGATCCCTGTGGAGACTAGCCGTGGTATTACTTGTGGAAGCTAGCTAACGTTGCTAATAAAGTCGTAGGCTATACTAAGGATGCACAGGGTACAGTAAGGATACATAGTAGGCACAGGGAGAATCAGAACTCAATCATTCCGGTACAATTTTGATCCCTCTTACAATGGTGAGAGAGATCAATTTACTTTTAATTTCAGAGTGATAAACTTTAATCATAGCTTGTCTTTATTTTAATGCCTTTAGCCTGTAGGGACAAATATTTTTAAAGGTTTTTTTTGCTTTGGATGTTCTATTTTGAGATATCTGCTTTCAATATTAGACTATCCATACATCAGACAATAACCGTGCATTACGTATTTATTATGTAAACGAATGCCAAAATTAGGTTTTGTTGTGGAGATTTTCGTAGTGAAGAGAGTCCCTACGCAACCGTGTTAGTGTTCGTACGTATATGTAACGTATAAGATATATAATAATACAAAAGGCGGAATCAATGCCTCATGGCATTCTCTGCCAGTCAACTTTTGGGCCAAACAGAAAGTGTTTCTATACTGTAATAATGAAGTAAAATATAATACAACTCACCCCGGTCCAAGATTCCCTGTCGACGCCGTACTATTCGGCGGTGGTGGCCCGTGCCTGAAATCATCGTCTATATCCAGCACGTTGGCCAACAGCGACTTGGACGAGCGCTCCTTCAGCTCCAGCTCCCTCATCCTGGTGTTCATCATGATCGTCTTGCGCGTGATCTTCTTACCAGGCCGCGACATGCGGAGGATCCACGGGAGCCATTGCAGGAACACCGACTTTATCTTTAGGAGAGATGAAGGTTTAATGCAGTGGCTGGGGTGGTACTTGTACGAGTATGTTGGACATATTGGAAAATTTTGGACATGTTGGACAGTTTTGGTCAAATTGGACAATGTTGGACATATTGGACAATGTTGGACATATTGGACAGTTTTGGTCATATTGGACATGGATATATTTTTGGTCAGTTGAGACAATTTGCAGGAGAAATGATTGTTTATTTCGGGGTGTTTTGGAATTACCTTCCTATTAGAGTTGGTGGTCAAAATATTTTCTGGGAGAGATGATTCTTTTAGTTCAGGGTGGTTCGGTGCTACCTACCTAGTTGGTGGATTGTTTTAATTTTGGGGTAATTGGAATGACCTACTTGTGATTCGTGTATCAGCCATCTTTTGTAATCTATGGGAATATCCTACTCGTAAATTGGAGCTAAAACCATCTTTTGCAATTGTTTAACTTAGGATGTGAGGAAACTTCACGTTATTTAAAGATGATTGAGGCCATCTTGTTGGCTAATGATTTGTGTGACCTGAAGGTTAAGTTTGGTGTGAATTCGGAATAACTTACTCATAAGAAATCGGATGTTTTCAATTGTGTTGAATTTAGGTTTATGATATTCTTATTACATATCAGTTTTTAAGTAAATTATTTTTTTTACAAAATATCAAGTTTATTTGTTAAGAGTTTCTATTAATTAATACTAAAATCAATTAATTTTCATATTGATAACAAGAACAATCTGAACAATCCGCTTGTTTACAAAACGGTTTCGTGGAATACTCAGAAATCAGAAGAAACCTTATAAATTAGCATTATTGTTACATTATTTGGAGATGTATCACCCAATTATTATTTTTTTATTTATAATAAAATCCTTTTCCACGAAGTAATGTTATTTTTAATAACTAAGTTCAAGCTTGTTGAATGTTGATGTGCTCACATACCTGACATGTATTCTGTTCTTAATTAAATATACTTTAATTTTATTTTTTATTCGAGCCAACGTAAGTAAACCACACAATATACAACAGGGCAGGATTCCTTTTAATCTAAATTTAGTGTCAGCCATAATTAAATCCTAATGAAAACACACCACCACAGATTATATTGTCTCAAAGACCTAATTACTCCCTCCAGGATGAATGAAAGTGAGTACAACGTGACTTGTTCATTTCCAACAAACACCTTCTGACAAGAATAGCTGCTGTAATTTATACTGTACTGACAAGCCGTTTCTAACAAGTGAGCCTAGAATATGAATCAGCTTGTCAGAACTACAATTTAGACGTCATGTTTACTAATACAAATGATTCCGTTGGAACTATATTAGACAATTTGTCATGTGTGCTGTTTTAATCAATGAGGGTGTTTGCGATTGAAAAATCCGCTAGATGGCAATACTTAGGCGTGAGGTCTTACTGCTACGTCATTGGTGAATTTTGACATATCTGTCAATGTCATGTGGTTTATTTACCAATCACATACCAGTTAGATCCTACGCCTACCTACTGCCATCTAGCGGATATTTCATTTGCGAAAACCCTCATTGTTCTACTTTAAATTGGTGTAAACATATCCCATTTTATTTAATTACAGGAATATTTCAGAAAAGTACTTATTTTTAAAATAATTTAAAATGTTAATTGTATTTAATATGTCGAAATATTAAAGGGAAAACATTTAATTAAAGATCTTAAATACTAGAAAAAAGTTAATAATCGTTTATTGCTTATTATTTTATATTTATTTATCTCAGATGACACACGTTGATCTAACCCCAAAACAAAGCATTTAAAAACTTGTGCTATGTGTATCAATTACGTTCATATTGGAATATTAAGCGCGTAATTTTATTAAGACTACTATGGGTACTATGTACCAAAACGTTCATACTAGAAATGGACATTTTGAAATTATCTATGCATACCTATTTATTCTCCATTGCCTCATCGTTAAATTAACTTTACAACACTATATCCCATTTGCAAGTCTCCACCGATTTATCAAAGCGAAGTAAAATTTGTTCCTTTTCATTTAATGCATTAGTAAGAGGAAAAAGTACTCATTGATCGATGCTTCAGGTAAAGCGTTATCTCCCGTTCCCAACATTCAGATGGTAATAAATCTCGTTAAAACATTAATTCTCTTTACAAGAAAAGCATTTGTATTAATAAATTCCAACAGAGCCTTCTAAAGTCCCAAAGAAACGCAAATCTCTAAAGAAATTTACATACGTCTCCAAAACGTTAATGCTATTTATCAGTGTGACAAACTTCTGCTTTGTATAAAATTATGAAAATTGAAATAAACATTTTGCATTCTATTAATTAAAATTATTAAAATTTGAAAAAGCGTAGTATGAATTCTATGGCACGGAGTATTTGCCACGTGCAATATAAATGTTCCCTTTGAAGTAGACGTGGCCTTTACAAATAATGTTGTAGGTACATAGCACAAACTTTTCTTTATTTGGGGCTAGATCACACTTTGTGAATAATGTCCAGTTATATTTTTTATTTAAAAGAAAGTATTTGCTGTTCGTTACCCTCGATGGTGGAACAAGCCAACAGCTCTTCGATGATATAGTAAGCGTCCCTCGCAGATTAGGCAGTACCAGAGGCACTACCGAACCCTGTCTAAAATTACATGTAGGGAGCGAGCGAGAGAGAGAAAAAAAAGAGAAAAATAAAAAGACAGACAAAAGAAAGAAAGAGATAGGAACTTACCCATTGCGGCATTTCATGTATATCTGCCGTCCGATGATGGTAGTTGAGTACCACAACAGTGAGCACCACCGACGAAGCCACCATAAACATGATGCAATTGAAGTAAGTCCCTGCCACCAGAACAACTTGCTTCACTCACAATCAACGTCTCAAATACATCAGATTCTAAAGCGATGACAGCTTTATTCGTTTAGTTAAATTTAGCGTGCAAAATGAGGGTTGAATGGAATTTCTACTAGACGGAGTAATGTAGACATCAAAAAATATAATGATGACATCTACTCCATATATTTTTATGAGCTAAAGGGCACGCACATACGAGCACGGATCAGCTAATGGTTAGTGAACACAGCTGCTTATAATAGCCATCTGACACAATACTGTGTTACCAATGCGATGTCAGCCTTTAAAACTATGATCCTTATTAACGACAAAGTGACAATACATAAATTCTTGTGCGGACTTTGCTTGAGTCAGCTAATTTTTGCTACAGCTAAAGCAACACCGTGATGACTCCCACGAAACATCGACTACTTACTACAATTCTATTATCTATCGACCTTTCAACATATAATATACATCGATATCAGATCTACATATGCATCACATTAAATGACAAACATCCAGACATATGTTCATTTGAACAAGTGACACTTTGCACTATAATAGATCTCTTTCATTATACACCATTTAACATTTATGATAAATAAATAACGTATTATGACTTTGTACGACATAAACTACGATATTTTGAGATTTATGAGCTGTTTATGATTGCATACTTAAAGCATATATGAAGCATGTTCATAAATTACTGATATAAAATTATTTTCGAATGACATACAAAAATTAACTTCAAAATAATTTGTAACTCCATGTTCAATAAACGTTTTTATTAATTTGCAAATGTTTTAAATAATACTACAAATAGACAATTAATTGATATTCTTACTCGCATTTCCAATCATAATTAAGTATCATTTAAAAGCACTGGGTGTTGTATTAGATGAATTTGATAACCAATAGAAGTTAATGACCTGTATAAAATTTCAACATATTCTCTCAAATAACTACACATTGGTGGAATCACCGTAATACATAACACGAGATAGGGCCTTGTGTATATATATTATGTTTGTTATATGTATGTATATAGAAGGCAAGCGTATTTTCTGGACCTTCTCTATTCCTTTGAAAGTCCGCCACTTTTTTATTATTCATATAATCTCATCCGTGAATAATAATTATGTCCCTATCAAATTCCCTGAAGTTTTCCTTAACATCTACCAACTCAAGACGAATTTTAATAAGTAAATATTCCATAAACCTTTAATGAGTTATCTTTGAAAACTCAATAGTAATAATTCTAGTTACAAATACAGTTTGTGCTAAAAGTGGCAGTTTTTAACAAAAGTGCTATTTGTAACTAAAAGAATTAACTCTAGAAAAGTGAATTCACTTTTCATCTTTTATCAAATTGAATTAGATTTATGTAACATTCACTATATTAAAATGTGCCTTGTGTTGCTAGATATTAAGGAAAATCTTCTACTGGCGCAATTTGCCAGTGGTTGTATAAAACAAAAACTATCCTTGTATGCAATACATTACTCCACCTAGTGTAGAAATACCCTCATTTATATTCAAAATTGCCACAACAAAACAAAAAGAGGAACATAACCACATAGTTATAAGGAGAAAATTCAGTACAATTTAATATTTTTCAAGACCACGATTATAATTCAATTTTAAAACACACAGTTCACATTTAAACGTATTTTAACAGTACAATTCATTGCAGTGACACCGAAAGCTATTCATGCATTTTAATTGAACATGCAGTCACACTAATCTACGTTAATTATTCAGATGATATACTAGCTTTTAGAACAAGTCTCATAATGAAATTTATTTACCGCGTTTATCAGCCAGTTTAGTATCCAATTATGTCACTATTGTGTTTTAATAACGACATAAACGCAACAAATAAATCGAATGATGTCTATTTTGTGATTTCAGTTTCAGTCAAAGGATGTTTCTTTCAAAAGTTTCGTTAACAAGAAAAACCCTTGTTGTATTTGTTTACCTCTTGAAGCTTAAGATTCACGAAAGTTTGTGAAGAGGGCTTCCACAAGACTGACAAAGGCGTCGTACGGTTACAATCTCTTATCATTGTCTCGTTGTCAGCCCCGCGGAGTTTATTAGTCAGTCGATCACAATGACAGAAACAGACCAGCCAAAGTTGCATGAGACGTTGGTCGGGCGATACTTGGAGGGTGGTCCCTCTCTACCCGCATCCCCTTTGTTGCTTTAAACCGCCATTTAACTTTAGAACCTGCTTTTAAACTACAAGCAAACCAAACCTACATATTTATAAGCTCATTTACATTTAGTTTAATCAGGAGAGTTGTGCGTTAGATTGCTGTTTAGCATAAACTACATGCCAATAACTTGACGTCGGTAGTCACGAAAGAAGACGTCTACATCAGGCCAATCGAGAAAGAGAGAAGAAATCAAAATGAGTGAAGTAAAAAACTTTATCAACTCAATATGCAATGAGTGACATTATTTTAATACATTACAAGAAGATGTCAGATTTGAGTAAGATCATGTACATAGTATGTTTAGAAGGGATTTTCACGAATCAGTACAACTACGTTTTGGTCTAGCTTCAACGAAAAGTGCAATAACTCTATTTGATGTGTCGAGAGAGCTGGCAAGAACGCTGTAAAAGCATAGACTAGTCTCCAGAGACCGCGAGACTCTAAAATGCGAGTTGGAAACAGAAAAGAATAGGAATACTATATGCTCTCCTTTAGGTTTAGTATTATTTAAGCAAACTCTGCAATCTATTTAGATCTTTGTTAATTGGTGTTCCAAGAATGAGTAGAGGAATATTTCCAACAACGTTATCCAATCAAAATGATAATTACCACTTAATAACCTAAAAATATTCCTCATAACACATTCTTTGATGTTTTAGAAAGGATCTAATCACAAGATCAATTTCATGTTTACTTTTATCACAATTTAGATTATTATCAAAGATTTTTGAACAAACGCGTGGAATTTTCTCACCTATTAGGGGGATCGCCTCAGAGGTTTTTGTGATAACATGTCCCACCAATAGAGAGAAAACTGTTTGCGACAGAAGAATTGTAACACCTGCAAAGATCAATATAATATTCTATGAAAAAACAAAACGTTCTATTTACAAAGTAATGGGTAAAACCTAAAGGTATTATAAGTGTCCCATCCAGTTCAACACTTATCCAGTCAATAGTAGATAAGACCTCATTTCCTGTTTGTGTGCTGAGTCGGTATCAGGAGCTCAAGTGAAATCATAAACAAAACAAAACAAAGTAGTCATGCAAATTCTATTTATACAAGATTTAAGTTATTTTTTAACTTTAATTTTACGTAGTTTTAATGTAATGCTATTAAATAGAAGGGCTTCGATGAAGAAGAGTTACGATATGGTCAGCTACACCACCCTCCAAGTATCTACGTCGTCGCGAACTGGGGCCATACACAGCTTCTTACTATATAAATTAGCCACATTCAAACGAAACATCCATTATAACACAACATGGAATCGATTACGCGTTAAATCACACATCAACATGAAAGATAAAGAAGGTCGATAGAGGAACACTGAAACTTTATTTATTAAATAACACTGAGAAATCAAAAACGTAACTTACCTTCTGGATCCCAAAATATAACATAGTTAGGTAAAGTAACATGCCATGCTACTGATATTGAAAAATTCAATGATGTTTACCCAAATAAAGAAAATAATGTAGTTGATAAAGCTTAAGCGGAGAGAATCACGAAATCGATTCCAAGATACGTTATTGAAAATAATATGAACAAAAAATCGACGAACCACTAAGACTCTCGGTCACCAATGAAACGGACTTGTTAATATTATCATCAAAATATGAATGTTACTTTACCAAAAAGCAAAGCATGAACCTTTAAAATACATGATAATACATTATCTTCTCATTTAAACGATACTTTAATTGTTAACATAATCAAAGCTGATATTAGCTATACCGAGCAACACTTGGCTTACAACGATTTATCACTAAAATATTTAGCGTACAAAATTTACTCCTTGTAATGTTTTAAAATAATTCTTTAATTTAAAACTGCTTTTAAAAATAGTAAATAATAGTAAGAGCTTAAGAAACAAACGAGAAATAGTAAAGAAACGTGAAATGAAACAATGTGGAGATGGTAATGAAGAATAAAATAGAACGGGAGCAGAGGATGGATATTAAAATACCGAGGAAAGGTTTGGGTAGTGTACCTAACAGGGGGATTGCGTCGGAGACCTGCGGCAGGGTCTCTGCTACCAGGTTGAGGAACACCGTCAGCGAGAGTAGAATAGTGACTCCTGCAATCAAACACAATGTTAACACCCCCAGCTTCCCGTACCAATCAACATTTTGAACATTACACAACTCTCCAATTCCCTTGTCGGAAAAAAATCGTTTTCCAATACCACAATCAAAGTAATAGCTTCCTGCTTCCCTATTACGGCTAAAGTGATGATGGTGCTGAAAACGAATAACATTTAATGAGGTCTACACCGAAATATACTTACCGAGGCTAGTTCGCGGAACTGGGGTACTAACACAAACACAAACAGTCATTCAAACAGTCATACCACATTCTAGAGATGATCTAATATTTACGTTAAGCGCACGTTGCTTCCGACCTCCTCTAAAAGTTTTATGGCTCCTCCGGCTCACTCAACAAGCTACGTAGGCTATTTATTTTATATGTGAAAATGGTACGCAATGCTTTGGTTGCGTGGGTTGTCGTAACGCAAAAACTATTTTGATAGTTCTAACTGCGTGACTTTTAACAGCTAAATAGTTAAAAATAATTAAAAGTGAATCAATAGACGTTTTTCACACAAACTAGATACCATGCCTACATATTTTTTAATCTTTACCAATGAAAAATCATCCTTTCTTTTTCAAGTAAAAATAAAATAAGAATCAAATCAAAAGATTTTGTTCTCCAGTTAAGAATATTAAATATTGGACCTTTAAATTAGCCTTGTCCACCCCCAATCAATGAGAAGGAAGCATCGTGCGTAAGTGACATTCCCTACAGTGCGGTACCTATGAGGGGCACAGCTTCCGACGTGGAAGGCAACTTTTCAGCCACCAGGTTGAGAAACACGGTCAACGACAACAATATCGTCACACCTGTAGACACCAGCCAAAGCTTAAGCTGGTTCGAAAATTACTACTTGCTAAAGCATCTAAACAATCGTTGATTGTCTGTTTATTGTAATTATAATGAACAATGTTTTTTCTATACGGTCTGATGTATGACAGTTTTCGCATACTTACATCAACGTTCATTGAAGGTATTATCTTGTAAGTAAAAATGTCATAATAAATATCGATTTCGAAGCTAATCTGCATCCCTTTACTTTTGAAGATAAATAATCAGCAGATAAACATAACGATAATGATACCATTAAATCTACAAGCAACGTTAACTGACCAAGTGTTAGTTTCTCTCCCGAGTCCGGAGGCAGAGTGAACCCGAGCAGCGCCATCGAGGAGATGAGCACGCACGGCACGATCAGGTTGAAGAAGTAGTAGAGGGTCCGTCTCCTGATCATGATCGTGAAGGTGACGTCGACGTAGGGCTCGGGGCAGCACGCATATGTTATCGTGTTCTTTTTGCCAGGCATTCCTGGTGGCACAGGACACAGACATATCATCATCATCATCATCAACAGCCTATCGCACAAACCTATTATTACTAATTAAAAATATTTTTTACTGTGACTGGTGTAGCGTAAAAAAATAGCCCTATTCCTTACTTGAATTTATGATACAACAATTTGGAAACAAGATTCTAATACTTTTATTTGATAAAATTTAACGTAGTCACGAACTTAGCAAATCGGTTTGTGACACGAACTGGATTGCTAAGTTCGTCCTGATATTTAATTTTAAAATAAAATGATAAATCTCTAGATGAAGAAGACAGAAAATCAATATAACTCGTATTTTTGCAAATGTATGTTGAGTATGTAATTAGACAGCATATATGTATATGTATTTCGTATTTACCTATCAAATACCATTCGCCGTTCGTGATGAAATCCGATAAGTCTCCTCCGTTCTCGTCTTTGAGCACCAGATCCAACTGTCAGGGCAAAATTCTATGAAATCTCACAATTTAACCAGTTACCTCTAGTAACACTAAGGTCAGGGAATGAACCATGCAAGAAATTTTCAGTCCAGACATCTCCTCATGCATTTCTTGGAATTTTGCTAGGAGTGATTATATTTAAACAGACAAGGAAACCAGGGTAGTAAGTGAAAGATACTTGATTGATAGATATAGTAAGATAAAAGTATAAAAGTAAAAAGGGTCATGCTATAGGTATGTATAAGAAGACAACAAGAATTTGACCACCATACGGACGACACGTGGGTTATTAGAAATGCTACTGCGCTATAACTGATAACGCAATAAGATATCATCTGGTTTTTACTGATCTAGGTCACACATTTCACAATCTACAGTAATAAAAATAAACTAAAAAAAATAATACACATTTTAATACAAATTAAATTCGTCAATTTAATTAAATACAAAACAAAGCTCTCATCTCACTAAGTACATACTAAAACAAAATTTAACCTTACCAACTTTGACGCCGACACTAAACACTTAAGAGACAGTATATGGAACTATTAAATTTGAAGGCAGAACTAGGGTAAGGGGGATTAAGTAAAGAGTGGTAGCTAGCCGAGAACAAGACTTAATAGGACTCCGGGAAGACAATCTAGTGCAACAAGGAATTCTACGTAATAAAATCAAGCTGGATCTAGAGAGTCTTAAGCGTAACAGAACGTCAATAAAGAAGCATTTACTTGTGACGTGCAAATCTCTTGCACATACTGTCATTAATACAAAGCACAAAAGCTATTTTTAAATTAAGAATGCGAGGTTAAGAACTTTTGTGCTTTGACTAGTAAATAGAATTATTAAAAATAGTAATTCAGTTTAAATGTGTCCGTATGGCAGTGGAAAGATCGTGTTTTAAAATTTATCGGAGAGTGCTTCATGTGTAGAAGACATTTTGTTTGCTCCATGCAAAATAGTACATACAAAACTTTTGGGATAGACATCCTTTTGGTTTCTCACATGGTTCCCTTATTTAGCGTCCCTAACTACCCTAGCCTACCCATTTTCTCCCATTTTACCTAATATTTTCAACGCTTCAACTGCTTTTACACGTCCACGTACATTCAAGATATGAGACTTGCTCTTTAAAGACACGTCATTTGCTAACGACTGTGTCATTACTAACAGGAAGGATACCACTATATTTCGCGCGAATCAGATTGTGCAAGTTGGCATCAGTCCAGAGGCAAAAATGTAGAACTAAAACCAGGTATTTTCTGCTTACAAACATTAGTTGCAGCAAATGGTCCGTGCTTCACGCAACGTTGCCAAACATTCACATTAGAAAGCGTGGCAAACGTCTCTCAATTTATGGAGACTCTAAATTCCCACTTAAAACGAGGACTGTTAGGATTTTGAAACTAAACAACTTTACAAGTAATAAAGTATGAAAATTTGTACTGAATAACTTTGAATTACAGACGAACGTATTAATTCAATGTAAAAGCAGTTTAATTAGGTCAAAACACATTAGCGCGGTGTGAAAGTGCAACACAAGCATTGCATGAATATTAATTTACTTTGTTCATTCAGAACAGAAACCAACAATATAGTTCGAGTCAGTTTAATTTTACTGTTTAGTTGAACAGCAAAATTCGTTACACTAAAACAGAATCCGCAAATGTATTGTGAACCTAAACCGTTTCTCTTTGTTTGCTATACCTGATTCCCATCGTAGGTCCAGCTACCAAACTTCATGTCACAATGTTGGTCGTCAAAGGGGAACCACGTGATGTCTATCTTGCATGTGCTCTTGAAAATGCCCGGAGGCACGTACAGGCAACTGCCGTTGCTTCTGACCACCACGTTGGTCTGGTACGTCCCGTCAAAACCCTCGTCAGCACTAGTATTAATGAGAAACGAATCATCATATCAAGTTGTTCCATTTCAAAATTTTATCATATCGATCATTTTCAAAAGACGTAATAAATTTCGCCGTACAGCGTGTAGTAAAGTTAGGCATAAAATCAAAACTCCCAAGTGAACTTGTTACTTATACAAAGTGCAGAGCACTCACAAAATTAACGATAATTAAGATTTAAGAGGTAAGCCGAAAATCAGCGCTGCGTAACTCTCGCTCGCGGCTCAACCGAGCTACGCTCATTTTCGTCGCTAAATTTAAACAGAGCATTACATAATTCAATTTCATCGCAAAAATCTCAGCCATTTAAATTTCAAATTAATTAACATGTATTAAAATCGTCTGGATTGTTCAAATCTATATTTAAAATTAATCTTTAATAGATGATAAATAGCTTCATATTTTAATTCTCACTGCGATTCAAAGATTTATCTGATAGCTTTGAATTCTAAATTGTGATAAAATGATCTAGCAAATTCACAAAATTCCGATAAGCCCCGTGACCCTTATCAAGTTGCTGCTAATGTCAATTAAATGTTATCGAAAAGTATCTTCAACAATAATATACTTAAAATTTAATTAAAAAGTTGATGTATGCTTTGGGAGCGATTGGAACGCAATTAATCAAAAATCTAATCCTTCGTTTCAATAGTGGTTTGGTTTAAATTAATTCAACATTTTCACAAACAAAAGAACTAGAAATTTGGCAAACTTAAGTTCGTATTATGCTTTATTAGTTTAAGATAAAAGAACAGTGTTTTTAAATTTATTATGTTTTAAGTAAAAAAACTTTTGATAAAGGCTTTAGCTGAAGAAAAAAACATTATATTTAGTTTAATTAATTAAATTAGAAGTCATGTTTAGTGAATAGTGCTTTGGTTTCATCTGGGACATTTAGTTCTGCACGGTCAATGGTGAAGGTTTCCCAGATGTTATCTTTAAAACTTTCATCATCGACGTTGTACAGATTCCACCCTCTCGCTTATCCAGATAAGAAGTTATATTAAGTTTTGTTTTAATAAAAAAATCAAGGTGATAAAAATCCAAAGAGGTTTTAACAATTTCTGTCTGTCAACAGTCCTTTTCAATATTTGTTTAGATATTTATTTACGTATCGGTAAAAATAATGACGACAAAAATAAAGATTTAATCAAGCATGTTAGAACCTCTTTGTTAATTTTTATTTGTTTTATCTGACAAGCGGGACGATGGTCGTGGTGTTTCAAATCAGCGACTAGCGTGCCAGTACGTTTAAGCAGTTTTTAAGTGTGGCAACACAAGTAGGAGAACTATAAGCCACGCGAACGATTGTTACTTGAAATTAAAAAAATATACAAATTTTGGATGAAGTAATGAGGTTGTTATCAAAATTTGTTTATTTTTTAATAAAAAGTCATTAGTAAGTACCAATCGTCACATTCGGGAGTGATCTGCTACTGTGTTGTCACTATTCTGAAAAGTTTATTTAAACATGTTTATGAAATTAAAAAGGTGAAAAAAGTTAATGAAATTTTAATATTATTTATTTTGTAAATGTGAGTATTAGTGTTACGCCAACAGCATTTTATATTATATATATTATATTAATTACGCAAGAAAGCAGATTTAAACCATAAAAGACATTAATAATACGTTTTTAAATGTAATTCGTACGATGTAAAAAAAATTCAAAGTTGTTTTTCCTCCGATTTTGAACCTGATGATTTAAAACAAATTTAGAAAAAAAAGCCGTTATGTTAGCCCTCGATTCGATGTCTTTAAAAGCTGATATGACAAAGTTGTCGTGATAATTTAAGCCTTTTTTGACATTTTTTGCACAAAATCCAGAACAATTTGAGAGCATAATGTTTTCTTCCAAATGATCATCTACATATTATTTGAAATGTGTCCAATTATCCATAAATTCAAAACAAAGTTATTTCTCTCTGTGAATTGCACCTTGCTCATAACGTGCCTCAAATTCAATGGCAGTGCCCCTACGAGACTCGTATGCCGTCTGCCAGGACTGTGACGAAGGGCCCAACTTCGCAACTCCGACAGTAAAACGTTTAGCATTTAACTACATAAATCATCGCGTCGACTTTATTGCCGTCGTAAAATACTGCAGAAACTGACTTTAAAGTTTGAAGTAGGTACTTTGAAGTCTTCTGTCTGCACTTTGCAGGGCTGCAGCGTTCTAGCAATGTGCAATGAAACAGATGAAATTCCAAGAGTAAGTATCAGTAGGTACACTTGAAATTTCATCTGTTTCATGATTCTAGTATAGTTGTTCTCTGCAGATTTATCTCGCTCTTTTGTGCAAACGGGTGAATTACTATTCATTTTACATCCACTTTTCATAACTGTATTCTCAACTTCTGAACTGTTCGTTACGTCTCAGGTTCTTTATTCACATTATTGACTTTTATCAAACCACATGTCATTGAAGTGGCACTTTGTTTGGTTCTCAAATTAGCAATAACCCCATAGTAAGGCCACAGCTGAAATATGTATCTATTTAAAAATATTTATTTCAATAATCAGGCCAAAATATTGTGACAACAATATTCTTGTGCTTGTAAATTATAATCATTGACATTAAATCCTATCAAAAGTCAACTTTCGTGGTGATAATTGTTTTTTTTTTTCATTTCAATCTTACTTTGGACTTTCAGTCGAATTCAAAACTCAGTAATATAATTGCTCAGGCATTGGCGTCAAAACTCGTCTTTCCTTATCACACAATTTAAGGAAATATCTCTGACTTCAAATATATCCCTGAGATGTCCTCTTTCTCCGCCGGCTTACTGTCTACATTATTATTACAAAAAGTTTCCTTAAAACTCAGCAGCCCTGGCGGTCCATAAACTGTAATACAAGAACCAAAGCGCAGTTAAACTGCAATTTGTCCCCAGCTCGGTCTGAAATGTGAATCTAGATTATTAGGTCCGCAGCCGCCGGCTCATGGCGACGACTCTCAATGATCGCTAGGAGACAGTTAATTTAAACAACAGAAAAAAGGTTCCCTTTTTAAATAAATAGAAGAGAATTTGTGAGCTTGAGAGAATCACTACAGTTATTCTTTTGTTTCCATCGCAACTCCTGTTTGTAAATATTCGAATTATAATTGAAAGCAACGCAGTGTTTATTGTTGATTGGAGAAGAATCCTAGCAAACGTAAAGAAACAATAACCTATTAATTTTCCTAAGCAGGGCGAAAACCTTAATCATTGAAGTAATGATATCTTGTATACAAAACGGAATTAAAGCCTTTTTTAAAGCCGATATTTTTAACATATATCGCACACGGTGAGTTATTGTTTAAATACCCTTTGGTAGGTAAAAAATAAACGCGATTGGAACAGGTTGTCAAACAAAACAATTCATTTATAACTACTTAAAATATTATTTCTCTCTCTCTGTCTATATAAAACTTGGAGCTAACTTAAAAATAAGTTGCTTATAAAAACATGGCATATTAACGCAGATTGTGTTGTTAATTCAATTTTCAAACAGGTCCTTTTCCGCCCTCTCTGTGGTGTACATTTTTAATCTACTTCGCTCCGTTAGAAATTCTATTATCGTTGCTAAATTAGTTTTCACCCCGAATTAAAGTTAAGTTTCAACGTTGCGCTAAACGCGTTATTGTCTATTCCGCTCTTGTTGGCTTGTCTCAATTTACTCTATGGTCTAGCCGTGGAAAATTATAATAATAGGAAGAGAAGATAATTTTCTCTAAAGTGAAAAACTTGTTCCTCTTATCATATATTAACGGGGAGCACGTTGGGAAATAGATTATATGTAACAAATAGAAGTGATATTGTTATCCCATATATTTACTTTGTAGTTTCTAGAGCATTTTATATGGACCCATTATCTGGCTACCAAAAATACATATCTGACAGGAATATTTATATTGGTTTTCCTAGTTATTACTTCTATTTAATGATTTATTAGAAGAATACTTTAAAAAAATCTACTGAAAACATTTTGAACAAGCTATGAATCGCCAGTTGCATATTCACCGTTGTAACGTTCATTTGTCTAGTTTCCACAACCTACCCGGTTTTGCATATAGACCCTTTGCTGGCACGTCGCCAGCTCTCTTTTCACTCACACCGAAATATGATACAAATCTTTTACGCCATAAATTTTGTTTTGCACGTATTTTCATAAAAGTATCAATAAAATTCCACGCTTCCAAGATTTCAGGTACAGGTTACACTGTGAATGTGTGGCAACAATGTTGTCAGTTATTATGCTATTCCAGGGTTTATCGTTTTCCAAATTGTTTTCCAATTGCATGCATTGAGGTATATTACTACGTATTGAATGGACATCGAGAACAAAATACTTTTGTCTTTTCATCTATGAAATGACACGCTACTGGCTTTATTTCTGTCCTAGAATGATTTGAACAAGTTTTCAAAACACAAGGAGACAAGTTTTTCGGCATTGACAAGGCTGGTTATTACAATTTAATTTAAAGCATATCATTAAAGATATCCCAGACTAAGTTCTCTTAAAAATCAAGACCTACAGTACCCTTTAATCTCAAAACCTTTCATTTCAAGTCGCTTTTACCTTTAATTGGCTTCCAAATTACTGTTGCCGGTATACAGCCTGAGTTATTTGAAAGGAACGCCAAAATATCAAAGGAGGTGGAATTTAATTGTAATTTTGTATGTAAATCTGTCATTTTCCCGTTTTCGTCGTTACTTAATTAGTTTTAAATGACGGCAAATTGGCTGTATTCTAAAATGGGATTATAGCTCTTATAAACACATTAAACGCCTAACTAATGAAATTGTATGTTATTTAGTGCCAATGACCGTCACGGTGTAATTAAATTTTCATATCTAGATAGTAACTATTCGTGTGTATTATGTATTAGTATTATCGTATTGAGCATCTTTACCTGTAATCATACGTAACACACGTTTCATGAAAAATTATGGATTTAAATATGAAACCTTCAGTTTATTAATAAAACCAAAATAATGGACTGTTACTGTAGTACTGGCCCTAGCAGTTCCTGTTTTTACTAAGGCATCGAAGGATGGTGATTTATGCGATTAAGTTATTTCCCCACAAAAAACCATAAGTCTTTCTCCGACATGCAAGTCTTCATTTGTTACCTAACTTATCTATACTAATATATAAATCTGAAGAGTTTGTTTGTTTGTTTGTTTGTTTGTTTGTTTGAACGCGCTAATCTCAGGAACTACTGGTCCGATTTGAAAATTCTTTTTGTGTTGGATAGTGTATTTGGCGAGGAAGGTTATAGGCTATAGTATATATCTATTATTTTATCCCAAGGGGATGAAAAAGGGGATTAATGTTTGTATGAAACTTTGTCAATTTTTAACCGATAGGGCTGGGACTTGGCATGCATGAAGCTACTATGACATAAATATCCCCTTAGAAAGGCTTTTTATATGTTCCAACCCAAGGGGATGAAAAAGGGGATTAATTTTTGTATGAAACTTTGTCAATTTTAAACCGATCGGGCTGGGACTTGTCATGCATAAAGCTACTATGACATAAAGATCCCCTCAGAAAGGTTTTTTATATGGTCCACCCCAAGGGGATGAAAAAGGGGATTAATGTTTGTATGAAACTTTGTCAATTTTGAACCGATCGGGCTGGGACTTTGCATGCATAAAGCTACTATGACATAAAGATCCCCTTAGAAAGGATTTTTATATGCTCCACCCCAAGGGGATGAAAAAGGGGATTAATGTTTGTATGAAACTTTGTCAATTTTAAACCGATCAGGCTGGGACTTGCCATGCATAAAGCTACTATGACATAAAGATTCCCTTAGAAAGGATTTTTATATGTTCCACCACAAGGGGATGAAAAAGGGGATTAATGTTTGTATGACACTTTGTCAATTTTGAACCGATCGGGCTGGGACTTTGCATGCATAAAGCTACTATGACATAAAGATCCCCTTAGAAAGGATTTTTATATGCTCCACCCCAAGGGGATGAAAAAGGGGATTAATGTTTGTATGAAACTTTGTCAATTTTAAACCGATCGGGCTGGGACTTGCCATGCATAAAGCTACTATTACATAAAGATCCCCTTAGAAAGGATTTTTATATGTTCCATCCACCCCAAGTGGATGAAAAAGGAGATTAATGTTTGTATGAAACTTTGTCAATTTTAAACCGATCGGGCTGGGACTTGCCATGCATAAAGTAACTATGACATAAAGATTCCCTTAGAAAGGATTTTTATATGTTCCACCCCAAGGGGATGAAAAAGGGGATTAATGTTTGTATGGAACTTTATAGGTATAGTGTATGTTTGCGGAAACCGGAAACCACGCGGACGGAGTCGCGGGCGACCGCTAGTCTATAATTAAGCTGAATAGTTTGTTTGTTTATTTGTTTGAAAGCGCTAATCTCAGAAACTACTAATTCCAATTGATTTTTTTTTTTTTTTGTTTTGGCAAGGCCATTTTGCGAGGAAAGCTCCAAGCTATTGTTAACAATCTTAAGTTGGCCAACCAAGAGGTAATTTACAAAACAGAAATCCGCCCCAAAATGAAGACATACAAATCTTTGAACATCTTCAAATGTTACCAAGTGTGTAAACGAAGTATAAATCCTTACAAATAGCCTGTATCGACTACAAGTGTGCGTCTGTCACGCATGTCCATGAGTACGCGGGGGAACTAGTTTAATTTACGGGAAGTCCCACTCGCTTGACAAAATAAAGAGTAATAAGGCAACTGGGACCGCGGTACCAGTTATGTAGTGGTCCCAGTCGCCTAAGTCCTCAACTTGTTCACATGTAAATATTCTGAAATGCAATGACTCTGTTGGTACTATGATACTGACACTAAGTCTGAAGAGCTGTGGAATTATATATTGTATTTTTTTATCTTAAGTTCACCAACCGAGGTTTAATATACTAAACAGAAATCCGCCAAAAAAGAAGACATACAAATCCTGGAACATCTTCATATGTTACCAAATGTGTAAACGAAGTATAAATGCATACAAATAGCCTGTATCGACTACAAGTGTTCGTCTGTCACGCATGTCCATGAGTACGCGGGTGAACTTGTAAAACCTCCGTGGTTGGCGCGCCGCCAGAGAACGCGGGGCGGCTGTCTTTACACCGGAATCGGATGAAAAAATATAGATAGGATTCAATTGGGGAGTGCATTCCTTCGTTTGACATTAAAAATGTGTTTCTGCAACCTACATATTATGAATTATGTGTAACACGAAGTACAAATGCTTTAAAATTTATTTTAAACTAATTATAAAAAATGCTTTCATCTTTTAAATCAATATTAAACATAATTTATGTATTTATGACAAAACACGATATTTTGTACTAAAAAGTATTGGACCATTTCTGAACCGTACAAATTCCCATTTTACAGTTTGAACATTCACAGAAATTTGTGAAGAATTACAAAGGATCTTTATTTCACAATTCAAAATTGGACTGCTTAAACTCAGAACAAATTGCCAAACTACAATGCAGCCAAACTTATATACGGAGTTATAAAAAAAAAGACGCGCACTGTCACTCTGTATGGTGTAACCGCCAGCCAGCTCAAATCCGCCGACGGCTAAACGGCGCTGAGACAGTAAACAACATACTATTATACAGCCCGTAAGTGATTTAAAAGCTTTCATAATCGAATGTTGTTCGGATATCGCTGGCCCCCTGCCAACTCGCGCCAACAATCGCCAATGTTGGCCAAACGTCAGCCAACGGGCCATCCATTCACCAATTTCGTAAATGGATGTAAACAATTTACGATGGAGGGTCACACCGTACTTGTACATACGGGATTGATTGTCCCAAGCCTCTATAGGCTGTGTAAGGGCGTTACAGGCCGCTTATAGTGGTGTTATAGTATTAACTTGTTTAGAGCGTGCATTACCGGTTCGCAAAGTCATTTGGCTTCATAGCAGCAGCTACTTCGGAAGTTTCGGCAACTTGGAAGGCGTCGACTTACACAAACTTGTGGTTGTAAGCATGGAATTATTAGTGTTGTGATGTTAAGGACATACTTCTTGTGAAGTTACATTTAACGCACATCCAATGTGTCTAGGTGTAACTTTTAAGATATTATGTCAGGCTCGTTGGTCTAATGGTCAGACCCTGTCACAAAACCAAGGATCGCGGGTTCGAATCCCACTAGGGGCAAATGTTTGTGTGACAAACATCAGAATTTGTACTCGAATCATGTACATATTATGTTTATAAAAGTATTTAAGTTTGTCTATCCGTCTGCTATCATCCGTAGGTATGTACTTTTTGTTCAAAAGTCCAAAGTAAGGTTTTGATGCTTTTTCTGCCCTTGAAAAGAAAACAGGCACGATTCAGAGTCAACGCTTTACTATTCTACAAAACTATCACAGCGCCCTCTGCAATAAACCCACTATCCACATATTTAACATCGCTCAGAAACTCTATACCTCGATACAAAAACGGGAACAAACAATTTTACTGAACATATAATGTTTGGTTTTCATTTTCCTCTGGAGTGACTTATTGCCGTTTTCCCCATACGAGTGGCATGTGTTTACGTTCCTGAGAAAACGACTGTTTTGCTAATATTATTTCTTTGCTAAGCTTACATGTACTCTTGAAGTATGTTCGTACTTTGGGACTTTAAGTGGCACTTTTAAACGTTAGATCATTTTTAACGTATTTAGGTACACCTTTATACGAGTATGTCAATAAAATGTTTAAAAAAACATTCTAAGTAATAACTTAAGGACAATCTTTTTACCGTTTAATTTTGTTTGTTGCCAAATTACGGCATGTGAAATTAAAAAGGGGCTGAACTCATCTGACTCACTTTCATATAAAACTGCACAGCTATGTACTACTTCTATAAAAAAATATTACATTATGTAAAATCACAATTTCAACGGACAACTATTGTTTCTAACTACACGAGCGTCAAAACAACTGCCTCTGGCCGCGAGCCAGTCTTCAACACACCATGAATACATTTGATTTGCTGTACTTTACCAACTTTACTATAATTTATTGTCTTTGTTTAGCTGCGACACATTATAATAACGCGGCAAAATCTTTTTTAATTTGTGTGCAATTTGGTACGATGTAGTTGGTTGCTTTCTAGACATTGTTAACTTAATGGTAAGTAATCACTATTGTCTATACGGTTTAGATAAGGCAGCATAAATTACCAGAAAAAAAGCATAAAGGAAACTGTCATGATCTTACAGACTTTCTTGCCAGGTTTGATCGCCTCAAAACCCATCAGATCAAAAGGAGAACTGTCATACCTACTAACCCTAATATCTAAAATAACAGTATATTTTCTACATTCATTGTGCCTTATCTTAGCTCAAGGCAAGATCTATGTCTGCACAGTACATTGGCTCCGAGATTAATGACCTATAGGCATTATCACGGTATTTTTTTCACGTAGGTATAACAAATTTCCCAATAGACTTTTCTTCGAAAAACTATGAAAAATTATTCAGATGATAAACGAGGAAATCAATCACTTTAACTGATTTCTATACATAAAGGACGTAAACAATTCATTGTACTCGTATTTTATCTATGCTCAAGGGTTAGTTCCATGTCAAAGGACGATTTTGTTGGTTCTTATGAAATAATGTTTTTATAAATTTTCTCCGGCTTTACCATCATATATTTAACAATGCGCTATTCATTGTTAATTTTTCAGACCAAATTACAAGGCACTGAAATAAACAAGAAAAGTTACAACATTTACATCGAAATGAAGTAATAAATCCGAATTATTTTTAAACCTTATTGAAATGTCAACTCGACATTGGATGGATGTTTAACCCAGGATATATAGTATCTCATTATCATCCTAGCTCTTATCCCGGTTGCATGCATTCTTGGCCGTTGCCTTGGATCGCTACGACCAAAATCCAGAATTGACAAGCCCAACAAATATCATAATAGTAATGCAACGCGAAAGTCTAAAATCTCATATTTGACAAGCCTGGTTATTGCAATAGCATATAGCGTCTTAATACGCCTAAAAAATCAATATCAAACTCTCCACATGACATGATACCACGATTATATCCGTTTATAAGTAGTTTTATTTCATCTCAACATGACAACAAAACTGGCAATGATACCCATCCCCCTTTTCCTTTTTCGGCACAATGTTATAATCAACAATGACGTCACTTAAGCCGGCTCACCTAGTCGATTCACGTTAATTCACTGGTAGTTAGCGGGTCGTCAGCCTCCCATTTTGTGACTAAACAAATTCCCAGGCGGGCGAAACACAGGTTGTCGTAGAGTGGCCAAGAGGGGCTCGTTTTGTGGGATTCTTATAGACGGTAAACAAACAAGGTGGAATGTTTCTGGAAGAGAGATTTTGTTGATTTATTTCATATCTTTTGCAAATATATCATTAAAATCATTACATTCTACCACACCACACCTTCTATTTATACGGTTTTTGGGTGTTCTTTCTTTTAACATAAGTATGGTGAATCAAAAGTGATTTAGAAGGAATCATCCAAATAATTATTTTTCTAAGAAACTAGATGTTTTATACCTCGCCTTGTTAATAATCTATACTAATATATAAAGCTGAAGAGTTTGTTTGTATGTTTGTTTGTTTGTTTGTTTGTTTGTTTGTTTGTTTGTTTGTTTGTTTGTTTGTTTGTTTGTTTGTTTGAACGCGCTAATCTCAGGAACTACTGGACCGATTTGAAAAAAATATTTTTGTGCTGGATAGTCCATTTGACAAGAAAGGTTTTAGGCTATGGGAAATCTAATTATAATTAATAATCGCCCGCGATTCCGTCCGCGTGGATACGCGGACGGAATCGCGGGCGGATTATTAATTATAATTAAATTGAATATATGTATATAATGAATTTGATGTTTTTCTTCTGAAAGAACAGTACCTATCCACATCAATCACAAAAATAAAGGCACAATAAAAACAGCATGTTCCTTGAGGACTTTCCCAAAAGCTCATCAAATCCTTTCCACCCCAGCCCTGGCAGAAAGCCAAACCCGTCCCATCTTATTCATCACAACGTACCGGAATGGGCGAGTAACTATCTGGTCATGGTTTAATGGTTAAACGGCTTATCGGTTCTTACCTCCTGGATGACCGCCAAGCGGTCTTAGGCTGTGCCACTTGACGAGGATTACTTGTAGCGCTTAGCAGCTTTACAACTTTGTTGGAGTGATATAATCTGCTTGTCGATGGCAAAATGAGTACTTATAAAGTTCACGATTAGGGTTAAAATAATTTACTTTTTTGAAATAAATTGTGGGCAGCTAACATTATTGTCATCATATCTACACTCCAAGATGGCAGTAGTCCTCACAAGCCCTAAAAACCATCAATACTGCTTTAGAGAATGAATGTCTTTGAATTTGCCTACTCTTAATCATCATCAGCCCTTTAATGCCCTTTATTTTTGATAGCGGCCCGTCACGCGGTTTCACCCGCGTCCCGGGGGAACTACTTCCCGTACCGGGATAAAATATAGCCTATGTTACTCTGGGTGAATGTAGCTTTCCAACAGTGAAAGAATTTTTCAAATCTGCCAAGTAGTTTCAGAGCCTATTCAATTCATACAAACAAACAAACAAACAAAAAATCAAACCTTTCCTCTTTATAATATTTGTATAGATGAATATTCGGATCTATGAAAAGACTTGACTATTCATTACAATACTGACATCACTACACAGACATGATAAGACATCAGCTTACACCATCAACAGTAACCTATATCATAGAAGCAACAATACTTGAGGTCGAACTTGAGAGACTTCTTAATGGGGATATTAAATTACACGTGTTTCCCCTTATTTTCACCTACAAGTTAACCTACTTAACCATTCAACAACATCTAGTTACTTCCCCATTCCCGCTGTTAAATTTCCAGTGGAGAATCTTCTCGCTTAAAACAACTGAGTTCAGAATGTACTCCGCATAACTACAGCCACAAATCATCTCGAACAACCGAATACACAAATTACAAAACTAATTGGATTTTAAGTCTCGCCCCACTGATGAAATGCTTGGCCCTCTGTCCCGTCTGGAAGTTATATTTCAAGGAGAGCAGCTAATTCTCAGAAAGCAGACAGCATTTAATCCATTACGGTTAGCGAGGGCAGTTGCCAGCAGATTTAATTTTACATCAGCTGTTATTTTAGTCTGGCAACATTTTCTTGCTGCGCTGTGGCTCGAGCGCAGTTGCGTTTTTGAAATATCGCCCTGTTTTAGTCTTGTTAAGTTAACTTTTTCTTTGCCGTTTACCGTGAATGTTTAATTGGTTTTGTTTGAGTTGACAAATGGGTTAAATTATAGTTATTACGGAAATTTTATTGTAGAAGTCTCCGTGAGTAAGATACCTGGTATAATAACAAGAAGGTTTTTAAACTTCTTTGTTAATTTTTATAAAATGTCCTAAAACGAACCTATTTCTAAAGCTCTCATATTCTCTTCTATTTTTAAAAAGAAACCACAAAACTACAACCTTCTTTAAAAATGGAACATTATACTGTCAAAATCGAAGAAGCTAGCAGGTCCTGTCAAAAAAAGAGTTAGTTCACACGCTCAGAATACTGTTCTATATTCTGTATTCTGAGTTCACAAGTTACTTTGTTCATTCTTACCTATTATACATGAGTACGTCAGGCTTCCACAGTTTGTTTGGCGTGATGCGGAGATCCTTGACTCCCCCGTACTCGCTGTCATTCCATCTGAGGTTGTAGTCATTCCATTCCTGTCACACATAACAATATCGTCAATAACAGAAAGGGACAGAGTGAGTTCGTGCGTTATGCGAGGCCATTTTCAACTGCAGTAAATATTCTTGCAAACATTGGCGAAGATAAGAGCGTTTACGCCACAGAGATGCGACTGGCTACAGATATAGTTATAACAATAATGCTTGTACCTTTTGATGAGAACATCAATAATGGATGTGAAAACTTTCCTCCAGCTGATAAGTAAGTGAAATGCTTAATACAACTTATGTAAGCGTGGTGATTAAGCCAGAACTGGTTTGTGTGATTTATAGGCATTTGCAAAACATTGAGATATAAATAGGAAACACAATACATAAAATACGTACCGTCATGTGAATCTGGTGCTACGGAAGAGTTATGAGGGGAATTAGATATTTCCCTCATAACAGTATAAGCGTTGTTGGAATTACCAAAAGTATTGTATGTAGCTGATAATTTATGAAACAAATCAAACTATTTAAGCTGAAGCTCACATTTTGTCTTTTTATTGCAAAAGATCACAATTAAAGCTCTTGTGTTGGTTAACGGTTAAATCTGATTGACATGTATAAGAACTTTCGTGAATATTGTTAAGTCTTCGAATGATTATATTTTATGATTATTTGTCGCATCTCTGTGTCATTTAGAATAAAATCCTTTTGTCATAATTCAATGGAACCCTATTATCCTTATGGTCAGAACTCTCGAGATTAAATCTTTGGCTATATGTTCTTATCAATAGATACTGTTCAAGGGTTAAATCATATTTTTATACAGGAATATATTTAGTTTCACGGAACTCTATTGTTAAATTAATTTAAAGTCGATTACTGCTTTTCAATTAAACAAAAATTAGTGTGTACAGCAACGCGAAAGTATAAAATCTTACATAAACAAAGATTGTTTATTTTAATTTAACTTTGGAACGTTCACATCTCGACACAAAAACTATATCGCCAGACCTAACACTCAGACATTAAAAATTGCCAAATAAAGTCAAGGATATGCCGTATAATGAGAATCTGCTATCACAAAGATATACTCGTATACTTTAATATGACAATGTGAAATTGCAACTCTCGACATTATGGGCGAAATTAAATTAAATAGGGTCACGATCCTCCCTAAGTGGGAGTGCGGGAGGGCTCAGATAATAAGATAAGATAATGTATATTAATACATGTTATGTTCATTGCGTCTCACGCAATCTCGACTTGTATGTGAATATACATATATACTTATTTTTGTAGGTATTTAGGCAGGTAGGCTGCGAAACGTTCAGCTCGTGACCAAATAGTTTGAATAGTGATAAATCAGTAATTAGTTAAGTCCAATGAAGTGTCAACATATAACATTATCTCTTAGTATTTCATGAATGGCAGCCTATTCATTTAGTGAATGTGCATAGATAGGTTATGAATATTAGTCAAAATGAACGATTCAAAACGTATGCAAAAATTATATTAATAAATTTGTACGAGTTAATAAATTTTCCATATGAGTAATACCAGGCTATCTGATTTTTCTTATACTTGAGGACGTTTTATGAGGACTCCAGGTGTATCACTTTTTCATAAGTTAAAAAAAATGTATTCCTTGACATAAAAACCCCTCCACATATAAACAAAAATCTCGAGTGACGACTCATAATAAGTGTGGGACCTCAAGCATTATCTTTTTACACAATTTATTAAACATTGCAAGCTGAAAATGGCCACGAATTTAATAAAAAAAGATAGTTCATTAATAGTAAGGAAATAAAAATAAGAGAGTATCAAAACAAAACCGTTAAGAAACAACATTTGTTTGCGAAACACACCCTCAATTGAATTTCATGACGAAAGAATGTTGTTCCTTTAATCCTGGACCTTAGAAGTTTAGGGATAAGGTTCAGAATATATTACAAAGACCACACTGGCTACTGAAAGTGCGTATAAGCAGATAAACCGTTACGACAGGGAGGTCACACGTCTGGCTATGTAAGGACAAGTGCTAGTAATATCGTAATTATTATAGAAAAAAATACGGTTACTATAACAAAAGATATTAACTTTTCCAGCTTGGAGTAGCCGTAAACATATAATTTGAATATTGCACATTTAGAAAGTCAGGTTTGAACATTTTTCATGAGCATTGCGAGTAATTCAGCATTCTGAAAATACTAAATAAAAAATCACTATTATTCTAATTTACTTAAAACCTTAATCGAGAAATAAAAAAGTTGATTGTCGAAGGTAAAATTTAATTGTTTTAAAATTTAATCTCCAATCGAGGCTTCGAGTAGGCACAATCGATTTGAACTCGTTGCTAGAATCGATTTCACTTTGTCATCAATGGAACCAATACTTACCACCGTATACCTTACTACCAAATAACCCTAACATATTTCCTGAACTTCGATAATCCTAAACTACTACGCGCCTAACGGCCACTCTAACACACAACAGTGACAAAGCTCAAGTAAGTTGTGCTCTCACTAATATTACACAAGTTGGCAACTCCGCCTTAATATCTCATGTTTGTAGATATTGTGACACAATGCGGATAAAATACTATGTATAACTCGTTCTGTTATTTTAATCCTAAAAATAATTCTTGGATTGAACAAAACTGATCGTAAGCTTTTGATTTGAGTCCTGGCTTGAGCAAAATAGGTTTAAACATCTTTATCGATGATAGCTTGAGGTTCTCATCATCTAATTTGGTGAAAACGCACAAGTACTAGCCAATTTTATCGCATTTTCTTCTTTATTTATTTAATATCTATTTTATTAAAAAATTACGTTTGTCATCGCCTTCTTTGGTTATAAATAATGGTGCAATCAATACTTAACACCAATGCCGATGACAACCCTATATCCCTAAATTGTTTCTTGTCTCCCATAATCCTAAACTACGACCACTCTACCACATAACAGTGACAAAGCTCAAGTAAGTTGCGCTCTCACTAATATTACACAAGTTGCTAACTCCGCCTCAATATCTCGTGTTTGCGAGATATCGTCGGTCGGATACAATGAGGGTATTCTTCAGAACCGGCTTTGTACGACGAATGGCGGCGAACTTGCCAGAGACTGTTGTGTGACGTGCCGCTTTGTTTGATGTACAATCAACGCGTTTGGGTTATCGATTTATGGAGAAGCTAGTGGAAAGTTGTGATTTGATACTCCGTTTTAGCAAAATTGTCGGAGGCGCTTAAGAAAATGTTTTTATAAATCATAGCGCTTTTAGGCTTGCATTTCAATAACCAAAGGACGCGCTATTTTTAAATGCGACTTGTTGTGTCGTGTTGCAATGATGCATTATACTTAATTCCCAAAATGTAGTTAGTATTCAAAGTGTTCTGTAAACCCAACATGCTGTTTTAAAAATTATATACATTGTACCCGGGAATTAAATCCTAAAAGCTCAATCGCTATCATTAATTTTGCCAGCAACAAAGAGCAACGCACCGAACGACTAAAACTAAATTTTATTAGAAAAGTTAAAACAAAAGAATACGCAAACTACAATTTTATTCAACTGTTGATGTTCGATTTGAGTCTCACGTAAACACGATTTCAAGCCAAAAAACTTTCCAACTTAGGTAGAGTGAACGGAACGTGTCTGAAATTCCATATACATTAATCTACATAAATGGAAAAGTTTACGCAAAGTTCTACTTGTTTTAATCAAATTAAATCATCTATTCCATTAGTGAAAGATTTATAGTGAGTGCACTTGTGTTTTTATTCCTTTATCACTAACCAGAGTGTTTTAAACTAATGTCAGTTGTCAAACCTGCAGCCAGGTTTCCAAAAAAACGTTGAAGTATTTTCTTATACTTAACATGCTTTTAAAATTCAGCTGATTTTCTATCTAATCTATCTGTATGTAGAGAATTGACATTTTTGATAGAGCCAAGTCTAAGCTTTATGTTATTTAAACATACTTGTGGAAATAACTATAGCGTATTATCTGCGCTGATAGATTATTTAATTCGCTTTTCCTCTAATATATTAGCCAGTCAATGAATCGTATGACCTGCCTTTCAATAGTCTTTAAATAGCCAGTATGGTTTCCCCAGAGCAAGTCTTATAACCCAACCCATTGCTTGTTCTTCCCTGAAGGAGTTAGTCAATTAAATCAGACTAGGCTTCTTACGGTAGGTACCTCACTCGATTTGCTGGTGCCTTGATGCACACACAAATTTTGCACATAGCGTACTAAAACATAGCTGCGTGCATTTGATATTATATTGTTTGTATGTTGATAACTTTAAACAAATTTTATTTTATTTTAGTAGGTAGAACGCATTAAGAATAATCGAAAAAGATATTACAAAAACAAAGTTACGTTAAAATTCATCATTTAACATAACTAAATTACCAAAACTTCCTTCACGAAAGAACAATGAAAATTGTACAAAATATGAAAAAATATAATCGCTTACTGATAGTCATATTTACATCTACATAATATTCGGAATCAATTTCGGCTCTTGTTGCCAGTAATTCCGATGAAAATCGCATACAGTTAATCACGAAGGCTTTACATACTAAAATAATAATTATTGCAACGTCACCAAAATAATAAAACCTTTGTCATCAACTGGCATTAAAAATACAGTGTAATTGTGAAGATACATAATACAACATCACACAAACTATTACATAATACGACTACTCATAGGAAAAGGCGATAAAGAACAAATAGAAAGACCATAGTAAGAATACGTTATAAATAAATAAATAGAATACAGAAGCGAATAAACATGCGAAAGATGTCATGCATTACATTATAAAGATACCTAAAATTTTGTATCATAATGTAGAATAATAAAAGCTTTTTGTTCGCGGTTGCAGGGGTGAAGAATCTCTTCAACATTCGCATTCAGTTATCTCTCAATCACATGACCAAGGACTCTCGGGGTACTACCATATCCGTAACTAAGCTGCCGTATTGGTAAATGCTAAATAATTATCGTTTAAATCGCTTAACAAACATACCTTTAGTGCTGGAAACAAACATTCATCCAAACTTATTTTCAAAAGGCAAGTCATTTACAGCCAACATGAAAAGTATGTGCATTAAGACTTAATGGTTTATTTTTTCATTTTAATATTAAAAAAGAAACCAAAATAAAAGTTGTCATTTATTATGAATATTAAAAACACAATAATTTAACAAAATCTTTAATGATGATCATCTAGATGGATTCGAAAACAAAACAATTACGAATCGTGTTGTGTACATGTAACCCTAGTACACAACCATCAAAAATTGACACGTAAATGTAAAACCTCGCCTACGCTTAAAAGAAAAAACATTCTAAACAATAGACATAAGATTTAAAAAATACTTTTAGATGTATCTTTAAAAAAAGTTTTCGTCCCATTGAGGTTTCATTTCCACAGGCAAACAAAGCAAACCATGGTAGGCGGGTCCTAGTCCCGGCCTCACAAGAACTTCCCAAAGAGTACTTCACATTCCATGGCCATGCAGAGTCAAAAAAACTACAATTCGTTTGTAGCCAAACAAAACAAAACGAACAGCAGGTACCTGGGATGTGCATATGTCAATGTACAGTGTCAACCATATCTTTACTCCAACAGTAGTGCTATCATTCTCGATACAAACAATATATCCATCCAATATGGTACTTTCAATTGACCGACCTAATTCCCACATTGAACTAGTAAACTTCGTTTATTTGTTAACTTATTGCCAGAAATTTGGCAGTAAAATTTTATATGTTTATGTATTTATTTAATCAATTTTTCATTGTCAACCATTAGTACATATTGTTAAACACGTTGTGGCGTACGTGGCAGTTGCTTTGCCCATTGAATATACTTGTACTTTAAATATGTATTAAGTTTTAGTAGAACTTTGAATGGGCACTTACCTGAGTGGCAGACCAACCGACCACTATGATCGGGCGTACTGAGGGCAGAGACTATACTAGCGGATGAGAAGTCGTGATGGGATGCATGACAGGGTCTAGACTATCTACCGCTGCGAGCTCAACAGTAATGGTCAGGAAGATTCACTATATCTTACAGAACAAACCAGTTCAAAACTGCCGCATACTCCACAACGCTATGCAATTTTCAAAAATAACAGTCATAGTAGAAGAACATAACAAGACAGAAAAAGTAAAAGATGGAAAGTCGTACAACTCAAAACGGAAAGTAAGAATTAAAACGAAAATGAAACATCAGAAGTTTTATTAAGTGTTAATTTAGGTTCGTCATTTTAATCACACTTACCAATGACAGCCATATATTGGTTATAAGTAGCTGATTCTTCTCGTCCTATTGGGTTAGACGATGTCAACAAAAACAGAAAGAAAGGACGCAGTCAGTACATGTCTAGACAACGTTCGTTTGGCCTGGGCACACATGACGGGGACGGCGGCGCGCGCCTCCATGCGCGCGGAGCGACGCGCGCGCCGCCACACACAGCTAATACCGACACGCGCGACAACACGCACACCGACTCCATGCGACAGAGCTGCCGCGGGGGCGGCGCCGGCCGTGCCCGCAGCCGCCGCCGGGCTCACCACTGACCAGTGACCGCGTGCCAAGCAGTGCGCTCTCTTTACTGTGCTCTGTGTAACATACGAGCGGCACCGGCGCGGGGGCGGGACGGCGAGGCGCCTGGCCCGGCTCCTACCACTTACCAAATTAAGCCAGACGTTCGTAGTCAGGATTTGATTTTTCTCATCCTTATTTTGATAAATGAACGCACGGCGACGCAAGAAAGGAACGAAAAAACATAATGAACATCAGAACCGTACTCCGCTAAGTGACACTCGAGGTCCATCGAAGCGCTTCGGGCCCTCGTCGGCTACTTTACCCCTCATTAAGCCACTGGCTAGACTCACGCCTCGTTCAAGCTCTTCACAAAGCGTCTTCGCGGGGATCGAACCCGCGTTTTTAATTAAACTGAGGCTTAAATTCGAAATATAAAAACAGTATTAAAACTGGATTTTAATTTGGTTAATGTACATTTGGAGCCACAAAGTAATTTTAATCTTGGCCCGATAATTTCGCTGAGGAAGCGATCGTCCGCTATGAAGAGAGATGTCGTTAAGGGAAAGCGATTAAACAGTTCTCGGTTGGAACTGCTTTTGCGATGGGTATTAATATGCTTAATGATTCGAATGGGGACGTTTGATGGTGGGTTTATACTCGTAAGTTGTATCTGCGTATGTTGTGTCGGAGTGAACTAATAAACCAGGAATCATTAGAAGCACGTGTCACGGCGGCCATTACGCGCGACCTCTCGCCGTACGTGTCGTGTACCATGTTCTAGTTTATTTTATGGTAATCATCCTCATACTGTTTGTATCCAACGCGGGCCAGTCCGCCGAAATGAGATAGTGTTTATTATCAAGTTTCATAATAAGGACTGCCTCGTAAACCTTTTCATCACGCGGTACATTTGTACGTACAGTCATTGGAATAGAAATAGTCTCATTTCAAAATGTATGTAAGTAGTACACTGTCAGACGTGAATTTTTCAGTTTTGTGTCGGTTAATTTTTTTCAAGTGTTCCTTGGGAATCTTACATTTTTTAGTAGTGTAAATAGGAAATTATTATGCAATTTCTTACATTAATATAATAAGATGTAGGCTGAACGTTTGTTGGGTTATTTTAACGAAGATACAGCTGCAAAGTCTTCATAGACGAGTAACAAATCTATCACACTTATACAACATTCTAACGAATAGATAGGATTATTGTTTAAACATACCTAGTACATATAATGATCTCTATTACATGAACGTTTATATATCCACATTACTCAAAAAAATATATCCAAATGGTGACATAGACAACAAGGAAAAACAACAAAACTTTCCTTAAAAAAATTTCTCTTCAAATTCTTGTAACATTATTTAGTGGAAAACATTTCGAAGCCTCCAGCCAAAATTCTTTCAAAGGTATATTTAGTGCCTCAGATAATTAGTACCCTGGGCGATGTAATTAAAAAGGTTGGTACTAATCTCTACGCTGATTAAATGAAAGAAGTTTTTTTAGAGATCTAAATTACGGTGTGAATTTGCGTTTAAGAGTCCTGTTTCCGTTCGCGGTTCTAACCTTTGGTATGTCGCTGTGAACATAATTATGTATAAGTAAGTAAGTAGTTCTTAATTGTGACAAGTCAATATTTTTTGCCAATAATATTTTTATAAAAAAAAATTAAGTCTTTTAAATTAAACCTTAGATTGATTCGAAAATTGGTTATTTGTAAAAATACAAATCTTGCATGTGAAACATTTTGTAATTTCATTGCAAAAGTTTCAATACAAAATCACCATTTCAACTTGTAAGTACAAAAGTACGTAGCTATTATAAATACTGAGCGCTTTTAATGAAATGATCTTATTATTATTATTGTATTTGAATGGAAGGACTTCTAAAATCTTTATACAAATACTCGCACAATATAAAGTATCAACAGAGCCCTGTTTCCAGACAGGCGAGAATTCGTTTATCTCAAATATCTAGTTCCTCCTTCCGATACAAGACAAAGGTGATTGAATCTACAAAGGTTTATTCCATCCCTGGATAGACGACGCCGCCTCTCAATCCGATCCAAAGATAAGCCGCAAGCGACTTGTGACAACTTTTAGGGGACGAAGTGAAATGGAATGTTTTGTTCACTTAAAAGTATTGCGAGTTTTCAACGTCAGTTCTATGTGAAATTTGTGGAAAACTTGCCAAAGATGTCGGGCTGATAAATGTCCTAGTTTAGAGACGGATAACATCGCGCTCCGTTTGAGAGATAAACAGGTTATGGATTGTGCTCGTATTTCTAGCTTTATTATTTTATGTTGAATCAAATCTACTGGTAAACAAACGGACATCACATAAATCTATCTTATCATAACTGAAGTAGCTGAAGCCTTTACACTTATGAGTATCAGAACAAATTAAGCTTACACACGTCTATTTGATATGACTTACAAATAACAAATATCCCCACACTTTGTCAAGCTGTTGAAATAATCTGAGACTTTCTATAAGCGCTCAGTCTCATCTGTTAATATACAATTATATCGAGTAAGCTCCGGAATTAATTCCATTTGTAACAAGTCACCACTCCCGCAAATAGTTTGGCGGACGATAATGCCAAATGAATGATTAAACTTCGCGGTGTAAATCAAAACAGCACTCCGGCGATTATTGGAATTCGTGTTTACCTGACTTGCTCATTTCATTGTTATTAGTTTTGATCAAGCGTTGTTGAGTATTTACAATAGGCCGGAATTTTCTAATTAATTGCAATAATATTGTATTTTATTCCGTAAAATATAAGATACAAAAACTTTATTTTTAATTTCATCAAGTAAGACTCAGGCCGTGGGACATTCAAATTAATATTTTCGAATTTCATTTGTTTTTAATTAATTGGAAGTACAAACATCATCATCTCTTAAATTATAATGTTAATTGATTCGGATTCCCACGCTTTTAAAATTTAAATGCGATACGATAAAACAAGTATGTCATCGTATTATTTACAGAGGTGATTTTTTATTTTACGATTTTCCGTCTTTGGATTTGTCCATTTTGTAACCAGCTTATCGTAAGACTTACCACCGTAGCCTAGCTATTTTTCAAATTTCATTAAAACTTGAAACATAAAACAACTAGCACTTTGAGAAATCTCACGCAATTAATTAATCATAGATCTACTTCCAATTTAATCACAACACTTATCGCAAGGGGTGTGGCGTAAGGAAAATATTATTTGCAAGCGTGTAAAATCGTCTGATTCGCGGCCGGCCATCCAATTACACAAATGGATGATTACCAGCGCCTCGACTGCGGTGGAACTCGCGTTATCAGATTGCTGTTAACTTCAACCAAAAAATTACGACAAAAAGTAACCGAGCATTTTACGTGTTTGAAGTAAAGATTTCTGGGTTGAGTGAAAGAATATCTTTCACTGATAGTTCAAAAATGTTCTAAGGGATCCTGATCGAAAAGCTTTTTCGAATTAAAATAAATAAAAACACTATTTGGACGTCCTGCTGAAAACGAATCTTATCGGAGTAATTTTTAAAGAACATTGGCATAAAGATTTAGAAAATAGTGATAGCTAACTATCACCCCATATTGTTTTAATAAGATACAAATAAAAACAATGGTACTATTACACTCCATACTTAACACGCGAGAATTTACTCAAGTGATGATAAAAAGTCCACCAAAAAACTCGACACCATTTACATATCATTTGGTTCTCATCCGAATGTGTAATGCAGGCTACATTACACGGCTTAGTAAGATAGGAGCTGCAAAGTGCCTGGATCCAGAAATAATTCCTTTTGGATGGAAGCCAGCGTGTCAGATGGCGGAACACTTTAGGACTACTTCGGGGATCCTTTTATATTAAACAACGGCAATACGGCTCGAAGATAAGACTTTGAACAGGCTTTGAATGTCTTTGATTTTGACTTAACTACATCTGGAATAATTGAGATTTAATAGCTTTTGAGGATAAGCTGTTCGCTTGAATACGGATCGAAAGTTTTGCTAATTATAACCTAATGATCTATAGTAGAAAGAGGCTTAAGTAAAAAACAATTTAGGATATTTGTCAGGAAATACAGCCGTAGTAGATAAAACTACAAAATTAATAATTTATCAATAACACAAGTTAAAGTACATATTTAAAGAAAAATTACATAATTTTTTAGTCAGTTTAAGTTGGAATTATCCCTATGTGTGTCATTGATATCTGCACTAGTCATGGATGTTTACAACGCATTTATCTACTAACATTGATTTTGAATTTCTTATCATACTGGTCCAAGTGATCAATTAAAGCTATCCCTAAGCGAGCTGCCGGGCATTATTAATATTTTCCGGTTAAAGTGATAAATGATCACTTTGACCGTAACTCTTGGGCATTATTCAAAATGGCCGGTTCTTGTCAAAAACGCCCTATTAATCACGTTTCCCATAACAAATATAGTTATATCACCATCATATGCAATACAAAATCATTTCGCCGCCACCCCGCGTGTCCGCGCGCTAACAAGTTTACACGGACAATGTCCCAAATTGCTGTATTCCGTCGGGTGCGAAAAATGTCCCGCCCGCGCTTCGCTCAGCGTCGCTTACATTTCTGTCCGGTTCGTTTTACTTATTTGTCTCCTGTGCCAGGTCGTTGACCTCAGAAAATTCTCTGAGTTAGAGAAAATACGGCATCCCGTGCGTGATATATTGTGTGCTTTGATCTGTTGAAGAGGCAATTATTTTATTTCTACTGTACTTTTGTAACTATGGCTCTAAGACTGTTGACTATAGTCCCTCCTGCCGACCCAAAAAAAATTGGTGATACTCGAATCTTTACTGTTCTCAATTGCTTGGGAAGTTTTTCCAAAAAAATAGGACTTACGAAGCGATGTATCGATAAATATTAAATAAATAACACGAGTGTTAAACAAAGTCGTCCAAAACAACATTGATAGCTCATGAATTCCGTCCCTTCCCTAGCAACTTTGCGAGAAAACTCCCAAATTGCTATATTCTGTCGCCAGCCGGAAAATGTCCCCGTCAACGTTCCGTTTCACATGTCATTTATATTTCCATTATTGTCCGTTTCGTTTCACTTATGTAGGCGTTCTATCCAAATAAAAAGATTTTTGGTGCTCAAAATGTACACATAAGGAACGATGTTGATATTATTTTTAAACATACGAAAGTTTGGCTTCGATTTCGTGGTGCATGGAATGATAAACTCTATTTCCTTCGCCATGCAACTTCTGTCTCAAAAGCTTTTATTTTTACAAAAATCTTTCATGTTAGTTTAACATTTAAAATTGACATTTTAGTCTCTCTCTGGAGAAGGGTTCTAATTGGACAACATAACGACGCGTAAGTATCTGCGATTATTCTCATGTGTTAATTGATCTCACGCGTTAATTCCGTTGCTTCTGTTTAAACAGAGAAAACCAAAAATACCTACCGCAGAATTAAAAAAATCGGGACATAATTTTTCCTCTTTGAAATTAGAAGCCACGACCCTGCCACACCTTCGTCTAAGTACTTCATCAGAAGCGTTACCTTTGATTCCCTTCCAATTTCAAATTGTCGCCCAAACAATTCCTTTCAATGCTCCCCCAATACTCTTAAAATACCAACCTCGAAAGTCGCAAACAAAAGGTCTACAGGAAAATACCTCCAAAACATTTTTTTCTGTTTCGATTCAGCGGTTTAATACTCGTTGGTTCTATGTCGGCTCTTTATTAGTGAAGTAAATACGTCCTGTGATTTCCCCTGGTTGTAACAAAATTATTCGCGCGGTCTGTCCTCCCGCGGGCTGCCTTATGTGGCGTTTTATGATTCGTTATTGTTAGAGAAGGAGGATTTTATATTTTTCTACTATAATAAACGCGAAACATATTTTAAGAGAAATTCTCATTTAACCGATATCATCATCTAGACAAATAGGTAACGTATAAACGTGTACGCCACATTTTTTCAAATCTATTAAAATAATACTTATGAACTCTTTAGAGTACGTACGTCACAACAACACCAATCAATCAAGATTTCGAAAGTTCATCTTTGGCCAACTGGGTCAGAGGTCAAAAGTATTGAATACAGCACTCAAGAGACAGTGTCAGAAGAACGGAGCTCAC
Source organism: Nomophila noctuella (assembly GCA_958496325.1). NCBI lineage: Eukaryota > Metazoa > Arthropoda > Insecta > Lepidoptera > Crambidae > Nomophila > Nomophila noctuella. Next base: position 16,334,426 of record OY292482.1, read on the forward strand.
AGCGCGCCGCGACGCCCGGAGCGTTCCGTCTCGTTCCGCCGCGTTCCATTTTTGTTCCATTTGCCCAAACTTTTGTTCCAGCGTTCCTACCCCCACTTATGTCCCGCTAACTGAATTCCGCGAGACGCTGCATTTCCTATTCGCAACGTCTGCTACTTTCCGCGCGCTATAAAGTATGACGCAAGTTGTCGATGCGTAGTTTTTACCCGCTTTCTTTGGGAACTGCTTGCGAGTGTTTTATGAGAAGTTCTTGATACCTCCTGATGTCGACCTTTCATGAGTCATAAAGAACTTTAAAGGTGTAATTTTCATAGTGGCGTGCCTATCAAAGAAGTTCAGAAGTGAAACTACGACGCATTAGACTTATTAGAGGGCAACTTTAAATAGCAACTTTTGTAAAAGAATTTTAAATTTGTTAGCGAAAACGACGCCATTATAAAATCTACAATGACAAAGGGTCGGAGGGGCGCACGCAGCAGCTTGGCATCTACGCGCTACTTATCCGATACTTTTTATATAAATTACTCCCACCGTCCCAAGGATGACACAATTAATTACGCCCGTGGCTACTAATCAAAAAGACGCTCAAGGACTAGGCCATTAAATAGGAGATCATAGAAGGTAGCTTTTTTAACTTAATTAACAAAGTTAAGCATTTTAAAAACTAACTTTGTAACTAAATTTAAGCTTGAAACAAGATAATACTTGGAAAAGAACAGGCCACAGCTGTTTTATCAAGTCAGTAGCGTGCAATAAAATTTAATTAAATAAATATATCCTTTCTCCCTGACTCAGACATTTTCACAAGACCAGAAACATAATACGTCTAAATAACTAAACAACCCATGAGGTGCTCGAGTCGAATAAACGGGTCAATTTATATTTATTGCAGTAAAACATCTCGGAACGGCTTACGTTAGCGCCCATTTAGGAAATTTATGGATGTATTACTAATGCTAGAACTTTGGGGACAATTGATAATAATAGTAAATTAAGGTGATAGTTGGTTAAGTCTAATTTCGAGTTTCCTGCTACCAAAACGTATTACATAGTTTATAAGTATATAACGGTACTTGTATAATTGACTCTTGTCAATTTCACTTCAATCAGAAAACTCGGTCTTTAATATGGCAAATAGTACATACGATCGTTTTCTTTAAAGGTAGTGCAAGATGACCTTAATGTGGCTATCGTAAGTTGTTTACCCTGTTCCCAGTTCTACATAATGTTAAATAGAAACAGAAATCTTGTGAAAGATTTAGTTTTGTCAAATACAATTTCGAACGCAAATTGTATTTGGGAACTTTAATTTGTTTTCATTTTTTTGCTTTAGTTTTGATGATTCATTATTAGCATGAATAATATAGCGAGACCTAAGTCTCCAAACACGTACTTAAATATTTAATTTAGGAGCACCCATTACGCTTGTTTAACAAATAACATGTAATCATTTTGTAAATAAAAAGGTCGTACCGTAAGCAAGCAAGTGTATTTAAAAGTGTCGTTATCTATTCCATAGCGTTCCAGATTTTGGTACAAAACCCTTTCAATCCATTAAAGGCTGGGATCGAAAACGTCAAACGAAAATGACACCCAACGCAGAGCTGACAGATGATAATAAAAATAAATACGGTTCAATGTATTGAATTTATAAACTGTCTAATATGGTTATGTGAAACGATGATTCACTATGACTAAACCAAATTTATATGCCATTTAATATACTGAAGTCCCCCTCCCTCAAGGTAAATTGATAACTCCATGAGAATATTCGTCGTTACTAATACTCTTGAAAGTTCAAAGCTCGTATGTCCCTGCAGTTTCTTGGCTTTAAGCAATGAAAAGTATCTCCCGAGAAAGATAATAAGATGGCTGCCACATTTGCCATAGCTGTTCTCGACACTTTACATCGCCGTGATATTGCAAAGATCACCACAGCGCTGTTCGACTCGTGTAGAAAACGTTCTCCTTTTGAATGTGACAAAGAACCGGAGAATTCTCGAATAAGCTCTCTGATGAAGACTTGGTAAGATTTATGAATAAAATATATAAATAAAATATTATAAATAAAATCTTTAGATTTCCCTCAAACAACAATTAATGAAGTCGATAACGGCACTACGTCTCAAAGGCGTGATTCTCTCTATGCTAGGTTTATCATAAAAACACCAGAGTAAATAATATCAGTGTATAAAATCGCACCGCATGCGTCGTGATATCATATCGGCCATAAACAACGTTCGCTCGTGCGGAAACCACGTGCTCCTGTTTATTTAGGATAGGATCGGAGATCCTGTATCGACGTTTTTTCCTGACAGAGCAATACATACTTGGATATTTTGTTTTCTTGATAGTGTGTTTTTATTGACTAGGCTTATAAAATCAAATGAAATTTTATGGGAAGTGAATTAAACTTCCGTACTACCTGTAATAACATTGGTTTCGTATATGACAAAATGTTTATCAAGAGACAGGTCTATATTAAATTATTTAACAAAACTCATATATGGTGTTTTCCTTCCAAGATGGCTTCTTTTTCAATTGGCCAAAAAGCATCAGGCAAATTTTACCGACGGGCGAATATTTATTATTATGTATAACAATTTGAATGCCGTTTTTATAACCTTACGATTTCATTTGACGCATTGTTTAAAGCAAGTTTTTGTAGGTGCATATTTGTCAATATATTCGTTGTAATATCGGATCAGTTGTAGAAATATAGCATTCCCGCCGGCTTGGCGCAATCGTGCGGAACGCACGTGCTTCGGTTTATTTCCAAGAGGATCGGAAAACGTTTAGCTTAAAGGGTTGCAAAGGAATTTTCTTTTTTGGGAGACATTTTTCCACTTAAGTGAACCGTAGTAGGCGTTTTTTACGGGTACCTAGTTAAAATTTCAGAATAATTTTATAGTTAGATTTCTATAGAAAACAAATTCGTCCTGAAAATATACCAGCCAAAGCAATCCTGTGGATGTTGAAAGACAAATATGAATATAATGTAAATTTATTCAGCAGAAGCGCCTACAACAAATCACTGTATAGCAGACATAATATTCCAGTACGTGGCTTTTTGTGACGCTCTAAGTAACAAAACCTAGATTTACATTACACGTTGTTAGGTGGAAAAACGGGAATGTTACGCTACAATTTATAGTGGACACCAACGCAAACTTGAGATTAAAAATGCTTTGAAGGACGACATGAAAGAGCTAATCGTAACTGGTATTCGTTTTACGCTATTCTCTGTCAACTGACACAGATCTAACCATCTCGGCTTGCTAAATAAAAGACAGGAATGCATCACTTACAAACCTGACCTGAAAATTAACCCTATAACGTTAACATTATAGTTCAGTTTTCCGAGTCTGTATGCTGCGGTTTTATTTGCGTTCCGGATGCCTCCAACTCGTCTGATGCGGTTCGTCTAGTAAGATCCGAAAACAGACTGAGGTAATCGAATCAGGTATTTGTTTTTCATCAACCGTCACAGAACTCACAGATCTAGCCATCACGGCTTGGCAAAAGAAGGAAAGGAATTCATCACCATATACAGCACTACAAGATTTTAACCAGGCGAATATGAACCTTATTGCGATAAAATAAGAGTTCAATGTTGCGTGTCTGTAAGCTGCGGTTTAATTTGCATTCCGGCTGGCTCTAAATCGTCCGGGGGCTTGTCTGGTAAGATCCAAAAACTGACGGAGTTAATTGAATCTGATATTCGATTTTGTCCATCTACGGACAAACGTCTACCCATCATGGTTTGTCAAAAGACGGAAAGGAATGCAACACTTACAAAGAGGACTCTCATGCTAAAGTGAACCTTATCGCGTCCACATAAGGTTGGAGTGCTAGGTGTCTGTATGCTGCGGTTTAATTTGCTTCCCTGGCTCCAACTCGTCCGGCCTGGTATCAGCCGTCGCGTCGTCAGCTTTGTTTACGAGTCGACTGTTTTATTACCTCCCCGTGTTCTAGTAAGTACGGGCGAATTTGCAAATGGTATGGTGCGAAAACGTATTTTCGTGCAGATCATTATGACGTCACTGTAGCTGTTTTGTTGGGGAATAAACAAGTTACCTTATTTCTACTAGTAGTAGAAAATTACTTTCAACATTTTTTTTCTCTGGGATAGCATCCTTGTAATATAGTGAACCTACATGACGTCTACAAACTTGACTATTATATAATTTTGCTTAGGTTATGTTGTATAATGCCTACATTTTACAATAATAAGTTTTAAAAGGCAAGCACCGCGATCCACTCGATAACTGCCCCTGATCCCTGCCCTGAACTTTTTGTTGGGTATAAATTATTGGTCCATTAAAATAATATTGAGAATCATGAACTGTTTACTAGCCACCGGTGACCGCCACAGATAATATTATCATACCCTTAATACGCATTGTTATTGCAAATTGCGTAACAACAGAGAATCACAAAGAGTATTCAAACCCACCGATTGTTAATTTAATTGACTCTTACAAAGTTTGGAACGAACGAGAAATAGAATATGTTATTTACCGGTAGCCTGTATGCATAATAAACTTGTAAAATACTGAGGGAATCGTAAACTCGGGAGTTTAAAATTGTGCTTTTCTCACATCGTATTATTGTTGCAATTTTGAAGTTACGATAAGACAACATTTTAAGGAAAATGAACGATATATTGGCTAATTCATAAGAAATTGATCTACGAGTAGTAGTACTAGTGATCGGCCACGTTGTTGCGTAAGCTGAAGTTTACTTAATCGAAGAAAATATGATTCTATGTTTCAAAATAAACAAGGATGTGTAATTTATTTCGTTTCGAAAATATTTGTGACAAGTAATTGTCGATGTTTTTACGAAATCGCTTTCCCTTAACGACATAATTATTTTAAAAATCACTTCCTCACAACTTAAACTAAGCTTAAATTCACCACCAATATCTTACATACTCCTTCGCATGTCACCTGAATTACAAACAACACATAAAACACGACACATACTTCAATTCACTTCCGAATTGTTGAGTCGAGAGAGTTAGCAAGAACTAAAACAGATTTAAGTACAATCGGCCTCACAACGAGACACTAGAATTTGATACACCCTTGTGCCTTTACAATAGAGTCTAAAATTGCATGCAACGTCCTCAGTTGGTATATTCCACTCTCTGGAACGATGCCATTCTACGAATTTATCGCCACTTATACTGAATGAAATTACGCGAACACTACTTATTGAATCGCAACTATACTTCAGGATACTCGCGAGATACAAAGTACGTTTTGATGAACTGTTCTACGCTTTATGGAAACAGTTTTCAATATTTCAAAGCTACATCATTTTGGTGAATGCTCAAGAGAGCATCATTAAGAAATGACACTATGACAAAAGTGTACTCATATGACAAAAGTGTAAAATAAAAAGTGTAATAATTTGATTTTGACAAGCTTTCAGACTATTGTTTTGTTTATAGTTATTTATTAAGGCTTTGGATTATTAAGCCATCTGCCTAAAACATACACAGCAACAGTTATAGCTTTCACACTATTGATTGTAAGTGCTTGTCATGAAATCCTTGTCCCATTGTGAAGCACCCAATAACCTATTGTTACCAACTCAACAATTTGAAAATAAAATGTAATTTGGAAAAAACGAGACTAGCCGCTATCAAATCATCAATATTTAAACTTTTTTCAATCATGAATTTGCAAAACTAAACAGTTGTTAGAATTAAAATGGGCTTAACGCTTTTTCCAATATTTGATATTTCAAAATGAATTTTATAAATGTACTCTTTTGTTGAGTTTCATGAAATAGTTCAGGTTATATAAGTATTTTCATTGCCAAATGTATTATGACAACATCTCGTGTAGTCAATGCATCGCAATACTTTTTATGCGTGTTACGTCTGTTGAAAGAGCACATATATAAAATTCACAATAAGAATAATAATTATGAGTATTTTAATAATGAAGTGATGATAAAATTTTATGCGAATTTTGATTTTAACGTCTGTATAGCGGGTCCGTCGTACTCAAATTTTAACATACGTTAAAAGTCTTCCTTTAAATAAACAATTGAATATCAATAAACAAACATGAGAGGAATTCAAAATAGCGAGAATTTATATCGCTATTTTTTGTTCTTTTTTAATTTATTGCGCAATATGGAACGTCATAATTTGTAACAAATACTTTTCGTCGTATTTCAACTGTCACTGGCAGTATATAGAAACTTTTTCGTTCCCTTTCGCTCTTTTTTTTTCTTTTTTCCCGCTACACAGACACAGCTGCTGCGAGTACTTACCACGTCAATGATTTGCTGCAGGGTCAGGCCGAACTTGACTTCGAGCGGCTCGCTCTCGTTGGCTACAGGCCGCTCGAGCGTGTTGTATGACGCGAGCAGCGCGTTTAGGAGCCGCTTCTCGTGGGGACCTTGCTCCGACACTATGGGATGGAGAAAGAACAACAAATTATTAACAAGTAAATTACTTTTATATCATCGAGACTTTTTTAGCCACTTTTAAGTCACTTTTTTAAGCTCTATAAGTCTTTTTAGCTCAGCTTAAAAAGTGACTTAAAATAAATATTGGTAACGATGGTGAAGGTTGACGTTTTCGTGACAATATATTCTGCTGGTTTATCCTTTGCAAAATATGAAATGACTATCAATGTCTCAATAAAGCCTTCTCCTTTTTGCTTTGTTTTTTTTTCTTTTATCTTGATCGTTGAATCGTCAAGTTGGTTGTCAATAGTTTACAAACACAATACGTTATCAATAAACATGAGAGACCAAACTCAGTTCTACCTTCTGAAAATCAGAACTTTGCCCAACTCTGCAATTGAACCCAGAACCCCAAGTTCATGGTCCAATGGTTAAATTACTACTAACAAGGCGTTATTCACGTCGAATGACGTAGTTCGGTTCGTATTCAGAAACTTCGATCAAACATTGTCTTAAAACTGGAGTTAAGCGGAGTTTGTAATGTGGAACTCGGGTTGGGCAAACAGGAATTGATCAGTGTGCATGAATTTACGTATGATATAGCAATGAAATAGTTCAAGATTTAGTTATTATCTGTGACAAACTTGTCAAAGTACATTTTTTCGCCCCAAACTCCATATAAAAATGTTTGTTCTCGAACCTATGAACCGCTGCAAAGGATAAACCAAATGTTATATAAAGCATATATTATTCCATTCCAAACCGAATTTAACATCTCACTAAACTTAATGGTGATAGCATTCAAACAAAACATTAACAATTCAATAGAACAAAACGTTTGAACACAATAAGTAAAGAGCTGAGGTGTGTGTACATTCATCTTGCTTACAACACAAGTTCCCTTCAATGCGAGCCCGAACCGCAATCGATTCAACAACACACAAGACCCGCAAAACTCACAACAAACATACATTTCGGTCTCCGTTCGGCAAGACATTAATTACGTCACAACTTCGAATTGGTTAAGTCCTCATAGTTCACTGTCTAAGCACATCTGCAGCTAGAGTAACGGCTGGATAACCCTAACACCTTTATCCCGCACCTGAGACTCGGCGAAACACGACAGCCCTTAACCGAAGGCAGTAAAGTCCATATTGCTACATTACCGAGTTCCAATCCCGCTCGAAGGACCAGTAATAAACACTCGTTTTGGAGGCTTATTCAGCTCTTATGAATGTGATATATGTCGGGTAGAGAGTGACGAGGTGTACAGACCAACGCGCACGTATTTGTAAATGGAAGCTCGTATGTGACCACAATAAGGTTCACAATCCCGTAAAGGATTCGTAGTTTGTAACTGTACCATCGGGTAGATTAGTAGAGACCCTGGATCTATAACAAAGTAGATCATTTATTTTACGAATTTACTGTGTCAGTTCCCTTTAAGAGATTCTAAGGAGTAACGATATTTTATTTCAGTGCCTTTATAGTGGAGTCAATGAAGCATTTGACTCGAAAGTCCTCAAGAACAGCTCCGATTTCGATGAATTTTTTTTTGTTAATTTTGTTTTTTTATATTATTCAAAATCAGAAACCTCCTAGAGCGGGGACGGAACTATTTATATTGTTTTAACAGTAACAACGATATGGATAAAAAAATTAAGTTTGGTCTCTATTTTTTTGTAGAAAAATCTCCATAAAATAATCTTATGGTTACAAATAGTTGTTACAAAAAAGATTTTAACAATAATTTAATATTATTTTGACGCGTATATTTGGGTTTCATACAAACTTTCATCCCCCGTTTAATCCCTCTATGAGTGAAATTTACCAACATCGTTCATGGGGAATGCCTACGTCATAATAACTTGATGCATACAAAGTTTCAGCCCGATCGGCTCAAAATTGACAAAGTTTCATACAAACTTTCATCCCCTATTTTATCCCCTTAGAGGTTCAATTTATCTAAATGATTTCTCAGGGGATGCTCACATCATAATAACTAATATGTATGCAAAGTTTCAGCTCGATCGGCTTAAAATTGACAAAGTTTCATACAAACGTTCATTCCCTATTTCATCCCCTTGGGGGTTGAATTGATCACAATCCTTTCTTACTGGATGCCTACGTCATAACATCTACCTGCATACCAAATTTCAGCCCGATCCGTCCAGTGGTTTGGGCTGTGCGTTGATAGATCACTATGTCAGTCAGTCACCTTTGAGTTTTGTATATATAAGATCGGGCTTTATTTTATATATATAGATTTGAGTTTTATATATATAGATTGTTTATAACATTCATTAATATATTTACAAGTTTTTAATGGATATTGTATAGGAGAATTTTTTTTTTGTGTATAAAATATATCGTAGATATTGTTTATACAATATAAATAGTTCCGTCCCCGCTCTAGGAGGTTTCTGATTTTGAATAATATAAAAAAACAAAATTAACAAAAAAAAAATCATCGAAATCGGAGCTGTTCTTGAGGACTTTCGAATATTGCCTGTTTTATGTATTCATTGACTCCACTATTAGTCTCAAGAGAAAATAGAGTTTTATTAAATGTGCATTACTCAACGTACGATTTAACTGATGTTACAACGTAACATGTTGTTTTATTGAAAGTGTTTAGGATTACGTCAGTTAAGATCAAATATTTGTCACGTTGGCGCTTTTGTTTTCTTGTCAATTGGGTACTCATATTGATGTTACCAAAAATGATTACAGCAAATGTTTAGATGCAACTATCAACTTATGGCAAATGCTGCTCCTATTATTTTATATCAGCCATCGCAGCAAAAGGCTTTCTTTTAAAATGCGATAAGTATTACTTCAACTGTCAAAACATTCATATCTCTCAAAAAAAGCAAAGTGAAAATAAGTAAATAACATCGCGGCGTCAATTAGGTGTGAAACTCCGCTCTAAACATCTGGTTGACGGTCCCACAGCCGTAAACCGCAACAGGTATGTACTCGTAAATCTTTATTTGCTTCGCCCGTGCTTGTGGCAGGAATCGTAAATAAGAAACACCTCATTATTCGTATAACCAAAACATGTTGAGATTTGCCACGCTGCATTTAATGGAGTGAGTATATTTCGTGCTGATAAGAGATTTTTAGTTTATGGAGCACTAGCGGGCGCCCGCGACTTTGTCCGCGTGGATTTCGGTTTCTTTATCACCTATTTTTCCCGTTATGGGAGGATTTTTCAAATAATCTTTAAAAGAGGATGCCTACGTCATATTATCTTTATGAATGCAAAGTCTCAGCCCGATCGGTTAAAAAATGACAAAGTTTCATACTAACGTTCATTCCCTATTTGACCCCCTTGGGGATTAGAAATTATCGATATGACTACTTAGGCGATGCCTACGTCATAGTAGCTTTATGTATGCAAAGTCTAAGCCCGATAGGTTTAAAATTGACAAAGTTTCATACTACCGTTCATCCCCTATTTTACCCCCTTGGGGGATGGAATTTATCAATCTCATTGATTAGGCGATGCCTACGTCAGAGTAGCTTTATGAATGCAAAGTCTCAAGCCGATCGGTTAAAAAATGACGAAGTTTCATACTAACGTTCATCCCCTATTTTACCCCCTTGGGGGTTGGAATTTATCAAAATGATTGCTTACGCGATGCCTACGTCATAGTAGCTTTATGTATGCAAAGTCTCAGCCCGATTGGTTTAAAATTGACAAAGTTTCATACTACCGTTCATCCCCTATTTTACCCCCTTGGGGGTTAAATTAATCAAAATCCTTTCTTAGCGGATGCCTACGTCATAACATCTTCCTGCATACCAAATTTCAGCGCTATACGTCCAGTGGTTTGGGCTGTGCGTTGATAGATCACTATGTAATCAGTCAGTCAGTCAGTCAATCAGTCAGTCACCTTTGAGTTTTATAGTTATAGATTTTTGTGAATACATTTTTAAGTTTAAAAATTAATCATAGTTGTTGAAATGGTATAAAAAGAAACCACCAATCCGCAATGACTTCGCGTTTTGGTTTAGGGACCCATCTCTCTATCCATACATAGGCAAGGCACGTGCCTGCCCCAGCAGTCAGGATATCAAATGCCTCGCGGGTTGGTTTGAGGCCCTATCTCCCTATCCATCCGTAGGGAAAGTCTGTACCCCAACATTGAGGATATCAATGGCCTAGCGTGATAGGATAAGGGCCTTTCTCCCAATCTATGCATAGGGACGGCCCGTGCCTTAGCAGTGAGGATATCCATGGCTTCGCTTGATGGTTAAGGTCCTATCTTCCTATCCTTATCATCCACATGGCTGATGGCTTACACGCACAATTCCTATGAACGTATAATCCAACAGGCAGACTTAATAAGCATAACCTCTCTAACATTCCGAATCTGTACAACCTAAATCCAGCACAAAACCTGACTTGATAGTAAGAGATCAAACGGCAGGATAAACACTCCACCGCGGTTGGGCTGATACGGACTCTTGGGAACTCAGCGCTTGCGATACAGTTTTTATACTGGATTCGATGTGGCTCTAGAGCGTTATGTGAACGTGGTAAGGTTTAATTTAGAATGTTCCTGTATATGTATAATGGTACAAGTAAATAGTCACGTACAACATTTGAAATCAAGTAGCACAAAGAAAAAAAGTACTATTTCTGTAGTCTTAAGAACGATAAGGGTTACTTTTTTTATTCAACAAATGCTTAAACTCTAGTCTTTAAGAAATCCTAGTGTGTAGTCATCAAAAAACCTAACTAAAAACCTTCATCAAAAGTTGGAAATATATTTTTGTTCATCAAAAAATAGACTTAAATATCCACGTGTGGTTACTGGTTATAATAAAGTAATAACAATCAATATCGCTTCTTCGCCAACATTTTCTTAACATCCCCCATTCCCCAGATCCTTATATCGCAAACTCTTAATTCACGGCAAGCAACAACAACAAAAGTGCTCTCATTCGTCGAAGTTGTTTCGTTAGCCACGTCAGGACGCACCTGATTGGAGGAACTATTTGATTTATCGTCAATAACTAATGGAAGTAATATGGATTAGTGGTCGCGTGATTTCTAGTTCGTACAGATTTATTAGAAGTAGCGTAGGGTACAAAAAGGACTACTAAATAATCAATGTGTAACTCAACATGATCAAAGTAATTGAGATAGCTCTTACTTTGCCGCTATACATTACACGTTGTGTACAGCGTTAAAACATAAAGTTTTTGTTCTATACAATACAAACAAGTTATGGCAACGATTTATAAAGATATTTGATAGCGTAAAATGAAAATTTATTTTCACTTTATAACTTTATGATATTAGTGCGTATCTTTTAAATTTAAACATTTTTAACTTGCTAAGTTTTTCATTGTTTATAATTTGAAAATATATATAATTCATATTTTGGTAACCTTTGTAAATGTAAAAACGCACTTTGTTTCATTTCATCTGTCTGTTATTTAAACACAAATAGTTAATGTGGCAGACGTAAAAAGCCCGTGGTACTTTGCTGCGTAGCGCTTTATTCACAAACGAGCATACAGCATCAACATTCATTCTCTCACAACACACTCCCCACTCTCACAAATAAGGTATTCACCAAATCGAGCGAATCAAACGAGCGGCCATTAACATGATGTTTGTACCTGCGTCTGCAGATCTAAAGGCAATGCTCCTACCCGCCATTTGGAAATCACGACTCGCTGACAAAAGGGATCTGAAGGAACAGGATCACACAAGCCACTACATTCGTATTCAATGCATAATTGGACGATTGATCGATGGATCACGAACACTTTGCCATGTCGGCGTTTTCCGAAACCAGTCGGTCGCCATTCACGTAGGATGAGATTTCTTAAGGATTAGAAGATGATCGACAGTTTTGCTACTCTCTGGAAAGATTCTGATGGACTATTTTATTACATACGCATTCCGTCGTTGTTTTTATTTTCAAATTACTTGACACTTTTCTAGGACTTCTAAAATTTTCCCTCATTTCTTTCATAATATTGTAGAAAACGACATTCATTCTTATTTATGTGATATGAATCAGGCAAACCTCAGATTGAGGTCACAAATAAGCATAACTTTTTAATTACTTCGAGAGTGTACATTTTAAATGCACAAGAAATTTCAAATTAGCAAAATACTTAAATCCCGTGCCGTGTGAGTACTGAATTGTAAAAAGATAATATACATGTATTTTAAATCTACTGTGTACCTACCACTATTTTCTATGCTCAAAGCTAGCAACATGAAACAAACCCAATAAAGCTCTATCGTGTCACAGTTCACGGTACATTGCCCGCACTTGTCGCATTATTAGCGCCAGTGATACGAGCTCACATGTAATAAAACCTCTTGACGATGTAGTTTTATAGCTAATGGATATGATTATTACGTTTGGTAGGGTGTATAGTTTAAGTTGCTCAGATTAAATAGAACGAATAGAAAAATATCAAGAAACATAACGGTTTCTTTGCTACTTTCGTACATCGTATCGTAAATGTATCTTTATGAATTTCTATGAAAATTTAAAAAAAAATTGCACTACTGCAATGAATAAAATAAGGAATAAAATAAATTTTAAATCTCACCCCATCGCTGTTAAAGCCTTTATAAAAACACGTACATATATGAAAATACGAGTAAACTTAATAAATCACACCAAAAAGTTTTCAACACCTCACTTCCTCACTAATAAACACGTACTGGCAGTGAAACAATAGGAAAAAATTCAAATCTAAACCATCTGGCTTCTTGTTCGAATTTCAAAAACTACAATAACGCCCCTCTTGGCGCGCTCGAGCGGGCAATAAAGTCGCATCATGGCCGCTCCCGCGCGATATTAGCAGCCAGCGCGGGATTAATGTTAGCGTTATTGTTTATTCATTGGCGGCCATTTTGACTTGTTCATTCTGCACTTTGTTTAGAGGTGACAGACGGTCTTTGTGGATAATGAACAATATATTTTTTGGGTTGTGTCTGCGTCGCAATGTAATACCTAGATAAAGGCCATAAAATAGTAATATCCGTATGGTATGATATATACATATATAAATAACTAGCGGCCGCCCGCGACTCCGTCCGCGTGGATTTCTTTTTTTCGAAATAAAAAGTAGCCTATGTTCTGTCTCAGGGTCTAAAGATTGTCTGTACCAAATTTCATCAAAATCGGTTGCGAGGTTTAAGCGGGAAAGCGTAACAGACAGACAGACAGACAGACAGACAGACAGACAGACAGACAGAGTTACTTTCGCATTTATAATATTAGTTGGGATAAATCGTACCTAATAAACGTAATCCGTAAAGAAGATATAAGAAGAGAAGTAGCAATATTAATGTTTACGGTTATTTATGTATTACCTTCTGTTTGTTCGTGGTTTTACAACCTATTTACTTGTAGGTATCAGAATGAAAGCTAATGTGGGGTTTCAATCTTTTGAAATAATAAACGACTTTGTGTAAACTAATAAATGGGTAATAAACTTCGGTAAAAAGTTAATGTCAAATAATATTTAAAAGAAATAATGTTTAAATCTATTCTTTCTATCTTTAGACAATTCCAACACACGTCTGATTAAACTTGTTAGTAGACTGTCTAATTCGACGTGCAACGCGCAATTAAAAGGGGTTTTTTTTAAATAAATAATTAATGGTAAAAGTGCCACTCTTGAGCTATTTTTATAGTGTCAGTAATCTGTTAGCGGACTTTTCAAGTATTTGTTAATTCATTGCCTGCTAAATTAACTTAACAATTTAAAGCTAACCCAATTAAGAAAACATTAACCCAATTAAATTTTTAGGGTTTCCAAACAAATAACGTACTTATATTAAATAGGTAAGTAAATAATGTATTGGCTTTTATAAAACATACTTATAAATTCTATTACGCTTTGGCGTAAAACATTTGTTCTTTAAAAGGGTAAAATTTAATTTGACAGAACTAAAATGAAATTAACTTTAAATTCAAAATACGAAAAGTTAACAATTTTTTACGTTGCATTTAGCCGCCGAAATGTAACAATGACAGGTACATATTTTATTGCTGGACATTTCAATTGTGCAACCATCAACATCTCAAGTCAATTGCCGACTCAATACCATCCAGTTCCGCTAATAGGTACATAACAGACGTACCTATTCCCTTGTGTTAGCCTACGTGCGTTATAAAAGCCGAGATATCTTTTCCAAACAGAGCCTGGCAATTAGCTCCCTATACACGCGCTAATTAGGCTCCACCCACAGCATTATCCCTGATTACTCTCGCGATCAATTACGCGATTAGAAAAGACGTTAACTCGGAGAATATTTAACTAACTCGCGTGTCCGGGGAGTCGTGGGTTCCAGTCGCGACTGTGGTAAAATATATATTTGATGAAATCGAGTCTGTGCGGTGCAGGAATGTTTGCTTGAATTTTAATATACGAGTAATTGTAGTGATCAAAAATGTGAGAGATATTAATTTCAATATGAAATGTTGGAATAATTTAATCATATTCATACGTCTGCTTCCAGGAAAAGCAACTACTACTGTCATTAATTTATTCTGAAACCTTTCATAATATGCCTGCATTCAATCGATTATTCCACAAATACCTAGTTATGTTGATATCGATCAATACACATTTCCCGGCGTAAGTACAAACGTGATGTGGAAAATGGAAATCAAACCCACGACCCCTTGTTCGTAGGACAGGTTATACAGTACGAGGCAATCAAATCCACTGAAAATTCCAATTCAATTGAGCGTTAATTTTAAGTTTAAGAGTTTTCGTCCCAACTTGTAACTTTAGTACAATAAAGCCATGTAGTCGTTTATCTCGTTTTATAAAACTTTGAAAGAGCTTTATTTTGTTAATTGCTTGTTTTCATTTCACAATCGAAAGTTTGAAGGACTTAGTACTTTTGTGTTGACGGTGTTTTTCTCACTTAACTGTTCTAGTATTTAAGATTGTAAATACATTGTAATACATGTACAAAGTTGAAATAATCTTTGCATCAGAATAAAGATGACACAACAACTACAAAATTTCTTACTTAGTGTAGTAATGACAATAACACCGTTGATTGGGGTGTGCATTTTTTCATACAAGCGGATGCCCGCGTCTCCGTCGATGTTGATTTGGATTTCCGCACACTTTTTAATATCATCAAATGGACCATCCATCACAAAAAACATTATTTGTTCCTGAGATTAGTGTGTTCAAACAAACAAACAAACTCTTCAGCTTTATTCTATACTATAAGTATAGAGTATAGATTTAGTAACACGTTATTTCTTTGTTCAAGTCTCCCATGTGTAAGTAATTTTTGTTGATGAGAAAAAAAACATAAGAACTGTCTATACTTAAATAATCGTAGTCAATGTTATGATCATTTTGAATAGAGAAAGCTTGTAAAGGCTGTTCTATTTTGTGTAATAATAAAGTATCAATAAACACCCCAAAACAGAACACAATTTGAGGGCTTATGAATTCGCATATCAAACACCCCAAACGTTACAAACGAATAATGATCAAGCACGCAATCTGGTCTAGGTATATTTGTACAGATAAACAATCACATTATGAACTTTATGTATTACGGCAATTAGGTACTAGACTTGTCTAAACAACAGTAATAAACTTAATTTATATCAAACGACACAAGTTTCACTCATGTGAGTAAAGCCAGAGATACGAAAAGCCCCACAAAAGCAATTTATATAATTTTAGTACTTGTCGCTCAAAGCGAAACATTTTTCTCGCCCGAGTTCTTTTTGTTTTTGGCTTTAGTGGGTCGGTTATTGTTATTCACACGTATTGTAAGGTACGAACATTTGGTTACTGCAGCCTTTATGAGCTTCCATACAAAAATTGTAAAAAAACGCTATAAGTGGCGCAGATAGTTCCAAACACATTTTTACGCCGCCACAGTGAATTCAGCCACTGTTAACTTATGGCACAGATTACATCTAAAGTAATGAAGGCAAGCCTCCTTAACACGACATAAATAAATATACAACAACATGTGTACATGAATAGGCAGTGACGTTATATAGGACCGAGTCAGGCGACCCTAACTAACTACTACATAATATATGAATCCTTATGTATTAGATCTCTTCCAATAGCCACGTTCGGGGTCAATGGATAAACTTTCTTACGCTCGCGTAGTCTTTTCAGCCTTAATGAGAGAGTATTCACAAGGTTTGCTTGGTTGTGTAAAGTTTTGTACGATCGTAGATTATCGTCCAGTATTAAACTGCAATATGGTGTTTATGATGGTGGTGATATTTGTTAATTACCACGCGAATGTGCAAATACTGGGACAATATATTATATATTATGGGCATCAAAAAACAGGCATGACCATGAATAGGCAGGAGGGTTGTGATCTCAGCAAAACTAGAAGAAAAAGAAGACCGTACATTGGCATAGAGAGAGTAGTAGATACCAAAGGGACCAAGTTTCTTAAAGAGAGTCTGATACTCAAAAAGTGAAATAGTAATTAATGAGAGGAAGTTAAAGGGAACTACGCAAAACCCGTGACATTCACGCTCCTAAAAATTAGACGGCTCGATCTAATTGTGAACCAAAAGTGACGGTCCGACTGAACCCGCTCTGTAACCAAATTACGCTCGGCGGTTTAATTAACCCTTTAGTTACGTCGGCAAATGCGTTGTAGGTTTGTTTGGACTGTTTGTCCCTTTCCGTGCGACTGGATCAAAGGGAGATGTCGTGCGTGAATCCCACCAGCACCAATTAGTTTGTATTCACAGATAAATAGGAAAAATGGCGGATCATTCCGATGTATGTAGGACAAGGGCGTGCATAAATTTCCCTTGTTATGCAATTCCCCTTTCTGTTCGTGTGGTTTATTGTGAGCTGTGAAGAGGAACAATGAACGTAAAAGTTGAGTGCTGTCCTTAGCGGTCAATGTCGGGTGTTGACCTAGTTTTAGGCAAAATGCTTTAATATAGTCGTGGTCACCAGGCCTAAATTAAGAAAAGACTTTTATAGTATACTAGCATTTAATCGGCACCTATGACCTAAGTCAGCCCATGACCTGCCTGTATACCAAAATTTTATTAAAATTAATTCAGTACTTTCAATGTGATTGAATGGCAAATATCCTAACAAATAATTTTCACATTTATAAAATAAGTAAGATTGCACATTCTTTCAAATTATAGCTTTACTAGGGTAATACGTAAGAAGCACCCAGGTCTAATAGAAACAAGACATGCGCACAAAATTAGTTTTTGGGGAGTGTGTATTTTATTTTAACATAGCGCTTGCGGCAAACAAACTATATCGTTTATTGGATTTTTATAAAATTCTTGTTTTCCCTATCCCATATTTTCCCATCAAAAGGTACGAAATCACCGAGTCACTTTTGTAGTATGGATATTAAATTTGCTAAAGAGTAGAGACCGTCAAACACGTCAAAAAAGGCATCATATTTCCGCCATTCCTCATAAATAAGTTATCCTCGGCCCTTGTCAAATAAGACCGGTCAGTTCCTAGTAGCTGCGTTGTTGAATTTTCACCCTTTCAACTTTGTTTATGCATTTATTATTCACAAGCTTTTACCCACGGCTTTGCCCGCGTGGAATTATCAAGATTCCTGTTTAACCCCATGGGGGCCTTTAATCGGAATTAAAAAGACCTAATTCAGCTCATACCTTGCCAAATTTTAATAAAATCAGTTCTGTAGTTTCAGCGTGATTGACGGACAAACATCCAAAGAAACAATCTTTTACATTGATAATATAAGTGTGATTAATACTGCCTCTGCGACACACTTTGAAGGGTCTAACCTGAACGCTGTTATATTTTCAGCAGATTTTTTTTCCAAGAAAAGAAAAGAAGAAAACAATCAGACTATCACAAGTAACTTAGATATTCTGACTGACCTGTACAAAAAATTCCCGGGATAAAAAGACTCGAAGTCTTAAGTAAATCAAGCAAGAAGCGATAAAAAGGACAGCAAGATATTGTACGCATTATCATCGTCAAGCTGTCCCTTTGTCAGCCGATGTACCAGCATAAACAATGAAATACAACAAATTGTTAAGAAGCAGCTCGAAACAACGCCTTCCTTCACTCAAAAGATTTACGTCTTAAACATACTCAAGTACCCAACATTCTGAGCCAAGGGCTTTAATTCTTTGTAATTCCATTTCTTTCGCGTAAATATTACCAGCATCAACTCCACGTGAATTGGAACGTAGGCGTCGGGCCGGTGGGCTGTCGAGGGGCGAGGGGGGTTAGATATCTCGCGGGGGGTGGGCCGGGGCGGGCGGAGTGGGGTGGGCAATCATGAATGGCCTGCCACCACGTGTGCGTTGTGGTTGCCATGTCTGGCTGGACGCACCGTTGCGCGCTTTATTTTTTAATGGCGCTCTTTTTAATGAGCCAGTGGACGTTTACATGCGAAAATTAGGGTACAGTGAGATGTGTCCGAGTCCATTTGGGGGCTGAGTGATGCGCGGTGAGTCGGGCTTTGACGGCGCGATTATGCGATCAAATGAAACGTCACCGATGCTGGTATCCGGACGTCGTTGCGTCGATTCGGAAAATATGGTTATTTTTTATGTATGACATCGTTTAATTATTCAATATCAAAGTCAAAGGTCATCTTCACATACTACGTAAATGTATTTTTTACAGTAGAAGAGTGTCTGTGCTGCTCTAGCCTATACTTGAATAGACCGACCGATGGAAGATAAGGCACAGGGCCAACAGGTTTGCGAACTTTCACATGCATAGTCACACCTCCAACTTTTAGGACGTAACTATAACCGAGTGGATATTCTCTAGGGACTACTGCTCAGTTTCAATGACCTACACGGGAATTTATATAACCTTTAAGTGAGGTGTAGATTAAGGTGAGGAGCTTGATGGCGCAGTGGTTAGCGCGCTCGGCCTGCGATTGCAAAGTTGACCAAACATTTTTATCTCAAGCTCTTTCGGAAGGCACGTAAACCATTGGTCCTGCGCCTGATCTCTCTACGTTCGTGTCAGATTGCTGTCCCACTGAACTTGACGGTGAGGGAATATGGAGTGTGCTTGTGCACTATATATAAAATATCCTTATCCTACCAACCTGATCGTAGATCGGCCTCCGTGGTCGAAAAACGGCCAGAAGTTTCGACAACCTTTAAGCTTGTCTTTAGGTCTTAATTACGGATTACACGAAATAAAGTAATTACTTGCAAAATATGAATCAAATCATCTTACATTCATGGATAAATCAGTAGGTACTTAATCAACAAAATATAGCCAGCCGTGCCACATTAGACCGCTCAATTATGAAGAGGCTTCGTCGGTCAACCAAACGAATATTTAGCGAGCTCGGTTAACCGATCGAAAATATCGCAGCCTTAATTAAATCAGTGCAATTCAATCCGTTTTTGCGGTAATTAATTTGTTGCTATCGGTTTTAATTTTTGTGAGGATGCCTGCGGTTTGTTTCGTGCGAGTTGATTTATCGGATGCGCGAGCAGGCATCGATTTAATGTGTTGGTTATACACGGCATATTTTTACATTCATTAACGTAAATACAAAAATTTGGCCTATATTTGCGAAATACTATATTTGGTTAAGATCTAGTGGTTTGCAAACTTCTGGTGTTGCATAAAAGAAAAATAAGGGGTATTTGTATTTAGATCAGGTCATGTCAGGTTCTACTTCTATTCATAAGCATAAATAAATAATAATACATGAATTAAACACATCAATTGCCTTGCCACAAGCGAAGCTATTGCTTCGAGCTTAGTTGATCCCTAGCATCAATAACTATTTATTTATTTTAATATATAAAGCTGAAGAGTTTGTTTGTACGTTTGTTTGTTTGTTTGAACGCGCTAATCTCAGGAACTACTGGTCCGATTTGAAAAAATATTTTTGTGTTGGATAGTCCATTTGACGAGGAAGGCTTTAGGCTATTGGAAATCTAAATCTACGCGGACGGAGTCGCGGGTGGCCGCTAGTATGTAGATAGATAGACATACTTAAATACTTTTATAGAACAGTCATGACTTGAATAGAAATGCACAAACAATTTCCCAGAGAAGGATTCGGACCCGCGACCCTCGGTTTAGTAGCCAGGATCTCCGACCACTAGACCAACGGGCCTATTCATGTCTGTCAAACTCCATTTCATATCTACACATATATTTCACACTCTAAAAAACATCCCTGGCAATGCCATTTCACTGTGTCTGACACCAATGTTACACTGGCAAAAAGGGAAAACAGTTGGGTTTTCCGAACATGTGGAAAAATATGGTTTCGTGTTAGTTGTTTGATACTGTTTTTGTAACGAACGCAGCGTGTTTCAAACTGATGGATTTTATGTTGTCACCAAGTAAAATACGAGTAGTTATGTGAGTAATCTATTGAAAAAAAAGTATGCGTTTATTTAATTAACCTACTAGTTATTTTATTTCAATAACATACACTTTTAAATGCGTTAGTAGCAGTGACATAGTAACCTGCAAAACCTTTGCGTCCCACCCTCCACTTACCTACTTAGGGGCGAGTCCCAGAGGGTCTTTTAAACACGGCGTGGGAAATGAAGTAATGTCAATCATGGAGAACGACATGATAAGAAAACAAGATTCATATTTTGTAAAATATTACAATAAATGGAGACTACGCGCCATTTCTATCCTTTGCTCACAGATTTGCACACACATCCATAGCATGATTGCTAATAAGCACCAGATTTATCTAAACAGTAAACAGCGCGCAATATACTATCATGAAGTTATTCCTATGCTACTTCCATCCCTTATTCATAGAAACTTATCTCAAACCGAACGTTTCCCACCAACAGTTACAAAAACAGTTTATTTAATGCATCAACATAGACTCACAAATAAGACCACGCACCGCCATAGATCTATCCTCAGAATATTAGATCAGGCATTCAATTAATGGGGCGCCACCTATGCGAGCGAGCCAGGGGTAGCGGGGGGAGCCGTCGCCATGGCAACGGCCGACCCGTCCAGGGATGTCAATATCGGTCAATCTTCTATGTGGAAGGAATGCGAACTGCGGCCCGCAGTGAAATATAGTAGCAGTGTCTTAGCAAGATTAATCTGCGGTGCAGACTATAGATAATTGCTTTTGCAAATAGCTGAATCAGGTCGACTGCAGCCTTGCATGGCACCGAAATATCGGGAGCCATAACGCAGCGAATATCACTTTGATTAATTACTCGTATCCAAAATGATTAATCAAATTGTATAGTGCAATTAGGATCAGTTGGGGCCAAGAAAACATAGTTTGAATTTGCTACTTGACATCGAATCAATCATTTCAAATTTGATTTAAGTGATCCAGTGATCCTCGTTAATATCTTGACATTTTAGCCAATTAGCAGATGTATAGTTTACTACTTAAGCGTTTAAGGAGTCATTTAGGGCTTCTTCATTTATTATACCTCCAACTTTAGGATGTCGACTTTAAAACGCATGTTTATTTAAATCTTTGGTTTGTTGTTTGGCTACATCTTTTTATCTCTGTTTGTAAAAATATTTCGTGACTAATATTCCTATTACAATAATGAGAAATGTTAAGAATACAAAAAAAATACTGAATTCAATAAATCAAAAACAACAACATAATACTCGTACGAGTATAACATCCATATACATATTTTAACTTATACGTGATTCCCAAGAGCTTTCTGTTTTAATTAAAGAATAGCTTGACCATTATCCAATCCAGTTATTACGTAGAACCGACCATCCTCCGATATCGGTAATCCTTGTAAAAGAACCAGATTAATTAAATCCAATTCAGTTTTATCTGGATGTGAAAGGATTCCCGTAGTTTTTCTTTTGGAAAAGATTAGATGAAAAACATTTTCATAACTGCATGCTAAGACTCGTATTGATTGTATCACACTAATATTGTAAATATAAAAGATTTTTGTTTGTTTGGATGTTTTTCCGTCAATCGCGCTAAAACTACTGAACAGATTTTGATGAAATTTGGTGTACGGCAGGATATGGCCGTATTAGGTGATAGGATACTTCTATAACGATTAAATGCTCCGATGGCATACAACAGGAATCTTGATAACGCAGGCAAAGCCGCGGATAAAAAGTTTGTTGTTAATGAATTTAAAGGGTTTGAATGTGTTTTATGAGAAGTGATAATAAAACTATGTAACTTATTGTATACGCATTTGTACGATTTAACCACGGGATTTAACGTTTGTGAGTGATACTGATGACCCTCAATTGATGTCCGTTCCGAACTTTCACAAATGCTCTGCTGGCTAATCAAAACACAAATCTAAGCCCTGAGAAGAAATAAAAATCAATTATTCAGCACTCATTTACATAATGTAGGAAGGTGTCCCGATGAGGTAGGGTCCGGGTGTCCAGGTGACGCAGAGAGGAGTGATACACGGAGACGCGTAGGGAGAACACGTGTATTTATTACGTGCGTACAATAATGTAAGGGTGGACCCGGCAAAGTGTCTCACCCGTGAGTGAAAGCACTAGGCCGTGTGCCTACAATCAGTACTTGAGTACTACATGGTAATACTATCTGCTAGTTCGCGGGAGTTCCATATTCATGGAAGCAACCACAAAGCTAGGCAGATGTAATGCCAGGGAGGCATGTTAGTACTGCTCCACATCAATGTATGGAGAGACCTTATATGACCGGAGAATCGAAACGATACCGTTATATAGAGGACTGGGGCTGCCATCTATTGACAAGCGGCGGAACTACGTAGGCGCGTGCTAATCTTGTGGCTGGAGTTGTGACATCTGTCATTTTATTATGTTGTCGTGTTACAATAATAAATAATTTTCCCTAAATTTTTCTCACCCCCGACGTAATTTGACTAGGCGGCAAGAAATTCAATGTCATTCTTACAAATTGTTTCCAATTATAATAATTTAACGACTACGTAAATTAATTTCACGAAACACAAATTATGACTTCGTTTTTTCCCTATGTTTACTATATTTCTAGCACACGTTAATTACTGTTAAAGGAAATACTAATGATCATTTCCTCTACGAGACCTTTAAACAGCGGTTAGTTGACAGTTCATAATATAATGTTTTTATCACAAAAGAACTGAATTGTTTCGCCAGTTTTTTTCTATTTTCAGATTTTTTCCAGTACACTACAGTGACTTCGTCCCCATAGATGTCAGTTTGCGGACACATATTGTTATATTATTATTTTTTATATTGTTATACTAGCTTAAAGCATTCCTCGACAGATGAAATATCCAACACAAAAATATTTGTTCATTTCGAACCAGTAGTTAAGATTAGTGCGTTTAAACAAACAAACAAACTCATCAGCCTTATTATTTTAGTAAAGATAAAACGTATTAATTTTGAAAATTTTCAAATTTTTTGACACACGACCGTTTGACCACATGAGTCACTCATATTCATAACTAACTAAGGAGATACTTATTCGTTCTAGGCGACTGCTGAACGCGCGGCTTGTTAACAGCTCGTGCAATGTTTCTATTCCATAAAACCGAATCACCACATTTTTTCCAGCTTTACAATATTTCCAGCACACGCTTAGTCACTTCTACAAGTAACTACCGAAGATACTGATTAGTTTTCCCCCCACGTGCACGGGCATTGGAGCGGCAGCCCTGTCTCCGGCAGAGCTCAATTTTTGCCCGAGTTAGCCTCGCGATTGGAAGGGCCCGTTCGAATAACTAAGTTGACCCTTTTAGTGCGTGCCGTCCGCGCCCGTATGCGACTCGATTCGCCCACCTTTGATTGGGATAAATGGGAAATCAGCGGGAGTAAAAAACTTTGATTGATGTGGGGTTTGGCCCCGCGGCGATTCGGCGTGCCGCTTTCGAATTGGCTGGCCTAGTTTGTAGCGAGTCATTTTTCAGTCTTACGTGTTTGTCATAAATTATGGTGGAATCGATGATAGGGATTTATTGTTTGGTGTAACTTATTTTATTTTATAACTAGCGGCCGCCAGCGACTCCGTACGCGTGGGTTACGGTTTCCGCACACAGTGTCACTATAGATAGCTTAAAGCCTACCTCGACAAATGGTAAGTGAACTATCCAACACAAAATATTTTGTCAAATTCGAACCAGTAGTTCCTGAGTTTAACGCGTTGACGCGCAAACCAATTCGGATCATGAGTTACACGTGTTATTGTGAGCCAACCATAAAAGATAGACATATGCTGTTGGGGGATATTTTTTAGGCAATTTTATGTAAAATATTTCCGTCATACATGATTTCTATGTGACTTTAACCATTAAGGCTGCACACGCGACTGAAGCTTAAGAAATGGAGAAAATGCTCCCGTTTTTCCCACATTTCCCTTCACTACGCTGTTCCTGTTAATTGTAGCGTGATGAAAAGTATCCTATAATATGCCCAGGAGTAAAATAAAATAAAAAATAATTGCTGATTGCATTTTTGGCATCAGTATCGATCACTTATTACCCCCTGATAGTTATTTTGAAAATATATTTAATGTACAGAATTGACCTCTCTACAGATTTATTATAAGTATAGATGTATTAAAGGGGAAACGTGCCAAAGAATCACTTGATCTTTAGTGATTTCCACTGACTATAGTCATAAATAACACAATTGTCGCATGTGCGTTGTTTGTTTACGCAGAAAATAATAAATTTGATGCAAAGTCAGCAAAAACACAGAACTCACGTTAATACACCAAATTGATAACCAAAGTACAAAGGCTTTGAGGAATGCGACGCGATTTGGTCATTTAATTGAGATAAATGGTAGACGATCCAGGAAAAACTTCGATTGCTGTGGGATTTTCCTTGCGACAAACTCCCATCATGGCACTTCTGTATTATCTAGAACCAACCTACTTAGTGAAAATACATTTTACACTCTCACGCGATTCTTGGAAATTACATCACAAAATGTACGATGCATTTTGTGAAGTGCTTGTAAAATTATTACACCGGAAATAGGAAATTTCGTGGAATTTAATGAAAAAGTTGCTTTTACCGTTTCAAACGTAATTTGTGTTAAAGAACTAAGATACAATTGTTTAACTGGGAATTAAACTTAGATTTACATTTTATTTATTACATTTTTATGAAATAAAATGAATGAAACCTGTGTTTATGCCAGAGGTTTATTTATTAAACATTTTTCTCTTATTTTATTTTATAAACAAAATCAATAAACAGTTTTCTTTGAAAAATTTTAACGAATAAGAATGTACCAGTATGTTACCAGCTATCAGAACCTTCTTTTTTACTGCACACGGAACTTATTTAAGTTGTTTATAGATTTATTGTGATGTATTGTTTTAAGAAATATCGCACTATTTACTCACTCTTTCACAGTTACACATTATTAAACTCCCCTTAAAGACGATAACTCCCCCTCAACTCGTTAAGTTGTCTCTTTATGCACTAGCAACCGTCATCAATCTTTATCGATACAGTTTGACAGTTTTCCTTTGAAATACCATCTTAAGATGACGGTTACGATAAAAGCACAAAACCCAGCGGAGTAGTACTTTCAGCTTATTATAATGTCTTTTCAGGGCAAAGACCTTCATTGATATAAAATATTGGTCTCTTTAGTTTTGTCACAACGCTTGCCAAATGCGTGTTGGTGATAAAAACACCGAGTTTCGTCCGAAAAGTTGTTAAATGGTATATGGTCATTCATATAAACATTAAAAAAGCAAATAGGTTCTAACTAGTATTGTGCAATAAATAAAAAATCTTATTGATCAATCGCACTATTGTGTTTCAGGTGTCATTCAAGTAATTGCTTGTAGTACATAGTTGTGTGTAGTAATTACTAGTAGCCCGGTTCCCGAGTAGTCCCGGGTTTGATTATTATCATTGTGAGCAATTCACATCAGAACACCGCTCAGTTCTAACTACTAGTCCAATGAAGCGTAGTGTAATATAAGAACCGTCTAAATCAATAATGCTTGAGCGCCTCGATCCACAAGCGCCCACGTGTGGGGAGGCTTCCTATAAGACCGGTTTTGCACTATGTTCGATCCGAACCCTTGACCCCTTGGAACCCTTAAAACCCTTGGAAATATATTCCAAAAAAGTTGCAGAACTATAAAGGATGGATGATTCTATTATTAATTGAAAAGCAAACTCGTATTCAGTGGAATAGAGGTAAAAACAATTTTAAATTAAATATTTATTTAATTCCACTTTTTATTTGTATCAAAATAAGTTGTTTTATATTGACAAATATTTTAATTAATTTTGACAGCTATGAATTGGCAATAAAAGTTCAGGTCTATTCCGATTGCGTCAACGTTTTACTCACGAAATTCGCATAGGCCGTAATGTGAAACCACTCTCACCTACCATAGAAATAGTTCTACGACTAACCCGAATAATACATTCCCTGGTTCGGATCGGAATCGGATCGAACGTAGTGCAAAACCGCTCTAACAGTGAAGCGGATACCCGATGATGTTAATAATTCAGGCAAGATTCGCCCCAGGCAGCCGAGTATCCGGGAAGGGTCGCAATCAAAGGAATTAAAATGACATCAAAGTTATAAATATATAATAATAGCTACTGAAGGTAGTTAGCCCTCTCTTTCTATTTCTTCATGATGTACTAGCGGCCACCCGCGACTCCGTCCGTGTGGTTTTCGGTTCCCGCACACATGGTACATACTACAGCCTAAAGTCAAATGGGCTATCCAACACAAAAAGTTTTTTACAGGTCAGACCAGTAGTTCCTGAGATTGTTCCTCAAACAAACTCTTCAGATTTATTATATTAGTATAGATACGAACAAATCAGTAGGTAATCATTTTTAATTTCACGTGAAAATTTTTTGCTTACAAATAGCAATTCAACAAAAAATACTTAATCCCCGTTTATTGTATTTTCTCATATAACAATAATACGTAAATAGGTATTTCAATTATAAAAGTACGAGTAAAATCAAACCGTATACTAATCTTTATACTCATTAAACAACATCGCATCAAACCCAGTCATTAAAAGTTTTGATTGCACAGCTATTCCCATATCAAGGAAGTTTTGCTAACTAGCGTCCAATCTTCACGAGGAACTTACGCGTAGGGTGCATTAAAGTGCACTTGAGTGCAACCACAGGTACATACCCTCATTCTTGAAGTAATCGGAAAGCAATTTCATACAGCTAATGGTGTAGATAGGACATGACCAACGGCTTTATGTTTGACCCACGTGAGTGTAATTCCAAATTCGTGAATTCTGCAGGCACACTTCTTCATTCTTGAAGGAATCGGATAGCAATTTTACACGACCAAGAGTGAAGATAAGACATAACTAACGGCTTCACGTTTGATCTGAAACACGTGGGTGTTATTCGAACTTCCTGAATAAAGAACCCTTGAATACAACCACAGGCAGGTCAAAGCGGACGCCGCACAGAAACAGAATAAACGCTAGGAAGAAGAAGAATGCAACCACAGGCACATTCTTGCAATAAACGGATAGCAATTTTACGTTTGCTCTGATAATCGTATGTATGTGTAATTTCAGCTTCTTAAATTCACAATCCACTCTCGCGCTGAACGCAAAGCGGTTAACAGAGGATTTAGTGGGTAGTTGCGGCGATTCACGCCGTGGAGTCAAACATAACCTTGGTGGCAGCCCTTTTATGACCCAGGTAAAAACGTATTTCCCCTCAAAAAAGTAAGTGCGACCTGAGCCAGGTGTGTTATTCCAACTTTCAACGACAAACTCACTTCGCAAGATATAGGTAATAAAATGCACTTGAATGCACCAGCACAGACTCATTCTTATTCTTGCAGCTCAATGGCTCAAGCACAATTCTTAAAGTTAAAGCAATTTCACACAAACTAATGGTGTAGATAGTACAAGAACAAAGATTTTAGACACGTGGATGCCTTCCCAACTTCCCGATTCGGAATTGTAACTGGCGTTTTCGAAGCAGAAAAATCCAATCACAATTTGCGGTCGGACTATCACAACTAATAAAACAACGGAACAAAGATGTCTTCACACGTTACCGACAGCCGTTGACCTAGTTACTCTCCACCGTCGTCAATTCAGTTTGACAGTTACCTTCCAAACGACAACAAAGACTTTCAAGCTCTTCTCTTTAAGATGCCTTTAACCAATTTAAAACGAAATCTAAACTAATTTTGTGTTGGTTCATTAGACAAAGAAGTTTTTAGGCTATAGTATATAACCTATGTGTGCGAAAACTGAAAACCACGCGAACGGATCCGCGGGCAGCAGCTAGTTAATAATAATTAAGTGCTTGTTAGTCTTGTGGCTTAGAACTATTCATAATCATTTATTGTTTCATTCGCGCGTCATTATCATTAGAATTAGGACTACCCTGAATTTATCTAGAGAACAAATGGACATTTGTCCAGCTGGTGTTCTATAAATATTAATTAAATTACTTTCTTTCACAAAATAATATGTCAAGCTTGACCTATAAATGTTATAATTAAACTTCTTAAATATCCGCGATATCCCAGGAAAGCGAACACCATCTGTTGTTTGTGAATTAATCAGGACTAATTATAGCATAAATACCTTACACCCTCACCCGTTTATAGTTAATTACAAGAGGTTTATGGCTGTTTGTGATTCCCACGCCGCTGGTCGCCCGACATGCTAAGTTAAAGGGTGAACCGGTGTAAACGTGAAATTATTGCTTTTATAATGCTCCACTTAATTTCACGACACTATTCATCACATGAAATGAAAGGTAAACATTATAAGCTCTTATATAATAAAACAGCTTCTCTGAATGGTCAAAAATCTAGGGAATATTTTTCTTGTCTATAAATGAATGCATATTTTTTTAAATAAAAACTAAATAAGACTCCAATAAAAAATGCCCCCACACTATTTACTTCTTCGAACCTTTTTAATGACTTTTAATTGCTGCCTCACTAATTTTTCCAAATTTATCACCTGAGAAGTTATTGTTAAGACAATATTCAATGTACTTCAACAAGGTAATCTAGACTAGACTGAAGGCATTCTATCAGTGAACTATTTGTAAATACTACGTTAATATAAACTTAAACGTTTCTTACTAGTTGACACTTTGATTTTCTGAACATAATAGCCTTTTGTTATTTCCTTCAACCATCGCTTATAGTGGAAGGGTTTACTTCCAAGAAATAGTTTGAAATAACAGCTCCTTTATGAAACTTCAACCCGTCCGCTGCAACGATACGGGCTATTTTGATTAAACCGAACCTGCCAATAACATGCTAGGGGCATGCACCAATGCAAGTTGCACCGTGGAAACGTGCAACCACTTGATCCGTTTATTTATAAATACATCTGGCTAGAAACAGAAGACAAAAACGCTTGGCCCTGACAATTAAACATTCTTTGTATGCAATATTGACCTTATTTTTTATCAAATCTAAGCTTTTTTTCTTAATAGTAAGAATAAGTTTTTGTGAGAGTGTTACAATCTTTTACATTCGAAAACATTTATTTTCTCTCAAGCTGCGTTTTCAATTTCACAGTTTTTGCGAACGGAGCAAAATAAAGACCTAATACAATGTCGGGTCATCTGATAAAATCCTTGACGTCGAAAAATACGCAAATAAAAACGAAAATTCATTTTCATTTCGTTCCCTTCCTCTTTGATCTTTGGCGCTCGAAACTAATAAATGGAAAATATAATGCGAGGTACTTTCATCTTTTTCCATTTCTCTGATCTCAGTGAGGAATACTCACTATATTAACATTCTTATAGTCATAATACTTGTAGTTACAAGCGGTTCAAACGAATTAACTACAAAAGTCTTGAAACATAATTAGTACGCATGCATATCTCTCCCAAGAATGTTATTATGGAAGTTATGATGAAATGAAATTAATACGAAAAAGAAAGCATTACAAAAGCAATCTATTAAATAACTGAACTCCATATGGCAGACTACGCAATGACTACTGGTTGGTAAAATTATTATCATACAAAATGTATACATAGTATTTTTTCATTGTCCTTTTGACGTAATAATTTGAATTTTCATGCAGATCAACTTGCTTTGGGACTTTTCTCCGAAATCGGTACAAAAGCTGCTTTCATGTCATATTTGTACGTCGGACTTCAAAAACGAAGAAAATATCACCAAAGTAAATATGTCGACTGCTTTTCATAAAAACGGAATTGCATTTCAAAATCCAACATGTCGCTTGATTGTCCCTCTGCGAAACACAAACAAAGAGATAATAAAAATGAAAAGTTCCGATCCCCTTTGACCCGTTGAGAACTAATAAATTAAAAACAAAACGGGGGTTTATTTATTCAGATCTCTCTTTGATCGGGAACTAATCTCGCTCGTGTGGAGTCCGGCTGTCGGCTGTTGGATACACTCCCGTTTGTTTTGATTAAGCTCGATCTGCGAGACGCGAGAGAATGGTCTTTTATTAAACTGGTTAATATCTTTGCATACGGGAAATGGAACGGACAGATACATACTATAACGTGGGAAGAGGCATGATTGTTTAGTGCTTTATTAGAAGAATTGTACTGAGGCACTGTAAGTTGAACTCTAAGTTTAAATTATAAAAAATGTGATAAAGATAAAATTTATGAACGTTTAAAAATCTATCGGAGCTTAAAATCGAAACTACTAAACAACCAGCAAGAGTACTTTCAATGCACAAAAAAAACTGTACAATCAGTATTTATTTCAGGCTCAATAAGTAACAATACTCACGCAAAGAACTATAACCAAGCATCTTTCCACCACATTTATTCAAAAAGTGACATTTCCTACAATGCAAGGTGACAAGACCTTCCTTTTCCTAAATTAAATCTAGATGGGTGTCTCTGGTCCGAACCAAATTGGAGTGCACGTCGCAAGAATAGAATAGTTGAGGGAAACACCGACATTATGCTAAGTATGAACCACCTGTGGATTTTAACATCTTTTTCTGTTCAACGCCACCATTAGAGACTAATATTGAAACGTTAGCTACACGAAAATCAGTTCAAAGGTTGGAATAAAGAGCTCAAAGTGAAGTTACTTTTAATTTAAATCCAAGTGTTAAGTTTTAGTCCAAGAGTTCCAAGCTTAGACTGTATATTGACCTAGACTTTATTAAACATGATGTTTATTATCCACACTAATATAATAAACCTGAAAAGTTTGTTTGTTTGAACGCACTATTCTCAGGAACAACTGGTTTGAATTGAAAAAATATATTTTCTATATTCTGTGTTGGATAGTCAATTTGTAGAAGTAGGCTTTTCACATCAAAAACTCCCTCGAAAATATCCAGAAAAGCATTAAAATAATTAAAATCTGTACAGATGGGTCTCGTTAGCGCACTTGTCGTTTCGCGACAACATAATTGGCGAATGTCGCGAGCATCTTATTGGCAGAACGGTGTAAACAGCGCAATCAGTTTAAAGGTTGGAATAAAGTCCCCACTGTTACTTAGACATTCCGGGAAACAGTTACCACCTATCGCACAGTTGACTAGTTTGTTTTCTACGAAACATGAATAAAATCCGTTAAAGTATCCTTTTATTTTATAATTTTACTAGCGGCCGACAGCGACCTTGTCACCTTGTGTCGTAGGACACATAGTGTAAATAAAGCCTTCTTTGATAAATGGTCTTCCCAACATCTTCTCAATTCGATCCAGTAGTTCCTGAGATTAGCGCGTTCTAACAAATAAACTCTTCAGCTTTATTTTATTAGTATGGATTGGTTTTATTATATAAGTTTATTGGTTTGACTGGACGGATATGTGTATAACGACGACATTTGATCAGACATTTTTTTTAATTGCCTCCACCCAACCAATCCAACTAGTTTCATATTATCAAAACTACTTCATAAATATCCGGAAAAGCAAAAAAGCGGAAAATAATTAAAATCTCTGGATAGGTCTCTCTAGGTCTCGTTAGCGCACTTGTCGTTAAGAGACTACATAATTGGCGGATGTCGCGAGCAACTTAGCGGTATGTCCATGTAAACAGCGCTCAGCTAATTCTATTAAGTTACTAATGAGCAAACTTTCAGACGACTTTGGGACCGTGTTTCGGAAGGTTGACAGGCCCATTGGTCTAGTGGCTAGAGACCCTGGCTACAAAACCAAGGGCCGCGGGTTCGAATCCCGCTAGGGGAAAATCGGCATTTGTACTCGAGTCATAGATATTTATTGTATTTAAGTATGTCTATCCGTTTCCTAGCCTCCATAGTGAAAGCTTCGGTTTATAGTTCAGGCTTAGTTTGGGGCTAGGAAATTGGTGTGTTAGTCCAAAAAAAATATTTATTTATTTATTTAGGTAAGTTAAGCCGTTGATCCCGACTATGATCCAAATTGTCTGGTTTCCTTTGTGTGGATTGCGGAGATCAGACTACAGTTGCTCCAATGAAATAACCCGGCTTGTCAATTCAGGATTATAGTCGAAGCGTACCCTGGATTTCGCTCGGGTTTGTATTAGGAGGCATTTCAGCTCAGTAGCCTAGTGGTAAGAGCGCCGCTGCACATGCTTGAGGTCGGCGGTTCAAATCCGGTCAGACACGCACCTCTGGATAATCAATAATTCTATGTGCGTAATTTGATACCATCTGTACGGTGAAGAAAACATCGTGAGGAAACCTACACACTACGAGTAAAGTGTGTGAAATGGAGAAGGCAATGGCAAATCACTCCATTAGAATTACCAAGAGAGTTGTTGTGGGTTTCATTTCATACAATTATCACGACACTCAGTATTGAGGAATACGACTCAAGAAGGGAGGACCCTGGGCTACGAGGCAATGTCCGAGGATGTAACCGTAAGAAGCTTTAAGATGATAGTGATGAAATTTTCGAACGACTGCTTATGTGGTTCCCCTACAAACGCATTAGTAACATTGTTTTAATTACAATTTCATAGTCGTTTCTCTCATCAACGAATGATTCATGTACCTGCTAGTCATTAAAGTTAGGTAGCGCGTTATTCCTAAACAGTGTTCGCCAAAATAAATGTAAATTTATGCTATCATAGCTAAAATAACCACGAGATTCAGCTTGTTGTAAGTACTCTAAATAGCAACATAGTAGTAAAATTACTTATTGGCAAATTAAGTACGTGCGTAGTGGCTTTTTTAATGCTAAAGAAATATTTAAATCACATGTTCATGGCAGTGGCATTCAGCCACAAGTATAAAGATAACTGCTGTCCGCAAACCATAATAAAATCGCATTTCACTCTACAAAGACTTAATGGGAATACCAGTTGCAAGTACATAGAAACACAAAAAAACATTTCCGATTGAAAAAGCAATCTAGCACTATAATGTAAGCTTTGAGAGATCACGACTGCAATTGAAACTCCGATCAAAAGAAACAACCGCTGAAACGTGGAAAAAACCGTGAAATCCCACCCAGCAAATGACAAAGGCCAACTAGACTGGCTCGCAGCCTTCGCGGCCCGAAGCGGTTGAACCAGAAATAATATCTACGCCGTAACAGCCACTAAAATGAAATCTAATGCCAGGAAGAGACAGCGACACAAAAAGAACGCAAGCGTAAGTGGAATAAAAAATCATAAAATGGTTGCCGTTACTACGACACTCGACGTTCGTAGCACTCGTAGCATACGCTACACTTTACCGTAGCAGTGCTACGAGAATACTAATAATGTTATTGGTGCTTAGTATAGTTCGTAACATTTTAATGTTGTAGCTGAAAAAAGGCAGAAGAGGCAATTTTGGTACGTGTCTCATAATTCACACGTGTGAAGGTACACGTTTATATGGGGAAAAGAGAATAAAATATAATAGCACACAATTACGAGGTTGTAATTCCGCGCGTTCTCTTTTTTACAGAGTGCCCCAGAGAATTGGTAGGTATCTGGATTTATACGAACTGTTACATTTCTCCGTAGCAGTCCCTTTCCATTTCGTATTTAAATACAATGTCAAATAATTAGAAGTGTCATTTTCTTAAACATTTTGTTCGTTGTTCGTTGAATATGATTCACATAAACACAAATGCGCGTGATGTGGTAAACATTTTCACTACGTAGTGCCTATCAGGCTCCAACTATTATTTACTATCCCCTCTTAACATTCAAGAAGTCTGAGTGTGTGTGTGCAAAATAATATAAAAATACGAGCACGGCAGTACCTTCAAAATTATTTTCCATTTAAAGATGACACATAAAGCTGGCACTACAAACTTCCAAAACTTATTTCCCCCTCCCACCCAATTTCAATGGCGAACGGCGAACAGTTAACGTATCTAAAACCGAGCTGTCACAACGTATACCTGCTACATACCGCGCGTCGGCGGCGAGCCCCCACTGACAGCGCCTGTCAACGCCACGGCATCACCCCCCCCCCTTCTCCTCAACCATCCACCACCCCCTCTCCCCACTGTTATGTTGTTTTACTCACACTTTTTTATTTTTCACAGACGGGTTAACATCGTCACGTGGACCGGTTGGAGGGAATATTTTTTAGATAAAAATATAAGCCTCGGTATCGAGACTGACGGACGGGTTTTAAAATCGACGTGTTTTATAGTATTGCAACGCGACGTATAAATATGAACGGTGAAACAGTATTTTTTAGGAATGCCATAAAATGTTGTCATAAAAGTTCTATTCACTTGAACCAGTGGTGGAACGAATAAAAAAATACTATCAATAGATTACTCACACGTCAACTCCTTGGTTGAAACATGTTTTTTGAGGGATATTATTTCTTAATTTTTTTCTATCCATCTATAAAGTTTTTGTTTGGTAATTTGATAACGGAACAATAAAAGTAAACATATTGATCAAATTCTACACTAATTACTACGCTCTCTTTTGTAAAAATAATATCATTGCCCAATCTCCTTTCATTGCGTCACAGTTGATTAGATGAGGTTTCAGCTGTAACGTTGGCATAGACACGAATCGCGTAGATTGTCCCCGGACAGATCGCATTAATCTTCATTAGCACAATTCAATCAGTGGCCGCCACACACGACGGACATTGTGACTTTTTCGCAGCCTTTCTTACCCACAGTAGCCGTACCAATCACAAATCTGGGATCTACATGTGTATCCTAGGAGCATGTGCTACATAAAATATGTGGCGCATGTCCATTTGTTGGTAAAGTAAGCTTATAAATACCATCAGTATTAGTTTCCCGAATTCTGGAATGTATACTGAAATCAAACTAGTACTTGCTGTAAGCTTGAATAATTCTTGTCTGTTCTGAAACTTAAAATTGGAACTCCAAGATGTCCCCCTTTTCCATAAGCAACTAAACTAACACAAAAAGGTAAAACGAAAAGTAAGAAAGAATGTTTGTAAGTCACCTGTTAATGTCTATCCAACATAAATAATACCCTCCGGTCATATTCGGCCATGGCGGCCGATCTTACGATCAGCCAGGAACGCAGGATATATTATAGTGCACAAGTGAGTGCGCAAGCACAGGTGCACTCTCTATTCCTTCACTCTCATAATTCGGTGGGACAGCAATCTAAAACGACCGTAGAGAGATCAGGCGCAGGACCAACGGCTTAACGTGCCTTCCGAAGCACGGAGGAGCTCGAGATGATTTTTTTCAGTCACCCATCCGATGACTGGCATCTGCGAACGTTGCTTAACTTTAGCAACCGCAGGCCGAGTGCGCTAACAACTGCGCCATCGAGCTTCTCAACATAAATACTGTCATAATATACTGATAAAATTTACGCAATAGATTTGAAGAATCAATTTAAATGTCTGAAGCCAATGTGAATGTGATTCACTAGCGAATTTTACCAACGTGAATGAAGTCACTGCCAGACATCTGTGAGTTCGTGTTCCCGCTCATATTACAGCTGAAGCAACAGTTCTGCCTATTAAACGCACATCGGCAAATTGTTATCCCGAGACAAATCGCCGCATTTATCTTCGTTAGTGCACAAAGCGGCCAGTCACGCGTTCAAATTTTCCGGACAACGTGTGACCTTTGATTCCGCTCGATTCTCGTGTAATCTACTGATATTAAAGACATATTCGGCCAGAAAATAAAGGCTCTTTTCAAGCATAATTTCGTTTGTTGGGTTGTTCCAAATTGCCCGAATACCTTCACTAATGTTCACATATTTCTTCTGTTTCTATCGAACGCATAAACACGAAGAAACTTCTACGAAAGAACGGATAGCTGACTTAATAATCAGAGGGCACATCGTACTTGCCATTAAGAAAATCCGCACCTCCAAGAATGTCTCACCCGTATACATACGACGCAGACCTACAATTTTCCAACCCGAATATCTACAAAAAAAATACGAAACTCTATATCAATCAACCGAAATTCTCTTTGTTACTTCACACGTACGCAATTTGAATGAAACAATTTCAATAAAACATTTCATCAAAGACGCTTTTGATAAATAACGAAATTATTCAAAGGAATAAAAATGCTGAGAGAGGATAAGCGTGCTGAGTTCCGAGACGGAGCTCGCTGCGATAAGATTTAAAAATGGCGGACCGATGCGGTGATTGATCACCCAAATGGGGTGCGAATGTGCTCCCTATAAAGTTATTTTTCACACGACCTTAAATTATTCGCAAAACCTTTAAAATACCTGCACGGATTCTGCTAACCTAAAATACGACCGGCAATAAAATACGGTTATATTTTTATGGGAAAGCAACAGCAAAGCAATAGATATACACGCAGCTGTACAGATTGAAAACTGCTTGTGGGGATTAATTAATTGTCAATATTAAAGAGTCCTCTGATCTTAGGAATTTAGATTCGAATTATTAAAATTTTAGTAAGGGAACAAAAAATATATGGGGCTTCTTTTTCTCAATCATGTACAAATTGTGGCTTAAAACAGATTTTAGTTTAAACGAATACGTACTTTTCATAACAGAATAACGTTTAAAATACCATTAGCTCTGCGCCTAAATTGCACTAGAGATATTTAGCATTACAACACAATACTCATATAATATAGAATAAATAGACGCACTAACAATTGTCATAATGTTACCTAATCACCATAGATTAGAACCCAATTGTAGTAAATTATTGAAGCCGAAATTACATCGGAGTTGAGTTCAATTGGTTGTACAATACAATACATCGGAATTTCAATATTCTATTAGTTCGAGTCTAATGCAGTTACGAGAGCATAGATTTATTTAACAGATCTGTATTTTCAATAAATCTTGTACCATAAAGCGTTCAATTTGCTGGCACATATGATATGGCATGTGGCAACGTCGGCTTGCCAAACTGATATAGCTAACGGGACTAAACGCGATATTTAATTATATAGTACTTAACACTACTTACAATCAGTATAGTAATGCAAATCGAAAGCCTAAAATCTTATGTCGGCTCTTGGGTGCAGTTCCCGGCTTGGGCATTTTTGTCGGATTTTCCGGGTTTGGGGCTGATACTTTTTCATTTACTTTATAAGTCATCATCAATATCTGAGTCTATACTATCAAGTCCACAAAATATACGCACTACCGACCACTACCCGAGCCCACTTATTAATTCCGAGCACCGTTGTATTTCGCCGGCGGGACTATCGCTTTTCAAAATTGATTACGCTCCCGGAATCCAGAGTGCGAAAGATAAAAAAGTTGTCGCAATCTGCTGAATCTTTGAACCCCGACAACTCATTAAAGGAATTCGCGATCGAGCGTCGTGCGGTCGCATCTAATTTGAACGTCTAGAGAGAGTGCCTACTGTCGCCCGTCCAATCGCATTACGTCGAGTCTACGCTTTTTAGGGTTCCGTAGCCAAAATGGCAAAAAAACGGAACCCTTTTAGATTCGTCATGTCTGTCTGTCTGTCTGTCTGTCTGTCTGTCTGTCTGTCTGTCCGCCAGTCTGTCACAGCCACTTTTTTCCGAAACTATAAGTACTATACTGTCGAAACTTGGTGAGTGGATGTATTCTGTGAACCGCAACAAGGTTTTTACACGAAAATAGAAAAAAAATAAAAATAGTGTGGGGTCCCCATAGTCAGAACTGAAACTGAAAATATTTTTTTTCATTGAACATATACGTGTGGGGTATCTATGGATAGGTCTTTAAAAATTATATTAAGGTTTCTAATATCACTTTTTTCTAAAGTGAATACTTTGCGTGACAGACCCTTCTAAAGTGGAAAAAAGTGTGTCCCCCCCCTCTAACTTCTAAAATAAGAGGATGATAAAACTGAAATTAACATATAATGTACATTACCATAAAAACTACCAACGAAAATTGGTTCGAACGAAATCCATTCAGTAGTTTTTTTAATACGTCAAAAATAGAATTTGTACGGAACCCTCAGTGCGGGAGTCCGACTCGCACTTGGCCAATTTTTGCTTTTGATAGAACAATCTTTCCGGCCGCGGCTTCGCCCGCGTGTATTTCGGATATAAATTGCAAACAACATTTTAGTTTTTCCTCGGGCATATCATTTTTTTTCCGGTTAAAAAGTATACTATTATTTAATCCGAACTACTAACTTTACGCCTGAAAAAACTCATAGGCATCGGTTCAGCAGTTAGGGCATGAAAGCGGGACAAACAAATAAACTCACTTTCCGTTGTATAATATTAGTAAGGATACACGACCATTTCGGCGGAATATCTTTCTTACGTATTTCGCAATCTTGTCAATCATCTTTCGCTAGTCCTCTTTCGGACGTTGGCCTTGGGGTAGTTCTATTCTGGGCTATTTGTAATGTGAACGAACAAGAGTGAAGCTACCTGATGGTAAGTGATCATCGCAGCCCATGGACATCAACAACCTAAGTTCTGGTGACTGTACTCACCAACAGAAACATATCACAACAGTTACGAAGTGCTATGTCACTGTGGTCTTCTGTAAAGTGGAGGTATTTCCCCAGACGACAGGCTCATTCGAGTGGAAGTTCCACAAAGCTGAACATAAAGACCTCATATAACACCACCATAAATGTTACTAGACAGACATAAACAAAAGGATAATACCGGCTATCAGATTCCTCTTTTAAATGAAGGAATCTTGTTAAAATGAAGCAACAAACAAAACCTGTGAAGATAACAATATGTAGGTAAGCAATGAGACTTATATCTGCAACTACATACATATAACCGTTTTGCACCATGAATCACGACTGCATTGATTTCACCCGAGCCCCGCTGAATATACGATATCCCCACCGCTCGAAACCCGCTATTTTCCCAAGAATTTCCAACCACCCACAACAGTTAACGTTTTCAAACATTTATATATTCGTTGAATCGTTTACTTAGCTGCCTACAATATTTATCTCTAGAGGGAAATGGTTCTCTAAATCAACATAGCGTGGGCCGACATACTTGAATGGTAGTCTTGACTGTTTCTGTTATAGAGAATGGAAAATTTCCAATTATTATTTTGCTATTTTGGTTATCAGACCTACGGATACAAACGAATTACTGGAATTAATTTGAATACTAGTATGTCACAAACTAATCATCGATCTTATTACTCATAAACATCAACCTGTTGCCCTTTGGAAGTTTTACCCATAGTCACCACCTAAGTAGGCAAGTCAGAGACCACTTTACATTGTGTATATTTATTTATAAATAAATATTATTGAAATGAAATATTTTATTCAGAAAATTGATCTACATATTACATTATTTAGCACGTCAATTTTTTTCACCCTACCAGCGCCTCGACGTGAACGGCCTGTTGAGAAGAGCCACCGCAAAAAACTCAATAGTATTGCCGTTTTTAAATAACTTTAAATTATAAACATAGTTATTTAAAAAACAAGAAATTTAAATGCTAGTTGTTTATTGCAGGTACCTACATAGCCAACCCCCTTAAATGTAGTATCATAATATCAACTTTTCTACCGCAACACAAATTCCATCATCAACCATTTTGTTTCGCTTCGGGGAAAATCCTTCATAGTACATTAATATACCGGCTCGTATACTGATACTTAATAGTATGTTTATAATATACTACGTAAACTACTATACAGTCGATATTCCCGACAATTCCGGGCCAGAGAGACCTTATTTACATTATCCCCCTACTTTGCGTACCGTTGCCTGCTCCGAGCGCCTTGTAAACAAATCTCTCGTGTACTTCTAGATCATTATGTGTAATAAAACAAACCCAAATCTAGATTTCGTGTCTATTCCTGTCCATTTTTGTAAGAAATCAATCGAATTGCCATATTAAACAGACAAATGGTATTTGATGACTATAACGTGAACCATGTGAGTCTTTTGTCAAATAACTGTAGTCTTTCTTTTTTGAGCGTAATTTCGAACAACTCTTAAGATAACAATATCGATGCTCCACAAATTACTCGTGAATCAGACTGAACCCAAGACCCATATTATTACACCACTATAAATATAACTACAATAAATTTTACAAGACATACACTGTAGGATAATACCAGCTATAAAGCTGTGATTCCTCTAGTAGTGAAGGCAATTTCTTCAATGTAATAACAGGGCTTTTCTTGATATCATGGATCACCGTCTGAGAGGACCCGCAATAGGTCGGATGTTCGGAAAACGGTAGGATTTCAACCACAAAATGTCGTGTAAATCCAATAGCAATGGCATTAATTTTTATTAGCTATTTCAGAAATAGACGAGCTATATTAAACTGGACCCCTAAATTTATTTCATTTATTGGACTATCATCATACCAACTGCCTAGCTCTAAGCTAAACTTATAATTATATCTCATACATAAAACATACTCGTATACAATGCATGTATGCTAGGCAACGCATTCTTCGATTTCCAAACATGTTCTATACTATAAGACAAAAATCCCTTTTCAAATATCTTCCATCATCAACCCTTATGAATACTCGAAACACACCCGTACCCGCAAAAAAGCAAAGCAAACACCACACTGTGAAAATAACGCTCCCTCAGGCTCGAGCACACGAGAGCTCGTTTAAGCGCCATTCCCCGGGCGATCGCTGTCTTGTAAACAAATAAGGGAAAGTAATATCCCTGCCATACATCACGGGTCGCTCGTCCCGAAGAATCCCGGCCGCCTGGAGCCGACAAATTCTCAATTAACCAAGTGCATGATTAATGGCGACCACGCCTTAATGAACCGGAGCAAAATGGGCTATTAAGACACGTTTAAAGTGATGTTAAATTTAAATAGATAGTAGGTTTTCCCTTCACGACGCTTCATATGAGGGCGACGTACACGGCCCCGTGGGTGAAATCCCCCGTAACTCATGTGTCCCCGTAATCATGGGAGGTAATGTACCTCAAAATATGAGCTTGGGGATCACAGGACCCGCACCTGTTAGAAATATTGACGAGCATGCCGTCAACGTAATCTTTTCTTATAATACTAGTACACCGTTGGTAGAAAACTTGACGTTGGAACCGTTACTGTCGCACTAGATGAACTGCGTTAGTTCCAAATCAATGATTTATTTTAATATTCAGAACGAATCACTGAAATGGATATTCTCTTTATGTTGGGCAAATAACGGAAACAGAACAAAAGTTATCATCCCAGTGTCACAAACAATTTCGGCTCAAATTGACGGCTCAAATTACCTTAACTTATTCAATTCGGGAAGAGACACGATCCAGTGGAATAATAGCGTTAATAGCTTGTTTGGTTTTAAATAAAATGCAAATGACTAGATTGGTGGATCCAACCAATTCGGCTTATCAGCGGCTAACGAACCGCGAGATCAACAAGGCAATCAACAGTCTGCCTCCCGTCTTAAGACAATAATTAAATATTTTATCTTTCCGAATCTCTAAGGCAGGGAATTCAAATTCTTTGATCGTCCTCGTTAACGGCCCTATTATTATGATTGATGATGGTACGCTGAATCACAAATGTTCGTTTGAATTCACTCACTGGTTTTTCACTTTTACCTTTGTCACCTTTCCGATTTGAGCGGCGTTGTCGTTTTGAGTGTATTAAATGAGGTATCAAAAGTAATTAATTAATGCAATCTTTTAGAAATATACAAGCAGACTTCTTAATAATTATATAATATTAGGACTAGACGTTAATAAGTTTGTGCTATGATTGATATCATTTATGATTAATAATATACATGATTTTATAGCTGGTAAACTTGAAATTTGAAGGCTAGAAAAGTCAAATGGTAGAATAGCATAAGAGGTTCTGAAAGCAATTTTCCATTAAGAGTTTGTAATATTCCTTTCTTTAGAAAAAGCTTTACACTTTCTACCACTCTAAAGCAGTATTAATGTATACCAGCAGAAGAGTACTGAGTATCCCCAACGGAGCAGTGGTTGAAAATAGAATAAAAACACACGAGTTCACGACATCGATTTCTTATTCCCAACGACAGTTTAAGGTCAAGTCTGGTTCAAAAGTCACCTTATTCTTAGAAGTTCACCAGATGAAAGCGTTGTTGATTTGGAGCACGATCAAAATAGAAACAGCCCCGAATTTTCCGCTGTCATAGGACGTAAAACAAACTATGTATCTGAACCTATCTTATACGCTCTCGAAACGAAAAACAATCGATTTAGGGCCTATCCAGACAGAATAACCAAAGATAAGCCTCTTTAGATCTTGAGGCTAAACTTTCTTTATTATATTTTCTTATCCGATGTTATTTATGTTATCTTACGTAAACATATACATATATTATTATGTGTCTGAAGTACTTCTGAAGAGGAAAGGGGTCGCTAAGGAGGCAATATTGTCGGTATGACATGCTGAAAACATATTTGCTGATGTATAAACTGTAATGAAAGATTTCAAAAAGAAAGATCAGGAATAGCAAAAGTTTGAAAGCACAATCTGCTAATGTAACAACATTAGTTTAATCTCCTAAGCAGCCTAGCTTACAGTGATTCCTTTATGTAAATTAGCTAAGATATACAACACAACAATTTGACGATAACTAGTCTACTCTTAATGGCGGTTTCAGATCCTAAATGAGACATTAAAGCCTAATGATAGTTCAGGCTTAGTAATAAATGTGCCTTGCTGAAACTACGTCTCAATTTTGCAAATTACACAAAGCTTCTTTTCGCCTTAGCGCGTCAACGTGTCCCATCTACATTTTCATGTGAAAATATAAGAAAAACATCGCGAGTTTCGCGAGGCACGTAATTGGAGCAATATGGAGTGAAGGATCCGTCCCACGGGGGCTATCCAGGTTGT
Organism: Nomophila noctuella; assembly: GCA_958496325.1. NCBI lineage: Eukaryota > Metazoa > Arthropoda > Insecta > Lepidoptera > Crambidae > Nomophila > Nomophila noctuella. The sequence continues at coordinate 16,377,959 of OY292482.1, forward strand.
TAACAAAGGAAGGGTTTGAAACGAAAGAAATTTTACACGGACCATTTGGTTTAGGGTTAATCAGCAATCGATCCGACGTACGTTTTTGTTCTCGATATTTTCCGTATTATGTGCTCGCGCCGCTTGGGCGCTCCCGGGAATTCCTGCGGGATCCTCCAGGCCTTTCATGGTCGAGGGCTCTCGGTATTGTTGCTGCGAGATTGGAAGTACATTTTACGGGGATATAACTTTAAAAAATACTTTTTCGAACTAAACGTATTTTAAGTCACTTGATTGACTGGAAATTGTAGACTAAAAGATCATAAAAGTCTAAAAGTCTAAATTGAGAGTGGCTTAGCAAAATGGCATAATTACAATGTATATTTGACGGAAAACTAAAATCATCATTATCAGATTAAAATCTACGATTAGTCTTACGTCAAGCAAAGCCATTAAAAATGATTTTCTTGGATTAACACACCAATTGCCTAGCCCCATACTTAGCTCGGAGCTATTACTATGGATACTAAGGAATATACGCAGTGATTATTAGCGTAGATAAGGCTTGGCCGCCTGGAAGCTTCGAGTATGTACGTACACTCTCTCACAAGCTTTGCATACATAGTGGAAACATCGCCGCATGTTATAATCCGTCATACATTTTAATGATAAATACATATAACCTGCGTCCTACTAGTCTTAACGGCAATAAAATCCAAAAATTATGAATGAATATGCGGCTGGACTGGTGCAAGTATTTGACACTATTTTATGTACTAAAAAAATCATGCAATCAAGATGAAAAAGAACAAGTAAAATTAACGAATTCAGAACATTTTGTTAACCAGTTGCCTGTTAAATGGAAATGAATGATGTCCTGGTAAATAACCAGAAAAATGTGTTGAAAGTGAACAGTAATAAACATATAAAATTTATTCCCCCGAAAAATAAGGGAAAATTTAATTATTTTAATTGACCCCATATTTTGTGGAAACTAGTGGTTTACCTTATGTAATAGATAGTACCGTACAAATTGTTATTATTCAGTCTTTTCGGAAGCCACCTCGCTTTCAGTAAATACAGCTGTGTATATTCCCGATTCAGTGTATATTTGTGTGTAACTTGCGTTGGGAGTATTGACAAGAAATACTGCGCGAAATACTCGCTTAAACAAACGGGGAACGAAAACTTCTTCTATGTTTTTTTACTGGAAATAAACCAAAACCGAAAAGCAAAAAATATCCGGAGAAGACTCGTAAATGTAAAATACATTTAAAACAATATATTTTTTCTTTCGAAGTATTCTTCTCCGAACGAGAAATATCAGCAAAACATAACAATTCATAAATGCTCCATTTCTTTTTCTATTTAGTTAACTCTTTGACGTCCCTGGCAGAGCAAGGATGGTTGTTACACAACTTTCAACTTTACTGCCCAACATTTAAATGCTAATATGTGTATTTTTCTCGTCATCTATGCAGGCAAACAGGATGGAACAGTTACTATGCAGTTTTGCCGGGCTCGGACGCAGCAAATGTAGTTACAGAGTTTCCTGGAAATAAAGTGGTTTTGCTAAAAATAATAGACGCGGGAAATCGAACCATTTTAGTTACAGCGGTGTCAGTGTTTACATTGGCCACGTTTGTTGATTATACATTGTACAGATCAAATAGAAACAAACATTGAAAATGCATCTAAAACAAAATGAGTTTTAGTTTTTTTTTAATTAGAAACATACTTATTATCCCTTTGAATTATTTAAAGTCCAATACTTCTAAAATGTTTCATATTATGAAATTTGACTGCTTCTTATTTTAATTGAGTGAATCATTCACTAATTTTATAGACACTTACGACTTACGACTTGATATAAAATGAAATGTTACATTTATGAAATATCTCGTGGCTGTATATTATTGTAAGAAAAACTCATACTACAATTCAATTATTCTTTATTCCAATTCAATTATGCTACAGACCTTTATTGGACACAATGTCACCAGTACTGCCTATCACAAAAATCAAACATCGCTAGGCCTCGAGCCATTACTGGTATTAACATAATATTATTTTATTATTGAAGATACAAGGGTAGATCAACATCACTTACATTACATTTCTGTCGTCCGTCGCTGACGAGCTCTCCAACCAGACTGAGTGACTCGATTCGCCGCACGCTTTTTGGTGGGGGAGCGCCCCCTCCCAAACCGCGCTGTGCATTGGCAATTCCGGAAGTATCAATCGCGCAACCATTATAAAATCAATTATTGAATTTTTATTTTTGAGATATTTATTTATTTAATTAATTAAAACCTAACACTCGACCATCCTGATACTGTGCATGCCCTCATGCACATAGATGGATAGGTAATAACCTAACACGCGGCCAATCGAGTCACTTTACAAATTAAATATTTAGGTTTTCAATATTTATCATATACTTATTTAAATAATAAATAAAAACATTTTTCAACAACCTTGTAAACAAACAATACAACTAAACAATTTTCCACCAATCAATCAATTTACAAAAGTTCAATATTTAGGTTTTCAATATTTATCATATATGTACTTATTTAAATAATAAATAAAAACATTTTTCAACAACCTTGTAAACAAACAATACAACTAAACAATTTTCCACCAATCAATAAATTTACAAAAGTTCTCCTTCTCAAGTTCGCGTTAAGATATAATCAGCCATGAATCCTCATTTCTCATAGGTGATTATATACCCGACTCAGAACCATATGATGACATTGAACGTGTCAAGTATCATCATAAGGTTTATCTATCTCATCATCCATCCTTGAACTGGAACCCTCCTTTGAGATATAATCAGCCATGAACCATTCATTTCTCATAGGTGATTATGTACCCAACTCAGAACAATATGATGATATTGGGCCTTTGCGTCCCAACAGTATCATCATAAGGTTTATCTATTTCATCATCCATCTTTGAACTTGAACCCTCCTTTGAGATATAATCAGCCATGAACCATTCATTTCTCATAGGTGATTATATACCCAACTCAGAACAATATGATGATATTGGGCCCTTGCGTCCCAACAGTATCATCATAAGGATTATCTATTTCATCATCCATCTTTGAACTTGAACCCTCTTTGAGATATAATCAGCCATGAACCATTCATTTCTCATAGGTGATTATATACCCAACTCAGAACAATATGATGATATTGGGCCCTTGCGTCCCAACAGTATCATCATAAGGATTATCTATTTCATCATCCATCTTTGAACTTGAACCCTCCTTTGAGATATAATCAGCCATGAACCATTCATTTCTCATAGGTGATTATATACCCAACTCAGAACCATATGATGATATTGGGCCCTTGCGTCCCAACAGTATCATCATAAGGATTATCTATCTCATCATCCATCCTTGAAATCATCAGTCAATACTTTTTCATTCGATTCCCTGTAACCCTTCATTTCTACAGAGTCTCGTTACTCATGATACTGTGTGAACCCTTCATTTCTCACACAGTTCAATAAGTATATTCATTAATTCCATGTATGAACCATTCATTTCTCATACATCTTTGAATTAATATTTGACCAATTATACATTAATAGAATTCTCTGTAACCCTTCATTTCTACAGAGTCTCGTTACTCATGATTCTGTGTTGCCTATATTAACCAGTTTCTCGTTTATAATTCCTTTACTCCTTACTTAAGGTTGTTCCTGATAATAATCACGAATCCAAAACTGGAGGGACATTGACATATAACAATCCCCGCTTAGCACCGTATTTTCCCCCACTAACCACAACCTGCCTAGTCGGTTTTCCTACGAAACCTCCAGAGAGTAAGACACTGCTATCTGTTAAACAGGTCGTACAAGCTTTCACTGATGCAGGTCTTGTAAATCGAAACATCTGATTGTTAATAGAGTCATACCTTCAAAATAGAAGACAGACGGTGAAATTAACATATTTTAATAAGGAAACAAACACCGTAGAAGATACTTCTTCAATTTCACGTGACATTATAATGGGTGTAACACAGGGTAGCATACTTGACCCGCTTTTGTTTTTAATTTATGTGAATGAACTTCCAGTCATCACCGAACATCTATGCGTAATGTATGCTGACGACGCCTCTATTTTATTTGTTAAGGACGAAGACACTACTAGATATGACTTAGAAAATAACATAACTTTGACATTAGGAAAAATAATAACTTGGCTTGATTCTTTAAATTTGACTGTTAACTTAACGAAAACTAATATTATGCAGTTACGGAACTATAAAAAAAAAACAGCCATTAAAGTTAAAAATACGGCTAAATAACATTGACATTGAAGAAGTAGACCACACTAATTTCTTGGGAATAACTTTAGACAGTCACTTAAACTGGAAATTTCACTTGGAAAAAGTTAATGAAAAATTAAATAGTTACTGTTATGCTTCATCGGTGCTTGCTGATATATCATCTGTAGATGTGGCCTTAAATGCTTACTATGGAGATGTGTACTCCGTATTAAGCTACGGCATCATATTTTGGGGAAATTCTGTTAATGTCAGTAGTACTTTTCTACTTCAGAAAAGACGCCTTAGAATGATCTTTCGTAAATACAGTGATGAATCAGTACGTAATATATTTATAGAAAGAAGAATTTTAACATTGACTTGTATATATATACTAGAAATCTGTAACTCTATAAGACGACATATGCGAGAATTTCCGAAAATTTCTGAGTTAAGGGTGAGATCGACTGCAATGAGGCGAGTTGACAAACTAAATGTACCTCAGATAAAATCATTGATTTTCGAACGTAGTTCATATATATCTGCCATACGAATATATAACAATCTACCGCAACAGCTTTGTTCTCTTCCAGACCGTAAATTTATAAATTCCCTAAAAGAGTGGCTGACATGTAACGCATTTTATAATTTGAATGATTTCCTTTTTTTTAATTACCATTGACATGTTTAACCTAGTATCTGACTATTTGTAATATCTTTATAATAATTGACATAATGAATTTCTATTATTTGTGAATGGAATGTATATTTATGCTGATATAATGTAATGTGTAGGTAATTAACTCAATTCATATTCTGACTACTATTGCATGCCCGTTGAGGGTAACTGTTTTTTTTTGTCTGTGCAATAACAACTAGCATTATAAACTTTGTAACAGATCTCCAATAAAGGTTATTCTATTCTATTCTATTCTCTTTTAGAAACTCACGCGAACGGAGTCGCGGGCGGACGCTAGTTATACATAAGAAAATTTATACGCCTTACGCATTGAGTTTCAATCCCAGTATAAATATATCTGTTTATCTAAAACATAGTCAATTTCTGCAACATATTTATATTTTCGATGCTTTTTTTTTAAGTGCCTTTTGCATTGATTACAGTAGTATTAGGATATTAAGATATTAAATCCACCTCTCCGACAAAAATAACCTTCATATGTAAATACAACATAGTGTTACACATACAAGCTATACGTTGTATGTAATGTATGTAATTAAATTGAATGTGTTGTAACTATTATTTTAATCTACAGTGTTAAATGATTTGATTTCAAATCATGTTTCACTGTTTTCAATCTTAACAATACTTAAATATTTGCACGCTTCAGTTTAAAGCAAATTTTAGTGAAACTCAATAATTTATAATATCACATTATGTACCTAAAATTATGCAAATAAACATTCTGATTTCTGTTTTCTGATTTACATTTTCTTGGCACAGACCAAGGTACAACTGATTCACGGTGACCAAAGTACAACACACTATCACTTCTACAAAATCAGTTGATTTTAAATAGGTAATAGGTTACGGATCTTGTAATATATATATTTTTTCTTATTACGTTGTCACTTATTCCCTATAGATCCGATAACACAAAATAGAAAAGTGCTTATATAAGGAGTTTCAAACGATTTGGATTCAAGATAAGCTAGAAATTCTTCTTTTCCGCCAACAAACCTTTTCACATCTATTATTATGAAACATTAGCCTAATGGCGGTATTCGACTTACTTTACAATGAACAGTCTGTAGTAGTAACGTACCGAATGGTACCTATAACCCGTGGGATTTAGTATCGCGAGCCTTTTGAAACGAAGCACATGGTCTAGGCACAATTAGTGCCAAGGTACAACGGGTTTCCCTATTGCAATCCACGGCTCGCTTGCCATCAATGTCACAACGATTAAATTAATTAATCTTGCTTACTTTTACGCTTAAGCACATCCTCGAAGGATTGGCCATAGTTTTGCTCAATGGGAAATGCACTTATTAATTTCTGCTGCCACTGTGGCAAAGTAGGTATAAAGGATGGAATTCAGACTAGTATCACGTTTTGGCCAATCCTTGAAGTTTTCTGAGTTGTCTGAGTTTTTTTTTAAGTGTTGATAGCAAAATGAATAACTGTTCTCTCATCCCTCAGAATCCAAACGTCTGTTGGTTGACTGCTCGAGAAACGGTCAAAATCAGGCAACACATTATCATGGCTTGGACTATTAGATTGGGATGATAATGCCACTGTCGGGCTTGGTTCCTAGTTAGATTTGACTGAATTTAAGATGTCTTTTACATCTTAACAAAATAATCGTTAGAATCTGACCTTGGAGTCCGTTGAGCCGTCCCAGCTGCATCAGATACCTCTGCAGGGCTGCGCGTTCGTACAGCATCGCGCTCGATTGAGGGGTAGGCGGGTCGCCGCGGCTACGACGGACCTTGCCCTCCGTGCGTACGTGGCTCCGACTGCGCCTTCGAGTGCCACAGGTTTCTCTGTGCGCTCGGCTGCAACTTCATTCTTCGTCCATCCGAATCACGCCCCCCATGAGAGTGTCGGGGTGCGGACAATCGCTTCGATGGAAACTCGTCACGCGGCATGGTTTCTGGAACTCGAGACAAGTAACCAATGTAAACGTTCTAATAAATAAAGTAAAATGCATAATTGCATTCATCATATTCAACCATAACCTAAAACTGCGAATATCTCGAAAACGGACCTTCCTAGCTCAAAAGTAACAAAAATTTTCTCCCCGTACACCCCAAATCACCACGGGGTTATTCCGACTACAACTTTCAAATGACCTTCAAGTGACCTCGCAACTTTCTGAAGGTGTCTGTCTGCTGTATTTGTGCATAAATTCTTCACATTGTCACGGCAAGGAAATGACCGTTATGCTATCAAAATCAGTCTCGTAATATAAATCTGATTTAATTTAAATGACCTTGAAAATGTATTGTGTACCCTCATAGAAGGATAACCTGGTGAGCAGGCATATCCCACTTCTGAATTGTAAGAAAAACTCATACTACAATTCAATTATTCTTTATTCCAATTCAATTATGCTACAGACCTTTATTGGACACAATGTCACCAGTACTGCCTATCACAAAAATCAAACATCGCTAGGCCTCGAGCCATTACTGGTATTAACATAATATTATTTTATTATTGAAGATACAAGGGTAGATCAACATCACTTACATTACATTTCTGTCGTCCGTCGCTGACGAGCTCTCCAACCAGACTGAGTGACTCGATTCGCCGCACGCTTTTTGGTGGGGGAGCGCCCCCTCCCAAACCGCGCTGTGCATTGGCAATTCCGGAAGTATCAATCGCGCAACCATTATAAAATCAATTATTGAATTTTTATTTTTGAGATATTTATTTATTTAATTAATTAAAACCTAACATTATGTTAGTAATTAATTCAATAATTAAATGTCAGGTACGTTATAACTTCTTATTTACACATAAGACAGCACAACGAGTGGAACTAAGTCTAAATCTCCAATAATTAAAAACATCAAAACAACGCCTGCGCCTCGATGGTCTAGTGGTTTTAGTATAGTGTGTAAGCCATGGTGTCGAGGTCGTGGATTTGAAACCTAGGGAGGGAAAAATTTTCTGTGATTTTTCTGAACAAATCCCGGGTTCGTGATCACCAACCTGCATTTAGCAAGTGTGGTGATAAAGCCAAAACCCGTTGATACTATAAATTCTAATATTCTTTGGACAACACACTAATTGCCAAGCCCCAAACTATGTTCGAAGCTGGTACTATGGAAGCTACGGAACGGATAGAAAAACTTAAATACTTTTACAAACATCCATGACTCGAGTACAAATGCCTATGTTCATCACACAAACACTTGCCCCAGCGGGATTCGAACCCGCAACCCTTGGTTTTGAAGCGAGGGTCTCTGACCACTAGACCAACAGTTTGGCGATAGTTTAGTATCATCAACTATACTTTACTATGATCAAAACAAATCCGCGCGGTCAGTCTGAGTCAAACGCTTAAAACCGGAAGGTCGCCATTTAAGACAGCGTTCAACGTCCATAAATCAGAGAGGCGACCGGACCCGCGCTCGGCAACGGGCCATAAACCGCGCCGCCCGCGGATTGGCGGGAACCGAACTACACGCTTGTTTATGGTCGGGGCTATCCATAAACAAAATAAGTGTGAATTCCGACGCGTTCCGATTTTACAGGTCGGGACACTATAGTAATTGGAGTGCAGGACTTTTTTATGTCGCTTCATTTGGCAGATTGGCGAGCCCGTAAGGTTACATCTAGCTTTAGTTAAATATTGTCCCGCTCAAAGGATTTGTAAATAAAAGCTTTCCATTTACTGTGGATTTAGACAAATGTCCGGCTCAATCGATAAAAGCTTTCAACTAACTCTGACAACAGATTTTGAGCACTCGTCAAAATATTTATTTATGACTTCAATTCACTTCGATCACGATCTCGTGCCGCTTACAAAGTACTTAGTCATACTATGTTCACATCAGTATACTTCGCTAACAAATCAGTCATCTATATTAAGGGCGACATGTAGGGCGCCTAGTCTACCTACGAGTACATCATACTTAGCAAAATACGATATTACATCGCCCCAGTTCCCGACATCCTCCTCGCACGCTACTTTACATTCAATTTTGTCCCATCAAAAAGAGTTCTTTCAGGGCCTCGCGTTCCCTCTGTTATCACAGCGCCACCTGGCGGTGATGGCGCGCGATTTCGCACCCTCCGCAAGATAGCGTTGGCGGAAAAATCCCAGCCTTATCCACGACTCCGCTGACGGCGCCGCGATATGTCTTTTGTGCGTATTTTATGACGCTCCGCTCTCATTGAAATTAGCCGAATTTATACCGTAACTGTGCCAGATTTATGCCGAGTTTTTTGTGTGGTAGGTAACACATACATAGGTTGTGATACCGAGTTCGCTTACGTCATTTGAATATTTTTTGGGATAGTAACAAGTTTTTGTTACAAAAACAAGTTTTTAGTACATCACTTTTCGTTCGTTCAGCTGTTTTGACAGGAAATGAGAGCGTAAGATCGACCGACTTATTTTAATCTCATTAAGACCTCATAAAAAGAATGTCTTAGTTCTTTGTGGTAATTGAATAGAATTGATAATTTACTCGTCATAATTTAGTTTAATACTATTTTTCTCCGCGTAGTTCGTGTTTATGGTAAAACAGGCTCGAAAAAGAGTCAATCCCCCATTAAACCCGACCTGTCCGTGTAATCAGGACTTATATGAAAAGCTACTGTCAAAATTACGATGACAAGAGTACAAAGTTACAAACGATCTCGTACCCACTAATATAAAATTCAATCTGTACGAACTTGTTTTTTTTTCAGTAGTTAAACCAAGGTATTTTACACATTAAAAAACACTAAACAAAAGTTTCGAGCAACGCAGACCCCAAAAAGAACCCTTTTCGGGTTGCAAACAAACTCACTTTGGGTTTATGACGATAGTTGGCGGTCTAAAAACTCCGTCGGCTGAAGCGGCCACCGCGTAATGTCCGCAACTTGGCTCCGCAAAAACTCCCCATTATCACATACTCCACTTTATTGGGCACCCGCACGGCGGCTTTGTTAATTTGTAATTAAGTTCGGGCCTTCGAGTGAAACGGTCTAACATGACCCGACTCGTTCAATTGTGAACTCTAAACACATTGGTGTAACTCTCACATTGGTTGTTGTTCAATCAGTGAACAACAATTTTTGTTGGGAAATGTCAAAACGCTTGACGTGAGGAATCAAATGGATTTGAATTATCCTAAATTACTTAAGTTGTACATTCATGGGTAAATACTACCGAAGAAGGCTCTTAGGCTCAATTATACTTTTTCTAGATATTTTGAATGTTACGACTCTGAAAACCTTGATACATACAAACAATACATTTTTACGACTTCACTCCATTTGGTAAGAAAAAGGAAAAAACAATTAATTTAAAGAATAATATGTTATATTAATGTCAGTTGATGACTTTGTTAATAAGGTTGTACCTACTTTGTAAATTTACGTGAAAAAGGACTGCTACAAAAAAGAAACATTTTATTTAAAAATAGAAGAATTATAAACTCATTGTGTACTTAAGAATATTAAAACATCCCACAATAATTTCCAACTTGTTGCCAAGCCAAGCCCAAAAGATGTGCGTCTGAACGCGCCTGTTGCGACGACCGCCGAGAAACGGCGACTCACGCCCGACCCTAATCACTTCATCCTTATCCTGTGCACACTTATTAATAAACCCGACAAACTATCCGCCTTCGAGATGATTTGGGTATTAATCAACGCCGAACACGCGATTTGGCATCTTCATCAACCGCTAACAACGTGGGCGGGACTGTTTGACTTCGTCGATAAGGCAAGTGATATATGGAAGCAATGATGGGAGTGGGACGTAATGAATGTGTCGTATAAGGATTAACTCAGAAATAGGTATTATCAGATTTTAACTCCATGCTCCATGTTAACTCATTGTAGGCATTTCAATATTCTTCGACTTTCATAATAATTATCATGCTTCAAAGGACCGGGTGGGCCCGAGAACTTCCAATGTATCTACATGATAATATGTAATATTAGCACCTTTTGAATCAATGGGTTCTACATTTTAGACGTAAATTGTGAAAACATACTAGACAATCCTAATACATTATTACACTGCTCATCAAAATGTTACGGGTTAAACTCAAGTTGGTCTTACAGAACAACGTTGAAACTTAGCTGTTTCAACTTTACAGCCCGGTCTGTGGGAATTACAGGCAAGTCTCAACACCAACAGATGTCTATTGTTCCTCCATTCATTACGCCTGTGCAACAATTGAACACAAAGAGTGCAACTCAAAATGGAACAGAACTAGCGAAGCCAGCAGTTAAATAAGCAAGAGGGTTGCCCCTACAGCTAAATGTTTAGTATACTTAAAGTATCGATTTAAAAATATAATCTATAAAATAAAAATGAATCGCAAAATGTGTTGGTAAGCGCATAACTCAACAACGCCTGGACCAATTCTTTTTTAAATGTTCGTTGAAGCCCAAGGATGGTTCTTACGGAAAGAAAAAATCAAATGATTGCCGGGAAAACCCTAAGAACAGCCAGTACGAAGTCTGTTGGGTCAGCTAGTGCACAATAAAGTCAAATCCTGGATTATAGTCAAAGCGAACCCCGTACAGAAACGGGATAAACGCTAGGAAGACGAAGAAAAGAAGTTACTGAAAGCCATTACTATCTCTAAACCATTGAGGTATCACTACTAGGTACGTATAGACCTCGAAGAATTACATATTTTCTTATACGCACTGTTATCCATGGGCAACAAATGCCGTCTATTGTACTATTTTTTAATCGAAAAAAATTGCCATTTTTTAGTTTTCTCTATGTTAATACGAATAGGTAAGCTTCATTGACTTCAAAAATGAGTTAGCAGTATTTTATTAATACTGTGGTAAATTAACATTAATTTAACGCTTACTAATTTATTAATGAAAGATACCTCTAGTGATAATTTAAACCATCGGGATTGAAATTTCTGCATAAATCAACAATAGCATTTTCTCTGATTATGATCCATTACGGCACTTCATCAAATATATTGAATTCACAAAACCAATTTTATCAAAATATGCAAGCAGCATGTTTGTTTGGGTCCCAACTAATTAAATGAAAAGCTTAATTAGTATGTATCTGCAATTCGTATCTAGAGTTACAGATACATATTAATGCCCTTAACAAACCCAAATATACAAGCTGAGTAAATATTTCCATTGAGTTAATAATCTCTGTTGATTTTCTTTTTAAAATCAATCTTCAAAGGGAGGAAAAAGAAGGTTTTCCCTTGAGGGATTTTAAGGGCGAAGGTTCGCGAACATTTTGGAACGGGAATTACAATTATAAAGAGATTATTAAATGCTAAGCTAGGAAAAAAATATAACAATTTTATCTCGGGGAGATAATTAAGGCGTAAGATTATCGTGACTAGAGAATTAAGAAATAATGATAAATCATTAATTTTCAGGTACCTATAAAATATTTTTCAATGGGAAAATCATTAACGATCTACAAATTGATGTACAATAATGTACAACCATGTGTTGAGATTTGAAGAGAACAATCTTATGTTATTTGTATACTTAAAATATAATACAAATATTTATAAAATATCACCACTACCAATCAAGCTTTTGGTGTATGTATATGTACAACATTTGAACCAGATTACCAGTTACAACGTGTTGTTGGATGTTTATTTAACCAGTGCACCAGGACCTGTGCTGGGACTGCGATCACAATGGCAACACGTGACCGCAGCTGACCGCGCGGTCACAGGTCCCGCGCCGATTTCATCTCAATCAATACTTAACGAGACTACAGCAGTATTGTAAACCTATATCCTCTTAACCATTTACAAAGTAGTGTTGGAAATTTATTTAACCAGTGTACTTATCAAAGACCCGAGCTATGGCCGCGATCGTAATGGCACCACGTGACCGCGGCAGACCGCGCGGTCATTACGCCCGCGGCGCTATCACCTCAATCAATACTTATCGAGATTGCGGGCAGTATTGTAAACTAGTATCCTTCTGACTAGTTGCGTTGTGGCGTATTGGAAGTTTATTTAGCCAGTGCAATCAAAGCCCTGCGCTGTGGCCGCGGTCACAATGGCGCCACGTGACCGCGGACGGACCGCGCGGTCACAACGTCCGCGGCTCTGTCACCTCAATCAATAGTCGACGAGATTGCGTCCAGTATTGTAAACTGACTGGCTTTGGACAATGTACCAAAAATGACGAATAGGACTGGGATTTACTGAAAAATTTCGTGTTATAAGTTGTTAGACCAAGAAATCACGGATTCGAACCCTACTCAATATTAACGTAAAATATGTGGGCATGAATGCATCTGTAACCAAAGTGCTAAAGCTACTTACCACGGAGCCAGCGTGCTATAATTTATTTGGCACCTTCCCTTAGCCTCATTAGAGCCGGCTCACGCTAAAAAAAGGCATTAAGTTGCATCCTCGCTTCAAGCTTCATCTCAAATGTTACAAACAATGCTCCGAGAATTTCGTGACAGCCCTACACCTGTTTTCATTGCACAGAAATGAATTATTTATACTTGCACGGTACTGACAAGCCGGCGGGTGCCGCGTTAGATTTATTTAACCCATTCCGATCTGTTGAGCAGCGGATGGAAGACATATTGCCTCGTGGTCACTGATTCTCATGCATTCCGAATAAACTATCATCATCACTAAGCGGGTCATCATTTGAAGACCCCCTTAAGTCGATGTAGTGGTCAAGAAGTTGACTATTAGACCAACAAGTCGCAGGTTCGATCCCCGCACTGACCAAACATTTGTGTAAATGAACATGTCTGTTTGTCCTGGCCTAGGCAATTGATGTGTTGTTACAAGGAATTTATTTATTTTCTAATTTTGCCTGTTCTAGCCCCCTGCTGGGCACCTACAGATAGTGGTCATATCCACTAAGGTAAACGGTCCTGATTACCCCTTAGTTGTTTCTTACGACACTTGGGTCCGCTCCCGTGGGAAGAAATGGGTTTCGACCTGCATTAAACAGTACCTATTATGCATGTTTAAATAATTATTACTGTTTAATGAATACTGCAATACTCTTGTAACGCTGTCTTGCAATTGAAAGAGGTTTGTCAGTAAAACACAACATTTCGTATTTTTTGCTCCAAAACTATAACTTTATAAGTTTAAACTACATATGTATAACTTTGAAGTTTATAGGTGCCAACTAAATCAAATCTCGCGTTTTTAGACACTTCTTGCATACATGTTTTAAAAGTGAAAATAACAGCTGGAGTCAACCATATTGTTGGGTGAGCGATTAACCACTACATACGCATTTTAAAACTGTGAAAAGCCCGGGAGCCAACCGTTTTTTGGGTGAGCTACCACGCATCCTAAACTATCGCGACTTAATCAATGCGAGCGGCCCGTGCCCAGCCCCGGGAAGCAATCAAGCCGCGTGATTACGTTTGCTTTGACACGGCCGCCATATTTGATCACGTGGACACCTGTCAATGCCTCGTCAGACATGCGCCATATTGGATCCGTGTAATACCAGTTTTGTTCAACTTACACGAAAAGTGAGTATGTAATTTTGTAAAAAAAAAATATATTCAATAAAATGTTTCGTTATTGATCCTGGACATATCAAGTACACAATGTTTATTATTCAAAGAAAGAAAATGTTCCGTTATTGATCCTTATTAGTTTACGTACACAATTTTTGCCCACTAGAAAACTATTGCGCGTATACATACATGAAAGAGGCATTTTTTAATCGACATAAAAAACACGTACTATGATTTTCTTTATCATTCTCATTCTGTATATTTTCATCTGGTAATAGCGCATAGCAACATATTTATTCCGAGAAACGTTCACAATATCACTCCTGTAGATACAAACGGAAACACGACAAAAGCAGTTGCCGAGTAACACTAACGATCGAGTAGCTGTATCAGTACCGAGTACCGACCATATCCCATACTACCAGGGGCCTAATCAATCTACGGGTGACCCGTGCTTCGGGCCCGGCAGTGTTAGGCAATCAAGCCGCGTCATTACGTTTGCTTTGACACGGCCGCCATATTTGATCACGTGGACACCTGTCAATAGCTCGGAGTACGCCATGTTGGATCGGTAAAGTGGTTCTGGTAGCTCGTTGTCTAACATGACTATGAAAAGTTGTATGTATAAGACCATGAAATACAGGAACATACATATCATATTTGATGCACATAATCATAAATTAAAATGAGTTACTACGGATGAAAGCCTAAAACACTGTACTTATATTTACTCTGATGACTATGTTGGAAAATTGTTTAATTAAGTATAACGCTATGAAATGCGATTTTGAGCAATTTCATTTTATTTTTCAATCAGCTACCGTCCTCCAAAACTGTACCCACTGACTTATCAATGAGCGGCCTGTGCCCAGACCCGGGAACCAATCAATCCGCGTGATTAAGTTTGCTTTGACCCGGCCGCCATATTGGATCACGATGGACACCTGTCAATGCCCCGTCAGCAATCCATATTGGACCGTTAGTTTTCATGGTGATTTTGTTCGGCTGTCAGTGTAGTTTTAAGTACGGGAAAATTAGAGAATGGGTTTGTTTTAGTATAATTGATTATATTATATGATAATTGTGTTCTTATTTTTATGTGAATTGTTAAACTTAGTATCAAACTGTATCGTGGATTCGTCCTTTGAGAACCAAAAATAACATGATGACCGTTTTGTTAGTCTACTACCGAGTCTAGATTTGAATACGTTACTTATGTTCATAATGATTGCGCTACTTTCAAATGATTCTGACAGTGATAGCCAAGTTTGTCAGGAGTACAATGTATGTCATAATTATATGACTAAGAAGAGGGGGTAGGATGATGTCGCTAAATTAAAAATGCCGCAACGGATGCCAGCCCGTAGCGTGGACTACATTTCTCAGTGGCAATAACAATTTGCACAAAACTATTCACTTTCAGTCCATAAGCAAATTGTTTCACCATACCATCACCGCGTGGTGACTAATTCCTTTTCTTTGAAGTATACTGTCCTCCAAAACTGTACCCACTGAGTCAGACTCATCAATGAGCTACTTTGAAACTATAGTATCAATGTAGCGAACAGCCACTTTTTATCAGAACAAAACTTTTCTCGCAATTAAATCTTTAAAGCCAATGAGCGAATTCAAATTCAGTTAACAAAGAACAATTTGCGTCCAATCAGTATTAATTCAAACTAAAAATTAGTTTCGTAATCAGCAGCCTAATGGCCAAGTAGAGTAGGCAGAGTTCTGTTTAACTTGTGATCTTAAGCCGTAGCGTTAAGATCTAGAATTGCACAATTGCTCCATTTCTGATCGTGCGAGTATGATTAAATCTACGCAATTGTTCAGGAAACTTATCCCATTAGCAGTTTTGTTATTCCAGCCGCCATGTTTCGTGAATTAATGTGTTTGTGTGTGCTCAGTTACTCTGAGTAACACTCCTATTATATATAATGGGTCCTAATGTCTATTGTGCCACGTATATAGTCTAGAAATTGTTCAGTGTTATCAATTTACTTTAATGATGATAGATGGAAACTAATTATTGAACGCTGCACGAGTTATTTGAAATTCATTGTAAAGCAGAGATGTTTACTGTACGAATATTAAAGACACAAACACAAATAAAATCGTAAAAGATATAAAAATCACATAGGTACCTGTGTTGTTCCTATGTACATGATATGGTATTCTGATGCATTCTAAACTGGAATTGATATAATTTTAACAACATATTCTGGTCATGATTACATCAAAAATGCAGACAGAGCGTATTTGTTAAATCATCCATTCCAGACGCTAGAAAAAGTTCGGCAAAGCCCTTTAATAAAACATTTTAGTATTACTTCAACTTTTATAAGACAAACGTGACTTGTACCCTCGAGTTTAAGCTAAGTGGTAATAAACAAGGTCTAGTACAAGAAATGTGGTAAAATCTCTGTTTTTCGCAAGTCCCAAGAAGTAAACGAACTTTGATATTGTGGAAAGCAGCGAAGAAAGACACTTCTGAAGTCGTTCTCTTCTTTTTGGGCCCCAAATTTCTATGAGTCTGCGTTATCGCCGTACTACAGTAATCACTGATTAGATCATATTATTTGTGCACGACGACATCAAAAATTATGACGCATAAGCCGCATACTACGCAGTAGAATACGCCGACTAACAGACACCGCGGCGGCGGCGGCCGGCGTCTCTTTGTAGTGTGCACGAAGGCATCAAAATTTATGACGCATAATATACATCTTTTGACTTAGCCGCCTACTACGCAGTAGAATACGCTGACAAACAGACACCGCGGCGGCGCAGGCGGCGGCGGCGAATGCTTACAAAGGGACGCGCCGCGCCGACGCCGACCAATTAGCCGCTTACTTGCCACGCAAAAACCTACCGAGTTCGTACGCAATAGATTGCATATTTGGCTGGCAAAACCGATCGCTTCGCGGCGGTATATCTTTGTAAACAGAATACAAAAGAAGTCTAATAAGAATATATTTTAAAATGATTTTCAAATATCTTTTGACGACGCCGACAACCGAACCTTCGAGAAGCCGCGGCGAGGCATATAAATAGAAGTTTGTTCGCCGACACTTCATTCCGATTCCGACCTCCGAACAGTAACTACATTCCGTCTGCGACATCCGAACAGTATCGACATTCCGATTTCGATCTTCGAACCGCAACGTTATTCCGTCTGCGACATCCGAACAGTATCGACATTCCGATTCCGACCTCTGAACAGTATCGACATTCCGCTTTCGACATCCGAACAAGTAACGACTCTCCGCTCTCCGATCTCCGATGAAGAAGTGTTCCGTCTCCGATACCGTCACTCTGCTTGTTCACCGCTTCGCATCAGAAGAATATCACCGCTCACCGTTACTCTGCCCGTTCACCGCTTACCGCTCCGCATCTTGCAATTACCTCCGCACCGCTTCGTTCCCCGTACTTCACCGCTCCGTTTAATTTCTTCACCGCACCGTACGCAACTCTCCGTCACTCCGCATCTATTCACCGCATCATAGCCTACGCGCTGTCACTCCGCACCGCTCACCGCGCCACCGTCATCCGAGACTCCGCGCACCATCGTCACCGTCACCGTCACCGGCATCACGAAGCTTCCAAGCGAAGACGAGGCGGCGATCCACCACCGATTATATGTGCAAGACTGAAGATAGACCATTCACCGCTCCGCACCGAACCATACAGTCCACTACTCCGCTCTAATTTTAAATAAATTAGATTCCGTACATCAGTCTATTACTTCTATCCTGCACATCGACTGGTCCTTCGAGCCGGATCGCCGTCGTCACCGTCTAGAAGTCCGACAACCCTTCTAGAAACCATCATCGTCTAGTAGAAGCATCAAGATGCCCATCGCAAGATCACAAAAGGGAAGACGCACCGCAGCAGAGCACACCGCAGAAGTTCGCCCACAGCTGGAAGACAGGCCACCTGTCACCGCTCAAGACCTGGAGGCTCCACCTACCGCACCTCCAACTCCGTTCATGACAGTTCCCGCTGAATATCAACCGCCTTCACGAGCTCCGTCACAAACCACCTCAGTACAGTCCGAACTCGCCCGACGCATTGCTCTCGCAAAACAAGAGATGGCGGAAGCTATGCACAAGATGGCTGAAGCAAAGAAAGAGGAAGCTGAAGCCCAGTACGAGATCGCACAGGCCAAGATGAAAGTCATCGAGGCAGAAGCACTCGACTATGAAGACGACTGCAGGTCCATTGTCTCCGAATTTAAAGAAGAACCAAATCCGTTTCTACACTCCGCACCGTCACCATCCGTACCGCAAGCAACCGCGCAACAGATAAACCTCAGCGAGCTGGCATCCGCGATTGCATCAGCAGCGCGCGCCGGCCAGCCGCCACGGTTCATAGGAACCTTACCGTACTTCAACGGCGCACATTATGAATGGCTCGCATTCAAGAGCATCTACAATGAATCCGCCGAGCACTTCAGCGACCAAGA
Organism: Nomophila noctuella; assembly: GCA_958496325.1. Classification (NCBI taxonomy): domain Eukaryota; kingdom Metazoa; phylum Arthropoda; class Insecta; order Lepidoptera; family Crambidae; genus Nomophila; species Nomophila noctuella. The sequence continues at coordinate 16,396,840 of OY292482.1, forward strand.
AAACGTCGCGAGACTCCGACAGGCCCTAAAAGGCAAAGCTAAGGAAGCAGTTAGCTGTCTGCTAATATCAAATACCAAGCCCGAGGAAATTATGTCAACACTTGAAATGAGGTTTGGCAGAACCGATTCAATCGCCATGGCAGAGTTAGAAAACCTGCGAAACCTACCGAAGATCAGCGATTCACCGTTACAAGTCTGCGTGTTCGCCAGCAAGGTGAAGAACAGCGTAGCAACATTAGAAGCTCTCAAGCGAACCCACTACCTCTTCAATCCGGAAACAGTAAAGAACATATTAGAAAAACTATCTCCGAATCTCCGTTACCGCTGGTTCGATTATCTAACAGAAAATCCGACAGACGAACCAGACCTGAAGAAATTCAGTCACTTCATCGAAACCGAAGCCGAGAAGTGCAGTCGCTTCGCACCGCCTGAGATAGTAACAGAACACCGCTCCGAACACAAATATGAACACCGCTCCGAACATCGAGAACGCCATCACCGAATATATAAAATCACCGAACAAAAATATGAAGAAAGAAAACCATCATGTCTCGTATGTAGAAAACATCATTTCATCACCGACTGCGATATAATGAAACGCGCAGACAACGACGGCAGATGGCAATTAGCTAAAAAACACTGGTTGTGTTACCGCTGTCTACAATACAAGTCGACAGGCCACAGCTGCAAGAACCGCCATTGCAATGTACGCGGATGTATCAAAACACATCACCCGCTACTACATTTCGAAGCCGCACCTCCACGTTCAACAGAAAACCGAACGTACACCGAATTCACCGATCCGCGTCCGACCGAAAAGCAAACTCGCTTCGAGACCACCGCTACACATCCGTCCGAGAACCGAACCCGCACCGAAACCGTCGCGTCAACCTTCCGGCCCCGCCAAGGCTACGCATTTTTAAAAATGATACCGGTCCGAGTCACCGGTCCCAGCGGCTACGTCGACACCCTGGCACTCCTAGATGACGGGTCCACAATAACCCTCATCGAAGAAGAGACAGCAGCCCGTGTGGGAGCCCAGGGAGAGTTCGAACCACTACACCTGGAAGGAGTCGCCGGATCAAAAATCACCGCCACCGAGTCGCGACGCGTCAACATCGCAATCAAAGGACAGTCTACCGAATACATCATAAAAGCGAGAACCGTAGAAAACCTCCGCCTCGCATCGCAAGCCGTCAATAAGTCAGACATCGAAGGATGCCACCACCTACAGGGCATCGAACAGACACTACAATACGCCGTAGAAAAACCGACGGTATTAATAGGTCAAGACAACTGGCACCTATTAACTACCAAACAGTTCCGCCGAGGTCAATACGACCAACCCGTCGCATCCCTCACTCCACTAGGATGGGTGCTACACGGCTCATCCGCCCGCAGAATGAGTCGCTCCGTGCACTACGTGTACAAAACCGAAGAATACCGCACCGCAAACATCAAGTCCGTAACCGAAACCGCGCCGGGAATCGAATCCGCGCCTGCGCCACTAACACAGAATACGTACATCCGACAGCAACAAGAAAATATTAATTCCGTCAAGAAGTTCGCGCCGGGAATCAAACCCGCGCCCGCACCGCCGAAGTCCAACAAAGACAACCAACAGTTATCCGCAAATGAACAAAGAAAAAATTATTACGGCAAGACGTCACCGGCGGGAGTCGAACCCGCACCGTCGAGACAAAACTCGCTGATCGTCCGACAGAAAAAAGAAACAACGAAAAAATTTACAAATAAGAAAACAGTATCCGAAGAAATTGACAACAGTAACAAACAGAACCAACAGAAAAATAGAATGCAGAAATTGCATACAGTAAATACACCACCGAGAACCGAACTCCGTCCCACCGCGCCTATCTCGCATAACCGGCGGGAGCGCACGCGCCGCGCAAGTCATGCAACGTCGCGCAACTACCGAACTGCGCAATATCTATTTGCCGAACGCAAGTCGACACCGGCGGGAGGCCCGAAACCTGCGTACAAATATTCTTCCGCCAAACTCGAAAAACCGAACGAGGAAGAAACAAATTGTACATCGTGTTATCCGCACTACAGACGGCAAGCGCCGGCTAACAGTTCACCGTATCAATTATCCGATCCGACCACCGACCGACCGACCGATACAGAAAATGTCGTCGTTCCAGCGGATTTTATGCAGCGACGAGTCCGCCACTGCACGGCGGGAGTATGTGCACGACGACATCAAAAATTATGACGCATAAGCCGCATACTACGCAGTAGAATACGCCGACTAACAGACACCGCGGCGGCGGCGGCCGGCGTCTCTTTGTAGTGTGCACGAAGGCATCAAAATTTATGACGCATAATATACATCTTTTGACTTAGCCGCCTACTACGCAGTAGAATACGCTGACAAACAGACACCGCGGCGGCGCAGGCGGCGGCGGCGAATGCTTACAAAGGGACGCGCCGCGCCGACGCCGACCAATTAGCCGCTTACTTGCCACGCAAAAACCTACCGAGTTCGTACGCAATAGATTGCATATTTGGCTGGCAAAACCGATCGCTTCGCGGCGGTATATCTTTGTAAACAGAATACAAAAGAAGTCTAATAAGAATATATTTTAAAATGATTTTCAAATATCTTTTGACGACGCCGACAACCGAACCTTCGAGAAGCCGCGGCGAGGCATATAAATAGAAGTTTGTTCGCCGACACTTCATTCCGATTCCGACCTCCGAACAGTAACTACATTCCGTCTGCGACATCCGAACAGTATCGACATTCCGATTTCGATCTTCGAACCGCAACGTTATTCCGTCTGCGACATCCGAACAGTATCGACATTCCGATTCCGACCTCTGAACAGTATCGACATTCCGCTTTCGACATCCGAACAAGTAACGACTCTCCGCTCTCCGATCTCCGATGAAGAAGTGTTCCGTCTCCGATACCGTCACTCTGCTTGTTCACCGCTTCGCATCAGAAGAATATCACCGCTCACCGTTACTCTGCCCGTTCACCGCTTACCGCTCCGCATCTTGCAATTACCTCCGCACCGCTTCGTTCCCCGTACTTCACCGCTCCGTTTAATTTCTTCACCGCACCGTACGCAACTCTCCGTCACTCCGCATCTATTCACCGCATCATAGCCTACGCGCTGTCACTCCGCACCGCTCACCGCGCCACCGTCATCCGAGACTCCGCGCACCATCGTCACCGTCACCGTCACCGGCATCACGAAGCTTCCAAGCGAAGACGAGGCGGCGATCCACCACCGATTATATGTGCAAGACTGAAGATAGACCATTCACCGCTCCGCACCGAACCATACAGTCCACTACTCCGCTCTAATTTTAAATAAATTAGATTCCGTACATCAGTCTATTACTTCTATCCTGCACATTATTACTGTTGGTTTGGAAATTTATTAAATTATTACTATTTCATCATGTGTGGAAACGTGTTGTTATTAAAACATTCTGCTTTGTTTTACCATGCAGACTAATTAGGCTGATACGAACGCCTTTACTCTCTACTCTGCTAGAACATTTTTTTTTATTTCATACTTGTTAATTTCATACGAGCATAGTATTGTTTTAATGACACATACAAGAACGAGCAGATCATTTAAGAGCAATGGAAAGCAATGACCTGGCAAAGCTTTTAGAGCATACATACATAAACATAGTAATAATTCTGACAACCATGCCAAAACACAGATCTGTGTATCTATACAAACACATACACGCTTCACGACAAAATAAAATATGTAGGTTTGCCCAACTCAATATAATATGTAGGTATGCCACATCAGTTGTCGAGCATTCCAATCCTAAGACTAAAGCCGACTTCGCCAGTCGCCATTACAACAGCCCTTCCTTTTTCCCGGATTACTAGCCAGATTTTTGCTACAAATCTCTTTCGCCGGATTAGGGCGGAAGTAAAAATCAGTTTAAACCGAGTTCTTCGTATTAAGTCACTGAGATGGCAGCCATTTTGAATTTTGTTTCCTGCGGGTTATAGATAAAGTTGACGGATAACGGCTTAGGGTAGCAATATGGAAAAAGGAGTAAGTTTTCTTTGCATCTCTTCTTATAATTTTAAACATGCTGTATATCTAGAGCATTTGTACATAACATGCTTTAAAACAAACGAATTTAAGCTAAAAGATTATAAGTGTCTAAAGATCACGTGCTTTTTCTCAAAGTTTTCAGTTCTAAAACGTGTTTTTGACATTTGATAAGTGTGGTTTTTATGTCAATTAATGCATTAATATTTTTTAATCTTGTAGTAAATAGTATTAGTATGCATAATAAGTAAATCAATGCATCAGAATAGGTTCTACATAAGTGATAAACTCGTTTTAATTCCAGTTAACCGGAGCAAAGAAATCGAATGACCTAAAAAGTACCTGACCTGTTTCACTGGCTAAATAATATTGCCCGCCAACCGACGAAATGAGGCAAACGCAGAGAATTCCTTAGGAGAGGCCTTATTTCAAAAGCTTGACTCCAAATAAAAGGAAGGAAGAAACCTTTCTTCACAAAATGATTCGCGGGAGCTGTGTAAATTCAGACGTGGAAAAGATGTACTTCTTTTTTGACGAGGCAAGCGGAAACCGGATCCAAATTACTGAATACATTTTCTGGATAGAGCAATAACCGTGATGTTTCGGTAGTGGTACTTTTGTTTTCAGTTGGCATTGTATTTGAACGAAACGTCAGAATGGTAGAATTGATAATTTTATAGAAGTTCTGGTTTCTCTCTCTTACGTTTACCCCAAATGTAATGTGCAACAGAAAATCAGATATATTAACATAAAAAATGAAATCTCATATTATCCTCTACAGTTAACTCCTAAGATTGTAGGCCCAGCACACTTCCTCATTTAACCTTCCATTAAAAAAACTTTTCAATGATACAGTTCAGAGTTTGTGCTCATAAAAAACCTTACCTAATTGAAAATTCTGATCTCATAAAATAAAAAAGTTTCTGAAGTGCAAAAGAATTCATAATGTTAATCAGCTTGAATATGCAAAGCTGTGGGAAGTTTTCATTTCAATTTAATCGCGTACATACTGTTCTGAGATTGTGGTCAAAAAAAGTTTGTTAACTTTTTAACCTGGGATAATCCATAGTTGTGTTTTCAAGATAGATATTACTAAGGGCCGCCCGCGACTCCGTCTTCGTGGATTTCGGTGTCCGCACACAGTGTTATAAAGCCTTCTTCGTCACAGAGACTTTCAAACAAAAAATATTTTTACAACTCGAACCATTTAGTTCCTCAGATTAGCGCGTTCAAACAAACAAATGAACAACCTCTTCAGTTTTATTATATTAAGTATACATAGATAAGTTAAAACCAATAGGCCAGAGTAAACTTCATCTAAAGAGGGCGCATCGATTTCGACACCCATCGGATCGCACCCGCGCGCTTCCTCGGCCCCCTCTCATCCCATGACTTCAACGCAATGAGACAGAGGTCGCCACTTCAATTTGTTTCGGGCGATTCCGCACAGTATTCAAAGTAAATCAGATAAAAATTGTCAAAGAGAGTATTGGAAGCAGGATGACGTAACTAAGCGGTGGAAAGCTAGTAATACATAAATGTTAGTATTATAATGATTTATTTTGTTTATGCTTTGAGTGACTTGTATTGTACTTTTTTCTGGTAGTTATTAATACGCAAAGGTACGCGCAAGTTATTTAATTAATAATTGTATAATATGTTTTTTTAACTACAAAATCTTTGTGAATTTTAATTTAATCTTTAAATTTTAATTTTGTCTTCCAAATTTTGATTTTACTTTAAATGTTTTAAATCTGCATGATTCCTCACACATAGCAGCAAATGGCATCTATGACAGCAACGGTTTTTCGATACGTAATAGAACTGTGACTGACTCGTCTTTCTCGCTCGAGTATTGTTGTGTGTATTAAGACAAATACCCTCATTAAATAAAATTGAGAAAAATGGAAATACTAACATAAATTTAGATCTACTAATAAATGATTTACTTAGTTACTACTAGTGCTTGTGTTAAACGTACAGAATAATTACTAATTGTTATCCAGTGTTTCTCAGTGAAAATGAATAACATGTATTCTGTAATTGAGAAATAAATGTCTTAAACCGTAAACCGTAACTTTACATCTAATTAGACTTAAAATAAAGAATTGCTCAAAGAGAAAAGGACATTATAAGATACAAGATTTTTTAAATAACGTCGACAATAATTTGTGAATTTATCAAATTCTTGTCGCTGTGCACATGAATAAGAATGAGAACCATGTCATTCTTATTATTCTAGATTTTTAATTATTTAACTGACGTAGGTATCTGAAAACCAATGGCAATACAAAAAATCTTTAAAAAAAGAGTTTTTTGTATTTTCCATTTCCTGAGAACGGCCAGGCCCGTTTAAGTGCTAGTAGGTTTAAAAAAAGACGTACTAAATCGTTGTTAATCAACTTGTAAGAATTAATGAATATTAATTAATTTGCAATGTGCTATATTTACAATGATTGCATAAAAATAATTACGGCCTGGTTAATTTTAATGTGTTTTGAAATAAGGCCCCATCTGCATCGCCACAATATAGAGTTCCGTTACTACACCAACACAGTGTGGTTAGGAGCTCGGTACCCGAGCTGGATCGACTGCTTGGCAGAACTATTTCTTACTTTTAGGGAATGGGTAGTACTCCTAAATTTCTTAATTCTACAAAATTATTATACTAGTTTAAAAAACGTAGGTAAACATATTTGTGAAATACAAAATTTTTGATTTTAAAATACAGTGTAATTTTTTTGCAGTTGCATGAAATTAACGTCTCCCTTACCTATAATATCATTTACTATGAGTTGCATGATTCCCACACACACAGACACACTACTGATTCCCGTCAACCAAACCAAAATCGAAATATACAATATTTATGTAGATCTCGGTGTGGCACTTTTAAATCGTCAATAATAATAGCACAATACTGAAAAATTCTACTACCGACTTTAGGAAGCAGTAATTTATAGGCAAGAAAGTTGAAAGTTGCTTTTTGAAACACCATTTTTTTGAACGGGTTTAATTTATCTTGCCTCGTTGTAACATTATTTTTCAATACATTTTCTTTCGTACTCTCACTATGTCATACAGTTACTCTTGCACAGTTTAAATATTAAAATATTTTATGTATAGATTGTCACGTTTCAAAGGAGCAAAACAAAAACTTCTAAATCGTAAATCTCTTATCTAGTAACAGTAATACACAAAATAAATTATTTACACATTATATTGCCGCAACACCTAATTTATTCGTCCATTTATTGTACACAGTAAAAGACTAATTATGAAAAATAAGTTTTAATAGTTTAGGCTGGAATTGTAAACTTTCAATTTCAAATTGCTACTAAGTCTTCCAACAAGAGACTATTTGAAAGCATCGTTCTTTCTTGCATATACTGCTCTTGGCCGATCCGTCATTCACGTCAATCCTTATAATAATTTTACGAAATATTTTTTCGAGCCGGGAGAGTACTGAATCATAGTCTTCTCGTCTCAACGGAGAGGTTGCGACTAACCGATGAAACAAAACATGCCTGTGAGCACGCGCCAGGTGCGACAGACGATAGCTTACTGCGCGGAATATGAACGTAGTAAGCGCCAAACTAGTTTTCTTTGAATTACTCGTAAAATATGATATTTTTTCAAAATGTTCTGTGATAAATATTTAGATAATATAATTTGATATTATATGCCAAAATATTGGTTCACCAAAATGCATCGTCTCGGAAATAAATGTAACCAAAAATCAAGTCAGACGCAACTTCAAGATTTTTTTTATGAATGAAAATTGCAATTTTTTCAATATTTTCTGTGATAACTATTTAGGAACGATGCTTGAATATCTACGATTTTTTTTTCGGGTCATTTGAAGTTCATTTTCAAGGTTTAAAATGTGTTTGAAAATACGCGATATTTTTTACACCCCCTCTAAACTATAGTTTGAAAACTTATGTTGCCAAAGGTTGCGAACCACTGTCCCGCATAGGTCAGACTCGCGATACACACGAAATTAATCCGAAAACCGAAACTCTGGTCAGTAATCTTTACCTATTTTAATGGAACCGGGGTCGGCGCCCCGTTACTTCTTTGATGTACCCTCCGGAGTGTCAGCCCAGTTATGCGGGTAATTGGGGTCGTTGTTACTATGTTTTAGGAATTATCCTTTACCTTTAGAAGTAATTACGGCGTTTTCGAACTCGCAGCTTCGTTATAGCTTGCCTGGTAACTAACACTAATTCGTGGCTTAGACTTGCAATTTGATATCTTGTTAAGAAAATTCCGAGCTTAAAGGTAACGATGAAAACGATTGTAATTTGTGTTTGCATTAATATCTTGCAAATATTTGATCTTGGAGTAAGCAGTGATTTTATAATTTATCTAGTTCCTAAAATCACAAATAGTCCACTCACATGTGACACAATAAACCTGTAGCTTGAATTAAGTCGACCCTTTAATCGACCTACAAATTGAGTTGCCTTATAAAAACCACAAAGCAAGATGTCCTGCACCTAATAAAAACCCATAAACATTGCAAGACTCTTTAATTCTTCAGTATAATTCCAGCCCATTGAGGTTCCAGTCAAAATAATGATTGCTGTTATACCTCCGTGTCTCATAAAGCCGCGTCACAACCGTCTCTGTAACCCGCGCGAATCAATTCATGACGCGTGTTATATCCCCGAGCGCATGAAATCGCGCAACTACGCAATCCCCGTTATCTTATTACGCCATACTCAAATATTTGAAAATCCCACTCATAATCCAGCAAGAAAATTTCGCGGGCACATTCGGTGAGCCAACAAACGGGAATAATATCCTTTAGAGCTGTTTGTGTGGATGCGATGTTATAACCGATAATTCCTTTTGAATTTACGGAAATTAAAGCGCCTACTGTGGCCGCTTGTGCGTAATGAAAGCTTTGTTTAGAGGCAAAGTGTGTTGTGATGTAGGGAAAATACAGGGCTAGTGAGTGCTTATCAAATGTCCGTCTGCTTAAATACGCGTTAATGCTGGTTTTGTGTTTGCGTAGTGGATTTAGCAATAGCGAGTAAACAGAACTAGAATCATTTCTAACAGTTACCACTCATGTTTAAAAGAGCTATTATTTTTCAAACTAGCTATCGGATCGCCTGATGGTATACAATCAACGTCGCGCACCAGACTCCGTTCGTGACACCAGAGGTATCTTCGATGCGTTGCCGGCCCTTCTGAGAGTGTTCGCTCAATTCTTGAAGGTCGTTATGTCGTAATGCCGGCAAGAAATACTGCAGCATTGAGATAATTCCAAAAAACTATCGTTCGAGGCTAAAAGTTTCGAGAAAACGCACATACTCGTATAATAGTTTTAACGCGTAGCTTCACAGAAACTTATGACCAAATCATTTTGCATATCAGAACACTGCAAAGTCACCGTAAAATTATTCCTTATACGAAAAAACATTCAAAGTTAAGGAGGTCACGCAAAATCCGGGAACACATTCATAAGGGTCGTGAAGCGTGTCATAAGTTTAAAAGTAAATTTTTCTAGTCGCTGAACTTCAATCCTCTTAAGGATTTCCCGTTTTTATACTCTGCTACTTTCCATATTTGAGTGAGTTTTACAACTCTGTTTATGACTGGGAGAAACAATTTACGTTTAATGAACTGAGGAACACGAAACTCCTGACACACTTGCGATAGATGTTTGGGCTTATACATTGTTCTGTATTTTTTTAATAGGGATTATTTATGTATAAAAATATTTGAACGCTTTCATTACTCTCAGCTTTTACTTCTATGATGCGACAAAGACACGTTTTTAACTTGATCTAACTTTAAATCACACATTAATAAAAATATCCTCAACAGCCTAGAGTCATCAAGAACCAGTTGGTTATATATAAGTGTTCGTTGGTTTCTAGTTGGTTAGAAATAATATTTTTCACGTTACAAAAAATCGATTTTCATCGGATATTTTAATTAGTTACAGTTTTGGATAGTCAAAGTAAAAAACAATAAAAAATAAGACATTTGAGTTATGAAATGAAGCAAAGAGATTTTACTCCGATTTAACACTAAGCCTCACCTCGCCACTTTATAAACATGAACAAATAATTCTATACTCCAATCACAAATATTCGATTGTGACTCACCCGAGCGAGGCATGACCAAGCGTGTTCAAGAACACGAATTGAGACGAAGTTTCCCTGATCAAGTTACGGACCCCGAAAAGTTGTAAAAGTGAATTGTAAAAGTTAGTAAGCACAGGACCCGGTGCACAATCGAAACAATATCGTTCGCTGGACTAGTGATGCGACGAGGAAGCGATAAATTTCGATTCTGAACGCTTCCGTGAATTATTGACCTTTGATGATTTATTTCGTCGGATTCGGATTGCTGTTAGTCCGGTGATTTATTCGGTAGTGACTCAGTCCTACACGTCAGGAGTTGAGTGTACAAACCTCACCAAAAACAGATAATGATCATTTCCATTTATAACTTGAGTTCAATTCGTTTATTGCGGGTTTGATCCCCATACAGGACAAATATTTGTGTGCATGAACATGTCTGATTGCCCTGGCAAAACACAGTAACAGTGTTGAAACTAAACTAAATTCATGATACCTAATCTGTTGTATAACAGGTATCTGATAATTAATTGTTGTAAGGACATTTGCATAATCTGAAACTAATTGTGGCAGAACGATAACATTATTCTAAACCTCGTGTTAATCACAAAGCTAAATTTGAATACCAAGTATTAAAAGTTCACATCACTACCTCATTCGATCGTTTTGTTCAGTTACGACACAATTTCGGCTCTCCGATACAATAAGCGTTAAGTTTGCCTATAGGCAAGCTTATCCTTAATATAAAAAGAGCGTTAAAATAAATATGAAAGCTTAGGCCACCGTCATGTCAATCGAAGATCCAACTGCGTACAAGATTTATATGTAGTACGTGAGTGAATAAGGATTAAGCTTATTAAAGACTTTTTAAATAATAGGCGTTCGTATTATATACGACAATTATAAGACAATTGTTACATTTCGCTTTGATATTCAGAGATATAGGCTTTTTTTAAATATTATTGAATGAACTCCGACAAGGTTTTCTCAAGAGACTTCAAGAAAAGTGCGCATATGTTTTAACTAGGTCGGCGCGCGCGAGTTTTGGTTCGGTTTTGCAAGCCCCCGTTCTCCACGTTGTAATAGTAAATATTCGATACCGACGGCAACCAGTAACCATTCAAGCGACACCACAAAGGTATAAAAATATCAAACATTATTTTTTACACCATATTATGGAAACAAATGAACTGGCGAGTTTCCTCGGGCCCCGAAAAAAGTTTTTAAAAGCAAATTACAAAAGTTCTTGAGCTCCAACAGGTTTACAAACTGCTTCGGCCGAGACATCGGCCTCGGCGATACCGTTTCAATATCGCCCGCGTAATTCGTTTGATGTCGAGAAGAACTGAATACTGATGGTGTTTGGAAATTACCTTTTTAAATATTTTAAATTACAATACCGTGTGAAAATGACAAAAGAATTTAAAATTGAAATGAGCTCTATCTTACACGCCATAGGATACCTTTCACTAGAGTGTATGAGTAATCAAATCAACATGATTATAGATTTAGATATACGAATTACTGATTTCTATTTCTATGTACGGGTATAGGTATTTGAATTATGGAAGTTTTTATCTCTGAGATCTGATATATAAAAGTGAAAGTAAGTTATTCTAGTGAATATAAAAAATCAGCAAATTGTCACATATTTTCAAAAAGCTAATATTGAAACGCTATTTCCGACCACACAAATTGAACCACGATGAATTTATTTTTCCCACCAAACGTTATAATACGTAAACGCTCCAACAGCTCAGTTATTCCGGCAAGTCACGGCCGAAAAAAGTTGTTAAAGTGAATTATAAAAGTTGGTAAACACCAGTTACATTTCCCTACAGTAAGCGTCGCCTATCTCCCGATATCGTAATATTGCCTTCGGGAACCATTCCCGTCGTTTGGGAAACAGAATCTGCCGCGTTTAACTTGAGCTCTCGAGCCGATTTTATGTACAAACAGACATGATACAAATCGATGGAGCCATTTGTGAGATATGCAGCTTTATGGTGTCTGTGGAGTGTGATTGCTCCCGCCGTGTTTATGTTTCATAAATGATGTTTCAAATGGAACGGGTCGTTTGGATATTTTATTAGAAAAGTTTGCGCTGTTGCAGCAATTTTTATAGGACTCTTAAAATCAATACACAAATACCAGTGGGTATTAGGTTCAATGACGCAATCGTAGCTTATCACAAACATCATCAGATGTGAGCTGTCAGTCACTGGAATTAATAACAACACGTTTATCTGCCCTGGTCTGATCTAAGAGAATTTATTTCTCATAGCACAACGCCGATAAACAAAACACAGAACGACCACAAAATATTTATCAAGCTTAATGCAACAAAAACTGAAATTCTCTCTTCATTTTCATCAACAAAACGCCGACGCTGCGTTTTCCCAAAAAACAAACTTTCCGTTCGACAGAAAACACTTATCTCTCCGATCATTATGTTTTATTCGTCACTCCATTACGGAGTCTCGAGCCTCCCTGTCTCTTCAGTTTAAAACTCCATTATCGAGACGTTATTTTTACGAGGCATAGGCGTCGGACACTTTATACTACGTTTCGAGTACTTCTACTTGGACGTCGGGTTATCGCGTTTACGCCCTGATGGGGTGTTAAAACACAATGAAATGTACAAGAGTAAGGCACGACTAAGTTTGATGACGGAGACAAAGAAATTACTTGATTATACCTTGTTAGTTTTGCGACAGGGGTCTTATCAAAACAACTATTGTACGTCTTTCATGTTATGACAGTAGTCGAGTGTGTGAACGAACACATCTGTTTGTGAGTTGTTTTGTACATTATAATATTGTATTTACTTATGAAGAAAATTAAATACATCTGCAAAAAGCAAATAAATTTTTCAGTAATATTGTATTACGTATTAAACTTTGCTTATTTTGATAAGATTATAAGAATTACGAATTACAGACACTTCACACACTTCTTAACAGAAGTGAAGTTGAGTAGAAAACAATTAAGGATCGTGGTACCACAACTGAGCATAATATATCTATTTATTAATTTATCTCGGCCAAACAAAAGCTCACTGCCGTCTTTTTTAAGCTGTGCTCGAGCCAACAGCTGTATCTTGTGGTGGAGGAACTGAAAAATAACAGCTTTGAGCGCGCCGTCACGTACAGTACGGTGGGAGATTTAAAATTCCGGTGGTTTTTAGTGTTTACGACTGCGCAGCTTGAGAGGGGAACGGAACCCTTTATGGAAATATTTCACTGCCCTATAAAGATTAAAGTTTCGTGTCGCGAAAATATGATGCTCTAAATATCGTGTTTTGAAGATAACCTTTGAGTTTCTCGCTCTTAATTTGAGCTGAAAGTGCTGATTCTGTGTTGATGAAGTTAAGAAAAATACAGATCACAGATAAAAATAAATAACTTCAAAAGGGTAGGCATGAGAAAGAGTTTTCTTTTTCAGGAATTCCTTATGTCAGGAAAAAACAGATATAAAGATTCATTTAAAAAAAAAGGTTTGCACATTTCCAGCTGTCCAAAACAGACTTAATTGTTTCATTCAAAAGTTAAAGGCACTTTCATTAAAACACGAGTGCCTTCAAACAAAGAACTGTTCACCAAAAGTTCGGAAATAAACTTATCCAATTGAAACACGGTTACCTCAAACGAACTCACTTAATTAATTGCAAATCAAACCACGCCCGCCTCAATTATCTCTCCGTTAATTGCGCCACAAAGCCTAAACAGGCAGACGCGAAATTACAGAATTACAGCCAACAAATATTCCGTATCCGGGAGTGGATGTACTCGTAACTCATTCGCTGGGATTTCACCTGAGGCCGCGCCGAATAGAATGTATCACGGAATTCGAATAGCGCTGTGATCGATAACGTACGAGCCAGATATCGATGTATCGATACTATTGGAACAGTAAAGTTGGGTGCCGTGGTAGTGGGACGAACGATTGTTTTGCCGACATGTTACTCATGTATAGAACATGTTTAAAAGATGAGACTACTTTACGTAGTACAACACGCTTGTTATCTTCAAAATTTGGTTTTTGTTAAACACTGGATACAGGCACCATAAAACATTGCATATTATTCCGTTAATTCAACATTTGATACTCAAATACAGAGACACCCCGCTTAACCTCATACCGATACCGGAAAATTAAACAAAATTATTACTAAATTACAAACAATTGTTTAACCACTTTCCATCCCTATTATTACAATTAGAAAATCCTGGAAATTCCCCTGCATATAAATTTCGCTTTGTAGCGCATGTCTCATCTAAATACTGGTTTCACAAAGGGAATAACTTACTCGATCAATTATACGCCCGTTGCTATTAATCTCGTAAAATCAGCTTGTGTTGGAAATAGGCAGTGGCGTCTTCTAAAGAAAGTGAAGGAAATAATACATTTGATTTTACGTAACCGCTGGGAACTAAAATAACATAAAAAACCCAAAAAAATCCCTTGACCCACTTCTGCTTCCGCAGTAAGCAAAGAGTTTCTCATTTAATTCATCCATTTCTTCCATCCCAACATTGCAATAACAAAACGAGGAAACTAGCAAAGAAAAGTCCCGCTGGTAAACATTGTTCCCTCCGACTCGCGACGTCGACAAAGCCGAATTCAAAAAGTATTCCAGTTGCCTACAACTAATTAAACGGGCAATACTCAAGACGTTTCGGAGGCAATTTTCCAAAACATAAACCGAGACAACGAGAGGAAGATCGTCGCGCGACAGAGCAACAAATTAGTCCGCGTCGCGGAGCTAAACGGCTGTATAATTGATCGCGTAAGCTATTCTCTTTGAGCTCGATTACTGCGTTGCAAACGAGACAAACACACATAACAAAGTGGAAATATATTCATGAACTATATCCGCCGCGTCTCCCAAAAAATGCACCCTCCGCCTTTCAAGTTAGAAGTTTTTTTGATTAAACGACTACTCGCGCTCGCCTCGTCTTTACTGTCATCTTCGATGTTTGACGAACGACGAAGTACTTGCTTTTTGGGATATGTATGCTTACTGGACAGACAATTTTTAAGTATTTCTACTATTATCGGTATCTGATTTGAGCATGTGCAGTACATTGACTCTAGCAATGAAAATGTCCACGGCCAAATTATCACTTGACGGATCGATGAACCCGTGAACTGTCAGCTCGTTTCCCTCCTTTTTTATTAAAAGGCAGCCGAGAGACACCTACGAAAACTTTATTAGCGAGCGAACCATAGATCAAGTGTCACTGCGGCAGAATAATAAGTTTGTGCTAGATATTCCACCGGTCACTAGGGGCCGTTCGTTCACTCCACCATCTCAACTTTGTGAATGGCTAATTTTAATTTAGAGAACGAATGAGATTAACTGTCTTTGCAGCTTTGTGTCCTCCTTTGCCTGAAACATTTATAATTAAGTGTGAGAAGTTGAGTGCGTTCCGAGACAATGGAAGGAAAACTTGCACGAAATGAGGGTAGGCTGTGGATTATTCCAGAATATGGGTTTCTGTGAAGCAGCGAGTATGACGAGGAGTTATGTTCATGCACGAATTATAATTTAATGTTGTTTTCGATATACTTTTGTGGAATATTTCCGTGCATAGAAATCATGTAGGTCGTAAAAATGCGACGGTTATAATACGGTTTGATAATTGAAGTTTTCTGTGCAGATTGTTCATTGAACAAAGTTTTAATTTTTTATTATGAAGGCTAAAGACTGACAGTGTATTCGATTGCTGATACCAAAAGAGCGAGTAGTACGCGAGTGTTTACACTTATACGGTAAATGCCAATGAATGGAGTAGCTTCTTCTCTCTGCCCCGTTCGTTTCATCAGGTGTGCTAAGTGAATATCTCATGAAACAACTTAAACGAAAGAAAGAACACGACTAACGTCTTAACGAATCTCAAAGCACAGTATTTAAACAGTAGACTCAATATTCTTTGCAGTTCTGAAAGCTGTTAAATTACCCTTTGTAGTTAAAACAGAAAGGGCTGTCTCCAAAGATATTAAATGATTATCTATTCCATCATCAAACTACATGGTGCACAGTTCGGTTTCAGACCCGGATTGTCCACAGAGGCAGCGATCCTGTGTCTCAAGCAGACCGTTCTTTACTATACAACTAGAAATACACCTGTGTTTGCCTGCTTTCTTGACATGTCGAAAGCTTTCGATCTGGTCTCGTATAGTGTACTATGGGAAAAGATGAGATCGGAAACAGGCTTATCTGAAGATCTTATCTCCATTTTTAAATGCTGGTATGAAGGACAAAAGAACTATGTGAAATGGTCTGACACCTTATCGGATGCGTACAGGTTGAAATGTGGTGTGAGGCAGGGGGGGATCACTTCTCCTACTATTTTTAACTTGTATATTAATGGTTTGATTGAGGAACTGAGCAATACCAATGTCGGGTGCTCAATAGACGGCAAGAGCATCAACAATATTAGTTACGCCGATGACATGGTGTTGCTGAGTCCCTCAATCAACGGGATGAGAAAATTGTTATCGGTCTGTGAGAGGTACGCGGAAGCACATGGGCTCAGGTATAACACAAAGAAAAGTGAGGTGATGATTTTCAAAGCTGGCACCAAAACTTACAATATGCCATCTGTCGCGCTTGCTGGCACCGTTCTACCTAAGGTGAGTAAGTTTAAATACCTGGGCCACTGGGTTACCGAAGACATGAGAGATGACATTGACATTGAGAGGGAGCGCAGGGCGTTGGCGGTGCGCTGTAATATGTTGGCTCGCAGGTTTGCGCGGTGTACGACTGCAGTAAAGGTAACTCTTTTTAGAGCCTACTGTCAGTCGTTTTATACGTGCAGCCTGTGGTCTTCATATACGCAGAGAGCCTATAACGCCCTGCGTGTACAGTATAACAATGGATTCAGGATGCTGATGGGGCTGCCTCGGTTCTGCAGTGCGTCAGGAATGTTCGCGGAAGCTCGCGTGGACGACTTTCATGCCATAATGCGAAAGAGAGTCAGTTCTCTGATGCGCCGGGTCCGTGGCGGCTGCAGTGGCTTACTGAACACCATTGGTATGAGGGCCGATAGTCCCTTGGTCAGGCATTGGGTGGCTAGGCATGTGTCGCCTGCAGGTTTAGGTGCCAAAAATTAAAATTAATTTAATTTAAGTAAAGTTAGGTTAGTAAACTAACATAGTTTTAAGCAAAAATTGTAACTAACATTCTATGTAATAAGTTAATTAATATGGAACATTGGTCCGAAATAAATGATTATTATTATTATTATTATTATTATTGTGAAAATCTCGCTTACTCACTGAGAGCTATTACTCAATTTTTTGTAAGCTAGATTGAACAGTATAAAAATCTTCAGCTCACATACTGGCTAGTAGCCAATTGTATGAAAGCCTGCCCCTTTCATGTAATTCAGCTAAAAACTTAATCGGTTGATTAATGATTCTATCAATACAAAACAACTGTTAATAAATTACAACAATGTTTTTTGAACCCGACCGATCAAAGCTAAACGCATGTATTCTTTGTTATATGTTTGTTCAAAGTACTATAGAAAAAAGATAATATTTTTTTATGTCTCTAATAAAAGGCTCGCAGGCTGGTTAGAAATTTATTTGCAAGATAAATTATACGCAAGTGTAACCATAAAGTAAACTACATTTTTTATTGCTGGAAAGTGAATCCACGCCTTAACTCGAGATGCTGGAGTTTTTTTTGCATGACATTTAAAAATATATATTTAATTAACTAATTTGATACGTACGGAATTACGTTGATAAGATAAAAAATTAATCCGAAAACTGATTAAGAATATTAAAACATTAAGAATATTAGTTTGACACCTTCCTAAAAGCACTAGGCGGCAACTCGTGATTAAATCAAGTACATATTAGTTTGTATATTTCTTACATGTGTAGTTGTTTTTTAAGTAATTTTGATTTGATTTTAGAGTATAACAGTGCAGTTGTATGGTAATTAAAGTACACATGTATAAATAGATAGATTAATTTATTTCCTGAAGTTATTAACAAGCCCCCTGTGTTTTTATATTAATAGTCAGACCCTTAGTACCCCAGATGGGAACGTACTCAGACTGAGCATAGGACAGATATACAACCTCTTTAGTTGTGTGTAAAATCTAGGTCGCAGTCAATAGTTTGTTCCCGTTTACTCCTACGCTGGGGGTCGAATCAACGACATGCGAATGTGGATTGAGAAATAACTAAGCAAATGTCTAGAATACACCTCTGGTTCACTGGTTGTATCTGCAAAGATTTAATACATTTATATATAAAATACAAGTAAATGCATTAATACTGCAAACTTATGTTGAATACAAATCAATCAGTTATTTAGTATGTTGTTAAAAATCATGAACACCATAGGCAAACTAGCTACTATTTAACATTGTAAATTGTACTCACTTCATTTTCGGATTTAAAATTTATACGTAAACATGACACGGTGGCGTAGGTTATATTTTTTTTTTCGTTTTCTAATAGTATGGGAACGATGCCTTTTCTTTAACGAGACAACGACTCAAACTAGGGTGCATTTTACAGACAAGGTAACATAATTCAATCAACGAATAAAAAAATCTTAATTAAGGAACATACTGGATTATTCCTGGACTATACCTACGCAACGGCAGACCTATCAGTCTGTCCAGCTTATTCTGCGCGCACTGCAACATAGTGTATTCATGAAGACAATCCCGCAATGCATGTCTGGCGACGGCTTAGGACTACCGAAGCATATACGCACACAGGTAAATCGGTGGAGCATTTGTTTACACATTCGCATACTGTCCGCATAGAAATCTTGTTTTATGTTGCCAGATATGAAGACGTGCTAAGACTATGTAAAATAGAGGTTACGTTTAAAAACTTGGAATTGGAAGTTCGAACCTGGCCTTGGAAACGTTGTTATTTGACCACAAAGATTTCATATCTGTATGAATACATCTAAACATAATTATCCAATTTGTCAATGTTAAATAATCACACCAGCTTATACTCAATATTTTTAAGCTTATCCCGATTTTTCCTTAGTTCAAAAAGCAAAACCTTAATTGAAAAGTTGCGCACTGTAGTTTATGTAAGTCGTAGCATGTTCATACACTTGTAGCACTCTCGTAGTAATTTCGTAGCAGACTCGTAGCAAAGTGTTTCCTTACTATTTTGTCCTACAATATTATTAATGTTCCTCTTTTTAGTAAATCATTTTCCAGTATCTAAATATCTACCGGTTATAATACTACAGTTAAATACTGCACGGAATTATATCACTCAACACAACCTTTAAAACGCGACTTAACAAATTTACGTTTTCTTAGCTAATTTAAACAGTATTTAATTATAAGCTACAGTGTTATCTTTTTAACCTAAAACAATATTACAATGATAAAAGGGGCCGTCTCCCACGCACGGACAGTGCTTAAATTTTATTTGGACAGAGGTCCCGACAAAGCATGACGGCCACATTTTTGTTTCTATAATTCCTGGCGTCCTTTGGAATCCTGGAATACCTCTGTCAGATCGGATTTTATAAAAACGGAGCCAGCGCTTTCTTTTCCTCATTTAGAAGGGTATGATCTTATAGTTAGATGAGTAATGATATTGCAAACGTTTAACATAAACACACAAAATCCCAAACAGGTTAAATGTACTGGTCTTTGTTACATGAAAGCTTTGACCACACACTCGGTGTAATGGTCAAGAAGTTGCCTATTGGACCAAGAGGTTGCGGGTTTGATCCCAGCACAGGATTTTTCTGCATGTTTGTTCTGGGTGTTATTTGTATCTATTTTAGTATATTAGTAATACCACTGTTGATTCAGATGTATTACCACAAGTGCTTAAGCTACTTTAAACAGAGTCCAATCAAAGTATGTGATGTAGTGAAATATTTATTTATTAAAAAAAAGTTTTTATTCTAAAGCAACTCTTTCGCACTGACCATACTCGTACTTATCAAATTTCATTTATTAACCACACCCCTCTAAGCGCACGGATAGCACGTCAAAGGAAACCGAATTGTGTTACTTTGACAGCGACCGCACCGAACTTACGAGAGCGAATATTCCCGCCAAACTGCTGGTCAGCAAACAGTCAGCGACTGATCAGCGCTGAACACTGAATGTTAGCTACTGAACGATGTTCGCCACTGACTACACTGAATGTTAGTGACTGAAAGGTGTCATCGCTGAACCAGATTGTTCAGCGCATAACGTGAGCAATTTCGTCTTTACAGTTTTAGACTTCATTCGTTAAAGATTCTGCCATGAAAATGAATGCAAGTCCTCATCTATATACAATACCATCAAATGCTAAATGTAATAGTTATATTCTATATAGGACCATTTTCAAAAGCTCCGGATTATAAGAAAATACTTATTCGATATCAAAACAAAATCATATCATCGTTCTGGAAAATGTAGCTTGAAAGATATCGCCTGTAATAGTTGCTCCTTCGGTAATATGATAGCGAGGAGCACGTTAGATAATATACCTATTACAACCCGTTGCATAAGATAACTAGTTTGCTTTTGTTTCCAACGTCAGAAGCTACTCTAAAGGAAAGGTTACCAAGTTTCTATTTAATGAGTGTGTTTCCTGCACAGCCTTTATTCATGCATGCTACTTTGATATAAGGGGGAGGAAAACAAGCAGCTGGGCTGACTTATAATGGTAAGTGGTCATCGAAGCCGGTGCTCAAGGGTCGCAAATGCATTGACCGTTTTTAAGGGACAAGCTCCCTCTTAATAGTTTTAAGTCCTAGTGGTTCGGAATAACCGCAACAGGGAGCTGGTTTCACAAAATCTCTACTTACAAAAGTTTTGACAAGTCACATAATATTTACCTATCAATTCGAGCATGCCTGATATTCTCATTAAATTGAAGCGTTCAAAACACTGAGGTACCGTGTTTGGAAGAAAGGTCCTAGTAGCTAGTGTAACGACAATGTTTATGTCACTTAACTACCGTCATCTCGTGTGACAAGAGCAGGAAGTGTCAGGTAGTAATTTATTTATTTATTTCGCATCGCTAAGAACTGTCATGGACAGGCATGTCGCTTGTCTCAGGTAAACGATATGCCTGTAACGTTATGTAATAATAAGAAACACAGTAGTGACGTGTCGTTTTACCATTTTTTTATTTGAATATAAAAATGTGATAACAGAGTTACAACAATTATTTTTTTCAGAGCTTCGTTGGGGATGGTATGAGGTACGAAGGGTATTAAGGCAGGCAACGCATCTACGACCCTTGTGCGGTTGTTGATGTCCATGGGCAGCGGTGATCACTTACCATCAGGGTACCCGCTAGTTCGTTTGCAGTCTTGTGTCTTAAAAAAATTTTAGCTAGTGCACGGTAAAAGGCTCAATTGGTGACACAAACCTGATGTTTTTCTTATTCCATATAATAAAAACTTGGTCACAGACGAATCGAATTTACGAAATGTTAAGAGTGATGTAGCACAAATTAGCGATATCTTGAGCGAATCCGTCCCGCAAGACGAGTTTATCACATTATGACGTCACTCGATCCATCGACAAAGGGGGAAACGGTCGAGAAGATGCTCTCGAAAAATAAGTTAAATTACTTTTCGCACGCGACGTAAAATCCCGCAACTTTTCAATTTACGTTAGGCAGACTGCGTAGGCAATATTAAGATTGGGAAAGTACTTAATTAAAATAAGAGTGGGTACATGGTGTTTATCTTACCATAAGTAAACATTGAAGAATGTAACAAAAGTATGCATAAATCAACTCTTGAAGGTACTTTCCTGTAGCGCAGTAATTATTTTTTCAAATCAGTGAGCATTAGGCACATTTTTAAAAATGCTATAATATGTTTAACCTTTCCTTAAAATTGACACTTGTACCTCTTTATTATCATCATCATCCAAGCGGTCGTCCCGGTCGCTTCCTCGGCCCTTGTACCGCTATATGTACAGAAATACATTAAAATTTGGCTTCCCTACCGAAGGTTGATTAGCATTTACAAAAAAACATCACTAAAATGTAAAATTTAAGTGTAATATTGCGTCTCAATATGTTTTTTTTACAAACAAATACCTCATTTACGCATCAGGTTTATGAAGCCTTTAGAGACGTTGATTTTACGTCGTACAAGCCATGAAATAAGGTGGTCAAAGGTCAAGGTACTGTAAGTACTCGAAACAAAATTTACTGCCCGTAGGATATTTTGCTAAGCCGCATGCCAATACCTTTGAGTACATAATTCCCATCAATAAATAACAGTGGAATCCGAAGCTTTCCAATAAAAAACCGGACAAAAGCGTCCATAAAACGCTATTGTCAACCTTTTCTCGCACAAACAAACGGAAATATATGAATAATTGAGGCAATTTATCTCGGGCAGCGGTGGCCAAGTTCGGCTATCGCTATTCACTTAGAGCGGCTATTTGGCAACCACTGGCGCCCGATTGAGAACTCCAATTAGACCGGATTCACTCTCGCCGAGATTGTTGCCAACGAGGCACATTTTGTTGCAATAACAGTTTGTAATATACCGGAGTTTAGGGTTGCCATTTGAAATATTAAAGCTTTTAATTAAAATTGATAGAAAGGAGAAACTACTTATTATCGACGCATAACCTTTTGCAACCTTGAGCTACTTCACATAATTGTGAAAATACAACTGCACTTCCAGGCAAAAGTTTTCATGTGAACAACTTCATTATGACAAATTTATTTAGAGAAGTCTTGAAGTTTATTTCGTATTCAATTTGGCGTCGACTCGTGCAAACTAAAATGCACACATATATATATTTTTTTTATATACAAAACACGTAAGAAGTTCCTAGTATGCGCGGAGTATAATCACAAGTTTTGGCGACGGAAGCAGCGGATGGAAGCAATAAAATGAAATATGAAACCGCGCACCGCCGAGTCACGTTGCGAGGACGTGACTCACGAGACGTATGCCGTGTGACTTTACATTAGTCAAATAATTTAACGAAAACATGACAACAATCAGGTCTCACTTCCCAAACTTATTTTACTAGCTACACGCCCCAGTGTGCGTGTTTCCTCCTTCCTATTTCCTGGACACCTTATTATACACACTAACCTTTTTCATAAATACCTTTTTGACAAAAAAACCGCGTGAAAATCGGTTGATTAGTTTCAAAGATTAAGTATACATAGAGACAGACAGAAGAAAGCGACATTATTTTATACTATGTAGTCATACCATATTTCTGCCAGTGGCTTTGGCCGCGAACACACACGAATGTGTCACACGGGAAAGTGAAGTTTTTAAGGAAGAAACAACAACAGTAATTTTTTTCTTTCCCGAAGATTTCGTACCACACATGCCGCCCACTTTATGTTTGCCCGTGAGGTCCACATAAGCCTTCCGCCTTGGGTTTGCCCGTGAGGTCTACACGACAGTATTTCCTGTGAATGTTTCCAGACCAGACTAGCCAAAAACTAAAGGTTAAAAAGTTTCTCAAAGCGGTTCAGTAGTTAGGAATCATAGTATTTATAAATAAATCAATACATGGAGGTCCAGCCTACGGCCTGACTGATGGAAAGCGTTCGGTTCCATAATGTGTAGTTATTTTAAGGTTTATCGGCAGGAGCTGACCAAGCTTAATTAATGTTGTAACTAAAATTGTAAAATTAGATTGGGATAACACGATCGATTCAATAATCTTACTAGAAGACGACAACGATTAAAACAGTTTTCCTTTTAGGATTAAAACCAATTCATAATCCTACCCTGTCTAAATATCTATTCTATTTCTGTCAGAATTAAAACACTTCACTTGAAAGTAAAGGTCAAACATTGTTTTATTTAATTTAAGTCTTGATTATATTATTAAATCGTATATATTTTGAAACATCCTTCTGAGATCGTTATTTTAACAAAACCATTATGTTATATATACGAATATACATTCTATACATACCTAAACATAAGCGTATCGTTACGAAGGTTGCCCAAAATGTTACCTCTTTATTATTTTAGTAAAGGTAAGATAAATTTAGTACTGTGATAAAAATACCAGCGGATATTAATTTTCTACGCACATATTGAGAAAGGCAAATCGTTAATTTTATGGATCTTGAACATAATACTTTTGTTTGGATTGACCTAGTTAGCGTTTGGTATGTTTGTAATCAATTTGAACGATGCTTACTTTATTGGGAAAATTTATCTATTGAATAATGACGATACATTTTCTGCGCCAAACTTGTCACACAAGAATCATTTGTTCTTTTATATTAAATCTCTAGTAAAACTGCCTCCGTGGTGTAGTGGTTAGAGCACTGCGCTCGAAAACTACGAACTCGGAGGTCGTGGGTTCGAATCCCGCGGGGAACACTTTCACTTTGTGTTGGTTTTCCCAGTTTGGTTAGGACATTGCAGGCTTGAATCACCTGATTGTCCGATAAGAATGATGATTCCGTGCTTCGGAAGGCACGTTAAGCCGTTGGTCCCGACTATGATCCAACTGGTCTGGTTTCCCTTGTGGTTACGGAGGTCAGACGACAGTCGCTCCATTGTAAAAACCAGGCATGTCAATTCAGGATCATAGTCGCAGCGTACCCTGGGCTCCAAGGCAATGGCCGAGGATGCAACCGGGAGAGGCGCTAGGATGATGATTGGACAATCCCCTGACGCCCCTCGACGCCCACCAATGCAAATAAATACCTGGGCCGGGTGATTGTTATAATAAAACACCAAATTGGTATAATCAAAATGAGCGTCTATTTACAACAGAAAAATCAATACAATTTGACATAAAGAAAAACAAAAGAATAATTAAAAAGAATACGCTCCCTGCTGTCATGTGTCAAATGAACGAAAGAGGTTTATACATAATCGCCCACCAAGAACAAGTAGAGCTTGTTCTTAACAATATATCGTCCACCATGGGCAAACCTGGCCTGATCACATGACAACAGGGAGAGACAAAATACAAACAAACACATAAAACAAAACACAACTTGTAAAGACATTTAAATAATATAACACAACAAATAATCAGAGATAGAAAATGAACAAACATACATATACACAAAAATCGGTCACATAAAATAAAAATTATAAACTTTAAAATGACAAACCTTGGTTGATGAGTAGCACTAGCAACCACACCGCCGTAAAACGATCAGTAAGAACATTGTCACCCTAAGTCTAACCCGACACATTACTTCGGAATGTGTTTTGAGTGCCGATACCTTGCAAAAGTGCAAATAACAAAATCATGAACCGTCCATGAATATATGCACACTAATTCAGGTAAGTTCTTAATTCCATCTCTTAATAAAATGTACAAGTTGCAGATTGTTTAATATAACTAATAAAAATAACTAATTGACCACCTAAACCTTCAAGTGTAACATCTGATGGCCTCTGGACGACCATATAAACAACTAACCTATCTAACGAATGGAAATCAAATTACTATCTATAACTTCAAGGTAAGTAAGAAACTAAAATACCATGCCATCGCCCACCGTTTGGGGATGATGTAAGTATGTTTTATTATTAAGACTTTTATTACATTTTACATTAGACTTCCGAATATAACTATGTAATGCATTTACAGTTCCAGGTGAACCAGACGCCGACTCAACAGCACCTGATATTACCCAGCCGAGGGACGTTGCCTGTGCGACTAATGCACCAAGAGGACTCTTCATCAAACCATCCTTAACTATTAGACTGTACACCTCTGCACCTAACAATAAATCTACCCCACCTGGCGTAAGATAACTAGGATCCGCGAGTTTGATTGTATTTAGCTCCTTCCATTCCCCCACCTTCAGCTTTTCAGAAGGCAAAAGTGTGGTAATAGATGGTAATACAAAAGCCTCCACTGTGATGACTGCATTTGAGTTTATACAAGATTTGATTTTAATTTTTACCATCGCCTTGGAGACCAAACTATTGTCTCCACCTACACCAGATATAACACTCTGGACAGGAACTTTCTTTAACCCTAATCGTTGAACCGTCGATTCGGTCACGAATGACGATTGCGAACCTTGATCCAACATTGCACGGACCACGTGCTCTACGCCATTTTCCGCGCAGGTGCCTACGAGTGCCGTAGGTAGTAGTACCTGACTAACTTTATATTTCTCCGCGGAAAAACAAGAAACCACCTGATCAACATTTTGCACACTAGAAGATGATTTAAGACTTTGTGGCTTAATATTTTTCCTATTAATAGTATGTACATCCGGCACACTTTGGGCCCTAGGATGTAACAAAGTGTGATGTCGCTTCCTACAAACACGACATTTTCCCTTACTTTGGCAGTTACGGGCGGAGTGGTTGCTCCCCAAACAACAAAAGCAAATACTATTACTGAGCACAAAACTACGCCTTGATTCAACGGAATCACTCATAAACTTTTTACATAAATTTAGTCTATGTGCTTCAGAACAATAAGGACACTTTACAACTGCAATATGCATAGACCTTGTTTTATTTACATGAGCATTACTATTATTTACATTATTGTTGGACTTGGAATCGAGGAACTCTAATGCTCTATACCTTTTAGTTAAGAAATCCTGGAATTGTCTGTACGTAGGCAAATCGTCAGTGGAGTTGCAACCCGTCGTAGAAAATTCCCACTGTCTCCTCGACTCCGGGTCCAATTTGAGAGTCAGAATATGGATAATAATTAAATCCCAACTATCAACATTTACACCGATGTTCGTTAATGAGACTAAACAATCATTTGTAGTGTCTAACAATTCTTTTAGACTGTTGGCTGACTCGTGAACAATATTTTTCAGACTAAACAACCGTTTTAAAATATGTTGGCAAATATACCGCTTATTGTCATATCGTTCTTCTAATAACTCCCAGCATCTTCTATAATTGATATCAGTTGTCGGTATATTCGACAACAACTGTTCGGGTTCTCCGCTCAAATAACCTTTTAAATACAATAACTTTTGTACATTACTTAAATGAGAATTACAATGAATTAATGACGTGTATAAATCTCTAAATGAATTCCACTCATTGTATCTGCCGGAGAAAATAGGAATATTTACTTTTGGTAATTTAAAATTCGAGCAACTATTGTCAGACGAAATCTCAGTACTGGGACCAGCCGATGAATGAACAAATTGATTTAATAATGATTTAATGATTAATTTGTATTCTACATAAAGATCTTCGCATTGATCGTATATATTATCTTTAAAATATTTAGATTGCGCTAATTTTTCTGAACTTAGGCCCAAACGCAATATATCTTTGTGTCCGGCAGAAAAATCTAACCACAACTGTTCTAAAAGTTCTAATTTGGCCTCGAGATAATCCTTTGTTAGGCTATCTTTAGGACTTTTCTGAAATTTCATTTGAGCCCTATCCATACGAGCATAAACATCTAACTGTGATACAATTAATGCCTCCATTATGAACACAAAAATAATCTAACAAATAATATAATTAAATTGCTGCCTAATTATTTACACGTAATATATAACACTGAATAAAGTTCAAACTTTTTCCGCTCAGCAAATTCTTCCTGACAATGATTAAATCAGAACGTACTCACAGTTGTCCAGCGGACACACACGCACTCACAAACACTGCGATGTACACGAACGTTGCACGATGTAGCTCGCCAATGCATCCACCAGATGGCCTGCCACACGCCGCGTTCTCCTCAATAGCGCCACCGTACTCCACCGGCGGCTACTCTTCCTTCAGCGTCAACTGCACGCTGAGTGACTGACGCTTTGTTCAGCCACCAACCCTCGCCGCGTTTGCAATATACATGCACTATCCACGACGACCAACTCCTCAAATAGCACATCAACTTAGTGCCGACTGTAATCCTGCCGCTAATATCCGGCTCGAAGGACCAATGGACAATCCCCTGACGCCCCTCGACGCCCACCAATGCAAATAAATACCTGGGCCGGGTGATTGTTATAATAAAACACCAAATTGGTATAATCAAAATGAGCGTCTATTTACAACAGAAAAATCAATACAATTTGACATAAAGAAAAACAAAAGAATAATTAAAAAGAATACGCTCCCTGCTGTCATGTGTCAAATGAACGAAAGAGGTTTATACAATGATGATGATGATTAAATCTCTAGTAAATATTTTAGACAATTACAAAGTGTTTGTAAGCATGTTAATTAAGAGCAGATATGCATTTTAAATATTTCATTCTACATTATTAATTTTCGTTTGAAATAGGATCTCATTTACCCGACACAACTGCCACGTTTCGACTCGAAGAAAATAATATAATTACTTCTTTAATAAGAAGACAGCCCTAAATATACGGCAGTTGCCTATGGCCCAGTGACCGTGGAAAATTTAGCTTAAAACCCTCAGTTGTCGCGCCTCGTGGAGCCCTGCGAAATTGGCACCCGAACGACTTTCTTTCGCTTTAGTGTTCCGTTCTGAAATTGGAAAAACGAAACGTTTCATGAAATTACCCCGGGGATGTCTATATTTCGACAGCTTAATTCGGACGTTTACATAAGAAAATATTGCAATTTACGTAAATGACGCATTCTGTGTGAGACAACTGTTGCGACTGTTCGCGCTTAAAACATTGTCATGTCTTTTGGGGCACGTATTTACGTAAAGATCGTGCGTCTGACAAAAGGTTATTATAGAAATCAAATGGTCGTTCAGTTGCAGGCAAGGTAAACAAATGATATGCAGAGTATCTGGTAACCAAGACATGTTTATAGACAACAAAAAACATGACATGAAGACTCCAAGATTGGTGGGATCTTTAGTGTATCTAATAGCTAGCATATTGCATTCCGTTTCCGTCAAATATACCGTTACCATAATATCACGATTATAGCCATTGTTCTAATAACTGTAATGATTATAAACAAAACAAAACGTTGGGACAAAGCCTTAAAGTATTTTTAACCGCCTTCCAGCGCAAACAACACTTTTAATTCCCTATCATTTATTATCCTGCAAAATACGATACCGTTTGCTAGGAAAACAAGCTTCGCACG
This sequence comes from Nomophila noctuella, assembly GCA_958496325.1. Taxonomy (NCBI): domain Eukaryota; kingdom Metazoa; phylum Arthropoda; class Insecta; order Lepidoptera; family Crambidae; genus Nomophila; species Nomophila noctuella. Next base: position 16,425,984 of record OY292482.1, read on the forward strand.
CAATAAAATACCAGTACCGACTGCAATAAGTTGCCCTGCGTCTATTTGCTTTAGGACATTCATTACGCTGACGTCGGCATATTTGTTTTGCTGTCCGTCCATTATTTGCTGTTTACTCTTATTGATTGCGGCCTCTGATTTTTACTCCACTTTTAACCCTCGCGGTAAATAAACACGGGTGTTTGCTTTGTAGAGTAGTAGGGAATTGGAAACAGACCCGGCGAGTCTTGTCGCTGTTAATTGAAAATGGAGAACTCGACCCAATTTCAGCTAGCTAAATGGAGTATGTTTAACAATGAAAATACTTTTTAAGCATTTGTTTTTCAGATACGTGATGTGAGTGATACGGTGATCTTTTCCGATCTAATACTAATGGTATTTGTTAAGCCTTAATGCAGTTACGTTAGGAAATAATAATAAATTTCTGGCAGCAATAAGTGTGGTCATTGCAATTTTGAATTTTATTTTAACCATACATATGATCAGTTATAAGCCGGTGAAGATTTTTGAACTAAATGAACCGTTAAGATATTTTTTTTAATGAAATTGGCAGTTCGCAATGATGAAAATAACTTTCATCGTTTATAAGAACCACTTTTTCCATTAATTTTCATATTTCGTTGGAAAACCGTTTACCATTTTTCCACTCCCTTTAATTTTACTGTTATTATTCCTTTCACCTGAATGGTGATGGAGGAAAAAGGCAATTCAGAGTAAGTTTATCAGAATTTTCTGTCGGAATAACATTGCGTTAACTAAACCAGTAATGAACGCAATGAGGAAAACCGGAGCCGCTAACTGCTCCCGCGATTTTCGCCAGTTGAGCGAACTATGAGAAAGTTTGCAGGCGTTCACGATTGTCGCCTTTCAAGCGGAGAGTGAGAAATTTTGCAGGAGTTTTCCATTTTAATTACCTGGAAAATATGACGAATTTAAATTTTAAATCTAACTTGTGAATTCGACGTGTACGAGGAAGTTGTCATACAGACACATTATGTTTTGAACAAGGCAGAATTTAACACAAAAATTGACTAAGTCAAGTTATATGAAGTAAATTATTAAGAGGATCATTTAGATTGTAGTACAAGTTAAGTGCTCACAGTCTCTAGACTTAAACGACTCCACAAGGTCCTCTCCCAAGCCAATATGATCAGATTAACGATCAACTTGGTCCGTAATGTCCATAAAAATACATATTCTATTACTGACCCGCCATACCGGACATCGCATCAACGGTGCAAACAATATGTCTAATCGTACCATATAAATCAGCCACGACCCGCAGATCAATCATAATACTCTGGGCGAGGAAAAAATATATTAGCAGCATTTATAACATACGAGGAGAAAACAGTTACTGCTATTTATTCCTACTTTGTGTAATTAATTGGGATAGAATTACTATCGACGCGTGGGTGTATATTTGAGTTAATGGTTTTTCGATTCGATTAAATTAGGAGGAACGTAGGAGGAGGAGCTACTAATCATTTGTTTGTCTGAATAAGTGTGTATTGATTGATGTGTTTAGTTAAAAATAATAAAACAAACTATGAATTTAATATTTTAAGTATAATGTTTGATTGATTGTGTGGTATTGTTCCATTAAGCGATAAAAAAACTGTAGTAAACAATATTGTTTACTACAGTTGAAAAGTATGTGATTAAGTTTAATTATTTATCCCCTCATTTGTGTAATTATTGCAAGCCACAATAAGTGCCATTAGATCAGCGAAAAATACATTTTATTCCATTGTATTCGTATAAACCAGATCCATTTTATTGTAACGCATTGTATCGCAAATGTAACAGAAGAATACACATAGTTGAGATCTAAAAGCGAATGTAACCTTTGTTGTAGAAAATAGGGCATTTGTAAAGAAAGTAATAATCCCGTGCGCCCTCCAGATATCCTTTGGATTTAAAGGCAATTACAATTACCCTGCTTGACCTTTTAGAGAAGGTAGGACGAGCGAAGGATTCTAAGTTTAGCTTCAGTGAATCTAGGTAATACAGTCTGTATAATTTATTTTTTCTTCTTACCCAAAAACTACTATGTACAATTGTACATTGATCTATGAACAATGAACATACATTTTTATTAATGTGTCCATTGATACAATTCATATCAACGGACGTATATTTTTGACAATTTTGTTTCTGACTGTTGCTTATAGGTATAACTAATCAATTACCTGTATTACGGGACATTTTTTCAACTAAAGCAATGCTACAAATCTATATCTAGTAAACTCTATGTCCAAAGACGAGCTAGAATGGCTATCCTAGCTCACAGTCACGCTGGATGGCTAGACTAATGAGCTGACCTAGATACAGGCTGTCGCGAGGAGACTCCGGCAAACGCCTGCCGTCTCACGAAACAGCTTGTAAGCACTTGGCCGACGCGTTTCAACTATATTTGAATTAAAGTACAACTTAGTACACTAAGTATTACACAATTTTTATTTGCAAATAATGATACTTGGAAATGTTGAATGCTGTTAGCATTAAATCGTTTTATTAAAAAAATAAAGAGAATGGCAGACCTTTTATTCCTTGAATGTTGACAATATAACTCAATCAACTGACAGTAATGTGTGGTTCACACAAAAACACACTATTGCATTTTTTGAACCTAACAATCTGTTCAGCTGGTAAATAGGCACACCGCCCGTTAGAATAAATAATTATACAATGGTTGTGTTGACTTTGAGTCACTTTCGGATTTCTTCAATCAAAAGATAAACAATTGAAGTTATTCATATGACTATGCTGAATATTGCTGGAATAACATCACATAGTAATAGAATCCCAAAGTAAGTTTATTAGACCGTTATCCATCATAATAATGGGCTGATAACCAAACATATTGATGAACACCGAACCGAGATAGCAAGATTTGAAATTACGCTAATTTGGATGATAACCACCCAATTATTTCATTATAGTAATCGACAGAATCTCGGACAATAAACCGATAATTACCATAGATTATTATGTCTGGGGCTGTTGGATAACTTATCGACGCCATTTGACATCAGTGTAATGTTTTAGGAGTAAGTAACAACTATTCAACAAAATTAGCTAAAGCTATCAATTTCACGTGTTTTTTTTTCCAGCAACCTTTTACCTACCCCAGAAAATTCAGGCCTCAACAGTCGAATGTATTTACTTTTTAAAGCACGGAGGTGCAACTGAACTAGCATCTTCGAAACCTAAGCTAACGAAACTTGGAAACTTAGCTAGAAAACGCAAATACATATGTTTTGTTAGGACCACCGTTTTGACACAAAATCCCCGGTCACCAGTCACAAATATGATCTATGTAGGAACAACTGCTTGGAAAGTTCAATTTTATTTTAAAATATATACCTGCCTGTCCCGGCTTCGCACGTTAAAGATAAACATAAAATCTTTTTTTAATAATAAACTTTAGTCTTTGTTACAGTGATAATGCAGATTAATAATGTGTCTTATTTAATCTAAATGAGTTTATTAGTTACATAAAAAAATACAAATCTATCCTCGTTATAATATTAGTATAGATATACCTACATATATGTTGGACCAAGATTAAAGCACTAAAACCTTTCGTAGACTCAAAGAAAGGACAGTGGTTTCGCAAAGATTTTCAAAATAAAACTCATTCATTTTTCTCAGATTGCACAAGTGTTCGCTTACAAAGAATCCTTTCCCGTTATGAAATGCTTCAAGCATGTATTCTTATCAGTTCCTTTGACCGAACGTTCGGAGCAAACGCCTTTGAAAACCTCGGTGTAATAATGAAAAATATACAAACATTATCATATGGATTTATTTTTCAATTTCAAATACGTTCGTTTTATTAAAAATTCTTATCATTTTATTTGATCATATTAGTCTATTTCATGGGCATACGATGTTTAATAATAATATCATTCAGCAGCCTGCGTATTCTAGCTATTTCTTAAGCTGAAGGTTCCCCAGTAATTTATAAGATACTGTATATACGCGGCAATGGCCCAGGAAGCAACCAGGAGAAGCGCTATGATGATGATGATGATGAGCATGAGCACGATGCTATTTACTCACCTTAAGGTCTATCTCACATAAAAGGAGTTAAGGGGGACATACTACTGTGTCTTAAATCTTAACGAGAAAATGAGGCTACCGTAAGCTCTAATCCTTAAGGCTCTCAGCACATTTGTAACTACTGAGCGGGGTCTGCCACAATTCATTTATTTAGGTTCCTTTTGATTTGTTTTCCACGCCATAAAAATGGTAGGTACATATTATAAACATGAAACAAATTCAAACCATCTTACCGGTATAATAAATTGTTTTAATTTAGAACAGCCGGTTGTATTCGAAATATTGACGCTAAAAGGTTTCGCCTATAAGCAGATTATAGGGGCTGCGAATTTGCCAACAAACAGAAAACCCTGCGACTTATTTATGCCAGAGGTTGGCAGAGCTAGGCCAAGGGCTGAGGGTAGGCGGATTGAAAACATAAATCCCCGTCGATACCAATTAACTTTCGACTGGCCACAAAGCAGGAACCGCTAGATATATCACTCGGTTCGGACGTGCTTTTTCACTGGGTGCTATTTCACTGCGGTCTGGGTGATGGGTGCTCTTTTGTTTCTTTTGCAGGAGCGAATATACAAATAACTGTCAGTGGTGCGAGCGTGATGGACTGAGGAATTTGGAACAGTAGAAGCTGAAGTTAATATTTTCCAGTACGTTATTCGGATGATGTACCGAAATGATACAACGTGAGACAAAATCCTCATCATACAAAATTGCTTTGTATGATGTTATTTGGACTTAAATTTTATGATGACATAATATTAACGGCACAATTTTGTTTTATGAAACCGTCGAGAATATTTCTTAGTAAAAATACGTATATGTTTTCATTCTGAATTTTTACTTTCTCGATTCACTTTAAAATTTTATCACAATCAGAATAAATGTAACTGCCAACCTAGTATAGGTTGCTTTGACTGAATATTCCTTACAAAATTTAATGAAAATTATACAGTTTTGTTCGAATATTCATAATTTCATTCCTGCGATGAATTCCGTGACAAACTTCGGACGTCAATTCGTTAATTCCGCAATCTCCGCGGCCCGTCTTATCGTCCATCGTGAAATTCATTCCTTCACGAAGTTGTATGAGTTGCGTTAATCTTTTCGCCTGCTTTCAGTATAATTCGGCCGACAAAAGGTATGCGGGTAATTACGGCCTGTGGTGTTGGGTCTACGAGTTCGGTCTTTAGAAGACTAGAAAAGTTTTACCTGCGCCTCTAATTACGCATTTGTGACACAGTTTTTTCTATAAATTATGATAAGAGAGAAAATATTCTCACTGAACAAATGGTAGGGTGCACTTTTTCCTTCAATGCGCGTGGACCTGTTTTCACATTTATTTTAATTCCATTATTTTTAGTTTTCAGACAATATGGTTAACAGCAATTCATGATATCTTAAAATATTGTTAAAATATCAATTTGAAAAGACTATCAGAGATCACAGTTCACGAAATAACCCTTTAGATTTAACAATGACATTTTGACAGAAAATGAAAATAATAAACGTTCTTCATAAATCACAGAAACACATAAAACATATCAGACTCATAAAGTTTCAAAGAGCGTGCACATATTTAGTATAGTTACTCGTATTGTGGCAAGTTTAGTAAAAGTTAAAACTCAGTGCATCTGCTCGAGCTAGATGGAGGGCGATATTGCAGCACAGCTGACGACATCTGCACAAAAGTGCATCACAACGCATCCTGCACTTGCGAGTTTACTCAACTTGATTAAAGCTTTGACTTGCATTTTGTTCATTTGCACGTTCATTGTATGTTTATGTATAAGGACGATTACGTTTGCTAGTAGGAAATTAATTTTTCTTCTTCCTAGCGTTTATTCCGTTTCTATGCAGGGTCCGCTTTGACCATGATCCAGGATTTGGCAAGTCTAGTTATTACAGTGAAGCGACTGCCATCAGACCTTCGTAACCCATAGAGGGGAACCCGACAGATTGGATCATGCTTACATAATATTCAGATCTAATTGAACTAAAGTCAGAAATCACTGAATGTGCAAGTTTCCTCACGGTGTTTTCGCTAGCAGGTATTTAATTGTCTGGCGTATTTACTTACGAGTATTTATTATGCAACAAAAAATATTATTAATGATAAGCAAACATGTGAGGATGTTTTCTCTTGAGGATGGCTACAATGAACCCCACAATAAAACATGGTTTTACCTTAATCTTACAAGAAAGAGGAAAATACTCTTACGACACGAAATATGTTTATTATCAGGGGATACTCGTGCTTAATGTTACCACTGGTAACATAAAGTACAATTATTGAATTTGATTTTTTATATGAACCCGAAAAATTCCTGGTCCTTCGTATGTATGTCGATTTAGTTCGATTCAGTATGATTCTTAGCCAATATATGATTTATTATTGCAATGGTGAGTGACGGATGATTTTGGTCAATTTGTGTGTACAAATAACGGTAGCCAATATCGACGACCTGCCAAACCGTAGATGTTTGCCGGTGGTGTAGCTGGACGTAATGGCACGAAAATGATAAATGCCCGCGACAGTACAGCCACCATAAATCTCGGCGAGATTACTTCGCGGTACCTCGCTCGACGTGTTCGAAACAATTTGTTTTCTTTTGTCGTCGTCCGCGATGGTACGTATCCGATGATGGCTTCATTGTTTTTATGAAGCCAGACGATTTGCGCAGACAGCTGAATAGCGCTGGTACAAGTTGACACCGAGTTTTAACGTTGATATTTCGTAAATAGGTGAACATTTCAAGAAATTCTGACGTAAACTCAGTGACTACAAAAATGTATTTATTATCATAATTTTGAAATATAAAATGGTAACAACTTCACATTGATCTGACTCCGTGTTAAGTATTTTAAACATGTACTCAGACACCAGAATCAAGAGTGGTATTACAGATATACGGATACATATAACTCCCATTTTTTTTTATTTACACCTTTTTACTAATATCTTTATACATTTCTGAAATTTCCGATATGAAACAAGTCCATACCTCGCTTTCATTTAGTACCATCAGAACTGGCCCTGCTATCAGCATGAAAAGTAACGTCATGTTCAGAACAATTTGTTTTCTTTTGTTACCGTCCAGTGCTACTCGTATCGGATTATGCCGGCATTGTTTTTATGAAAACTGCGATTTGCGCGGACAGAAGAATAATGAACATTTTTTCGCACTGGTGTTTCAAAAAATGAATATCGCTCGGAAATTCCAACTACACTCATAACTTAATGTGTCACTCAGTATTTTGTTTGAGCCGGTTTTCCTCCATTCTTTAAAGAAACATTTTACAAAGGGGTTATTTTTTCTACAACCTAAAAATTAATCGTTAAATTTATAATTAACAGCAATCATTAAGTTAATGATTATCTTGTTCTAAAAATCTTTGAAAATTCTCTAACAGATTGAAGATCGAAACGCTTTAATTACGCCTTTAGCGAAAGAAGGTTGCAAATACCTTTCTGAAGATCGTGAAATTAACAAACAGGAGGCGAAATAATAGATATTTTTTTTGTTTACGCAGTACAGTTTCAAACGCATTATGTTTTGACAGTAGCTTAGAGACAGTCACTTCACTTTCATATAAATGTAGATATTAGCCTATTTGTACTTATTCACATTATAATTTGGAATTACGTATTCACTGAACATCAAACGAAATACGAGTATTAAGTATCATAAAAGTATTCTCCCTTCAAAAGTAAAGATCGCAAAGGCTGAGAACATTGAAAGAGATTCACAAAGAATGTTCATAATCTTGGCTTTTATCGCAGATGAAATGATGACTATTTTTTTGTAAGAGCGGACATTCAAGTTTAATACATATTAATATCTGGTAAAACATTAACTTCTTATTTCAAAATGCAGCATGAGTAGAAGCTGTGCATGGTTTTCGGTCTGAACATAATGAATAATAAAATCGTGTTACGAAGAAATCACTAGTGGAGTTTGTAGACACCACCGATCTCATTACACTTTTTATTTAAAGACAAACAAACGAGTCCGTATGCATGAACTTGTCATATAAAAATGAATCATGTAAAACAAATAAGCCACTGCTCAACACCCAATCTTCGACTAGTTTATGGCTTGATCGAGTTTTGTGCGTGCTACTAAGCAAAAAACAGAATTGCCAATTACCAACACTATCAATCCAGTCAAAATGAATTTCATAAATTATTAAATCAATAAAGTGCACGTCAGCCACGTCAAGTTATTAGAGTTTTTATCGTTTATAACCCGAAGGCGGATCTTTGTTCCTGCTTTATCGATTTTGCTTGACTCGTAAAAACTTTGACACTAAAGTTGACATACGAACGGGACACTCTTCGAATCTTAACCTCTCGGGTTGCGTCGTATAACTGACCGAAGACTGAGAACTTTGAGATCAATCAATAGCTCTTGTAACTTTGACATGAACTTAGATGATTTTTCTTTCGCTTCAAGCTCTTAGTTGGCTATCAACGCACATAATATTTGTAGAATGGTGAAAATTATTTAATTCATATTCTTACAAAGTTATAATCTTCCTTTGTCTGCACAGCTATTGGATATATGAAGGTAAGCTAAGCAGCGTCTATAATGATATTTCGCCATTGAAAGCATTCATGAAAATGACTATGAAACTTTAGAAAATACATATAAAAAGCATTTAAAAATAGACCTTACAGATAAATCTAATATAGACATTGATCATGTCGTGTACACTACAGATACAAGTTTACCAGATTCAGAAGATACTTATTACGTTAGTATTATCCATTTGTATGTAGGCATGTATTTGTACAAAATAGTCTTTCAAACCTTGTCTATAACAAAGGTTGAAAGGGCACGATAGAAGAAAAAGGCTTCTCGTTCCAGACATATTTTGTGGGGCATCTATTATGCGCAACTTATTGTTGATTTAAATCTTACTGATTAAATTTAAATTATTGTTAAATTGAACATTGTCTTTGGTAAAGTGGATAAGGGAGTGATACCTTTTATCGTTTTTTGCATTTAGATCTCATTGAGGTAAGGGAATAAAACGTTACAAAGCTATTCGCACATTGGGTATTGTAAGCTAATTGTGGTAATTTCAACGAAATACAGGAATGATACGAAAATGTTAATACTGTCGCGTAAATGCTACATATGTAGTTGGGTAATGTTTGGAGGATTAACTAATAACTCGATTTCGATTAAGTGCGCAGAATTCGAGTAATGCAGATTAAACTGGATTGTCCAATGCCTATTAATCGTAAATACAGCTATTGGAATTGTTTTGGCTTTGCAATCAGCAACTGAATTGCGGTTAGTTTTAGATTCGATATCTATTGCTGTTTTAATTGGTTAAAAGATAACATCATTGAGTTTTGGTAGCTGTTAATATGTAAAGAATAGGCTACCTTATTGTCATTGTAATGTTTAATGGACAGTTGGAACTGTTCTCGAACGAATGTATTAGAACGAAGTCAAAGTGATTTACTGCAAAATATGTTGTGATGTATGGAAGTCTGAATATAAAGTCTTCCAAATGTTCAGAGAATAAAATAATATGGATAATAAAAGCTACAATGTAGTGAGGTTTCAATCATGAAAGTTAGTGCGCATATAGATTGTGCCGAACGTTCTGTTCATTCCGATTGAAGCAAATGCGTAGTCTATCTCGGCTAAACAACGAGAATTTCTTATTACTTACAAATATTTGTTCTTTAAACAATAAAAGAAGTCAATCCGGTGAGAGACAATCTTATTTTAATTAATCATGTAGATTGCGGGCCGTCCCATAAAATGTTCTCGCGTTAACGACACGCAAATGATTGGTATTTCGAGCGCGGATCCGCTTAACCGGCGGAGCGAGTACAGATTCACTCGTAAAACTCCAGTTTTTCCGCTTTTATTGCGTCGTATACCTCAAAGACGTGGAAATGGAAAATCTAGCGCGTTATAGCCTTCGACCCACGTGCCTTCGCGTCCGTACATTGTACCTGCTGCAATATGCTCCGGGGAGGTATCTATTTTATTAGTTGCGAATTTGTCGGTGCTCGTAGTCGCACCTCCGCTGCCGTCTGCTGCCTATACGAAATGTTACCTGACCAATTCGACTGAACGGGCTCGGAGGAGCCGTCCCTCATACGCGCTACCTCTGGTCCTCGCGCTTCACCTATCGCATCCTCGGGCCCCGCGAGGGCCAACGACACACACAACACCTCAGCTCTCACCATCACGCCAATCGATTCTAGATCGGGGGTAAACAAACGCGGCGGCGCGGCGGACGCCTGTTGCGTCGACACGAGGTCGCTCACTCACCGGGCAGCAAAGCGAGTAGCGCCAAGGCCACCAGCATGGGGGCCATGGCGGCGACGCGCGGGCATACCACACCCGCGCACGCTGCGCTAGCACGCCGGCGCGCTCATGCGGCCTGAGACACTTGCGGCGGCCGGCCCGAGCGGCGCTCGGCGCGGGACTAGGCGCGACCGCCCCCTGCCCCCCGCCACCCGCCGCCGCCGCGCCCGCGCCCGCGTGTCCCACCCCTGCGCAGCCCCCAGGTGCGCGAGCCGCGACCTGAGCCCTGCCCCTTGAAAAAGGCCGAGGAATCTCTTTATGTTTCGAAGGTGATTACTCATTCAGCACTTACGATGATGACTTGCCACCGCGCTCATTACCTCGCCTGCTGATCTCCGCTATCACCTGCGAAAACAACGCTAGGATTTATGGGATATCGCAGCATCCACGGGGCCCGGGATAAAGTAGGGCAGCGGGCTCAAGGTCGGTGCAGCCCTCGGCCGGGATGCGATGTCGCTCAACGCCGCCGACTTGTAATCTTTATGCGCCCTTGACGGCCCTCCGCAAAAGTTGAGCTGTGTCCCTACTGAAATATTAACGACCGCGTGCCCTACACCCACGTGATAGACGATTCATTAGCTATGCGGAAACTCTATTAATGTTTAAAATGTACCTTACATCTTTACGGTGATTTTAACTTGGGGAATCTTTTCTATTACTTTGAAAATGAGTTTTTTTTTATAAAAACTAGAGTATCCGAAGTATTTAAACAGTTTTAAATGGAAAACAAGGCACTTTCAGGGTTTTAGTTGATTGTGCCAATTTGCGCCCCACGTTGGGCGCCAACGTCCACGGCCGCGCAATTCATTAGTCATTTATCTTGAGTGAAGCGTGTTCCACAAGTTAATGGTTTAACATGACTTGCTTGGTGACATTACTCTATTAGACGTGACTGGTACAAATCAAATCTTATATGAGATTCCGGGAAGTAATCCTCTTCAAATCAATCCAACTCAACTTCGTAAAAGGGAAAACTCTTTTATCTTTTATGTGATTCAGCAATATTACAAATCTTTTTGTTGAGTTGTTCTATTATCCATTACCTTCTTATTGAGTCACTTTTGCTTTCGAATATAACGAGTATGTAATCTTCGATTTGAACTTTATCATAACTGTTTTAACACAAATCTGATACGATGGAATGATTTTAACAAAGCTATAAAACCTTTTCTCTAATATCGTATGGTTCAGTAAAGAGTTTATTTAATAAAACGTTACATTGAAAAGTTTTCGCCCGAAGTGATTTTAATATTTAAAACTACTTATTTACACTATAAATTCCACATAGATATGTATTATGTGGCGTTTTTGCAGAAACGTATTGGATGTTAATGTTAAAGTTGGAAAATAAACCATTAAAATGTAGAAATGTACACCTTATGCATATCTTTCATAAAATATCAATTGCAAAGTAATTAATATTAATATACATAGAAGCGTAGGAAATCAATCAGGATTTTTAGACAAATTCACACAAAAGGAGGTAACAAGATTTATAGTAACCAAACCAAGTTTACCAAAGATAAGAATATTTAGTAAAATTCTGCTTCGTAGTATCATAACAGTACTTTTAATTTAATGGCAAACAATCGTATGAAATGTTGCATCACCTGGGTCATTTTTTTTTATATATAACATTAAAACATTTAGTGAGTAATATGTGGCACAAACATACACTAAATGTTATTTGCTTTGCTTTGCAGTGCTTTATAAGGTATAGGCTAGGAAGTTATAACTTACTTGTATCAAACTACATACAAAAAGTACCAAAAAGTAAAATGTATTAAATAAAGGTAGTATAAATCGACTTAAACCAAACAAATACATAGTAGTAATAAATCACACCGTGATTTCTAATAACAATTAAAAGCCATGTCAGACAATTGAGTGCTTTCAAATTCAAAGTTGTTACGTTAACAAAATACTTTAGATAGTTCAAGAGTCACGTCCTCCTCGTCGGGTGCCAACACAAACTGGACGATAATTCCACGACCAACAAATTATTACCACTTACCGTATCGGCGAATCCCCCGCCGCTTGTACAGAGATAAATTGCTCCCAGCTTTTACTACTCAATTAATCTCCATATCCAGAATAATCTCACTGTTGTTCGTTTTAATAGTTCATTTCATTTCCAACTGGACGCACACAGATTGCAAATAAATAATTTCTCCCCGTCCGAATCTACTCTGCCTTCGTATTTCGATATCGCTCCGTACAAATATGAAATTAAATTAAAATATCCTGTAGATCGTTCTGACAAGCTTAATTTATTCATTCCATCTGAACAAAGGACGGTATTAAGCCATATCCAATCGCATTATCGCATTTCATCACAAAATGGACGCAAAGACTGAATGTAGCAACGGATCTATTTCTTTTATGATTTAGAATCCTATGTTTTCATCTGGGTCAGATGAATAAAACTGGAGTCAAATTGGATCCATAAATAAAATATGTAGCAACTAAAAAATCTATTACCTTTTCTGTTTATTAACTTCGTTTGCTAAATTATTTTCGCAACGTATTCATTGTAAATCGACAGTAGTATAACAACATTTTAGTATGGACAGTCACAGAAGATACAGAACCTACAATACAAGATCAGTTCTTGTCTTCCTCCAAGGCGTCACATGGCATCTGCATAAGTAGGTTGTGGTCTCAACCGGGCTCTGAATATTCTCTGAGAATGCGGCCGATACGATTCTCACTTTACTGAGGGATTGCACTTTGAATATACTAGTACTCGAACGAGAATATGAAATAAATTCAATTTTACGTTGGAGTTATTCGGACTACATAAAAATATGACGATTGCACATAAAGTTTAAAAAATATACCCGAGTTTTTGTATTACCTGAGTCGTAAAATAATGAAACAACATTTTTTTATATGAAATTTTTACTCGTATCATTTTGATAAAAATCCTCCCCTTAATTGATGGCAGAAGCTACAATAGTTTGATTCGGTTTATTCAACAAAAACGATTTCCACAATTTCCACAAAATGTAATAACAACAGTCCGAATCAAATCTAAATTTTACATATTGTAGTATTTTGTTTGCATTGGCATGGCACATTGACAAAACAATTCAATCAAGTAGGGACACAGCTCAAAACAATACAAAAATATGCAGAAAAGTGCCAAAATGCTGGCGCGTTGGTTTTATAGTGTCTGTGTAAAATGCACGTCTGAATAATATGTTCGAGTGGAGAAATGTCGTAAAATATTACTATCTATCTCATTTGATGGGCAATCAACTGGACTCACAACTGCACTTAATGCCCGCCAAATCTGGAGTTATGTTACTCCTAGATACATTTTGGCCTTTATGATTTACCAGTGGGCTTATCACAGCAATCCATGATTAGCTATGCAAAATGATATAGGTAATTCAAAAATAAGCGTTTGTCTGGGGAAGTACCTTAAAGAAGACCACAGTGAAGTAGCACTTCGTAACTGTTGTTATATGTCTCTGCTGGTGAGTAAGGTCGCCAGAGCTCTGTTGGGGAGGGTATGGGTGGGTAGGGTACGCTTAAAGAGAGGCAACGCATCTGCAACCCTAGTGAGGTTTTTGATGTCCATGGGCAGCGGTGATCACTTATCATCAGGAGACCCTTTATTTATTACCCGATATTTATTTGCACTTTTTGTTACTTTCAGTAAATTCAGCTGGAATCAATATATTTCCATTAGTATGACTGAAGATTAATTTGCAAGAAAAAATAATAGAAGCAGCAACAAAATGACTAAACGGTGAATTGAAGCGTCAAAGTGGAGTGGTCCCGCGGTGGGCGCCAATATTCGGAGCATCGTAACGATTCCCTTCGGCGTCATAACTTATTCTGATGTAAGGACAAAATTGCGCCACCAAAGACAATGTTGCAAAAACTTCAACTGAAAATGTTGAGCTGACTACTTTACGTTTATTGTGCAAGTCTGACTTACTTTCAAGAGCGTTCCGAGCCTAATAAGCATTTTATAGTATAATAAAACTGTGTTGTAGGTAGGTTCTATGCTAATATTGTTAGTTAACTGAATCAGTTTGAATAATATCACGTAAACTAGCGACCGCCCGTGACTTCGTCAGCGTTGATTTAAGTTTATATAGCTTAAAGCCTTCCTCGACAACGGACTATCTAACACAAAAAGGTTTTTTGATTCGAACCATTACTTCCGTAGATAAGCGCGTTCAAACAAACAAAGAAACTCATCAACTTTAGTAAGTAAGTATTTTATTATAGAAATCATCGTAAAAATTACTGTTGTATGATTTTCATAAAAAGTTTGCAATTTTAAACCGTCACCAAGGAAAGACAGATCATTATCGCGGCTAGTTGCATTGATAAGTAATTAATAAGTAATTAAAAATTACCACAATTCATAATAATAAATTTTATGAGAATAACATGTGCATTAAAAGGACTCTCTTTCTGCTCAAACTAAATACCTACCAGCCTCACAGAAAATCGTGAAGTCGCACACTTATTTACAGACGAAACTTCATAAAAACAACAACAAAAGAAAAGCCAACTCCCCTTTGTGGTGTTTGAAGGTTTTATCAAAAATGCACACGTACAAACTCAATTGTAAGCGACTTTCTTCAACTTGCCGAGTTTTGAGTTGAGCTTGCAAAATTGTTTTTGTGAAATAAGAAACGCTGCGAATAACTCGCGTTATTTCACGACTTTGCGACAAACATCCAGAGGTTATCGACTCCACGAACATTTCGAAATTACAATAAATTAATGTCACCAGTGTTTTTGTGCTTTAAACGACAGTTGTTGTTGCATTATTATGATAAGCAGGTTAATTTAACTAATAATAAAAGTAAATGTTTATATTTACTTACATAATATAACGGCCGAATCTCAGAATAGAAACCTGAGGGTTGAATGGTCTTCTCAAGTGTCATAAAACTAGACGAGATTTTCTTGCACTGATTTTAAAATAAATCCGGCAGCACAAATATTTAAAAAAATGATCACGCACAAACATTACTCATTTAGTTTTAGAGAAAAGTGAAAGTCATAGTGTTATTTATATTAGTCATAAAGTTAATAAAAATAATAAAGTGACATTGACATCAAAAATTTTTTTTTTAACAATAGATACTTTTTTTTATTTTTATACTAGAGTCAAAATATTTAAACATATTCTTTTATTCTTTCACGAAATTTTTAATTAGGATAAAAATGATTTCATGATATAGGAAATTAAGTAATTGCTTTCGTACGAACTCTCACGTTTGATAGACAGGTTTAATGTACGAACTTATAAATAATATGTAGCAGACTATCACAATCAAATATTGAAGAGAACAAACCAATAGAGAAACGTATGCTTCTTCGTAAGGGCCTGCAAAGTTAAGCAAAGACGTTTGCGTAGCTAGTGTAAATACCATTAATGTTGAGCCAAGCTCGGCTCGTCCAGTGACCGTAAAATCACTGGACGAGCGGGCATCTGAAGTCAATTAAATAAAATTAGTGGCTATCGGCATTCTCCGGTTACAGTCCAGTTAACACCGTTGCTCTTGAGGTACACCAAGTTCAAATTAAAGACCAATCAAAGTTTCATCATATTCATTTCATCAGTGTCGAACTAGCAATATTTTCTTTTTTAGGGTTCCGTAGCCAAATGGCAAAAAAACGGAACCCTTATAGATTCGTCATGTCTGTCTGTCTGTCTGTCTGTCCGCCAGTCTGTCACAGCCACTTTTTTCCGAAACTATAAGTACTATACTGCTGAAACTTGGTGAGTAGATGTATTCTGTAAACCGCAACAAGGTTTTTGTACGAAAATAGAAAAAAAATAAAAAAAATATGGGGTCCCCATAGTTACAACTGAAACTGAAAATATTTTTTTTCATTGAACATATACGTGTGGGGTATCTATGGATAGGTCTTTAAAAATCATATTGAGGTTTTTAAGCATTTTTTTTTTCTAAAGTGAATACTTTGCGTGACACACCCTTCCAAAGTGGAAAAATGTGTGTCCCCCCCTCTAACTTCTAAAATAAGAGGATGATAAAGCTGAAATAAATTTATAATGTACATTACCATAAAAACTACCAACGAAAATTGGTCTGAACGAAATCCAGTCAGAAGTTTTTTTGATACGTCCAAATTAGTACGGAACCCTTAGTGCGCGAGTCCGACTCGCACTTGGCCGATTTTTATTTAATTTTGTTCCATTGATGTTTGTATTGGTGTACATGATACTATAGGAATGTTTCTCTGTTGTCCTGTCCGTGGGCAACTCTTTCACTGGAAGCCAACTTTAACAATTCCCATATGCATAACTCAAATGAATGACGATTTATAAGTGCCTTGCAGAGGCCTACATGAATAAAGTATATTTTGAGTTTGAGTTTGAGTTTGAGTTTCAAGCGCTTAAAAACTTAGTACCTACCTATGCAGTACAATGAAACTAAAGTTTTTAATGTTCTCCGACATGTTTGTAAACAAACAAATGTTATTTATTAATAAACTAACAAAAATTCTAATTCCCAAACTTGGTTTTTGATACCAGGTGTGACCCTATCACTTAACAACTCAAATCCAATTAAAGCGGTCCGATAAAACTAAAACGTAACAGTTTGACAACTTCTGTAATTTCGTCTAAATGAGTACCTAACCTTAAGTGAAGAAAACTGGTCTATCGATTTATGGACGTGCAGCCTGTAAGATAATGTAGAAATACAATGAACGTTATTTAGGCAATCACGAGTTTATTGACCGCTCACCCTTCGCAGCCCTTAAGGGTAAAACCATCCCGCTATTCAACTAAATTTTCGCGAGCACAGTGTCAGACGTTATTAAAATACTTTTTATCTACGATTCTTATATGAAAGTGCTAGGCTTAAAAAAATACGGTCGTCTTTCAAGCTACCTAGGTAGCCTGACGCGACCACGATTTATTTGCATAGGTGGCATCTGAACAGGAAATTATAATTAGGATATACCGGGTAGGTAATTTTCTTTCATGACGCTCCACATTACGAACATGACCAGAAACTCTGCCTAATTTACATATTAATAAAAGCTCCTACAAAAATACAATAAGAGCGCTCTATTCTTTAACATCATTATTAAAACTTCCACAACAAAAATCCTGCTAGTTCCAACACAGATTAAAACGCTTATTACAAGAGTCTAAAAGCCAATTCATAAACCTAAATGGGATCTAAAAGCTTGATGCGCTAATTTCAAAGATGGCGTCGTGGTACAAATACGTTAATTTACATACAAACTCGGCGTTAAAGCCCGTAATGGTGGATCGTGGTTGGAAACGGCCGGAACAGTAGAACGGACGCAAGACTACTGCTGTTGGGAAATATGGAAAGTCTTTAAAGTTAAATGGGCTGTAACACTTTGTAGGGGGGGTAAGGCTTATAGCGGTCCTTAATTATTTTTAATGTTAATACAATTCGGGAGTGCACTGCACATTGCTGTGTTCAATGTGTACTCCTGTATTTCATCATTCAAGATAATGCAGACAACGATCCACCAAAAAAATAAACCATTATCCACCTGGTGTGGTGCCTAGCTTAGTGACTTTGGGTTTAACCCTTCATCAGGGGAGGCGTTCGTCCAGCAGTGGCCTGCAAGATAAGTATAAGGACAATGCGAATCTAAGGCCTAAGGGCGAGGACAAAACAGAGCATCCTTTTAAGATTCCGGAAATACAATACAGCACCGCCCCTATCAATAAAGCAAGCAACGGATTTGAGCTTGTTCAAGTTCAATCACTCACGAACCAAGTAGGTATGCTCTTCAAAAATATTCTGTTTAATCTTTTCAAAATAAATATAGTTACTTACATTAAACATTTGCATGAAAATCAATGATATATCCAAGGCATTTTTAGATTCCACATCTACAGCACTAACCCTTGCCATAAAAGAAAAAAAGATACTGTCAGATAACATTAAGCTGTCAAAGTGAAATGTCAACGTCATTTTTGCGACAGACTCAAACTCGATTGTTTGCGATTTTCTCTCTTGTGGTTTTCTCAGTGTTTTCAGCTGTTTTTGTTTGTGTATTATCTGAAAATATTATGTTAAAACTGTAATTAATCAACATGAATCAAACGATAAATGTTGATCAATTAAACTCCGCTTTGACGTCGCTGAGAACCGTGCGTTTGAGCGTAAGCCATGTGTTTGAAACGCTCTCAAACGGATTGCGCGCCGACCACGGCGAAGAAGGCAAAGATAAATTCCTTTTAGAACTGCAGGAGCTTCTGAATAATGTTAGTATCAACCTCCGTGACCTGGAGCAGACAGTCACTGGCTTACCGATACCAACGGCGCCGTTCAACCTGGGTAACACGACCTTCCTAAGTCAAGAGACTACTCAAGACCGTCAGGCTCTGTATACGCAATTAGTGAACAGTTACAAGTGGACTGACAAGATACACGAGTACAGCTCCTTCGCGCACACGTTACTCAGTCAGAACTCGCTAAAAAGATCTTACATTAACTCTGGCAGCACGAAACGGAGAGTAGGTAAATTACAGAGCAACCACAACGTCGCGCCGCTGCAGGTGGACAACGTCATCAACAACATAGACCGCTCCTACAATGACATGAAGATCACCATATCCCGTCCCTTCGCCAGCAATGCAGTCGTCCAGATCAACCTGAGCCATGTATTAAAGGCTGTTGTAGCTTTCAAGGGTCTTCTAATGGAATGGGTTATGGTAAAAGGATATGGTGAGACTTTAGACTTGTGGACAGAGTCCCGACACCATGTATTCAGAAAAGTGACTGAAAATGCACATGCTGCCATGTTGCACTTCTATTCTCCAACGTTACCAGAGTTGGCGGTGCGCTCGTTCATGACTTGGCTGCACAGCTACGTCAACCTGTTCAGTGAACCATGCAAGCGTTGCAGTTGTCATCTGCACCATATTTCACTACTGCCCCCTGCATGGCGCGACTTCCGAACGTTGGAGCCTTTTCATGATGAATGCAAACAATAGTTAATGTGGTATTGAAAGAGGAGGGCACTAACTGCGAGGCTTAGTGGCCTTCTCCTTCAATATATTCAAAGTGTTTGAATGGACGTTTACTACCTGAAAACTTAAAATCATTTTAACTAGAGATGGGCCGAATATTCGGTTGGTATTCGGTATTCGGCATATTCGGCACTTTTTTCACTATTCGTTTTCGGCCGAATTATTCGGTTGAAGTGCCGAATTATTCGGTTTGAGTAAGTACTTCTATTTTCATAGGTACATGGCATGTAATAGACAGGAATTACATAGAACTGACAGACTTCTTATGTTATATTTATGTTTCTTTTATCAGATAAATAAAACTTGCGAAGAACATGTTAGTAACATAATAAAAGACAGCAATTCAACTTGAAATCAACATTAATTTTAACATCATAAGTTCACATATTTATTTATGGAACTTTAGACATATTAAACATTTATTTTTGAGCTCAATGTTAATTTGACTGTATATAATAAATTCAACATGATGATCATGATATTTAATGAACATTAATAACAACTTTAGTTTAATTAAAAGTTTAGTTCATTCATAATGTTGATTCAACATTGCTCGCAACTAGCCGGTGGCGACTCGCGGCGTGCATGTTTGAACCTGTTAACGCAGGAAAGTAGTGAAATGGTGAACCGAATAATTCGGCCGAATATTCGGTTCGGTAAAGATTGAACCGAATAGTATTCGGTATTCGGTTATTCGGTAAAACCACTATTCGGCGCATCTCTAATTTTAACCATAGAGTAAGAGTACAGACATCAGTATAAAAATATTCTATAACTACAATGCATACTCTGTATTAATTTTGAACTGAACTTTTAAACATCAAATTAAGTATCATATAAAACCTACTACACAGCTATTCTCAACTTATAAGAGTTAAGATTTAAATAGTTAAAAAGTACATCAAAAGTAAAATGACATTCACAAATTGTTAATTCTCTGGGTTAAATAATTTAATATCAAACATGTAATATGTGAAATTTATGTATTTATAATAAAGATAGGTAGGAATAAAGAAATAAGAATAGTTAAGGACTATAAATAAATCTTTTTAAATTTCATATTGAATTTTTATTTGATAAAAATCCCTTTATTACAATAAAATTCCAAGATACATAAGATTCACTAACCATAAATACTATGGCTTTCTATTTGTTTGGCAGGTCTTAAGTAAACAGGCTGGACTGGACCTCAGAACAATGAAATTAAAATTGTGCTCTATCCATATTATTCATAACTTCATAACAAACAAATTGACTACTCTAATGAGACTTTGGAACTGCAAGAATGTGGTACTACATCTCATTTATAACAGAAATATTTACAGGTACATAAGGTGGTTCACACTAATTAGGAATTTAGGCAAACGGTTTGCACAATGCTATTGTGTGATCAACACTACATTCGACTTTCATAACGTGAGCTCCTACAGCGACTCTAAGTGGAAAATTTTGATCTTTAGTGTGCCCTAAGCCTAAACAACCCTGTCTATTTCTGCCCCATGTGTACAAATCTCCATTGTTGGTGATAGCAGCCAAGTGCCCGATGCCGCATTCGACTTGCTCCACGACGCATTCAGGGTTGAATTCGTTGCGGCCGAAGAGTGGGGGAGGTATCAGCGTTGGTTTCGCCTTGTGCTGTACGTTGGGGCCGAGGCCTAGCAATCCATAGCCCCATACGAAAGCGTCACCTTGTTCTGTAAAAAATACAATACAAAATAATTGAGTCATAACACAAGCAGGCTTTTAAGTAAGTGAGGGTCATCCTTGTTAGTTTGCAGTAGGAACAGGGCGGATCCAGGGGGGTAATGGGGTTAACCCAAGACAACCCTGAGCTGGTTCCAGGACCTAGATGGACCACTAATTGAACATAATTGTTTTATTTAAACTGACAACGACAATGTGACCCCCTCCCCCTCCTCCTGGAGCCTAAGCTGGAGCCGCCATTGGCCACAGGACTCCAAATACTCCTTACTTGCCTATACTCAAATATTGCTACTAATAGCATCTTGCTAACTAGAAGTTAACCCATGAGGTGGCCTGTCAATAAATAAATAATATCATACCATTAACAATGAGGCAGAAAGACCCGCCCGCAGCGATGTCTTTTATTTTCCCCAAGCCCCTGGTGAAGTTCACGAGCGCGTAGGACATGTTCACTTGCTGCTGTTTCGACGCCATCGGCACTTGACCGTACTCCGAGTTACCCCAGCCAAACAGTTCCCCTTTGTCTGAAAATTGTATTAGGAACAATTCAATCAATCATTTGTGGTGTTGCTGACGGATATAACGCGTACCCCTTGATCGGAATAATGGACAAGATTTTATATTTGCAATATTATACTACTTCCTAAAACGCGACGAGCGCGCCGTCCTTCTACAATTGCAAAAAGTTTCAGTTTCTGATTTATTGTATTACATTATTTTAAGTGAACAATAAAAAAAAGTACGTAAGTTTAAGTAAGAAGTAAGCTTAAAGTAAATAACAATAAGTAAAATTATTATTTTACTTACCATTGAGAGCCAAAACACAGTCAACGGTGCTAGAGACTTTCACAATTTTCTCGCTAGTGATATCACCTTTCACCTGCGCAGGTATTGCCTGGTTCTCATAAACACCCAGACCAGTTTGTCCATCTGCACCCCAGCCGCACGCGTACACTTTCCCTGATTCTGTTATAAATAAACTGAACAAATACTTTATTACTAAGTAAAAATTTATAAGGTTTTTAAGAACAGAATAAGTTTATGCCGATTGATTTCTAATGTTAGGTCATCTCAACAAAACGTAAATACTAACGTGTGATCCTGTCCACAGCACACATCCACAATATTCTCCTTGCCCAGTCTCCTTATGTTATGAGTGGCCATGCTCCCTCGATACTCTTCATGAGGGTTGATCTTGCGGCCGCACTGGCCGTATGCATTGTTACCTAGAGTGTAAACTCCTTCATTGTCCGTCAGGATCACAGTGTGTGCCCTTCCTGCTGATAAACCTATAATCTATAAAAATATTTCTTTAGCATCATTTGTGAACTTAGTTTTTATAATATTTTTCAGTATCACAAGTTGGTTTTAGTTCTTTTTACTTCATATTATAAAGGACATGTTATTTCATCTAATAAAATGTCCTCAAAACAAGGTGCTTTGAGTACAACCCAACAATGTTGATAATTTAATTAAGTTTTTGGCAAAATATTAGTTTGGTTTGGAAACTTTTGATTGCTAAAAACATAATCAAACTCTGTAGAGTAGACTTGGATGATCAAAAAAGATACCTTTATAGTAGCAAAACACACTGACTTAACTGTACATTTTTTATGATGTAAAATAGAAAGTAAGATACAAGTCCTCACCTTACTCTCCAAAGATTTGTATGGTATGTAAATAGGGGCAGGACTCAATAATATCTCTAAGGGATGGCCGATCCGAGGAGCATGATAGCCAATCTGTGAGTCAGTATTGATGCCTGTGCCAAACACCTTGTGTTGTTCATTTGTTTTAATAGCTGCTACTGTGAATCCATAGCCACTGGCAATATGAGTCACCTGTAATAACCAATTACACAAATTACAATATTGGGAAAACTTTAATCACTCTTTTGAATAACAATAACAATGTAGGTGTAAAATCTACACCTACATTAACAATGTAGGTGTAAAATCTACACCTACATTGTTATTGTTATTCAATTCTACACTGTAGAAGATGGTCAAAATGTAGCCTAGTACCCTCGGGAAAGTGCCAATGGTTCAACAACCATACCTACTTTGATCTTATGAAACAACATCAATGTTAGGAACGTAACCATGTATGAAAACTATGCATAGCTTTTTGGCTATTTCAACCATGATTACAACATCAAAATGGTTAGCAAAATACAAAAAATAAATACTCACATCAAACCTCTCAGCAAAAGTCGACCTCATGGGATGCCAAGCGAGTTTAAAGTTGTTTTTATACTTGTACTTGCCCCGTTTACCTCGGGGTAGGTGGATACCAAGGGCACCAGTTTCAGCCATGCCCCATACATATACCCGCCTATCCGAGCTCTTACTGACGGGATATTGAAAGACTGTAATATCCCCGATAAAATATGAGTGATAAATTTCAAAACAAACACAAACATTATTTTCTGTACTATATTTTTCTCAGACGAGATCACCACTTACTAGGCAAGTCTTCATCAGTTTCGACAGGTATTTTCTTTTTAGTCGTAGCGTAAGCACGTTGGACAAATAGTTTCAAATTATCACGGAATATGAACGTTCTTAATGCGTGCATTTTGCTAGAATTTTATAAATTTCATTTCATAATGAAAATCGTGTTGAGGTTAGGTTACGAATGTTTGTTATGACTTTTTGTTTTTTAAACAACTTGATTACTACGAGCAAAGACAATAAAATTATAAGTTTTTCAGATTTTTTAATTATTTCTGGATTGTTTCATTTACTCTACTCTCAGTTTATGAAATGAACATAATTATTACTATTCCTATAAAATGAAACACAAAATAATCATTCAACACCAAAATATATTAGATAATGTACTGGGATTACAAGTTTACTTAATCTTAGCGAGCAAGTTTGCGCGGAACTGTGTGTTTTGGAACAGGGCTTTGATGAGGTTGCGTAGTTCTTCGGCCCGGAAGTGCTTGGCGAGTGGCCCGGCGCCGTCCTGCCAGTGCGCCTCGATGTCTTTCAGCGACCCGCCGAGCACGAAGATCAGTTCTTGCAGCTTAATCCACGACTTCACGTGCGTCTCCACGTCTGATGGGTTCTGGAAATACAATTATTTAAAGAATATTGTAAGGATCTAGTATCTGATTGGTTTTAGGGTCTTTCTGTACTGGTCGTATTTTTTCGCGGACTTACGAGTTTTTTTAACGTGAGCTGGATGCAAGATCCCTCTTGATCCAGCAGACCCCCTAGATCAAGACACCTGATGGTAAGTGATAAAGGCTATCCATGGACATCAACAACCCCACAAGGGTCACTGATGCGTTTCCTGCCTATAAAACCCCATATCCTCTCCAACTGAGCACTGGAGACTTACCGCAGAAGCTTACCAATACAGTTACGAAGTGCCTCCTTCACTGTGGTCTTCTGAAAGGTCACGGATACGAAGTTACAGATATACAATGTTATTAAAACCAAACCTGAAACTTATTACTTCTCTATTTGAGCCATTAAACCTTGTTCTCAAATCGTATTCAGGATAGGTACCTGGAACAGCATCGGTGCCTTCTGCACGAGCAGCGCGTACATGTCCGTGAGCTGCGCCGCCATCTCCATGGAGATGTCCTCCACCGTGCACACGCGGTGGATCAGCTCATCCACGAACATGTTCACCAGCGTCGCCATCAGCCTGTAACGGGGGTGAGGTCTTAAGGCTATTGTATACCACTATTTGTGCGGAAACCGAAAACCGTCCACGAGGACGGAGTCACGGGCGGCCGCTAGTGGAATAGAAATAGGAAGATACTTTACTTTTCATTCTTCTATTATTCCAGTGGTCAGGGCCGTCTTTCACCTATTAGGGGCCTACATGGGCCTTAAACCTCTTGTTTGGTAAATGTGGGTCCCCAGAATCTGCCCATCGTAAAGGAGTGTCGTTGATTGCTTAAATAAATACTTCACAACATCACATACGACACCGTGTTAAGTAGCTTAAGCACTTGTGTTACAGACATCAGTATCAAGTGGTATTACGAATATACTTAAATAGATACATATAACACCCAGACCAGGGCAAACAGACATGTTCATGCACACAAATGTTTGTCCTGTGCGAGAATCGAACCCGCGACCTCTTGTATAATAGGCAACATCTTGACCATTACACCAAACGATTAAATTTACTTGGTCGGTCTTAAAGAATGAAAACAAATTGACCATTTACCTAGTAAAGACATTGTTGGGGAAGATGCCAATCCACACGTTCTTGAGCAGATGCAGCTGCCGCAGGCACTGGCGCACCGCCGCCTCCGCGTTGTCGCTCAGGATGTCCTTCACCACGATGCAGTTCAAGTCTAAAAATAACAAAATTCTTAGATAAAACAAAACATAGTAGATCCTAGTTTTCGTCAGCATCTTAATCACCGGAATGCGAGCCAAAACTATAAGGCATTGTATAAACGCGATATTAGTGTATGTAGTATATGTATACTACTTAGGTACTGCTTCACGCATCACCAGTCCGCTTGCGACCACGGCTGTTGTAACGCAGCCGAAACGTCAAGCAGTAAGTAGTATACATATACTACATAATTATTATCACGTTTAGTCCCGTTAAATAATATTAGTGATATAATGCAAATGCTTACAACTCTTAAATTACAATCACTCAATCACCTGAAGATCTAATATTATCCAGGATCTGCTTCCGCTGCTGCTGCATATGCTCAGTGAGGTGCCTGTAGCCGAGGTCCCGCAGCTTCTGCACGAGGTCGACGAAGCTGATGGGGTAGTCGAGCTCGCGGCCCTCCATCAGAACCAGCCATTTGTCGCCGAAGGTCTGCAGGTTGTGCGCTAGGTACATGCAGTTGTTGTGGAACAGCGCTGTGGAAGGAGATGTTGCTTGTAAGATAAAACTTTAGAACTTTCGCGTTGCATTACTATTGGATAGTATTAAAGGCACTAAACGCAAACGGTCTTGAGATGACGACTCCGCGCACCGCCAGTCCTCTTCTGACCATGGTTGCAGCATCGCAGCCGAAACGTCAAGCAGTAAGTGGGTACGAGATTACTTTAAAAATTAATATCGCGTTTAGTCCTGTTTTAATACTATCCAGTTGCTTGTTAGAGTTAATAGGACCTCGAACTACATAAAAATGTCCTCCTCTAACAGTGAAGATCCTATGGACTGCATATTTGTAATGTTAGAAAATAATTTATATTGCTGACTTACAAATCTTACAATCCCATGTAACTTAAGTATCTTTTCAAGGTAAAATTCACTACTTCTCTATTTACTGAATACTTACCAACATATTGAGGTATGTTAAGCAAGAACTGTTCATGGTGGTAAGGAACAACTGCGTCATACAATTCAAATACTAGACGAGTTGTGTTATACAGTTTCTTGCTGACAACATCAGAGCACTGGACCGCTTGCTCCATCATTACGTACACGAGATCCAGCAGCTCCTGAGCACTCTTTGATATCATGCACCTCGGAAAGTAGAACAAACTCTTCGGAATTGTCTTATCAAGAATCTTTAAAGCTTCATCTACACTCTCATCAGACGTAGAACTGGTCCCTGCGTTCTCTTCTGGTATACTTTCAACGCCAATAGACATTGTCACACTCAAATCCTTGAACATTATCTTACGAGCAGTCTCCAAGAAATACTGGCTCGACTTATTGGCAAAGAGAATATCAATATTATTAACATATTGCAGTATTGAGAAATTCTCATCAGGGAAGAACTTAACTATGGCTAAGAAACGCTGAAAATCTTCGATCTCAGAAGTTATCACTCCATAACTTTGGAGCTCATTTATATTATTTGGTATAGTGTGTACGAGGCAATCTTTGACTAGTATGTCCCTAAAATCACAACTTATCTGTTTTCCAATTAGTTTCATTATAGATTTTTCTCTGCTGAACTCAAAATTCAACTTGTTACTTAGATAGTGGAAGAGCAATCTTAAATTTGAAATAACTGCATCATAGGGAGGCTTGAAGTCTTGTTTATGATTGACTGTAATGGTCATAAGTTCATCAGTCTCAGCGAATACAACACAATCATTATTTATTATCGGTTCCAGAACATCTTTCATGAGGAACTGTGAAAACTCAGTCACTTTCTCTGAAAGCTTTTTACTCCTTTCTAATGCATTTAAGATATCAACAACAATGAGGGAGTCGTCTAAGCTCAGGGTGATTGTTATAACAGTTTTACGATTTCCTGGTACTACATTAGTGTGAAGTAGTCTATCCCATTCACTGTATAGATCTTGGAGTAAACTGTCAAGTATAAGCTCCCCTGTGTTTCTGGTGTTGTTGTAGAAATCTAGCTGCTTAAACCCTTCAGCTGGCATTTCTATATGCTGCAATAAATCATACACAGCTTCGACAGCCCGCGTAAAACTCTGTGCCTCCCGGCCATCATCAAACTCCTTGACATATTTGCCACATTGCACAACGTCACACACTATGTTCAGCGCAAAATTGACCGACTGCAGTTCCTTAGTCAACATGTCATGGTTTTCTATTGATTTGAGTATTTCAGCCATTGTTTCTTGTTCTATTTCTTGTTGACATTGCTCCATATCGTCCACAACTAATTTGCTCTCTTTGGATAACATAAGACCCTCTTTCAGTATAGCTTCTATATCATAATTACTATTATTTAAAAAAGTTTTCATATCATTCTTAAGAGTTTCTATTTCTTTAATTACTAAAGGAATTTTATCTATAGGTTTCCAGGAGTTTGATTCTGTATTATCAAACATGGTTTTTAAGATACCATCTACATCGTAATCAGACATTTTAATGCTTTTTCTTAGACTTATCTTTCTTAATGGTAGGTTTGGGTTGTATTTCACGTTTAGGAGATTTACTGTATGAGTTCCTACGACTGTTTTTAGACTGGTGGTATTTGTTCGAGCTCACTGCATGTCGCAGTGTGTTCACGAGGAATCTCTTGTTAGGTTTTTGTTGGGGAGCTTTGACCCAGCCCGAGGGGCCCACTATTTCGGCTCTAGCGGCGCCTTGGACAGCCTCCCGCATTAGCTCTTCTACCGCGAGTCTGAAATAAGCCCAAAACACAACATGTACTACATTTATAAACGGAAATACGTAACGTAGTGTTTTAATCTAGTTATATCCTGATAACACACAAAATTAATGTGTATCCCGTACTTTTCTAAAGCGTCGTCGTCTAAAGGTTCTTTATCCAAATTTTTGGTAGCATCTTCTTTATCTGTCATAGTTTTTCTTAGTAAGAAAATTCTCCAGTATCTAATCAAAACTTGACTCTTAGCACTTAAAAAACAGAGGAAATCCTTCCCATTTTCATTTTTTCGAAAATTTTCAGAATCTCCAAACACGAAAACAAACACGTATTTTTGACAGATCTTGAAATGCGTTCACTTATTTAATTACAAAAAATATTTTATTTCTATTATTTTATGATTTTTATATTATTCATAAAATACGAAAATAAAGAGTTATATGAATAACAATAACTGTGCATAAAATTATCCATGAAGGGGTACTAATTTCTCACTTCTCATACCTCAAAAAAGAAAGTTTGCCATTTGAACGCGATCGTAACTGTGAATCTTAATCCAATCTGGCATTTCTGGCAACAATTTTGGACGCGTGGAGTGAAACGTCAGCCACGTACGAATACCTGTCATTGAATAATCGGGATCGCTGGCCTTACACTTAGTTTTATTTTATAATTTAGGCATACAATAAGGTAATTTGTAATTTTTTATATTAATTTATGTTAAAACAACTTCTTATTGTGAATATTGCATTATAAGTGTGTAGATTTCATTCAGTAATTCGCGAATCAAATCGCGGTCATTTCGGCCTATCTAAAAGGTGTTTTACTTTCAATATTACAGAAAAATGGCTGCGAAACTACTGTCCCTGATCCTCATCCTGGCGGCCGCTGTGACGGCTGACGAGGAGGCGACAGTTGCGAGGTTGCTCGTGTCGAAACAAGTGTTGAACAAGTACTTGGTGGAAAACATGGACATTTTAGTGAAGTACACTCTGTACAATGTCGGTACGGCGGCGGCGGTGGACGTGAAGCTGGTGGACAATGGGTTCCACCCGGAGGTGTTCACGGTGGTGGGCGGGCAGCTGTCGGCGCAGATCGAGCGCATCGCGCCCCAGACCAACGTGTCGCACGTCGTCACCGTGCGCTCCAACAGATACGGCTACTTCAACTTCACAGCTGCTGAAGTCACTTACAAGCCCAGTGAAGACGCCACAGAGGTGAGATATTGCCTATTTACCACTTTGTTTATTCCATTAATCTACAATTTATCTTATAAGATACTCTCGTCTGTTGATAGTTGTCTGATAATCCTTTCACTTTTGGACTGAAGTTTGAAAATAGTGATTCAAAGCTAGTCTGTAAACTTACAAAGAAGAGTTAAAGACAGTAGTCACAAAATTTTTAATGGTTTTTCATTGATATTCTTATAAGAATTTGTGTCTGTTTACCATTATTTATCAGTGAGTAGCAACAATGAAGATTTCTTAATCTAGTGCACACACTCTTGAAAACAGATTTTTGACACATACCTCTATTATTTTACTATATTTAAGTGTATCAAAGTTAATAAAATCATTTTTCCCCCTGTTCCCAGTATATTTTGGGTTCGGTGCAATATCTGAAGCCAACTATCATTATTACAACAATGTTTTGGTTTTCAAGGCAGTTTTACAGTCAGCCAATCACTTACTGTAATATAGTTGTTAATTATCTTTTGTTTTATGTATCCAGTAATCTAATTTGATACAGTATTTTATTTGTTGTTTCTTACTATATATTTATGATATATGATTTGTATGCTTTGCAAGCAGGACACGGTGAAACTTAAAATGTATTAATATTTTGTTAATATCTTTATGTACCTGTGTGCCACAAATAAAAATATTGAATGATTGATTGATACTATCAACAATTCATGGAGCTACAAAAGTTTTACCTAACATAATTTTCCACAATTCCAGGTTCAGTACGCGATCAGCAGCTCTCCCGGCGAAGGCGCGATCGTCGCGTTCAAGGACTACGACCGCAAGTTCTCGTCGCACATCCTCGACTGGGCCGCGTTCGCCGTCATGACCCTGCCATCGCTCGCCATCCCCTTCGGCCTCTGGTTCTCCTCCAAGAGCAAATACGAGAAGCTCGCTAAGCATAAGAAGACTCACTAGTTAACTTCTTAGGGATTTATTCATAAAAATACAAAAATGTTTAACGGCAGAAGTGTTTGCTTGTTAGCGTCTACAATATTAGCATTTATCACTCTTTCATATCTTGTTAAACTTTTTGCTAACTGGCCCAGTACTGTTGAGGGTATAAAATACTCATAAAAGTAATTTTTCGTTTAATTATGTGATGTTTCCTTTATTCATTGTGTCAAAGAGGGCAGGGAAATAGTCAAAAACTGCGATTAGATATTTTTGATTTTTGTGAATAAATGTTATAGATAATTTAATATTTCAATGCTAATGTTTTATGCACTAGTAGTCATATTTTGTATTGTAACTGCCCTAATGGAATGTTTGCGAATATGAGTTGAAGAAGTGCCTAGAGCATTAGCATTGGCAATTTCATCTTCATTAGTTGTCGTTCACCTACATATTTGTTAATAATTTATATGAACAATAAAAAAGACAATTTTTAAATTTGATTTCTAATTATTTTCACTTTGCCTTTTATAAAATTTTACTATACTAATTGCTACTATGATAATAGGTACATTAATGAATGAATTTATTTCAAAGTAACTTAGACTCTTGTTGTTAGTAAAATGTATGCCTAGTTATGACGTATGTTAGTAATTTCGACACCAGAATGAAACTGTATAATCATTATGAATGGTCGGTCAATCTTAAATGCTGAAATTCTTCTTAATCATGCAAAAAGCAATTCTCTAATCGTGGTAAGCAAATCTTAGACATAATTTCAAAGTTAATTACGACTGTTGACCGCCCATTCTGACGTTCACAATTATTGAAGTGGCCAATACTCCCCCCGAAGTAGCACAAAAATGCCTGCCAGATAATTAAATCTGCTTGCAATCATATTTAGAATGCTGCTGCCGCTCGCCCTATTCCCCCTCCTCATCAAGGAGTTTAGGGACGCGCAGATCTTACGCAAAGTTGCGGAAAAGCACTCTACGCCCGCCTCATCAAACGTCCCTGACGCACTACTTGTTTAATACTT
This sequence comes from Nomophila noctuella, assembly GCA_958496325.1. Classification (NCBI taxonomy): domain Eukaryota; kingdom Metazoa; phylum Arthropoda; class Insecta; order Lepidoptera; family Crambidae; genus Nomophila; species Nomophila noctuella. The sequence continues at coordinate 16,457,323 of OY292482.1, forward strand.
TTTATTGTGTTGTAGGTGTAGTCTAAGGAACTGTTCAGTTTAAGTATAAGATTGTATTTAGTTCAGTGGCAATTACATAAGTCTCAGTAACGTAACTAACTATGTACTTTAGAACGAACTCAATTAGTGAAATTTTCCGTCTGTCGAGGCACACAGCCATTCGATGTTGTCCAAAATAGTACGTTTAATCATCATTTGTTTAATAAAATTGATCGCCATATCTGTACTAATATATCTGTACTAATATATAAAGCTGAAGAGTTTGTTTGTATGTTTGTTTGTTTGAACGCACTAATATCAGGAACGACTGGTCCGATTTGAAAAAATATTTTTGTGTTCGATAGTCCATTAGACGAGGAAGGCTTTAGGCTATTGGCAATCGAATTCCACGCGGACGGAGTCGCAGGCGGCCGCTAGTACTTAATAAGCACTAGGTACCTACGTAGTCTTCGTATGAATGAAGTAGTAGCTTAGCTATTTAAAACTAACGTGTTTTAGTAGCTATTTAGTATACATTCAGGAGGAAGGTTTTATAGTAGAAATGAATGAGAATTCAGGGTCTTTGGTTATTGATAAAATAAATAAGTAGGTACAGCAAGGAGGCCAAGTAACTTAACCCAATTAATTGTGTACCTACCTCCCTACATACTTAATAGATAAAAGGGCGAACCGTGCGTCTTATAATTCGTCATCGTGTAGCGATTTCGCTAAATAATGTATGCAGAATATGTTACGTACCTAGGTAATATTCCCGCGAGAATATAACATGATCCATTATGACTATCAGTCACGCACGCACGCGTATTGGCTTGGTGTGTTCAGATTGCTATTTAATTTATGATGTTATGTGAAGTCTACTAGACCTAGGTCCTAATACAAAGTTGTGGGTTTGATCCCGTCACACGAAATAAATTAGGTACTCAAAAAGGACAATTAGAGATAAATACCTCCACATACCTATTTAAGGTTTTCTTCTGCGTTTTATGGGTACCTATAAATAAGGTACATACCTACCTACTTACTCACTCATAACTAAAGTAAGTACTTACGTTATCATATAACCGATAGATGGCGTTATGGGAATACCCACCCAATTCGCAATGATTTATTTATCTTTTTAGTGTTTGATAAAAAGTAAGTAAAATCCAATAAAAAGTAATAAAATGTTTTGCAAGATTAAATTGCAGGAGGGGCTTTTATAAGACTTAATTAGGCCTGCAGGCTATTTCAATCTCGATAAACAATATTTCAGTCTATTCACACATTGGCGGTTTATCAAATACTGAGTTTTGTAAGTAGGTATGTCACCATAATTGAGTTAGGGAGGCTCTATCGCCTTGCATTGTGTCACCAATAAACAGAGCCGTAAATAGCCTTATATGCGCCCGGTGCGAGCTCACAAAACTGCGCCCCTTGCGAGCTCGCAAAACTGCGACCTTTTTTTTTTACTTGAAAGTCGGTCATTTCTGCGCCCCTCCAGGGTGCGAGCTCACAAAGCTGCGACCTTTTTTTTTTTTTTTTACTTGAAAGTCGGTCATTTCTGCGCCCCTCCAGGGTGCGAGCTCACAAAGCTGCGACCTTTTTTTTTTTTTTTTACTTGAAAGTCGGTCATTTCTGCGCCCCTCCAGGGTGCGAGCTCACAAAGCTGCGACCTTTTTTCATTTCTGCGCCCCTCCAGGGTCTGCGCCCTGTGCCTGGGCACCGCTGGCACAGCCCTATTTACGGCACTGCCAATAAACTTCCATTGCCAACAGGAAAATAATGCAAAAATACAATTTTGTTGTTATATCGAATTTATTATGGTGAAATCGCGTTGCAATCAAACCGGTAGGTATGTGCCTAAATATGAAAAAGATATTGGACAAATGTAGCACGACTGGGAAAATTAGAGGTATTGTATAGGTAGGAACTTCATTTTAGCACTGGAAGTCTTACATACCTATCACGAAATATTATGACTTCAATATTTTGAAAATACGGAAGTTTGTTGCGAAAATTAATAATTTAAACAATAGACATCTTACTGTGTGAGCTATGCTGTAGTTTCGTGTTCACAAAGCGTGAAAAAGTATGAATAAAACATGGGTTCAAAAAAAATTGTTAACAGAGGATATGTTAAAATTAAAAAAAAAATTCTGCAAGTATAAATGCACGCACCTTTACAAAGAAAAACAACATGCTTTATGGTATCTTTATGAGACTGGTCCTACCTTGATAAATTTCAGAAATTCTATTATTGGCACATTAATTCCACTCACGCCTACCCTGCATCGATTAGGTAGGTATACCTACCTTCTTCTTCTTTTCGTGTCGATGGCAAAAACAAAACTAATATAAAATATATATACCTACCTATCTCCCCACCAATCAAAGGTTAAGAAACATTCCCTTCATAAGTAGCTGCTACCTATCTTACATTATTATCGGCTCTTATTTACTTAGATGTTTCAACTAAAACTAAATAAGATGCAAACTGATGACATCAGGGTACGAACAAAACAAGTTGTAGACAAAGACTTTACGCGCCACATCGACTTTAATGAAGTTGAAATAAAGTTAATAATTGATCAACTGAACATCGTTCAGAGATCATTTTGAGTCATTTTGCATAACATGCCTAGATGGCATTGTGACCGACTTGGTAATCAGCGACTCATTAGCTGAATTTCCATTGGAATCGTCACATCGTCGACCGAGCAGATGTAAATATGTACGATACGCGTGTTACATTGTGAGTAATCACGTTCAATATCGGTTTCAACTGTAGGTATTTTGTTGAATAGGAGTCAATGACAGACAAGTCTGCGAATACTCGTGGAATCAATTAGATCAAAGAAACACTGCCTTTATCACATGTTGAGATTGAGTGTAGGTATGTCGGTGATTTAAATATTATAAGTAATTGAATTTGGATTTCATTAAGATAAAAGGACTCCAATTGAACAGCTAGCCGTAGCCAGCCCGTCGTCAGTGTCCTGTCTGTGGTACTAAGATTCAAATAAGTTAACCACAGTCGTGTACAGAAGGCATTTTTATACATAGTTAGGTGCGGGGATGTCTCTGCCCGGATCGAACATTTAGTAAATTTTTCTAAGAACTATTGTTATGTATTATGAGTACCATTACAACATTATTATGTTTTATTCAGTCTACAATAGACTAAACATAAACTGAGACACTCTACATGACTGTAATAGGTACTGCATGCACAGACGGCCGATAATTTTGGTCAACTTTCGTGAATCCTACTGTACCAACGGAAATGTATCGGAAGCCGACCGAATATTCAGCGATTTGATTCGAATATCGAGAACTCTCTTGTTATTTTTTGAGAGATAATATTTATTTATTACAATAGTTCTACTATAGGCATTGTTACCGTTAGTCTACTCTAGGCTAGAGTAGAACCTCGTCCACCGGTTTATAACGTGACAAATGTAAAATAATCATTTTGTTAAGCAGGTCCACCTATCGGGTAAGATTAGCACGCGGATTATGTAGTCCATTGTAAAAAATGACGTTTATCATTTTAACAAATAATTTCTGATAAGCGTATGTAAACAGTATTTGATATAGGACAACATTTGTCATAAGAATCTTTGAGTTATGCATACACTTTACTAACAAAAACTAAAAATTAAAAAATAATTCCTAATATCTATTACCTAATACTATAATTTTCCTAAACTATGTCAAAGTAATCTTAAACAAACTAACTGAAGTCGGTGCTTTTTCTCTTCTGCTTTTTTGGGCAGGCACCGACTTCAGTTAGTTTGTTTAAGATTACTTTGACATAGTTTAGGAAAATTATAGTATTAGGTAATAGATATTAGGAATTATTTTTTAATTTTTAGTTTATTTTTGTGTTCATGATTTTTTTGAAGTCGGTTAAATTTATTTTTAAAAGTCGGTTTATTTCATGATTTTTAGTTGTGTTAAAGCTTTGTGAACTTCATTATTAATACGAACTTAGTTGTTGTTAAAAGTAAATGAGAGTGTGGATAAATTACTTGTTCTCGCGAGAAGGCCCAGCGAGACTTCTCAGCGAGATTTCTCGCCGTGGGTCTGGATGTAATATACACAAGTATCACGTTAGCCCTACATACATTCGATCGACCAATTGCAGTTCTGCCTTCCAACTCCTAACCGTTAAGGAGTACTGTAGCTTCATCATCAGCACAGTAGCATCAGATCTTGATTCAAGCATACCTCACAAGCAACATTTAAGCCCTACATACTACTAAATAGTTTCCATCGACCAATTGCAGTTCTGCCTTCCAACTCCTAACCGCTAAGGAGTACTGTAGCATCATCATCAGGACAGCAGCATCAAATGTTGACACCCTGAAGCATATACCTGAGTAAGACATGATTACGTAACAAAAACACCATACGAGCATACAATTTTCGGTGGTTGCCCTCGATTTCTCCTGGATTCCATGATCAGATCCTGGACTGGTGAAAATGGGACCACCTCAGAACTGAACTCTATCCAACAAAAAAAAAATTTTTGAAATCCGTCCGTAATTGACGAAATTATCGATGAACATACATAAAAAAAAAAAAAAAAAAAAAAAAAATTATACATACAGACGAATTGAGAACCTCCTCCTTTTTTTGAAGTCGGTTAAAAATGGTTTTCATTGTAAAAAAGTAGTCAGCAAACGTCACGTAGGTATTAATTTTACCCGATATTAAATCAATTGATAATGGTTACTAAAGTAAGGAAACTCCTCGTAGAGAAATCGAATAGATACTTAAATGTTTTTCCAAACGTAACCCGTTATCCTAACCCACTTGGACCTGGTTGAAATAAATCTAGCGAACCGGACAAAAAAAAGCAATGATTAGAACACAAATATTGAACTTTCATTAAAACTTGGCTAGTAAAATGTTCCCCTCACTCGCTTCTCACACAAACCATGCGGGTATTAATAAATCAAGAGATCTGTTATTTAATAAAAATACATTTGTAATACGTAAGACCACATCGAAACACGGCCCCTTGGAGCAGGAAGACTTTGCAGCAGTTATTTTTATGTAACTATTAATGTATGTATAAATGGTATGTCTGATTATTACTCGTTCTATCGGATTTTAAACCTTAATATTTCGAAATTTCTACAAAGGTGAAACAGGAACGGGATGAACCTGTTACAGAGTCACGGGGCAAACTAGTTATTGACGCAACCTAAAATAACTTTGATGCAACAACCAAAGTGTCTTTTCCCTGCCGTCGCAAGTCTTCAGCGATAAATCCAATTAGGTACCTACCTATCTTTATAGACCGACAAGTCCGACAACACGTGTGATACAGAAGGTCACGTTTTCACCAAATTATATTAAACATGTGTTACTGTTAAATTGCCTTAGTTATAAACTAAACTCCTAATTAAGCGATAAGGTAAGAGCCTTCGAGTACAAAGCAGGTATAGGTTCTTAGAGACAGAAAAAGTAGGTAGATGTTGTCGATGGCAATTAAGATACGTTTTGTCTTTTACATCCCAACTAATATTATAAATGCGAAAGTAACTCTGTCTGTCTGTCTGTCTGTTACGCTTTCCCGCTTAAACCTCGCAACCGATTTTGATGAAATTTGGTACAGACAATCTTTAGACCCTGAGACAGAACATAGGCTACTTTTTATTTCGAAAAAAAGAAATCCACGCGGACGGAGTCGCGGGCGGCCGCTAGTTCTATATAAATGAAACAGTAGATGTGCGATATGAAGAAACTTCCTTCATGTCACTACCCATGATTCTGTATGTGTCATACAACTCGAACCATACGTAGAATAGCGCTGCGCAATAAATCTTCTCGACAAATATGTATTAGATCCGGTCAGCGTTTATAATACCTAAGGTCTACCTACCTAGGTAGAGATACCGTCTCCTGTCCCAGTGGACAGTGCTGGTGCGTGCCTGTCCTTTAATGGCATTGTTTTTTATAAACGCGAAAGAAAAAAACTTAGGTAATGTTCGAAAGAACTAACAGTCCACTTGGAACTGTATACGAAAAGACGATGTTATTATTTTTTTTGTTTTATTGAAGCACGGTGTTTTGACCAATTCTACTTTATTCACGGATGAGTGCTAATTATTGGAACCTCGAATGTATAAATTGGCCGGCCTATAAATAAGGCTACAGAATACTCAGTGCTAGTACAGACTTGGAGATACTAAAATAACTGAGATATCATTTCGAAAGCAACTTTATTATCTAAAGGTTCGTGATAACTAAAAAAACCCATACAAAAAAATCACATTTATTTTTTAATTGAAATTACGTTTTTGCAAAGTGCGATGTGCAGACCACACCATATCAGTATCAGCATTAAATAAAAGTTCATTAATAATTACTAAATAACTATTTATCACACGATAAATTAAAAAATACGCCATTACGCCAAACTTCCTATTGCTATAAAATCTATTTGTTTGGCAATACAACAAAAATCTCTTTACAAATTATATTACAAAATTATTATGCAATTTATTAAGACGGCATAATTAACAAAAATACAATTAATAGGCGTATAAATATACAACCAAATTATGCTACATCCCAATGAGGGTTATGGAAATTGTCAGGTTTATTAGCCCAGAGCCCCAGATAAATGAAGTTCTTCCAACTAGTTCACTGGGCGTGTAGATTGTTCACGAGTGATAAATAATAATGAACTAATTCCCTAAACAATAACTGGCTCGCTGATTAGGTACTAACCAAATGTATCATGCATGTTACATTATGTTCATTGTCAACTGGATCGATACCGCATTCGCCGCATTTAATACAAACAAAAGAGAGAGCTGTTGATCCAAGTGTGACAGAAGATCAACAGAATACGTACAATATAGAGCAATAATATGTTACCTATCATAAAAAATATTTACATAAGCGAACAATGCAAACAAATCGATATAGGTAGGAAGGTTTCCACGAAGGTCTCCACCAAATAAATCAGATCAAATTAGCTTCAATTAAAAACTACAACTAAAGAGATCTTTTTCATTAATTTCGTTATTTAGTGAGTCCTCGAGCAAAACGTAGAAACAGCATGACAGACTGAGCTTCAATTATGAACAAGTAATGACTATTATTATTCGCTACACTGCTGGTTGCACCAACTGTAATGATATAACCCTCATTGTTCTGAAAACAAGTTAGAACGTTGCGCTCGAAAAGCAGTTATTCGACTTTTCCACATCATCTAATTAGCTAGAGGAACATTAATATTGCAATAATAATACATAACAAGTTTAATTATAAAAGCGTTAAGTTCAAAATTATGTGAAAAATATCAGTTTGCTTCGCGTGCACTTATAAGCTTAGTTAACGTGAGACGGAGGCCACTCCTTCAACATAACTTAACTGCCTTTCCGCGCGCAACATTCAGAAGTTCTTACGAGATAATAATACACTATACATAATATAAAAATATTGCAATATTTACATATTACTTCCATTATGATTAATGTCTATTTCAGATATAACAATAAACGTTATCGGTGTTTGTTATTTATCACCAGATAGGACTAAAAATCGCATATCGAACTTTTAGCGTCAGAGGAGTTGCCATGACGTACTGGAGGCACTTAAATATTTATGGGATCGGGACTGTACGAATGTTGGGTGGTGGGCGACGAAGCCCCGTAGTCGGGCGTCGTGGGCGTCGTGCTGGGCGAGGACTCTATTGTTTTAGTCAAAGCCGGAGCCACATACTCCGGGAATCGAATACTGCTTTCCTCCTGTAACGGCGCCGGAGGAGTGCAACTAGGGAAAGGACTAAGAAGCAAGAATGTACCAAATGCCACTATGGAAGCCATTATAAGAATTATCGTGCGGGGCTCAAAACCAGCCCGCAATCCAGCCCAGGCGGCCATGTTAATTAGCAGTAATAGAACTGACACGCGCGTCAGTCTCACGGCGGTCGAGTGGATCCGACCTCCGCCGACTCCGCTCATGTCGCTGGGCCCATACGCGAAGTACAGGTTGTGCTTATCTCCTATGTGCTTGAACATCATGTAAATTAGGCCAAAAGGCGAAATGAGCGGACAGGCCAAACTGTAAACCATCGTTATAGAGAAAATCGCTAAACTCCAGGCGTAATGAACGCCAAACGGAAATTCGTACAATATTGCCTTCTTTACGTAACTTTTTTCCGCTTTTGATTTTGATTGCAATAGGTACCAGACATATAGAAACAGTTCCGGGAAGCGTATCAATTCTAAAGACGTACCAATAAAACCAGAGGTGATGACGTAATTTACGAAAAATGCGCCCTTGTCGGCAAGAAACACGCAATCCCATCGCATCGTATCATTCTCGTGATGCAACGTCCATCGCACGAACGCCTCAGCACTGGCCAAACCCAGGGACGGCAAGATCAAGGTCATGAGCAGTAGGAAGGACACAGTTTTGGTCATAATAGAATAATTTTGTTGAGACTTTGTCCAATGTGAAAGGAATTTGTCAGAGAAGGCCACTATAGCAGGCATTACAGCTGCCATAGTCCAAAGCAATAAGGTTGGCAAGAACTCGAAAATCACACTGCTACCACCTTCATGGGTGTCTAACTTGATGACCAAGGTGTTGAACAGATTGACAACATAAGCAGGAGTGGTCAAGAAGAACAAGACAAGGAAAAGGAACAAATTGACAAAAATAGCCTTGATGTACCAAATACCAGGCTGAACATTTAGGTTCTCCCAAATAATGTCAGCTGGGTTTGTAGCATGGGAGAGAACCCAACCTCGGTGCATGTTGAAATTGTTAATCACATGCTCGGCTAACTGATATGATGGTAGGGTTAAAAATGCGATACCAAGAGGTTCATTCAGTACCATCGCGCGACATCTCTTTGCTTCATCTTTCAGTCTCTTCTCTTCAATGGAGTAGTATTCCAAAGCATCAACATGTGGTCCGCAGAATCCAGTTCTTACTGTAATTCGTTTTCCAGTCTTCCTGAAGTATGTGTCACTGTAGTTGAGGGCCTCAGATACCATCTCCTTCTTTTCATATACTTCATTCAGCTTGTTAATATTGTAGGCCAATCTCAAATCAACAATTTGGATATGAGGAAAGTTATGAGCAAAATAAGCCCGGATTGTTGATTCATTTCTGTCTGCTCTTGATATGTTGGTTATCATTACAGTGCCAGTCAATGATGTGGGCACAGGTTTCCTGCCAGTGCACCTTCTCATTATCAGGACTGACATTGGCAAGAAAGCAATGCTTATTAGAGTATGTACCCATAGCCAATTGGATCTGCCGTTCACATTGCCCAGGGTAGTTTTACTGAAGGACCCCAGATCTGATATGAGATCCCCCGAGAAGTTAATGGGCAAGATTATGCATATTGATACTAAGGTAACAATGAACATGAGGGTTATAGCATGCCTTTGGAAGGAGAGGTAGTGGACGGCGTCGGGCCCGCACTTGGCGAGCACCTGCTCGCGCGAGACGCGGAACACGGCCGGCAGCCACGTGAAGAACCCCTGGTCGATGTTCGCGGACTCGTCGTTGCTCCGCCGCCGCTCCACCAGCGCGTCGTTGTCTCCGCCCCGGTAGAACAGATTGGTCCAACGGCTCTTTGTCCGTTGCACGAGCGCCATACGCCCGTAATTCCAAGCGGTTCGTCGCAACACGGAGAACAATAATATCAGGCATAGCCATGACACCAAATTAAGAATTAAAGTCTGTGGAATGCCGTTGTAACCACCGAACAGCAACTTCTGGGTGCTGTTGGATATCATGCATCCTTCATCAGTCCCATTAGATTTGTTGGCGAAGGAGAAGTCGTCCATAAAAGTAAAACTATTCATTTTGGTTTCGCAACACAGTCAGTCGGCCACAAAAAGAGAAAGTATTCACATAATTGGGAAACACTGTCTTTAAAGGCACATAAGCAAAAAACCTGGTATAAACACTTAACGAAATTAAATTGATTTTTAACAGCAGCTGAGTCTTATTGTTTCCACAAATACAAATGTTATCGAAAACCAAAGAAAAATGACGTTTAACTTCGACCCTGTGATTTTTTCTTTGAATAAATATTAGTGTCTAACAGGGAGATGACTCGATAAAGCTTTAGTTTGACAGGGTTTACGCCAATCATCTCCTTTAGGCTTAATTGTATTTTTTCAGTCCCGTGTCTGGATTGGCTTTTATTTCCACAGATAACGGAGAACGAACCAATCCGCATTAGTTGTGGTGCATGTATTTTTAAATAAAGCCTTGAGTAGAGGTCATACTTTTGGTGTAAACTTCACCAAAATTATCAAAAGAAAAAGTATTAAAATCTTTCAACTTCTATAGCTCATTTAAATAGAGTCTGATAAAAAAAATGTTTTTTAATCTCATAATCTTTTGTCCGTTTGCACAGACACGAAGCAACTACTTATAAATTTAAAGTAAACTCATTATTGGTAAGTTTTAAAATAAAAGTGAATTAAAATTATTTTTTTATAAATTTTTCCAAGATGTTTTTATCCAAAACTAATGGCCAAATCTCTGGACCCATTGCTCTTGGTATAGCATGTACAGCTTTACTAATTTGTTAGAACGAGATGGAAAATACAAATCCAAAGATTTTGGAAGTACTAGATGGAGACTATGATTTGACAGATTTTTTGTCCTTTTTCTCCTTATTATGAATCATGTGTGATAGAGCAAGATACCAGACACCCGACAAAAATCGTCTAAACGTCAAGGGACTAGGGATTCCAGTACATGCGTACCGATTTTCATCGATATCGACTCTCCGTTTATATATGTAGTCTATGGATTTACTGCACGTAAAATTTTGATACAGAATATTTTTTTGATAATAGAGGTGGTAATGTAAAATAACTTGAACGACGACATCATTTATAAAAGTGGCTATTTCAATTATGAATATGGATAATACTTTCCTTTCCTCTTTCTCGCGATATGAATCCACGCACAATGCATTGCATTGTTATTAGATAAGTATCTGTCTATAAAGAACTTGCACTCAATCTACGAATTAATAATTTTAATCGACTTGTGTTGAGAGAAACAAACTTTGTAGAGAGATACAGGCGAAGAGATGTGCTGAGTACGGGTTGACTTAAAGGTAATATAAACTTAAATTACCTTGGTTAAACTGAATCGTGTAATATTGTATCTTTTCTTTACACTTTTTCACTTAATGATGAACATTTTCAATGATTATTATTTATGTTGAGTATTTTCATATTAATAAATAAAAAAATCTCTTAGTAGAAAAACGTCTTGTTGGCTCGAGGACTTTATCGATAGGCACGGCACTATAGGTGTAAAAATAGGTGAATTTTTGAAGTTTTGGTGGCTTCACTCAAACCTGACATATGGATTATCTATTGACTTCCAAAATCTTTGTACAAATCTCTTGTAATTTGTGAGACAGACAGATTCTTTAGAACTGTGAATGAATTTCTGAATTTCGTACCAAGTTCGGCCGTTCGATTTACTTGTTTTCCATGAAATAAAATATTTTATGTTGTTAATTTAAATTATTTAATTGCTTATAATAATGGATTTCGATTGGACTAATTATTTAGAAACAAACAAAAGTGAGCCCGTTCCTGAAGAATTGTTTTCACACGTAAGTTTGCTTGAAATTAATATATTTTCTTTAAACAAAAATAAGTGAACAGTTGTTTTACATAATTCCTTAAATGCTCTAGCGTAATCTCCTTTATAAATTGTCACTTGTTTTTAAGTTCATAAAAGTACTAAATACATAATTTTTCACTAATTTGGGTGAACATTGAAGAATGGTCTATTTTTAGCAAGTAGTTATGGTTATTATTTTCAATGAAAAAGTATATTTCACAAGGATGAATAAGACTAAAGATATAATTTCTTCGTAGATTTTCCTTTATTTGTCCCTTGTATATATTTTTATTCATGTAAATACTAATGAAAGTCATCCATATGTTAAATAAAAATGACTTGGTATCTAAAAATTTTTACGTCGACAAGAGTTGTTTCGTAATTTATTTTTTGACTAGATTAAATTAAATTTTAGAATTGGATTAGGTACCTACGTACCTACTAAGTCTCTCTATAGCTTTTCCATTACAAAATGTTTATATTAAGAACTAAAATGAGTCAATAATATTATAATTAAAAAGTGAAATTTTATGTTCAAGAATATAAATAATTTTAAGATTTAAAACTGTTTTATTTCTTACATAAAAGTTATATTTATTATGCAACAAGATGACATTCTTTAAGTTATCATTTAAATTATATTATAATGGCTAATCAGTATATAAAGAGAATGTCTATAGAATAGATGACAATCAAATAAAAATAAAACTATATAAATAAAACAATAGGTGCATAAAATTGGTATTAAATTAAATTCATTTTTTACAGGTTGAATCTAGCCTTAACAATGGAATCAAGCAGGGCATGCTTCTTGAAGTTTGTCACAAAAACAACCCTGACATCTACTGGATTGCAGAAATTACCATGGTCTGCGGTCACCTCCTTCGCATCAAATTCCTAGGAGCAAAAGAAGACTTTTGGTGCGACATTTCGAAGACAAAAGTCCACCCGCTAGGCTGGTGTGGGAAGTATGATGAGCTCATTGAGCCACCAGATGACATAAATGCAAGATATGGAGATAATATTATTGATATCATGAAAAGTGCACTCTTAGATGGACAATCTGTGACCATAGAGGCTCTGAATAATAAGGGCTTGTCCCCTATTGATAGGATCAAGACAGGGATGAAGGTGGAGGTGCAAAACATAATTGACCCCTATAGATACTGGATTGCCACAGTAAGTTTTCACATTATTGGTGCTTATTAATTTGAATATTTAATTGTACACAGCTTGATAATTTTTTTTAGAGATATTGTTTGTTAGAGGTCAAATTTTTAGCTAGTTAATTATTTTTCTTTTCTAAGGTTCTATTAATCCGTAGCTTACCTTGTTTGATCATCACAATACCATGATTGAATTTATGATCTTACAAAAGTCACCTTATTTATTGTACAAAATATAAATACCAATTTTAATTTTATGTTTAACTTTTATAATTATTTTAGGTGTCTGAAAATGTTGGAGGGAGACTTCTGCTTCGTTACGATGGATCTGATGAAGACCTACCTCAATTCTGGATATTTTTCTCAAATCCTCGCTTGTGCAGTTTTGGATATGTTACAAATAAGGTAAAGTATAAAAATGTTTGTTAGCCCTTCGCCTTCGCGTGAAGCCTCGTCAGGTAACCTAAATATCTATTTATTTATGTTATGTAAATAATTTTCAATTGCGTTGTTCTACAGGGCTCTCCATGGCAGTTCAAGTATCCTACCAAAGTGAACAAGTTCTCCTGCAAGAATAAACTCAGCACACAATTGAGGCAGTGCGCTGAAGAGTCAATCAAAGAGCCTACTCCATCAGACTTATTCCAGGTAAATAACTATTTAGATAAGACAATATAACACACATCAAAAGGGCCATTAATGTAATGAGTTAACATTAAGATTATTTACATCAAACAATACCTTCGACACAATTCAGAAGTACCATCAACATAATAAGTTTAACTTTTCGATTTTGCATCTTATTTAAAGTTAATGGTTACACTTGCCATGCCATTGTTTAAAACCATTTTTTGTTAGATGCAGAGAAGTAAATCTTCATTTGTTTATTTAGTGCGTAATGACGTTTTCAAGTCATCTAAAACTATTTAATTGTGCCTTCTCAGCCTAACCCAAGTCAAGAAGTACACAACTTCATCACTGGCATGAAACTAGAAGCGTTGAACCCGCAAGACATGAAGACAGTGCGCCCGGCCACAGTCATCAAAGTCTTCAACAACTTCCACTTTCTCGTAGTCATCGACGATCACCTCGACGACTACGAAGACTCGAAGGCGGCCTGGCTCTGCGACTCCATGCACCCCTACATCTACCCCATAGGCTGGGCCCAGAAAAATGGCATCACCTTCAAAACACCCAAGATATGGAAGGAAGGCCCCTTCGACTGGGACGAGTACTTAACTATGACATCATCTGTCCCCGCTCCCGACTACTGCTTCGGAAATAAAGAGCCAGTCAAAGGGTTCGAAGTAGACATGAAGTTGGAAGCAGTCAACCCTCTCAATCATGAAGAAATTCACGTCGCGTCTGTAGACTCCATTATCGAGCACATGGTTTGCGTCGAGTTGCTGCCAATAGGCGAAAAATTCTGGTACGCTCAAAATAGCGATCTGCTGTTCCCGGTAGGATGGTGCGACAGCAACAACTACGCTCTACACATTCCTGACATGACAGTTGTGGAGCAGGAACCGCCTAAGCCGGTCGAAGAAGTACGCAATGTAAAAGAGGACATAAAGTCTTCAGAGGAGTGGTGCGATCGGATTTACTTCAACTACAAGTGCTACGCTGGCCCATCAATCAGTAGAAACAAATTGTCTCAACTCCCGAAGCACGTCGGCCCGGGACCATTGACCCTCGTGTTGAAAGAGGTGTTAAATAAAATAATTTCGGCGTCGTACAAGCCTGCCAAGCTGCTCAAAGATTGGGAGACTGAGGGGCCAGTTGAAGAAGGGATGCGCCTTGAAATGCTGAGAGCAAAGTGAGTAACTAAAATTAGTCACTGATATTTAATGGACATTAGTTGTCTAGATATCTCGATCGAATTATTTCTATCCCACAAGCGCTATCAGCTGGAAGTTAGCGCATTGCTTTTAATTTTTTAATTCAACTCAATTTTAAAAACGTTTTCATTCACCATTGTTATCCTCATCATCAGCATATTGCAGTCCACTTTTGGACTGTTGGATAAAGCCCATTTAATCGCTCTCCATTTAGATCCTCGAATCTCTCGAACAACTCTAGCCAGCCTTTCGTAAATCGTTTCGTCAATCCACATGACCAAGTTTTTTTTAGGATTAGATTACATACACGGTACACCATTGATACTGATGTGTCAGATTTTTACAAATTATATTTATCTATGTTGTCTACGTCCTCAGGCTAAAGTCAAGCACGTACCACGCGTACGTGCCGCTCGCGACGCAGTCGGCGCAGGTGGCGCGCTTCTGCCGCGGCGTGTGCGCGCAGCTGCAGGCGTGCCCGAGCCTGTTCGGGCCCACCGAACACACTGGTACATGTCCGCAGAACTGCCAGAACGTCGACAAGTCCACATTCCGTGAGTATTACATATTTACACAATATTTATAAAAGGGAGGAAGAGTTTATAACACATTTGTACACATAAGAAAATAATCTAATTCTAGCGGCCGCCCGCGCCTCCGTCCGCGTGGATTTCGGTTTCCAATAGCCTGAAGCCTTCCTCGTCAAATGGACTATCCAATACAAAAATATTTTTTCGAATTGAACCAGTAGTTCCTGATCCTGAGATTAACGCGTTCAAAGTAATAAGTACGTTCCTGGATTTTATCTTAGTTTTGTTTTGGCACCGACACGAAAAGAAGAAGTAATAAGTAGTTCAAACGCATAGTCATTTTAAACATAGGCGTCGTCGGGCGGTTGAACCGCCCTTGGCCTTACGTTAGAGGGCATAAAGCTTTAACAGCATCTTTAGTATAACAACAAGGAACGTCGTAATACTCATATCAACATACTGAAATGTATTATAATTGACAACATTTAATTTTTTACAAGGTACTATAACTCAAAAACCATTTCGAGATTTTCGCTAAATTGACACAAAAAAAAATATTTTAATTTTTTTCATTCAGTAACTAAAAAGATATTTTGAAAAGTTTCCAAATTCAATGCTCGTCGGATCCACACACAGTCAATCTTGGTCTCGCTTTGGCCATCGTGAATTAAAAAAAAGAAACGTAAGTTTGACACTGTTTCTTGTCAAACTGACAGAAAACTGTGCATGTGTGTGTACATTTATCAAACAGTGTTGCCGGATTGGCAAAACTCCTTGCTAATCGGGGAAAAACTCTATTTTTGGATATTGCGACAAAATTATAACTCAGTTGATGTACCAGATTTAATTTTATAGCTTTATGAAATCTTACTAAAACATTATTTACGTAAGTTTAAAGTACGAACTGGGTACTAAAGTGGCACTTTAGGTACTTGGACAACATTTTTCATGAATTCACCCTAGAGTCTCCTGGCAACATTTGTGTGAACTTCCGTCATTCAAGTTTATTTTTTAAAATAGCAAAGATAAAATGTTCGTTCATCCCATGACATTGACTTACGCTCTTTTAGAATAAGTCGTTTTTAAATAATTTATTTTACAAAAAGGAAAGAAAATAAACGAAAAAGAAAAAATACGTAAGTTTTAGTTTTTGAAAATCTTTCAGAATAAAAAATAAAAACAGCACATGAAAAAATTTAAATGTTGTCAATTATCTTTCACAGATAATGGTACAGAACGGCGCGGCAGACCGAAGGGCAGTCTAAACGGAAAAAGGAGGAAGAAAAAGACCACACCTGAAAAGAAGGAGAAGGAACCGCAGCCATCCCAAGAATCTGAGAGCAACAAAGACAACGACTCCGTGAGCGAGCACAGCGTCGGGTCCACGCCGCCCTCCGAGTCCGGCACCAGACCCAACTCGCCAGACAGCGTGCCCGAGTACAAGAGAAGCCAAAGAAAACGGCGCGAACCCAAGAACAACTACCCGAAAATGGAAATGAAGACCCGAGGCGCCAAGCTCCCAAACTTCGCCCTCCAGATGAAGGAATCTCACTGGGATAAGAAGGACGTCGAAACAATATACAACAACACATGTGTCAGCAAGAAGCAGAACTCGCCCGATAGCGACACTGAGAACGATATGAATGAGAGCAGTTCCAATTCTCGAGACGCGAAGAACATCTCCGATGTGTCCGACAGCGAGGAGCCCGAGTTGAAGAAACTTAAATTCAGCACGTACGATCCCCTGCCATCTGATAACAAAATGTTCGAAAAGGACACAGCTATGTCCTGGATGAAGGGTAAGCTGAAGCTATCCCCGAACCCTCTCGAGTGGACAGTTGATGATGTCTACTCCTATCTAAGAAACACAGAAGACTGTAAACTCATCGCCGATAGAATGAAGCAGGAGGAGATTGATGGAGAAGCTCTCATAATGCTCGATTTAGAAACAGTACGAGATTTCTTGCATATGAAAAAAGAATTTGCAGTGCAACTCTGCAAGCATATAACCATGATTAGGTGGTATTATATAGTTAATTATGAAGAAAATATTGAAACGTGATACCTAGGTTAATATACTAATATTCATTGTTTATCTAGTCCTCATTAAAGTACTTGTTAACTTTGACATTATATTTTATTCGCAAAAAATTTGGAGCAAACAAACAAATAAATCACGATGCCTTTCGAAATTTCTTACAAATGTAGCTGCAGATTTTGGACATCAAAGATCTATTGTCATCCTTGTCTTTTTCTTGGGCAAAGTCCTCATTCAAGTAAATATTCTTCTTGGCGAATGATACTTTCACGGGAATGTCTATATCTGGTACGTGGCTCTCTTGTTGCTGTTGAACATATTTTTCTAATTCGTCTTTCTTAGCCGCCAATTTCTTAAGGTTTTCCGCTGAAGCTACGTGACTCTCCTCCTGAAGACTTTGATCTTTTATGTTGATTTCAGACAGCAAATTACGGTCATTCATTTTAATTTGCACGCAGGGCACTCCACTCAATAAATAGATGTTGAATATTTCTTCTTTCTTGGATGAGTCTTGTTTAGATGACTTGTCATCAAACGTGGAGTCGGTCAAATAATTTTCATTCTTATAGGCCTCGACTACTGAATGTAAACTTTCTAAGAGCTTTTCCGCCTCTTTTTCAGAAACATCGCTCGAGTTGCTGAGATCTTCTTTATCTTTAGTTTCGGAGTTAGGCGAATCGGCCCAATTACGACTCTCATGAGACAAATTAGAATCTGAAGACATTATGTGATGTATCATATCTTTTATAAACTCTTCCATATCTGCAATTGAATCTACCCGATTCTTCGCTAAAATCTCGTCAAATCTCTTCTTGTACTGATCGAAATCTCGCATGCTAGAGTAAAATTTATCAAAAATTTCTTGAACAGTGGTCTTAAAGAATTTAATATTTGATTCGAGGCTGCTGACTGAAGAGTCGTCTGTTTGCAGTTCTTGGGAAATGGTCTTATAGATCTTATTTTCTAGTTTCTCCAAATCTGAATTAGTCAAGGACGCTTTGCCGCTGTCTGTGCGTATGTCGATCGTCTTGTTCGATATCTTTTCGGTTTCGTCTTTGACCGGGATTTCGTCATGTTCGTACCTCTTGTAATACTCGTCTGACTCGCCAGGCAGCTGCACATTGGAAGTGCTCGGTCGGTCTCGGCTGCGTTTAACCACAGCGTTAGAACACGTGGTCACATTTACATCAGACTTCCACGAGTTTTCGGAATGAATGGAACCCCTTTGCCGAGCTTCAGTTCCATAGAAGCTGTGGCGGACTTTCAGGTTGTTTTGGAAATCGCCTAAAAACAAAGATGATAATAAGATACGTCGTCAGGATATTCTTATATCGTAGGTAATTAGAATGTAATATTCTTTAGATTACGGTGTCGTGATCAGATCATGAAAAGGGTTGCTATAGGTACCTTACCTACTATGAGTTATACATAGACTCTAGTAAAGGAAGAATAGTATTATATGAACTGTAGGTGGATGCGGGCCCCAGCCAGTGGCGGTTTTAACTGTACGAGCGCCCTGCGCGTGATTTCTACGGCCTCTATGACTAAGTAAACTTCAAACTACAAGGATGGCGCCCCTTTCATCCGGAGCCTTGGCCTCTGTAACCGCTACTGGCCCCATGCCTTAGGCGACCATTA
Source organism: Nomophila noctuella (assembly GCA_958496325.1). Taxonomy (NCBI): domain Eukaryota; kingdom Metazoa; phylum Arthropoda; class Insecta; order Lepidoptera; family Crambidae; genus Nomophila; species Nomophila noctuella. Next base: position 16,476,152 of record OY292482.1, read on the forward strand.
GACGCTCATGCCCTGGTCAGTCAATTCCATCAATCATGATTGATGGTTGCATGACAAACAAATCAAAATATCCAGATATTTGTCAATCAATTTCATGCAATCGTCAGTCACCGCATTACACGGCAGGTTATTCATCAGTCACAGCAATGACTGTGGTAAAACTGACAGCAAAACCTACCGTCTAAGGTACCCCTTAGAATTAAGGATCTACTGGAGAACCCTACTATGAAACGTGCGTAAGTAAAAATACTTACACATTTTGGTCAATACAGGTTGGTTATGCAGGAATTTCTAAAGTAGCGAATAATTTAGTTAGAAGGCGTTCAGTTCAACATATTATTCAGTTGCCCATAAAACTGTTTCACTGAACTGATTTGTAGGTATGTTTTAAAACTGACTTGAAAAATCATTGAAAATAACTAATTTCCTTTAATATAAAACTAAATAAGTCCTAGTAGATTTTTGAAATCTGCATGATTTTGTTGTAGATTAGTGACAGACAATGAAACAAGCGTGAAAGAACGATTTTAAAAGGTATTTACAATTTAAAAGCAAATACTAACTTCCTCTAAGAAGTTTCTGTCATCATAAACCATCCTTTGCCATTGTCAAGCTGTTGAAGTAACAAGTTCCCTTGTTGCTACCAGGCAAAAATGGATCATAGCCGTACCAACGGCTTATAATGTGCCTTCCGAAGCACGGAATCATCATTCTTATCAGACATTCAGGTGATTCAAGCCTGCAATGTTAGGACATCGCAGGCTTGAATCACGCCTAAACAGGGGAAACCAACACAAAGTGAAAGTGTTCCCCGCGGGATTCGAACCCACGACTTCCGAGGTTTGAGCATAGCGCTCTTACCGTTTTACCACTACACCACTGAGGCAGTTAAGCAAAAAGTGTCTATGTAGATCTTGAAATTCATGTAAAAACATTTTTGTTTTTATATAGGTGGAGCTGCTGCCTACCTACCTACTTTCCTACCAACTCTATTATTAATACAGCCGATCTTCTTTTTGATTTTCACAAAATGTTCGAAACTGCTTCGTTAAAATAATTATTCACCAACAGTTGTCTATGGAAGTAAACAAGGATAAAAATACAACTTTTTAATAAGAACAAAAAGGACAACATTATTGTCAATTCGGCTGTTTTGTCATAGACTTCTTGTCTATGGCAGGGATTCGCGCGGGAACTGCGAAAATTGGTGGCGGTCTTTTTGTTTGTCCAGCGAGTTTTTGTAAATTTTACCTGTATATTGTGCATATTTAGGGTTTGTTTGTACATAATTGTTTATTTTAGGATTAGTCTTGTATATTTTTGTATAAAAGCCGTAGCAGTTGGTAAGTTTTTTTGAGTTTTTCTATTGTTGCGAGGATGGGGAAGAAGCGCAAAAAAGCGCTCCTCGACTCCTCAAATCCTAATACAATTATCGAGTCGTTGTCTAGCGACTCTGAATACTCGGATGGACCTGGGCTTGAGGAAAATGAAGAGAAGTACTCGCCCTATCGAGTCTCAGACTACTGTCGGAGGTACCCCGAAGACAGTATCGGCGGTCATGAATTTATTGTCTTTGTTGAGAGTACTAACGAAAAACTTCTAGGAACTAGGGACATGATGTTTTTAAGTGGTTGTTTTTCGAGATTTGTGAAAGGTATTAAATACCTTAAAAAAATCAACAAATTTAAAATTGGGGTCGTATTTACCAGTCCCAATTTCGCCAATACTTTTCTAGATAATACAACGTTTTTGAGAGAGCAAAATTTAAAAGCTTCAATACCTGCAGGCATGACTGAGATTACTGGGGTAATCCACTCAGTCCCCACAGACATGAGTAACAAAAAAATATTTAAGTCCATCACGTGTACGAAAAAAATTATTTGTGTCCGCCGTCTAATGAAAAAGGAGAGAGTTGATGACAGGTTCAGCCTTGTTCCGACTCAATCCGTTGCTATTACCTTCTCAGCGTCGACGTGTCTTCCGGACCACGTGTACATCAAAATGTGGCGACTGCCTGTCATGCAGTATATCCCTCCAATCAAACAATGTTTTAAATGTCTTAGATTTGGTCACCTGGCAAAGTTTTGTCATAATTCCCAGCGTTGTTCAATATGTACTGGACCCCACAGTTTTAAGGAATGCACTACGTCTCCAGATAAAGCTACATGTGTTCACTGTAATGGTAACCATCTTTCGGTGTCAGGACAATGCCCAATTAAAAAGCAAAAAATCCTTGAAAACAAGACAAAGGCTACAGCTACTCCATTCTCAGATTTATTTAATAACAAAAATAAAAATTTCCCATCCCTGAATAAAACTGAAAACAGCCAAGAATTAATCAATTTAATTTTAAACAATGAAAAAGCGTTAAGCCTAATTACAGAATCTTTAGTCAAAGTTCTGACTTTAAATAAGACTAACAATACAAGTATTAGTACCAAAATAATTACAGACTCAATCAAAGAGACACTCCAGCATAAAAATTCAAAATCCCCCCCACCATGTATAAGTCCCTTAACATAGCCCAGTGGAATGCACAAAGTTTATTAAGCAATCGACTAGAATTCCAGAAGTTTCTCCATGGCAATGGGGAAACTTCTGGAATAATTCATTTAGCTTTAATTTGTGAAACGTGGTTAAAGCCACACATTACTTTTAATATAAATGGATACTCCATTGTGAGAAATGACTGTGGTAATGATCATAATGGAGTAGCCATATTAGTGCATAATAGTATAAAATATCGTAAAATAAATACTTTTTTTGATGATTGTCTACAAAATATCGCAATTCAAATTGAAATTGGTAAAAAATATTTAACATTTGTTTCTATTTACATTCCAGGAAATTCTACGCCTAGATTTGATAAAATTAGTCTTGACCGCTTAATGCGCAGTGTTCCTAAACCTTTCATAGTTGCTGGCGATTTTAACGCCCATCACACGACGTGGGGTTGTGCACACGTTGATTCACGAGGTCGTGACATTATGGATGTTATGGATGACAATAACTTGGTGCTTCTGAATAATGGTCAGCCTACTACAGTGGGCTCTCATAATTGGAGACCTAATGGTCTCGATTTAACATTCGTTTGCTCGTCAATAGCTCTTTCATGTGATTGGAAAGTTTATTCTGAATCTTTAGGCAGCTATCATCTCCCCACTCTCATTGAATATTCAATTTCTTCTGTCCCGCATCCATCTTCAGACTCTTCGAATATTCCTCCCCATGCTAACCTGAAATTAGTAGATTGGAATGAATATACAAAGGTTGTAAATAATATGTTATCTCTTTTTTGTATAGATAAATTAAACTTAATTGAAAGTTATAATATGTTTTGTTCAACTCTTGTTGCTGCAGTTGATCAATGTGTACCATCATTAGCTAACAAAAACTCTGAGCAGGTTCACAATAAACGCCATAATAGAGTCCCCTTACCTTGGTGGAACGATACATGTGCAAAGGCCGTGGCATCTTGCAAACAAGCTTTTGTTACTTTTAAAACAAACCCAAGTCTTGATAATTATATTGCTTTCAAGCGCGCTCAGGCGTCCAAAAAAAGAACTCTGAAACAGGAACGTAAGTTTAGTTGGGAGAAGTTCTGTCTCTCCATTTGTAGGCTAACACCAATGAGTCAAATATGGACTAAAATGAAAAAATTTAATAAAAAGTTTTCTCCACAGAGCGAATTTTGTAATTGCGACTGGATATCTACTTTTTTAAGGAAATTCACTCCAGACACTGTCAGAAATCTGCATAAAAATCAAAATTGTATACAAAATAATTCTTTTTCAGTTGATTCTTTTTCTGTTGTTGAGTTAAGGTCGGCTTTAAGATCTCGAAAGGATACAGCAACTGGTCTTGATTTGATTTCATACAAAATGATAAAACTTTTGAACCCATCTAATCTTTTAAAATTTTTAGATTTGTTAAACTGTCTATGGTTAGAAAACCTTATCCCAGATCAATGGAAAGCTGATTGTCTGATCCCAGTTTTAAAGCCAGACAAAATTCCTCACCAAGCAGAATCTTACCGTCCCATCACATTAAGTTCTTGTATAGGCAAATTGTTTGAACAGCTTATAAAACAGCGCATTGAATTTTTTATTGAAAGTAATAGCATTTTACCTTACAATCAGTTTGGTTTTCGACGTGGCCGTTCGGCTAGAGAGAGTTTAGCTAGTTTTTCTATAGATGTCGGCAAAACAATGTCTCAAAATGGTCTCACAGTAGGGGTCTTCTTTGATGTAGCAGGCGCTTTTAATTCTATTAATTTAAACATACTTGCTAAAATCTTGTGTGATCTGAAACTCCCAGATAAATTAGTAAATTGGCTGTTCCACTTTTTATATGAACGTAAACTAGTTGTTAAACATGGAAATCGGATTTTTGGACCAAGATTTTCTTATAAAGGTGTATCCCAGGGAGGAATATTAAGTCCATTGCTCTTTATTTTGTACATTCATAATTTGAACAATGTTTTAGGTCCTCAAGTTAGTAATTTGCAGTTTGCTGATGACTTAGTTGTTTATTGTTCTGGTAATAATTTGTCTTTGATTACAAATACTCTTAACACTGCCCTACAAAGACTCCAGGCATATTACGATAGTCTGGAATTAACAATCAGCGCTGAAAAAAGCAAGGTTGTTGTATTCTCCAAAAAGCCAATTCGAACCTCAAATATCACCGTGTTTTATAGTGGAATTCCGTTGCCAATTGAAGGAAGCATTCGGTTCTTGGGTGTTTTATTTCAGAGTAATTTTAAGTTCAATAAGTATGTTGATTGCTTAATAAATCGTGCTACAAAAGCTTGTAACATATTAAAATCTTTAGCTGGTACCTACTGGGGTGCTGACCCAAAAATGTTGTTAATATTGTATAAATCGCTTGTGCGAAGTCATTTTGAATACGCTTTTTTCTGTTTTGCAGGTGTTTCTAATTTAGTTGATAAGCTTGACAAAATACAAAATAGATGCTTACGTATTGTATTAGGTGCAATGCGCTCTACTCCCATAATATCATTGCAAGTGGAATGTAATGTTCCCCCTCTAATGCTTCGCTTTAAATATCTTTTATTCAGATTTATTTTGAAAGTTTCCTCAATAACAGATAACCCTCTACTTAAAAAACTCCAGCTGTCTTTTGTAAATATGTTTTCCTCTTTTTTGGTTGATCAGTCACCTGAAATATTAAGGTTAAGAAATAACTACAATATTTATGAAAGTTTGCTTTTACCTTGTTATCAAGGCTGTTATTCTTCTAAATTTTTTCATTTGAAAATTGTTATTGATAAGTCTTTAAAACAAAAAAGTGATGTTTACTGTTTGTTAAATAAATTTGCAGGATTTTATCAAATTTATACTGATGGGGCAAAAAATTCTTATAATGTCTCCTCAGCTATTTATGACATACAAAACAGAGGTGGTTGTGGATACAGACTCCCTGATGCAGCAAGTATCTTCACTGCTGAGGGTTATGGTATCCTCAGGGCTTTAGATTACATTGGATCTCAGAGTGGTGTGGATAAATGGATTATAATTTCAGATAGTATGAGTGTTCTGCAGGCATTAGATAATCCGAATTTCAATTCTTCAACTAGCTACATTGTACATGAAATTAGACAAAAATATTATGAATTAACAACTTTAAACAATAGAGATATTATATTAATGTGGACACCAGCACATATCGGGGTCGTTGGAAATGAACAAGTTGATTACCTTGCTAGGACCATAACAACCAGTCCATTTAGAATTCCTGTCACTGATGTTGCTATCCCTGACGCAGACATCTTGGTGTTTGTTAAAAAGAAACTGCGTCAAGAGTTTCTGGACTCCTGGAAAAACATAACAAAAACTAAAGGAAAGTGGTACATCGAAATAAATCAAAATATTACACGTCCTTGGTTCACAAAAGGGTCTTTCTTTAGTGGTAGGAAATTTTACACCATTATCTCGCGTTTGAGGTTGGGACATTGTCGGTTTAATGCACATTTACACAAGATCAATATCGTTTCTTCGCCCACCTGCGACTATTGCAGCTCTAATAGCATTCAAACTTTGGATCATTTGTTCTTCGAATGTAGTAGTTTCACTCTACCTAGAATCCTTTTCGTAGACCGCCTGCTGGAGATATTTACTACTTCAGAGAGTATCCCGCGCTCTCTTCCGAAATTACTTAGTAACGAACTTTGTTTTAAACCCATTTATGACTTTGTTGTATCAACTATGGGAGATATTTAATCAAATTGTAAATAATCTTGTACAAAAATGTATCCATTTGAATTGTAACTGACCAACTGACTTTGACTTATTGAGATTGACATTAATTGTCAAAATCTTCTGACTTTCTGACATAAGTACTTTGTTTTTTTATTTATTGTCGACAAAACTATGTAATGATTTGACGAAAGACTTGGCTTTGTTAGCCTTTCCACCAACCAAATTCCAGACGAAGAAATATTACAGACAATGGCTGTATGGGCTCAGCTCCCTTTGCCTGTCCTGACAAGGACAAAACAACCAAAAAAAAAATGTCTATGGCAGTCATTGAACCGTCAATGCATCGCTGAGCTAACCTGCGACAGCGGGTTTTCAGGAAAGAAAAATTACCCCAGGATAAGGGACAATTTTATGATGATAACATATGTTTCGCAGATTCTCTGTTTTAAGATTTAAGTAGTTAAAACGATTTAAGTGCCAATTTCCTTTATAACAGCTAAAATAGTAAAGTAAAGTTTCAGTTTGGATTATCATGATTTGGCTACATAAAAAGCCATTTGTTCTTGTAATTACTACATCAATTATTTTATCTTAAAAAAGTTACATAATATTGTATGTGCGATTTTTTTTTATTAACCTAAACGTAGCAATCTAGTTTCCAATGTAAATCTGACTCTGCAGAGGTGAATTTGAGGGAGAATTATTAGCAGGTTTAGGACTTTGGCAATCCGGGTAAACGTATTCGGTAGTTGGTAACCCCGAGCAACAGCGATATTCGAGGCCCCGCCTTTATGCTCTCGTAATTTATTATTTTAGTTGGTTTTCGCGATGATATTGTTATAAAAGACCACATAGGTAATTCTAATTTATCAAATAAGATTACTTATAATAATAAGTCATTTATAGTGAAGTTTAAATAAGTTTAAGGAATGCGATTATTGATTTGCCGTCTCTGCTGAAGGAATAGTGCGGTTTTCTAATGGTTTATCGTAGTGAAATTGTGTTAATTTTAAAAGCTTGAGGTGCTGGTTTATCTTCTTATGGCGCAGAAAGTGTATTTATGTCGCAATAAGGTCGTTATTTAGTGAATTCGGTGTTACTATTTTTAGTGGGTGTTGTCATAGTGGCCAAGCTATTCTGATTAGATCATCGAGTGCTTGAACATGTGTGCCGGGAAATGTGATTTGTGGTATTTAAAGTGATTTCTCTGGTTTCTCACTAGATCTACGAGCCAGGAGACTGTTAGAAACATGGGCACAGTTCAGCTCTTATGTTTCGTCGCGGCCGTTTCGCAGGCAGCGGCATTATGTGAGTATTTACATTGTATTTCGCTATAATAGTGTCGGTTTTTACGTTAAGATCTTATTTCATGACTGTCGAACAATTTAAAACGTAAAGTCTAGTTGTAAAATGTATCTGTGAGAACTTTTCATTCATGCATTTAGGTCATCTCAGTAAATATGTCATGGATGTTGTTTCAAACAGTTACAGGCGGCGAAACAAATCACTTTATATTATAACCTTGTGGCTTTCTCTGCACCTGTATGCCAGTAGCAATTGTAATTATAGAGGTTTATTGTATTTTCTGTGCTATATTTTATTTAATGATAAATTAATAATTTAATAGCACAAGTTATTCCTGTGCCAATGTCCTAGTTTGGTAATTGGCAATATTGTTTTGTCCTTGTCTTGTGTTTGAACGAGATTTTGATGTCATCAAATATCATGTTTGGCTGCTGTAATAACAGGATTATGTCATGTATGACCCCAGTCAACTTTGATTTATCTGAATGATATCAACTTGCATGCAATGAACTTACTCTAGGTAATCTATGTTTTTAAATTTATGTGTTATTTATTTTTTAAAGATAGGAACTGCAAATGTAAATTTTTATCAATAACAAATTCAAAATAAATGATATTTTATGAAAGTAATACCTAATATTGTTTCTGAATATGTACTGGTTTAACATAATTGAAAGATAAATGTACCTGCTGTTACGTTTTTTAAATAATATTTGAAAATTTGTTAATAATTTACCTAGATGCTTATTAAATTTAAATGATGCTTCACATACAGTAGGACCCCGATTATCCGGACCTCGGTTATCCGAATTCGCGATTATCCGGACTGCCAATCGCGACGAGTTTATTCTAACATTAACAGGTCAGAACTTGCATAACGCCACGCCACTCGTGCCGTCCGCGCCCGTCGCCAAATATTTCAAACAAAATTAAACTGTAATTATTTTATTTCATGATTACCTAATGCAAATTACCAAATATATACGTAATTATTGTAAGCACAAGGTACAGACTACATATGTACATGCCCGTTAATGCATAAAGCCCGTTTTTTTCATATATTGGATTATCCGGACTTTCAATTATCCGGATGCCTACCGACAACAATTAGTCCGGATAATCGAGGTCCTACTGTAATTGGAAAGTAAGCTACATTATAGTCAAATAAATGAATATAAAAGAAGCTAAGGGTATTGCACTGATATTATTCTTTAACTAATCCTAATTATTACCTACATAGGTAGTTTTAGAATCTTCTAAAACTATTTATTTATATTTGCATATAAATAGGATCTAAATAAAGTTTGTGAGGTGGTACACTTTCCAACACAAGACCTATTTGTAATATGTTGTTAGTCCTTTCCTTACCATTGATGTCTACTTCTGATTGGATAAGAAAATTAGATTATTTTAAATGCAGAATTTTATATATGTGAAGCCAATGACTGTTAATAAAAAAACATATTAACTTGCTCTGGGTTATTAGTATTTCCAGTATGCTCTCATAATGTTATTTTATTTACATTGAGATAATAAATCTAAATCAGTAATCTGGCTTTAGTAATTATTGCATTGGATCTGTCAATGGACTTAGAAACTGCCGATGAATCATAGAATTGTCCTTTCATTCCTATTGAAAAAAGGCCAAGTCGTACATAGTTAAATTTACAATTCTTTCAATTATTTTTTCCATTTATTAAAATAATTGAATACAATGTTAAACTGTTAAACTTCAACACTTACCTTGCATTCTACTTCACCTATGAGAAAAACAAGGCAATGGTATATGTTTATTAAAAGCATATTATCAAGAAGCCAACATATTTTAATGTACCTAAATTGTGTCAGCAGTCATTCCGCTAAGTTTAGTCCCTTTTAAATTTGTTGTCAAACCAACTTGTCCAGTGATTTACCTGAAGGAGAAGTAGGTATAATAGTATTAATAAATTAATCTTTTCCGCAGTGACTTCCCCACCAAAGATTGTGAAGCAGCCAACGCAAGAAGAGCTGCTGTTCCAAGTAGCGCAGCCGGGAGAGGTGGACAAACCGTTCATCATCGAATGTGAGGCGGAAGCAGAACCTGCTGCCAAGTATGTTGTTTGTTACTTCTTTATAGTTATTTAATTATTAAACATTATTTTAGGGTTCAATGGAAGGGCTTTATTGGTGGAATACATTACTATTTATATCAATGAAGTATTACCATTGATCCTCGTTTCAATTGTACTACATACAAGGAAGGGTACTAAACATCCTGATTTATATGGGATAATTTAAAAAAGGGAATTGATTGAATTACATACAAACAATCTTCATTTACTTGTATAAGTCTTGTCTTGTGTCATGATAATTTGATAAAATTTTCCCTAATTATATTAAGCTGAAAAATCTAGAAGGATAAAAGCACTCTGATAAAGATTTAATTGTTATAAGAATCAATGTATATTTTTCAAATACTTTTTGTCAATGTAAATGGAATCCATACTCTAGACCTCTGCTTGAAAAAAACATTTTCAAACAAAATGTAAAGGAGTCCGTGGTGAGATTATAATAAAATAGCAGTGATATTCTTTTAATATATTTCGCCTTTGTGCAAGGCTTTCTGTCCTATTTTTACGTAAATTAAAGTCTAGAATCTAGACCACTGGAGCTACCTAGAACCTATGAATATTGCATGTAGATATTATGCAGACCTACCTAGGCTGATGTCACCGAGTTTTGCACTAAGCGCGAAAGAATAATTGATAGTGAACAATGCAAGAGCTTATTTATGACGCATTTCCATACCATTATCATAATAATATTAAGCATTTACAAGCTGCGTCCATAGTGTAGACTGGGACTACGACAGATTTTAAAGAAGTCTTTTCGTGGAAAACATCATCATCTTTAGCCCAATAACATCCCCACTGATATGGCACGGCCATTCCCTATGGATGGATAGAATTGGTAGTTATAAACGTCTGATAATGCAGCCAGTAACGTACCTTCTGAAGAACCTACCAAAGATCCCGAAAAGAAAATTATGGATTCAAAGCTGATATTTTTTCACTAAGCAAACTCTCGAATATAACACTGTAGTAGAACAAGTCAGTTCGCGTGAACATAACCCACTTAGGAACTTCCACTAACTTTCCAAATGACATCTCGCATTGCAAATCTGGTTACGTTTAGTGAAATGAGTTGAGTGTTCCCGTATTCACTTGTGTTCATGTTACAATAAACTCTGCTGTCATTTAGTATTGTGTTGTTCGGTCCTCGAATTATACACTCGCACGTGGGTGCCCAAGGTGAATGCGGACGGCACGGCCGAATACAAACTTGATTGTATTCTGTCTGTGAATCTTCAATCAAAAATACTGTTTATGAGGAGTTTATCACAACAGAGCCTACGCCGCCTTATTATTTCTTAAAGTGCAAGAGCTTTCGTTTAGAAGGAGCATTGTTTGGGTGTGGAAGTTATATGTGTGCCCTGTTTTAGGCAAGGTAGAGAAATCCAGGGAATAATCTCCTTTTTACCGGTGTCTCAGGCCTGTAAAAATGTTCTCAATAAAGTTAGATAAAGCTTACAAATCGTTAATTGCTATTTAAATTAGTGTTAATTACGCGCAGTTATCTAAATTAAGCTAAACTCTGCATATTCACCAAAATGTAATTAGGTAACCACACGTGGGGTACAAATGTGACAGAAGTAATGACTGAACTAAGTATTAACATGCCAACATTAAAAGCTTAAAAACACCAGATGTGTGTAGTGGACCCATTATATTTGTTATCGTAGTATGTATATAGGTGCTCCTTATTTTTCCTGCAAGGGGAAAACTCTTGGAAGCGTATTAAAACGCAAGGGGGAGTGACTTGAGTTATGTGAGAATTTACCATAAGTGTTTTGCTGCGATCACAGCTAAAAGCACTTAGTTATGTATACGTATCTACCTACCTCCATCCTCCTGCTTTGAAGAGTTCACCTACCTTCACCTATAAGTTTCTCTATACATATTCAACCAAAGGTAAACCTATATCCTATCACCAGTTCGCTATTCTTCCGAAAGTTTTTGATTGGTAGCTAAAGACGGGCTCTCCAGTCTGTCAGTTTAGCAAAATGCCCTACGAACGTCAATACAACTGTAACTTTAGGGTTCACCTGCTGTGTCCTTTGCAATCAATTATAACTGAACAGGTACCCTGCTGTCTAGGCTTGAATGGCCGCCTTATAACGCCATACGTCAAAGGCCATCGACTTTTTGCACCGAGAATTGAAATCGAAACGCGATAGCAGCGACTATTTATAGTGTTCGCATTATGTTCAGTATAACGTAATACGTTGGTAAATAGAATACTTTCTGCGTACAGGGCACGACTATACTCCAGTATCGAAGTATAACCTTCTAAAGTACATACAGTTAATGTATTTCTTTTGTCCTAATCTACCACTCATCATCATCATGATTCTTAGAATCGGGAGAGACGCTAGAATCTGATTCTAGGTCTCTCCCGATTCTCCCGATTGCGTTCTGGTTTCATCCTCGTCCATTGCCTCGGAACCCAGGGTGTAGCGTAACCATTCACCTGCATTGACCAGCCTGGTTATTACAATAATAGTTTTCTACCAGAATATCTTTCTTATTTGATGTATTGCTTTAGAATCGATTAGCTTGCACAAAAATATGTAGATTTGGATGACGGAATAGCATATTAATCTTGTTTCATGCATCATCTAAGAGATTGTTGAATCATAGATTGAAAAACGTTTATCCTAGTAAATCTTCTCTCGGCATCATTCGTCACGTCTATTTGAATTGGACCCGTTATTTACACAGCAATCGTGAGTAAATGCACTTCTCTCCCTCGTATTAAATGCCTTCACTTTTAATGGAGTAAAAACTGAAAAGAGAATTTTACTAATTTTGTCCAGAATAGATACAAAATATATTAAGATCCAATGATTTGTCTTCGATAATAGGAGTTTTTTGTGCTAATTATTTTATTGGACCCTACACATTACTTCAAAGTATCATGCTATGCACTGTTAGGTTAATAATCATCACTGAGGAATTATAAAAGAAAACGATGAAACTCTATATTAATGTGCATAGACTCATGAATCAACAACCGTTTTTTCAAAGCTTACTTTAGTCATTTAGCTAAATATCACTTAATTATTATAACTTATTGTTTATTTCCGAGTATTAATAAGTATTAATGAATGCGGTCATCTCTGTTATTATTCGTGTCATGAATCAACCTCGACAATCTCGGAGCGGTGACTGAATCAATGAAGTCATTGAGAGACCATGTGGAGGTCTTTAAATTGATGGCTATAAATCCACTGAAATTTGAATTTTGCATTTATTTGCGAATTGTACGCAGAAGATAAAATCTGCCTTTCCCTATCCACATAATACTTCTACTAAGTAGGTACTACAGAACTGATGACTGTGCTACTGAAAGTAAGTTCCTGTCACTTAGTGGTGAATATGATAAAACTGAATCATCATGATCCTAGCGCCTGTCTCGGTCGCATCCTCGGCCATTCCCTTGGAGTCCAGGGTCCGCTAAATATATGTAAGTATAACGAACGAAATAAAAATTACAATCTCTTCTTGATTGAATAAGGTAGTAACGCACCATTTTTGTCGTAAAAATCAGTTAATTGATAATGATCGTTTTCAATTATCTAGCAATCAGTCCAGTGATTCAGATTCTGATTGTGATTTTTATCGTTATTCCTTACAGTAGGTACAACACCGAGTTTGGGATGTTTGTCAATAAGTCTTACGAATTGAATGGCATAACAATAGCGGTGAACTTTTAATATACAACGATAGTAATAATCAAGTATAGGTTAATTCAAACAAATGTTTATGCTTTCTAGGTCGACTTTCAAGATAAAATAAAACTAAATATTTATAGTTTTATATCGAAGAGATAAACATTATCTGTAAATAAACTGAATGTCAAAGCTTACAACAAGTTTATATTTAACGCTGACGTAATTCTTCTTGGCACTGTTAACTTTGAGTAACCCAAATCAAGAGAACAGGTTTTCTTTGTATTGGTCATGACATTAATGTCATTATCACTGCCGTACTTCATACACCAGTATTTCATACATACGTAAGATATACAAAAGCTGTTATCGTGGGAGAACCACGCTGCAGTCTTAGCTTTATGAATGGACCGGATTGACCGGATTAACGATACAAACTTACAGGAAACCAATATAAATCGCAACACGAAGTGTAAAATACTTCGCCGGGCAAAACACGGAACCTAGTCCTTAAAAGGTCGATAGGACCTTTTTGATACCACACGCACACACACACTCAAATAACCCCAAAACGAATCAGCTCTATTTTTATGCATATAATTATGATGTTCGTATATAGCAAATAGGCCTCTTCTGATAATGTTATTTGTTTTGCCCTAACAGGTACAGATGGATTAAAAACGGCAAGCCGTTCGAATACACGAGTTACGATAACCGCATATCGCAGCAACCTGGGCGAGGTACGCTGGTGGTGAGCAGGCCGCGAGATGAGGACCTCGGCCAGTACCAGTGCTTCGCCGAGAACGAGTGGGGCACGGCCACCTCCAACTCCGTGTTCGTGCGGAAGGCCGAGCTCAACTCCTTCAAGGAGACGGACGGACAGCACGTGCTCACGGCCGACGAGGGCAAGCCGTTCAAGCTGACCTGCGAGCCCCCGGACGGCCACCCCAGCCCGAAAGTCTACTGGATGTTGCAAGGCGACCAGGGCCAGCTGAAGACGATCAACAACTCTCGTATGACGCTGGACCCCGAGGGAAACCTTTGGTTTTCGAACGTGACTCGCTTCGACGCGAGCGACGACTACGCGTACACTTGCGCTGCGAAATCGATCTTCAAGAACGAGTACAAGCTGGGAAATAAGGTGTATTTGCAAGTGAAACCGACGGGTATTTCTCCGGCGCTGAACAAACACGAGCCCGTGCGACAGTACACCACGAGGAGGGTCGAGAAGGGCCTGAAAGGGAAGCGGGTGGAGCTCTACTGTATTTACGGTGGAACGTGAGTATACAATATTCCCTTCTCAGATTGGATCGGGTTCGTTCGATCGATACGGCTTAATGTGTTTATAAAAGCGTGACAATGTTCCCGTCACGTGTTTCCGAAAGTTCGGAAAATGTTTCTGGGCTGGCAACCGATCACATTAATGCGTTATTATTAATTGAATGAAATAGTGCTCGTGACATATTTTCGATTTGTAACAATTTGTTAGAAAATCCATCATAGTTTGTTCAATTACTTTAATCTATTCTACATTAAGTCGTCAAGCCATAAAACCTCATGTTTCATGAAATTTATCTAGATAGATAGATAGATAAATAGAGAAGAAAATAGGCCATTGTTGGTCTCGTCACAAAATTTTGAAACAAAAGTCATATTTGAACCTAATATTCGATACATACGATGCCGTTATTTCCAGGCCGCTACCTCAAATAGTTTGGAAGAAGAACGGCAGGACGATTCTGTCGTCCCAAAGTATTTCGCAGGACAACTACGGCAAGACTCTGGTGATCAAGTACCCGGGGTACGAGGACCAGGGCACGTATACTTGCGAGGTCAGCAATGGAGTCGGGACAGCCCAGACTTACTCCATACAGCTCAATATTGAAGGTGAGTTGATGTTTAGATACATATAATAATATGTAGAAGTTATAAAACAGTTGAAAACGTTTGTGTAAAGACATCAACGGTGTTTGCGGCATTTTGGATTTTACAACCGTTCCTTAGCACCTATAGTAGACGCTAAAAACTTAGTTTGCGGCTAAGCATTAGTTTAACAAGACTTTGAGTACCTGATAAGCATTCTGACAGATAGTTAAACTAGCTAAAGTTACTTACTACGGACAAGGTATCAAATAGGTTACAGGTGGTAAAACCGGCTCTTACTTTAGCAGATGTGTAGAGGTAAAGTCGGTCATCAACTCTCTGTATATGGCGGTCTTAGTGGTAAATCAGTGTATTACTTCGATTTAGATAGCAAACAACTCGAAAGAAACTAATGTGTCTGTTTTTGAGTGTGGCCCATATTTATTGTAGATCATTCAAATTCTGGTCTACTTATTGACTATTGACAGATAGTTATACCATTGATCTCAAATTCTCACTAGAGTATCGTAGTTTCATTAAACCAGTTCTTATACAAGTACATACTTCAATCACAGGTGTTTCTAATAGCTTAATTGTTTGAATCATAAGAATTTCCAAACTATAATAGGTAAAGTCAAATAAATTTGATAACTCTACCTACTCTAATTTTAAAGAGGGATGCCGGAATAAGGCCAAGAAGTGCACACGATGTTCCATTTTATAAAAATAGCTAAAATATTCGTTCTTAATTATTCGCGCTATTCGTATGTCGCTAAAAGTTGGGGTTAATATAACAAAAATTAAAAGAAATTCAACTATTTATTAACCCCACCGGAATTGCGTCCTTTTGACAGCTATGTGTAAACAAATCTATCTACGCCCTATCAGAATTGAAGTAAAGCTCAAATTCGTGTGTATCGCGGCGGGCTCGTATGTGTTAAGAGTTGCCACTACAGAAATATATTTTCAGATAATCGATTATAAGAGAATATCGAATATTATTACGTTGGTGGATCTTAGCTAAAATAGAAATAAAAATATCACTTACAATTCATCTACAGAAATGAGGTGAATAATTGGTTGCAATTTTTAAGATACCCGTACGATCCCGCACGATCGTGACATGAGGGGTAGCATGCCTAAAATAAAAAAATAAATATATTTCAGTGTCATTATCCTATTTATCTTTTAAATATTTTATAATCTTAGTAAAATATTTTCATGAATCAATCAAACGTATATTTTAGGCTGCATTATTTTATTAAACTATATTAGAATCGAATAGATCTAAAATCGAATATCGATATTTTTTTACGCAATGGAAACACTAAATTAACTGCCAATTCAACTGTCAAAGTTCAAAATATCAAAAAGTAAATTGTGTTTTTCTTGCATCAACAAAGTGATCGGTTTTATTTCGTGCGTTTAACTAAACAACTTCATCATGAATACTGACTCCGACGATCCGGGTTCAGCCGTAGCAGGTAAACAAATACTTTTTACAACATTCAACAGCTAATATGGTGGAAATCGTAGATTGTATTACTGATGGAAAATAATTATGCATTTACCCAAAAACACTGACTTTTTTTAAACCCTTCCTTTCGCCAGTCAACTAATGACTATTTACTCGACATTTCCATAGTACTTTCATATGTGTGCACTGTGGGCCTAAACTTCTATGGCCAGCCGGCGTCCCCCTTTATCGTTGGCATTACTAACTTACCGTTATTGTATTTTTTAATCTAATAAATACATAGGCGGTTTGATAAGTTCGTGCAAAGTCCGAGAGCTTATGCTATTGCTTCGTTTTGAGTTTATGTTTGATTACTAGCATCTTTTAGAGGACCATACGCAAAGTTTCAGCATGATCGACCTACTTCTTTGTGTTTGGCATTGATTCGCGTAAAGGAAGTCGAGTGATTTTCAGAACATTTTGTGAAACAGAATTTCGTGTGGTGATTTCACATTACTGTCAGAAAAGCAAAACTCCTCAGGAGACAAAAGTGATGATTGACAAACATTATGGAGACTCTGCACCTTACATTATCAAGTTTTTAAAAAAAATTGCAGTGATCTTTTGGGTCCAAGTGATGCTAAGCCATCTGGACGTCCTGTAGAGGGTACTACTGCAGTAATGTTGGTTGAAATCCATGACATAGTGATAGATGACAGAAAAGTGAAGATGCATGAGATTACTAGTGCTATGGACATCTCGAATCAACGAGTACATAATATTATTCACCAACATTCAGAGACGAGAAAGCTGTCTGAAAAAGTCATTTTTTATTATGGAAATGTACCAGCCCACACCCCAGAAGTTGTGGTCCAAAAATTAGTAGAAATAGGCTCCCAATTTGTTTTATATCCCTGTTATTCTACAGAATTGACTCCCATAGACTAAAATCTGTCTCTTTATTTAAAAAATATATTTGCATGAATAAGATTTTGTTCAAACAAGGAGGTGATGGCTGAAAAATTTGGCTATTTTTTAGACCTTTACAAATCCTATTATTTGGAAAGGATTAACTAATTCGAAAAGCGTTAAATTACGTGTATAAGCCTCTAAGGAGTCTATGTCGAAGAATAAAAAAGGTTTACCTCAAAAAGTAACATACTTTTTATTTTTGCACGAACTTATCACACTGCCCTCGTATAAATAATGTCTTTTACTAGTGTGTAGGACAGTCTCGTTCCGTATTGAGATATGACTATATTGTAATGTCGTAATTTTTTACGCGCGAGACAAGGAGGAGAATGCGTGGGCGACGGCCCACATCTGTTTCGAATGATAGCTAAAAACGTCTCATCGACTGTAGGTATATCAGGCATCATAGGAGTATATTCGGGGCACCATCAACCTCATCATGAACTCGTGGTTATATTGCATGAGGGCAATGTACTGGCACAACTACCACAGACTAAAAACATTCGTTTTTAACTCCGTGATGAATGAGTTCGATGTTGACCGTTTTAGGTCGCCAGGCACTAGTTCTAGGTGACTATGCACGGCTCAATTTATGTTAATTTCGAATATTTTAATATGTTTGGTTTCTAGGTGCATTCCCAACTTGTTTTAAAATAAATATAGTTGTGGCATGTTGGATAAAAAAAATACAAAATTTTACTTTTTGTATAAACTGAAATCGGTTGCCAATATGCCGCCGATATTCGAATAAAACACATAAATTTTTATTAAGAATTTACTTTATATTCTATAGTTTGATTAATTTTAATCCGTTACGAGTACGACTAATAAGCGATTATTATTAAAAATAGAATTCTTAAAATAATAACAGTAGGAAAACATTATGATAGCAATACTTTAGCTGAGTTCAGACAGTTGAAGAGTAAAGCGATGCCGCAAAGTTCTTTTGTCCGTCCCGACTCGTCGTCGTTGACAGTGAAACGTGACATTCACAGCAACACTATGCAACAATTCCGGCGATGAATTCCCGAAATGCTGGAGCAAGCGAAAGCGCTTTGCTTTTGTTATTTTCTTCATCTATCTAAGTACTAATAGTACTTCTCTTACGTCATAAATCTTCGACGTTGTAATAATGTGCGTTGGTTACTGAACAAAATTATATCAACGAATTAGCCGTAAATGTCATTTGAAAAAAGGAATTTTTTTGTCCTATAAATATTGTGAACGAAAATGATAAATAGTGATGCAGTTGCTGAAGGTTATGCGTTCGAACGAAACTTATTTCTATTTGCATTCAGTTACTCATCGTGTCCTCGAGGTATTTGATAATTTACATAAAGACTCTTTGTCATTATATGTAGATGCAATGTAAACATACATACTACACCTTATGCCTTTTCTGAAAAGGTTAGGTCCTGGGTCATGCCTTTCGCTTAAATTTAACTCATTATCATACATATTGGACCGGTGAAGGTCCTGCTGGTCGATGAATTGTTTAAAAACAAAAGTTTTAGGACTGTTTTGTAAACCCAATTCGTCTAGAGAACCAACATATGAACTCTGCTTTTTGCTACTCTTGTAGACAAATCTTTTGCCCTTTCTCTTCTTACGCATATGAATTCATATTAAGTATTCATATAAATGAATTGCACTCGTGAATGGGGGACGTTCGTTTTCCCCTCGCACTCCTGCTATTTACGCTATAACCATATCTTAAAAAATACAAAGAAAACCATAAATATACCAACAAATCGTCTTTGATTGCCCTACGTTTGCATACGAGACAAAATTGCGCGCGCTCCGAACTTATTCCCCACTTATTCACATGTTAAACCCCATGAGAATTTTTATCATGTGTGTCTGATGAGTTTTTCGCATAGACAGGAAGATAGGGGAGTATGCTCTTTGAAATACACGGATCATTTGGCATATTTCATTCGGTTCATTTGCGAGAGTGATGCGGTGGCACCGTGGCAGTCTACGGAAAAGCAGGAAGATCGCTATAAAGTTTTTATTACGTACATTTGCACTTTAATACCACAAATCACGACTACTTTAAACGGAATTTGGGGAGAAGTTGTCGGAAGTTATTTTACAAGCCGGCTATGTGTGTGTGAACTTTTGTGGAGACAAGAACGATCATTTCATTCAACTACCTATTGTTGATTAATATATGTAACAATACATAATGTTATACGTTTTCGTTTATAATAGATCAATTTATAGAACCGCCTTATGAGATTTGGTCTTGCATAACTGAATAGCGCCCAATATAAAACAAAATTTGTATGAATTGTTTCTTTCTGAAATTTGTTTCTTTCCTCTTCGCGAGTCACGCAAAATATACGATTCCCTAATCCAAACCCTTTTCCCGGAAGTCAGAAACCGTGTCCCTTAATAAGAGGGTCACTCATATCGGTCAGTCACTTCGGTCACATTGAAGATGCCTGCAGGCTCGCATTAACATTCCCGCGCGAGTACGACAATGCGCGGTACATTGTGCCAAATAAAGGGTCCTAAATAGAGATGGGGAACGCGCCCGTGGCCGCGTGGGCGCCGCTTTTGGCGCCTGCTTCCCCACTTTAATACTAATTGGATGTAGCGTATGGACTCTGTGACATTGCTATGAATTGTGGCGGGATTTGAAGGTCGATGTCTTATCGTCTAGGATTAGTTGGTAAATTAAACCGGATTACTTCAAGGATCCGAGTCGCTTCGTGTATTATTTTTTATTAATTTGCTATTAAAAGCATACTTTTTACTTTCGTTACCAATATAGCCCTTGCAAACCACTTATAAAACTTCATATGTCAGTGTTATTGGCGCTCTAATATAATATAACCACCAATTTTACTCTACGAAAGCGTAAGGCAAAAGAAAAAGCGCCACATTATACAAGATTATTCCGTGTTATGATTTGAGTGAGACGTTCTGTGTTGTCCAATTTGATTATACTTGTTTACAGTAGGGGAGGTTTTCCCTGCTTGGATTAAACGGGATCTGCCGTCTTTGATAACACGCAGTTACGTTTTCCTGCGATTATTGCGTGCGTGAAAATGAAAATCAAATTAAGATGTCATTTTTCCGTTTCCATTTTTAGCGTTTTGATTTGCTTACAAGCGAAAGATTTATTGTACACGCTGGCAGATTTATGAAAAAAAAACACCGTTTGGCAGTGCACTACCGACTAAACCGAGCAAACCTTTGAATTTCTTGCAAAGTTATATTAAAAAAGAATAAAAAAGCAAATAACGATCGATGGGCTCAGTCCACACTCCACAGCAGTAGTGCATTAGGATATGACCAGTGCAGTAGTGCGAGCTTAGCGTCGATGGTTATCTCCCCGGTCCCGTTACAGTTACGGCTATGTAAATTAGCACGCCGTCGTTGTCACTGCATCATTCACATACGGAAGCATACAGCAGATGGAACTGTTTTCACCATCGTATGGCTGCAACTTCTTGCGCTACCTGTATTTGGTATCTTGTTAGGTTTTAAATAAGGAAGGACGTCTTGTTTGTGCAGTAAAAGAAACAGTCGTCAGTTGATGGTAAGACTTTTTCATAAAGCGACTGGCTAGATGTCTGTATCACAGATGAAAAATACCGCCGTAATTGCTCTGGCCGTGTCCCGGCAACATTAATTAATGTGAGCCAGTAGATCTAATGATAAAGGCTCCAAGATCTAAGAAATTCATTAAGCGAAGCCAGAAGAAGTATGGGTTTGCTAACTTCATTTATGAAATGGTGCTATTCTCCGTTTGTGTTTTTAGTTGTACCTTGAAGTACCGAAATTGAACAAAAACACCTTTATATCTTTTATCGCTAACTATAAACGTGTAATGAGTCGCAAATTAAACCATCGACGAGAGGGAAAATGACTCGCGGCCAGTGTCAACACGTTCGAGCATTTGCATCGATCGGTGGACATAGTGAGAGTACACGCCCTGTATAGTAAGGGATAGTACACACGCTACAGCGCTATACGGGGCGGTTTCCGCCCGGCCGGCTTTATTGCGTATTTTTGTCACGCTCGCCACAGGTCACTGGCCGAGGTTTTACTGGTTTTACGGCCTTGCCTGTGATGGCCGTCGAAATTAGATGTCTTGTCACTTCCCTTCGAGTGCGGAAGAAAGGAAAGCCGCCCATTCTTCTCGTAATTGCTATCGGGTTACCCGTTGCGTGGCGCTCAGAATGTCTTATTGCTATTTCAACACAATTTCCTTTGGTCATCTTACTTTATTTCGATGAACCTTCATTGCAATAGTTTCGCCCTCAATAATTCTTTTAATTTATCTATTACTAGATATATTTTAAAATATATTCCTTTTCTTCTGACAATGTTAGTTTCAGCTTTATATTAACTCCTGAACAACTTAGCTATTGTATTAGTCGGAGGGGTAATGATGTCATGCAGCAACATTAATTGAATTTTCAACACATGCAGAGCAACTTTATAGCTCACTAATATTTAGGGAAACTTTACTCGTATTACAACTGAGTGGGGCGTGTTCAAGTTTCGTGACGTAGATAGTACCAACAAAAAACAGAATGACACAAAAGTGGAAGTTAGCACGCATGTTTGTGTGGAGCGCACATAATTGTGTTTGAGTTCTCGTATCGTAAATGTTTGTATGCAAGCACTTACATCGAGGCCAGATTTTAAGTGCATGACTCGTTTAAAGCTTTCATGCTATAAGAAATGAACGAAGTACACAGCATTGTGCTTTAGTCAAGAAAAGATTGCTGCTTGGCGGGCTGAAATTTTACGCATTAAATATTTTGTGGCAAAATCTCCGCCGAGATTGCAGTGATTGCGTACAATGCTTCTGCACTTAGCTTTACAATGGCGACCTATTTTTTATTTCGCTATTACAACGACCATTTCGTATTCCGCCGTGTCCTTTATATTCCTTAGACCTTTGTACCGTAATCGTTGGCGTACAATTCTAGAGGAACACAGTGAGAAACAGATGTTTTAAAAATGTTAGTCTTACAATTATGTTTTAAGTTTGTTTTTAAGATCAAATGAAGGGAGAAACTGATATCGATGAGTCACGTGTCAATAGCTAATGTCCCTGTCTATACAGTATTAGCTTGTCTCTAATTCACTGCTGGGTAAATAAGATTGAGTTTGGCGTGTGTATGACTGTTTTAAATCTACTTGTAAATACAAAGTCAGCATAATCAAAATGCTTTTGAAATTGCGATATTTTAATGTTAACGCGAAGAATTTGTTTTATTGGAGTAAATATTTGGGGCATACTGCCTTAAAAAGCTTTACTTGAGATACTCTAATCTCGGTTGCATTGCAAAATGTTGAGGCCAAAGTTGTGGTGACATTCCTCACGGGTTATATTCGAGATCTTGTATTGGCAGTATCTCAAGCGTATATTTCTAATTTAAATTCTGAATAGGATGAAGAAGCTTGGGTGTTTTTATATGTCATCGCTGCTCTTGTGGAATATTTTAATTTAATCTGTTCGGGAGGACAAAGACCCTCTTTTTATTGTTTGCGGTCCAACGTTTATTACGTATTTATGGGTCCCGTACCTCCATTAAAAAAAAAATTGCAGGAGTCTGCACTGATTTTGGGAGACAGGTTGTTGATAGTGAGAATGTCAAATCACAACATTGCTGAAAGAGACTTGATATTGTAAGAAACCATGAAGCTGGATTATTTAAGGAATATCGAATTGTATTTCATCCAAATCATGACCAGAATGAAGTTCCAATTTGAGTTGGTTTGTATAAGTAGTCTAAGCCAATCTAGAAAATGTGTTTTGATTACTGCGCGTTATTCGGCTTAGTAAGATGATAATAGGCTTAAATTGATTTTGATCGATGAGGCCGGCCGTTACCAGTTTTCTTTACGCGTCTGTCGGTAATATTGTGAAGATTGCAGCTTATATCGAAGCTCGAGCAATCGCGCTAACGATTCCGTTATTGCCTCCGGATCTAATACTGGTTCCGACGCGAATCGTGGTTATGAAATATACACAAATAGCACAGTATATAAGTATATTAATCAATCGAACATCGGATTAATGATGACTCATGGAAATTGAATGAGAGGCGTTTAATCCGCGGATCATTGTAGGTTTTACTAGATAAAAATTGAATCTCCCTATACATTTAGAGAGAAGGGTCGTGCCCCAGCAGTGGGGACGTTAATGGGCTGTTCACCAGAAACTATAATATGCATTATAAAGTTTTCGAAATATAATTGAAACATAAAGCTGATCAAATGAAGATAGCTGAATGAGAACCTGGTAGAGCCGGACATTTACACTATAGGTTTAGCAACCTAAGGAAATCGTTAGTCGAATTCTCCTTCTTTGGCGGTGTCAGAAAAATAATGGACTTTATTAATGATTGTTTTTATAACTAAGGGCGGTATCAGGGAGTAACCCTATTTGATTAGGAGAGTGGATTATGATGTATGTTCCCGTCAACAGCGTGCATTAATATACAGTCACGTCACGCGTCACCACGTCCTATGACGTAACGGCTGTCACGCGCGTTCGCTCCTAACAGGCGCGGATCTAGCCCTCAAAAAAGGTTGGGGGCACAGCCACCAAAAATTAGCAAAGTGAGAGTTGGATTGGAGTACGAACTCACTCATGAACAAACATGGACTTACCTATGTTTTGAACAATTTTTTCATTTGATATTTTTCACATCATCAAATGATAACATTGATTACAAACTAAACTACACACCATTTTACATTAAATAACTACCAAAAATACGCAAAACTGCTTCACACGAGTGAAGATTTATGTTTATACCTTATTCTACTTACAATCAGTAAAAATGTAGTACCTTTTCTAACGGTGGAAAAAAATATATTACAAATTTTATTGTAGTATAATTAAATGACACAACTTCCTACGATTTTACTTATAAGTGCGAAAATTTAGATGTTTGAATGTTTGTTACTCAATCACGCCTAAACCGTTGAGCAGATTTTGACGAATTTTGATATATATCGATGCCTAACGGCCAAAAAGGGCTAACCGCCACTTCACAAACTTTACAGGAGAGAGGTTTAAAGTTGCAAAATTTAGAAAAAAAATCATAAGTACTTGGGTTTTGCTTCCTAAGATTCCAAATTTTAGTTGTAGATATAAAAGATATTTCTCTTCAAAGTGAATTCATTAAAGTATTACAAATCATTCATTTAAGAGTGTTTTTTGTCGCTTAGGCCCAAATGTCTTTATTTTTTTAAGGGCAAAATGTCGTAACCTCCTTTACCAAAAAATCTCCTGTTCGCCTAAGCGACTTAACTGAATCTTTATTTTTATTAAAATTGCTTAACCGACATTAAGCCAACATAAGTAGTGATTGACGGTACAGACTTAGTGTAAGCGAAATACTAAAAATACTGGTTGTCGCATATAACCTGCACCATCGAAAGTCTGTGACCAGGGACACCAATACCCATCGATTGGACTATATATTTTGGGAAAAAAATATGATAAGAAATATGTAATACATAAGGACAAATCATCCTAAGCGCCATAACTTATGTTTGAAAATGGCGGCCCGAATGTACTAAGCGACATTTTTGTTATTTATATTTTTCAAGCCGAATTGTCTAAGGAACTATTTCGAAATATTATATTCTCTAACCGCCAGTTTGAAAAAAACACAATAATATTAGTCGTTTACGACGTAAAATTAAGACTCTAACGCTTAATTTACCAACAGCCTAACCGACAAAAAATACATCGTAGAGCGGCAAAACCTAGATAGAACGACGCAGAAAAAAAAGGCGATTCCAATGATGTATATAAGTCGATTTCGCAAAAAATGTCGCTTAGGCCATTTTGGCCGTTAGGCATCGATATGTTACCGGCAATCTGTACAATCCGGCATTACAAACATTACCTAGGCTATGAATAGAATCCCAAAAACGTAAAGGTGATGTATGAAATATTAGTATTTGATACTTTGTCTAGGTATTCTATACAATACCAAATACGCAGCCGGTAATGTACGCAACACGAGGGCAAGGAATGAGTGGAACGTGGATAGTAATGTTGGGTATTCGAGAAGTAACGAAACGATTGAACATTAGTCATCCTTTAGTAAGATAGAGTTAGTTTGCATTCAATCGATTTGTATTTTCTTAAAATGATTTTAAAAATCAAACATTTTAAAGGGTTTACAAAAAAAATAAACCTACTTTTTTTTATCAATCAAGTTAGTCTTCCGTCCCAAAGTTTGTAGGTTAGTTAGGTTTTATTCTGCAAAACATTTGAAAATAAAGTCCACGATCTATTCATTTCCACATTGCCTGTGCCACGACTGTATTCTAAACAATCCCTAGGCATTGCATAGATTACCTTGGTAAAGTATGGAATGGAAAATATAATTCATAGTATGTCATACATTGCCAGAACGCCTCAGGTATTCAATACATTACCTAGGTATTGTATAGAACACCTAAATTATATGCTTTGCCGGTAACATATAGATAGACTAAACACTGGATTGAAACATAGGCTACAATTTATCCTCGAATTCTAACGGGAACGGGATATACGCGGGCGGAGCCGCGGGCAATAGCTAGTACTTTATCCTACTTCCTACTACTAGTATAATAGCGAAAGTTTATAAGTATGGATATATGGATGTTTTTTACTCTTTCACGTAAAAACTACTCAATGGATTTGAATGAAACTTTACCACAACATAGCTTATACATCAGAATAACATAGGATATTGGAAATCGAAATCCACGCGGACGGAGTCGCGGGCGGCCGCTAGTATTATATAAATGCTTAAATTACAAATTCAAGCTTACGCTTTTTTTTAGTTTTTTTTTTTCTTTACTGGACTTGGGCAGGCGCGCTAGTAGCGCCAAGTGGTCGGTGGCGGCGGCTTTTTAGTGGAACGGCTGTGTTCCAAATCACGCTCGATTTTTAAAAAGATCATCAGTCAGCCGTTTTTATCATCAGCCTATCGATCTTATCAAAAGATCATAATTACAATAAGCAAATTAGGGTTGTGGGCATGCCCACAGTGCCCACAACGGTGGATCCGCGCCTGGCTCCTAACCCAGTTCTCACATTAATTGAGAAATTCCTATCGGTCAGCTCGCTTGGTCGGTACCTGGAGATTATGATTGGAAACTTATACGTCCAATACCCTGTTTGGAATGCTCTCGTCTCATGGATAACACGGAACTTTTCAGTACAAAGGGGAGGCTTGTGTATGTGTAGGGATGTTTTGTTAGTTGGTCCAAAAACTGAAACATGTTTAGCGTTGTTAGGATTTTTGAACATGGACGACATTATATCCAACAGTTTCTTTCTTCTACGTTCAAATGAACACATGGGTAGTAAACAAAACTATTTTTCACGAATGAAAATAGAAAACATCTACGAAAATGACAAATTCTACATAGTTAGAATCGCGCATAGAATTATTAAATCGTCCTTAAAACTTGTATATTGCAGTGATGTGCAAAGTTCCGCAATCTCTCATCGTGCAGGCGGGATGCACGCGGAAGTTGTTTCCAACAAGGGAAATTTCTCGCAAATCGCAATAATAAAGTTTTCCGTAAATATGCGTACACTATTTCCCCCGCCATGATGGAGTTTGAACTCGGATTGTTGTTATGATAAGAATGGGATGTTTTTTCTTATTATGCTTTTCTAATAGAATAGAATAGAATAGAATAGAATAGAATAAACGTTTATTTGGTACAAAACACAGATAAAAAATACAACGAAAAGACATACAAACACAGAATTAACATACAAACACATCACAAAAAGAAAAGAAACATAAAATCCATCAAATAAAAGAAAAAGACAAAAAATAAGATCTAAAGACTAATGTACCAAAATGGTCTCCGCTCAGGGTTTGGTCGTAACGGAGAGCTCTGTTACGACCTCCTGGTATTCTGCGGATACCGTGTGTGGACAAACAGATGTAACAATGCGTAAAATACAATAACAATGTCAATATCGATGTCAATATCGAGTGTGCATAATATAAATATAATGTAATTATGATATATATAAAAAGTGTAACTATAAGAATAACATAATCATGTAATATATAAATAAATATGTAAAAATGTAAAATATCATAAGTGTGTGTGTGTGTGTGTTAAATAAATATTATACATATAATAATATCAATAATTAATTTTTGAATATTATATAATAGTTTTAGAGAAATAACCAGCATATGCTTACTCATTCTTTTGCTTTTCCAATAAATATTTTTTATATTTTCTCTTAAAATTTTGAACTGCAAGCAAATTTCTTATTGGTGGGGGTATGTTATTCCAACACTTTGTCGCAGAGTATCTAAAACTACCCCGAAAAGCAGCAGTTTTGTAAGGAGCACATATGAGACGGTCGGTGATTCGTGACTGACGTTGCGTGAACTGAAGTTTTTGATATAAGTATGATGGTCCTTGATTACGGATGACCCCAAATATTAACGTTGCAAAGTGGATTTGTCGCCTAGCTTTCATGTTCAACAGATTACTATTATTGAGATAGGGTGTAACATGTGCTCTGCGCGGGATAGTAAAGCAAAATCTGGCGCAAGAGTTCTGCACCCGCTGGATCAGCCTCTTAGTCCGCTCCAAGAGACAACCCCCTATTACTGTATCAGCGTAGTTTAACTTGGACAAGATTAGAGACTCACAAAGGCGTATCCGTACTTCCTCACTCAAAAACTGTCTGATTTGATAGATAACTCTTAACCTAAAGTAACACTGTTGTACAACATTAACGACATGGCTTTCAAATTTTAAATCACTGTCAATTAAAACACCTAGGTTACGAGCTTCATGAACCTGTTCAATATTGTTGCTATTAATGTTAACGTCATATTTAAAAGAATTTATCTGCATAATTTGAGTTTTACTACCTAATACAATGTACTTTGTTTTAGCTGAATTCAGCGCGAGGCTGTTCTCTTTGGACCAGTTGCTTATCTTGATCAAATCGTCATTAATAAAGCCAACAGCACTTTCGGTTTCACCTGGTTTAAAAGTTTTGTATATCTGTAGGTCATCCGCGTAAATGTGATAATTACAATGAGAAAGGCAATTAGGCAAGTCTGCTGTATAAATAACATAAAGTAACGGCCCGAGTATAGAGCCTTGAGGGACACCTCGATACACAGGGGACATATTAGAATATGTTTTCACACCATTCAAAGCAGTTATTTCAACTTTCTGAAGACGATCCGACATATAGCTAGTAAACCATTTTAACGTGTCGTTGTCAAAGCCATAATATTTGAGTTTTGCAAGAAGTAGAGAAGGCGCAATAGTATCAAATGCTCGAGAGTAATCAAGAAGTACTAGTATTGTGCCCTCTCCGACATCCCGCCCCGATAAAATATCGTCTATCACATCCATGAGTGCTGTTGCAGTACTTCGACCTACTCGGAAACCAGATTGTTTTCGTGGTAAAATATTATTAGTGTATAAGTAATCAGTCATTTGAACACTCACTACTTTTTCCATAATTTTGGACAAAAATGGTAATATGCTAATCGGTCTTAGGTCTTTCAGTTCTATAGGGTTATTAACTTTAGGGATAGGCTTAATAATTGAATGCTTCCAGATATCAGGAAAAGTACTGGTCTCAAGTGACATATTAATAATTGCTGTAATAACCCCTAATGACTGTGGCAGTGTTAACAAAATCATATTAAGAGTAATACCATCGATTCCTTGAGCGTTAGTCTTAATATTTTTAATTATTTTAGATATAGTTTTCTCGTCTACCGGACGTAATGAAAAAAGTGAATCACTAAATCTGTTAGAATTAAAGTATTTAAGTTGAGAATTACTAGTATTATCATTAACTGGCAATTGAAGAAAGTAGTCATTAACTTGATCTGGGTTAGTTAAATGTGCGGGTAAATCGGTGTTTTGTTTTTTAAAATCTACTATATTTTGTTTCATATTTTTCCATAGGGCACGGGAATCCTTTATATTTTTGTTAATTGTGTGTTGAAAATATGCAGCTTTTTCCTTATAAATAGCCGAACATACTAAGCGCTTAAGGTCTTTGTAGTATTGTTTATGAGAGTCCATTTTTGTGCGACGACTTTTAGCAAACGCTTTATCTCTAATCCGCATCATTTCTCTAATTGTATCTGTGATCCAGGGATAGCTCTGTTCCTTTACACACGATAACTTTATAGGTGCATATTTGTCGAATAGGTCAGTAATTAATGAGTTAATGAGTTTAGTTAAATATGAATGTTTATTGTCTTCCGTTTATTAGTGTTTTACGAAGCTCTTTGTTTATTTTTAACTAGCGGCCGCCCGCGACTCCGTCCGCGTGGATTTCTTTTTTTCGAAATAAAAAGTAGCCTATGTTCTGTCTCAGGGTCTAAAGATTGTCTGTACCAAATTTCATCAAAATCGGTTGCGAGGTTTAAGCGGGAAAGCTTAACAGACAGACAGACAGACAGAGTTACTTTCGCATTTATAATATTAGTTGGGATTAGTTGGGATTTGTCTGAATTGGCATGGATCTTAGGAAATTTGTACTTATTGATAGATATGATTTTAACATTAATTTGTCTTTAAGTGAATGTTACTGGATACTCTGAAGTCATTGCTTGTGGTAAGATGTCGATCAACATTCCGCCGTTGAATGAACATAGTTCAATTTATTTATTTCAATTAATAAATGAGCGATAGTTCAAACCGTTACTAGTTAATTACAGTTTTGCTACTTAGATAAATGATTCAATTTGATAGAGTACTAACGAAAAAAGATTCAAACTGGAATGCATCATGCCACGGCACTCGTTCTCATTACGATTAAGGATCGTCCTCGCGGGCACGGCGGGTCACGTCTGTTCGTGGAAGCGGGCGCAATTTGCCGCGAAGCCGTCATAAACAACTAGACTTATGCCTGCGAACACCGCACCTTTGAATTGGCAGCTTTGCTCCCTGTGAGATCCGTGCGTGCATTATTCATGGGGAGGAATACTGATTCACTGGATACCTACTCGTTTGCCACTAATGACTCAACCGACCTAGCATTATTTTAAGATTTGGAAGCTATTATCACTTGACCCGTTTTGCGACGACAGTAAGGTATTTTCATAATGTCAAAAGTTCGGTTAACTTTACGGTCAATAATTTATCAATAATAGAGATTTTAAGGAACCGTTTATATGTCACAGACACAGAACATAGTAAAAAGAAAACTAAAGGACCGCTGCACGCTGATCAAGACATTCTCACAATTTTTCCTTCAGTGCACCCAGTCAGGCGACTTGTCTAGCTCTAAGCTACATAAGAGTGTTAGTAAATAGGTATATGATCCGGACCGGAGTTTGTAATCGGAGTCGAGACTGCGTTGTCGGGTTTCACTAGATACGTTTAAGAATACTTAGTGACTTGCCGGGAAATCCGAGCGGGGTGACTGTCCCTTCATCTCAGACAGTTTTCCCTGAGGGGTTTTCTTTTTCTTTTCATGTAAAAACATGCCACACTGACATTTGCTTGATTTGTTTTTGTTCTTTGAACTGATCTGCGTCCTTTGGGATCTATTCACCTTTGCAGAGTGCAATTACGTCAATCGACGTATCGGTTTGCCCCTAGGCATTAGGAGATTTCACGTTTGGGAAGAATAAAATGTATCTAAGAAACTGAACTCTGTCCATAAAATGTTAGTCTGAAAGAATGTTTACAATATTAATGCCTATTATTTATTATTGATTTATAGGAAAAGTTCGACCAAATTAGAACATCTTTAAGAACTCTTACAAAACAGGCTAAGAACTGATTTGGCAAGAAAACAGCAATACGTTATGTTTCCAGTATTATTGGAAATCATGTTATAAATGAGAAGATACACACGGTTTTATGATGTGAGTTATAGATCCGTTTGAAGAGCTGAGTTATGCCATAAATGGCAATTCATAATGCAATACTACTTGCTGTGTCTTTATAGTTTCCTTTATAGTCGTTTAATGAAAATGTCTTGCTTGCTTGCTGTCATTTCACAGACAGTCATAAACTCACTGATTTTCTCACAGTTAATAAGACACCATATGAGTCAAATGAAAATATGATCGTCTCTCTGAGATTCTTACATAAAGTAGTTCTCATAGGCCCTGTTCCAACATTTCAATTATTTCACAACATCTTTAAAAAAATCATATAAATGACAGCGTCATATGTTTACTTATGTAGTCTCTAGTCTACAAAATGATTTACTAATCAACCTTTCCTTTCGCAGCGGCACCCTTCTTTACCGAAGAGCCGGAGTTCCAGAACAAAGCTGAGGGCGAGACTGCCGTCATCCGCTGTCAGGCGGGCGGTACCCCCGTGCCCCAGATCTCGTGGGTGCACAACGGCAAGCCCATCGAGCAGGCGCCGCCCAACCAGCGCCGGCAGGTCACCGTCGACTCCATCATCATCACTGACCTCGTCAAGAACGATACCGGCAACTACGGATGTAACGCGACCAACTCGATCGGATACGTCTACAAGGATGTCTACATCAACGTGCAATGTAAGTCTTATTATTATGTTTATCGATATTTCAGGTCAATCTAGTCATTCGGAATAGCATACCCAAGGGCGGATCCAGCGCCAGGGGGGGGGGGGTCACATAGCGCAAGGGGGTTCACAAGTCAAATGGTCAAGTTCAAATAAAAAGTTATGTTCAATTAGTGGTCCACCTTAGCCCTGGAACACGCTCAGGGGGAGGTCATGACCCCGTGATCCCCACCCCCTGGATCCGCCCTTGAGCATACCTTGGGCTCGTAGGCAATGGCCGAAGATACAACCAAGACAGGCGCTAGGATGATGATAATGTTTATCGTCATTTCTCTTTTATCAATATCAGTTAACTTTGAAGAGCGTTGACCTCATGGTGTTCTAAGCATAGAGTTTAAAATTATAAGGTCAACATTCATTTTGATAATGATGAATAGTTGTCGTGTCAACTTCGAGCTACAAATTAACACATCCATTACATTTTGTTGATTGTTTATCGATCGTGTATCGTGTCGGTAGGCTAATATGGCTTCAAAATAATACATCGAACAAAATTTTCAATAGATGAAGGTTTTATTGTAGATCTTGTTCAGATTTCTTGACAGACTAAGAGAAATAAGTGGACGAAAGATTCAAAATATATTCTGAATCGAGTTGATTGATTATTTTCTATGTTCTATAGTTTCACAATCCATCTGTCGAAGAATTAGTATTTTGTAACCGTGTGTACGAGTATCAACAGCGGGATGTCCGATTATTAATTTCACCGTGCTGAATATTTCATTGACATGGACGTAAAGTAAATATACGTTAAATTCACTCACAAGTAACAAAGGAACTCAAAAGTTTCAAACGTGAAGTAAGTCAGACTAATGCGGTAGGAATCGTGTGTGATTGATAAAATAGCAAGTTTACTATCGCTGCTTTTATCATAAGTGCACCGTGAAACGTATATTGCCCGTTCGACAGTGTTAAAATTGAGGTCGCCTTTGCCTTTCAATCTCTGAATGGTTGAAAGGCACGCACACATACATGCCATGTTGTTCAAAGGCAATATATGGTTTATTTCCAAAAAATGTTCTCGTACATGTTTTTTCATTGGAACTTCCACTGCAAACATTTGATGTGGTTCTTTGTTGTTGAGAGTATCTGCTCTTCCAGATTTTGATTCAGAAGAATTTTATTGACAAAATATACTGTGTATTTACGTATTAGTACAATCAAAACTCATTTTATTTGGTTAAAGTACCTACATAATAATGCTCAGCTTCTTTTTCACAAAAATTGCGAATGCTCATAAGAGAATAAAAATGAACGTTTCTTATCCGTACCAGTCTTTTTACGACTGAGTTAGTATCATCTTCAATTACAAAACTAATAAACATTCATCAAGTTGACGTTCAGACATTCAAGTATACTTGTGTTTATGAAGACTGCAATTACTACTAAGTTATCTTGTGCTTGATTACTTTTTTATCCCAAGTATATGTAGTTATGCACACGACATTTTATTTTAAAATCAACATACGGCCGCATTGCGTGTGCACCGAAGTAATTCCGTAATTACTCCATGCATTCTGGATTTACGCGTTACAGTTTTATAGGCCATAAATCCCTGACATGTAAACCACGGGCAACGTTGTAGGTTAGAAATACATTGCTGCTTGTATCGCTGGATGCATTTGTATCTACGGAGCATCTCACCGCGACGCTCGCAACTCGCAATACATAATAGAAATCCTTGGGGACGTGTGTTCCAATTGTCGTGAAGTAACACTTCGAGTTTTGCTACAAATTGTCTCCGCGCTCTATTTCTGCCGATTCTGAACACGAAGGGTGGGATGTCGCGTTTGCAGTTTTAAAAAGCTTGTATTGTTCGAGAATTTAGTTTAGAACTTGTTTACTTTTCGGTCCCATGTTTCTTGTTTAGACAGGTTCTACCCAACTTCAAATATCAATATTTATAAATGGAACACAGAGGTCTCAGACGTGTTCATATACACAACAATGTCTGTATTATGCAGTATCGACCAGTGGTCATTGGTGCAATTGCTCCATTGTTTTTCAACTGGCAACAATTCAAACGACAGTTAAGCCCAGAATGCCCTAAATTTAACCATCCTGGCATATTAAATCTTCTTTCCCGCAGCATTGTCTCTCGGCAGTAGTGATGAATATTTACGCTGCAAGCCATTCATCCGTCGAAACACTGCGGCGACCTAATTGGCTCGCATTTTTATGTCCCAAGTTCTCGAACTCTGCTCCCATTGACATTGCCAAAGCCCGTTTCTTAAGAGCGTACGTCACCCACTTAGGTCTTATATTCTCGATTTATAATGCAACCTCTACCTGCGCGGTCAATGGGGTTTAGATTAATGAACCGAACCCATTGAAAACACCCAGCTCTGTTAAAAAATCATATAGAAGATTACGTTCTCTCGTTAGTATTATTATTTGGTTCATAAATGTGACCATCATTGTAAATTCCCCTATTCACGTTGTCAGTTCTTATACAAAAGTTTCGTTCCTGGGCTGAACTCCGGCGACCGCTATAAACGTCACTTATAATTGATCTCAGGGATAGGATGGCGGACGTATAAATTGTGAACTCATTCATCATACTGTGAAGAGCTTCTGCTTTATGACGTTAAGTCGACTCTTCATTGGCCTTGGGCCAATTGACCACAATGTTAGTTCAGCTAGTAAAGCAATTGTCCCCTTTACAAACACAGTTGTATAATTAAATGACAACTTTTTTTGTGGTTTCCGGAGAGTTTAACAATAGAATTGTTATTGCGGTTTTACTGAGAATTTGAATAATTTTTGATATAAATAACATTTGGTTTTAAAATTAGGACGTAACTGATTCATGTTTTGCTGTACAAATAACTCTGTTAAATTTATTATAACGTAACGCAAACTATGTATTTTGGTAATAATTTACATATTTTTATGTTATTTTAATAAAAACAGATAGGTACATTTTGTGATTTGGTACAGATTTACATATTCACTAAATAGAATAAAAGAAGATTAAACTCTTCCAGAAACAAAAAAGAATCAGTGAAAGTTCAGATTAACAATCAAAACACATCTATTGTAACGAAACCAAGTGCACCCACTCACGCAATTCAATCTCAAATGAAAACACCGGCACCGCCGTTAAAGTTGCAGCCGTAACAAATTCCAATATGGCGTAAACATCAGGATGTTTACGCCCTCCCTTAAACTTTGTGCCAGCTCGTCTGAGGCCCGGTGGATTAGTCGCAGACAATGGATCGTCCAGCTGCGTGCGATATTGCGTGTCGTACAAAGCGCCGCTACCTGGCTCATGGCTGCCGAAGCCACCCTCCCTAAAAGGAAAGCGGGTGCGGCGTGGTGTCGCTCAGGGATGTCGCTTACCCCTTGATCTTTTGCTGTTATATGCCAAAGATTGTATTAGCGAGGCAAGATGAAAAAAAGTTGAGTAACCTATTAAACATTTTTTTTAAAGAATTGATTTATCTTAAGATTGCTACAGAACTTTTTGTATGGTTAGCCGTCTGCTTCAGAGCAGAACTTATTGTTGTATGGCTTTCCACGTATTCTTTAGTAATAAAAATATCGATGATGTCAAAATTTAAGGGCGTTTCTCTTGGTCTTAAAATATATGTTGTTAATAAAAATAAATATGTGGGTAGAATGGTTAAAATCGAAGGTTATTCTGTACTAGCATTGAAAACTTCCGATAGATTATAGAAAATAAAAATTTCTCTACAATAAAAGGTTGTGCCTAAATTGCCTTAAGGATGTGCATAAATTTTGACAGCCCTAGCGATACCTATTCCCAAATTTTTTCCCTAGTTCGATAACCTCTGAGTCATCCGGATAATCCACCGTTAGTATTGTCTTTCAAATCACTATTTTTTAATCCATTTACGCGTCATCATGGTATCGTACACCATTTTAGGGTGTGCAATGAAATGTATAATTGCATTTTATTGTAAGCCGTTTAGCACAAACGATTTCTATGTAATTCGATATGGAGATTAGATATAAGCCAATATACAATTTCGAAGTTTGTTTAGTTTCAGGGGAACTTTTATTTTAAGCTTTCTAAAACGCATACTATTGTTATTCCTACTTTAGTTTATTTTAGTGTTTCCATTTCGGTGTTATGGAACAGCTTTAAGCTTTGTTTGTGTTGGCGATGTTTTGGTTATCGTCCAAAGATTTCCGGGTTAGTTATGCGTATTGCATTCAATAGATTCTCCGAATGTTTTACCCCCATTTTGCCTGGGTATATTTGGACCATATTAAAGGGTATATGAGGAAGTAATAAGTCAGTATCCCAACAACAAAGTACCGGCAATTGAGGAGTTCCTCAGTCGTCGCAGCAATCAACTAAAGGACGTTATGCAATGGCAATAACTGCATAGATTCACTCGCCATTGCCCTTGGGTGCTGCACGAATTAACAATCATCTTATGCCGGCGATGCACGGACACCAAAGACGTTGTGAGATGCAAACATTACACAGAGTATAAAAGTTTACTGGTAATCAAGTCATCGAAATAGAAAAATATTAGGCGGTCAAGCTGCTTCCATGAAATAATGAGCTCTACGAATAAATACATTTTCGTTTTCCTATAGGTACGCTGCAGAAAGCCTACCGACTAGTCAAAACAACACTTATGAATGAACTTAGCGTTCTGAACCTTATAACGACCACTTACTTGGCAGAGTAAGCCATTTTCCTCCGACCCATAGCAAATTGCAAAGTCATAACGGTCGTTTGTCGTCGGCTTTAAGTCCAGTTTAGGTATTCGGTGCACGTGCCCCGCGTACGAGCACTCGACGAACTTCCACTTGGAGTTTCATAACTAGTTCCTTGTTGTATAATACAACCGCTTTTTGTCTTACGAATGATGAATTTGGGCCCACGAGTCGACATTTCTGGAGGCCTCACAAAATATTGCTAGTGTCTTTGTATTCTGATTTAGGCAAAGTATTCTGCAAGATTTTGTTTGACAAGTTGGATAACAGTAGCAAGGTTTGTATCCAGTTATTTATATGATTGGGTATTATTTGTAAGTCTTATAAGCTCCCTGTAGGTACTGTAACGATGATCTACTCTGCTGTGATCATAACAAAACTGATACTTCGGGTAAGGGTGAGGCTCCACCAAAGCGAAGTTGTGCCGTAAGTAGTCAATAGAATTTCAATGCTGAGATTGGTCCCTTGTTAAGGACAATATTCAATTGGCTGCTTACGACACATCTCCGCTCCGCTCTGCTTCGGTGGATACTCATTCTAAGAGTGGTTTCCTGCTACATGATTGTAAATACATGGCAGCTCCAAATTGGGTTGCACGTATGAAATGCAATTGTTTACTGTACCTACCCACGTGAACTCGACGCTTCCGTGTATCCCATTGATATACTCGTACAATGTAATGCAGTAGACTGCAGCCAACACATTTGAATGTTACTTTGAAATAAACAGAGTCGAGCAAGCCCGAGCTATATTTGGATCGCGGTTTCAAAACTTTATTTGGTTTTCATAAGGTTCAGAGGTTAGAAGTTTCATCTAATGCAATGCAACGGGGAGCGGACAGCATAACGATGAATAGTTTATGCCGACCGCTCGCTCTCCACCGAAAAGTTGTTTGAATATTGCAATCTTGCATTACACGACTAAATTACATTTTATCTTTAGTAGTCAAAGGCTAGAGCGGAGTATTAAAAGAGTAGCATTTCATTTTACTTTTAAATCTTATGGCATAAATCCAGGGCCGCGCCGCCCATGTGTGCGAAGTGCGCGGCGCACACAGGCGCCAGGGCAATAGGGGCGCCGCGTCACTACTGCCACCTTTTTTTTATACCACTAAGGTGGCGTCTGTTTTTTCTCGCGTCCATCGACCAAACATGAAAAAATATATTCTTGAGACTATTACAAACGATTCTTCAAAGACAGTAAAGCTGTAAACTCAATCCGAACTCACATAGCGAGATGACCGAGACATCAATCATCATCATCTTCAACAGCCTATCGCAGTGCACTGCTGGACATAGGCCTCTCCTAGGGCTCTACACTCAGCCCGATC
Organism: Nomophila noctuella; assembly: GCA_958496325.1. Classification (NCBI taxonomy): domain Eukaryota; kingdom Metazoa; phylum Arthropoda; class Insecta; order Lepidoptera; family Crambidae; genus Nomophila; species Nomophila noctuella. The sequence continues at coordinate 16,514,332 of OY292482.1, forward strand.
CTCGGCGACTCGCATCCAGCTCCTGCCAGCCATCTTGCGCAGATCGTCACTCCACCTAGCCTAAGGGCGTCCTACACTGCACTTTTTGGGACACTTGCTAAAACACGGTATCCACTCCAGAACTCGTTTACCCCAACGGTTGTCGGTTCTGCTGCTTATATGGCCAGCCCATTGCCACTTCAGCTTGCTAATCCGGTGAGCTATGTCGATGACCTTAGTTTTCTGCCGGATCACATCATTTCGAATGCGATCCCGCAGAGAACGCCGAGCATAGATCTTTCCACAGCTCGCTGAGCGACTTTAAACTTGTGAACCAGCCGTGCCGTAAGTGTCCACGTTTCAGCTCCATAAGTCATGACGGGTAGGACGCACTGATGAAAGACTTTTGTCTTGAGGCATTGTGGAATCTAAGTCACTAAGTCTTAAAGTCGTAGGTAAAAATTCGAGTCTGTCTCACTAGACAGACTCGAATTTTTACCTATTTTTACCCTGACAGTGTGTAAAAGTTTTAACCTGTCTTACTCAGGTCGGACTGAGTTTGCGCAATGCTCTTAATCTTATTTCTTATTAATTTTATTAATGTGAAAGTTTGTTTGTTTGGATGTTTGTCCGTCAATCACGCTGAAACTATTTTTACCCTGAAAGTTTTAACCTGTCTTACTCAGGTCGGACTGAGTTTGCGCAATGCTCTTAATCTTATTTCTTATTAATTTTATTAATGTGAAAGTTTGTTTGTTTGGATGTTTGTCCGTCAATCACGCTGAAACTACTAGACGAATTTTTATGAAAGGAGATGGATCAACATCCATACAAAAAAAACAGGGTCGACAGAATCTTCTTGTGTCCGTTGTGATAGGGGTTTGTATAAGTATATGCAATAAATATATACTTATATTTAGATTTTTCTTAACTATTGGGAGAATCCGTTAATCGCAAAAAAAAATCTATACATTTTGTCCTGAAAATCCTTTAACGCTGTTTCTTACGGTTCTTACGGGAAAAAGTTCTTTTGCGATTTCTGACATTTCTAGTACGCAAACCTTAGAGGGTCCCATACAGTATTTTGATCCATTCACACATGTTACAAAATAGTTTGCAATGAAAAAAATTTTTTGGGATTTTCAGTACCTACAAAATGTATGGGAAAAGTTTTTTATCATTAACAGATTCTCCCATTAGTTAGGAAAAATGTAAATACATATATTTAATGTCTATATGAACCCCTATCAAACCGAACATAAAAAGTTTCTGTCGACCCTGGTTTTTTTTTAGCCATCTCCTTTGGTATAAAGGCAGGGTATGGGCTGACTTAGGTGATAGGATACTTTTTATCCCGATTATATGCTCCCATGGGATAAACCAAAATCTGCGCGGACGAAGTCGCAAAGTTCGAGCCTGTCTTTCTTACTCAGTTCGGACTGAGTTTACAGCTATACTGTCTTTGCAAATATCGCTTGTAATAGTCTCAAGAATATATTTTTCCATATTTGGTCGATGGTCGCGAGAAAAAACAGACGCCACTTTCCTTAGAATAAATGTAGGAAGCCAAGGTCCAGTCAGTGTTTAAAAATTCTAACCTGATTTACTCAGTTCGGCCTGAGTTTACAACCATACTTACTTTGCAAATATCATTCGCAATGCTCTTAAGAATATACATTTTCATGTTTGGTTGATGGTCGTTGGAAAAAGAAAGGACATAGTGTTAAAGTTTCTAACCTGTCTCACACAGTTCGGACTGAGCCGGTTACAGCTAAACTCCCATAGTAAATATCGTATGTCATGACCTCAAGAATCTATATTTTCATGTTTAATCGATGGACGCTAGAGAAAAAATTATGCAATTCCCATACAAAAATGCAGAAGCGAATGCATCTAGTGAAAAATTTAACGCCTCTGACGCGGTTAGGACTGAGTTTTAGATATCCTGCTATAGCAAACATCGTTTGTAATGATCTGAATAATTTATCTTTTCATGTTTATTTATTTATTTATTTATTTATTTATTGCATGTCACATTGCGATACATGGATCTTAAAATATTATATAGGGTACATGTGACGCCCTGCAAGGGCACAAGCAAACAGAGGGCTTTAGTTGCCTTACAATCATAAAAAAATACATAAACATTAAGATAAACTATTACACTTATATAACAATACAACATAGACAAAACAAAATTTACTAGTCAGCAAAGATAAAACATGTATTGAGCTACCCATGACCATCAATCAAGCTTGTCGCCAAAAAAGTCCTGTAACTTGTAATAGCACTTAGTTATAAGGAATAATTTCAGTTTTTTATTAAAAAGCGGGTGAGATTCAATATTCTTTATACTATTGGGAATGTGGTTATAAATATTTATCAACATGCTATGAGGACTATCTGATACTAACTTTAATTTAGAGAAGGGTGCTTGAAGTTTGTTCATATACCTATTATTCCTTTTAGCTTTATTAATTGGAGAATATAAATAGGGATGTTTTCTTATAAATTTGCAAGACTCGAAGATATATAAAGAGGTAAGTGTCAGGATTTTATGTTTGATGAAGTGTGGCCTACATGACTCCATTTGTTCTATATTTGTAATTATCCTCACGCATTTCTTTTGCAGAATAAAAACTTTATCCGCTTCACATGAATTTCCCCACAGGATAATTCCGTAGGAGAATCTGGAATGGGCGTAAGCGTAATATGCCGTAAGGGCTGTCTTAAAATCAGTCACTTTTTTAAGGTGTTGAAGCGCGTAAATAAAAGAGGACAGTTTTTTTGTTAGTTTTTGGATGTGTTGTTTCCAATTCAAATGCGAGTCTAGCTTTACTCCTAGCAATTGGGCCGAGTTCACAGTGTCCAGTTTTGTATTTTTAAAGTTGTAAGTTATTTGTAACGAAGGTTTTTGATACGGTTTAAATTGAATAATTTTAGTTTTATTTAAGTTGAGTTTTAGATTATGCAAGTCTAGCCAATTTACAGTTTTTTCTAAGGTCGTATTTAGTTTGATTTCTAACTCTTTAGAACTGGAGCAAGGGAACAGAACGGACATGTCATCAGCAAAAAGGACGCAATGATCGTCTAATTCATCAGCCAAATTATTAATATAAATTAAAAACAAAATACACCCCAGAACGCTACCCTGTGGGATAGAACCAGTGACAAGGACTTTTTGTGAACGAATATGAGTAATTTTGCCCGTTTCAAAATCTATGTTTTCTATTTCTACGTACTGAACGCGGTTTTCTAGGTAAGATTTGAACCATTTATGCGCTATCCCTCTAATACCTGTTTTATACAGTTTGTCCAAAAGAATTTCGTAGTTAACCCTATCATAGGCTTTGCTCATGTCGAGTAAGAGGCCTACAGCGTATTTTTTGTTGTTAATTACATCTATAATATTTTTAACATATTTATATATTGTTTGGTCGATGGACGCGAGAAAAAAAGATGTAGGAATTTCCCAATACCCATTGAAAAATGTATTAAACGAAGGCCTGAAGTGTAAAAGTTTAAAACTCTCTTACTCAGTTCGGACTGGGTTTACAGATATATGTACTGCTATAGCAAATAACAAAAATTAAATTAACAATGAATAATATTGAAAAAATCGACTTTCGGCGGCCAATCATGAAACTCATGTCAATCGACAGAGAAGGTGATTAAAATTAAAAAGTTAAGTAATCAAAGCTCTAAGTGGTACGGTTTCTGAGATATACCTAAAACACATTGGGTTTTTTATGAAGATTCGTTAAATGAGGCGCTTCATAGGTTTCGCACACAGGCGCTGCCGAGGGCTGGCGCGGCCCTGCATAAATCTTAATCATAACATCATGTGTATGCTATGGAAATGTAATGTAACAAGAACAAGGTTTACGTATATAATAATATTGCAGGAGTTATGATATTAGAATGTTGGTGCGGAATTTGAAATTTTAAATACTCACGATAAACTAACGATTAGCCCCACAACATAATTATTCCATAAAATTATAAGAAAAATATGATCAAATGATGAGTTTTGATCAAATGCTTCCAAACTTTGCTCGCAGTGACAGATGTTGTATATTCTATTCACAAGTTTGCCAGTAATCTAGTTTCGTCGTCTATTGGGCACATCCTCGGAGCCATCTCTTCGCACGCCCACACCGCAGTCCGCACGAAATGCCCGACGGATATTGTTAGTTGTTGTGTACTCTGTAATTTATTATCAGGCTAGGCGTGTGTCGTCTGCGGGCAACTCTATGATGAGGGCTAATAATGCCCTGATTCCTCCCTGCTTCAATGAATGTGAATACATCAAAGGTTGGCTTTGTTCGCGTTTGGAGGGATGTACGAAAATAATACGAGAATATCTTCTTTCTTAACTCGTGTAAGAACTAGAAACTTCCAGATTTTGGCGGATACTGCTAGTTGTTGTGTGTGTACTTTGTAATTTATTATCGGGTGTGTCTGTTTCGTCTGCAAGCCTCGCTATGTTAAGGCTAATAATTCCCGCATTCCACCCGGCTTCAATTTATGTGAATATATCGTTATAAGGAATCCCGTTCAGAGAGGGTTTCTTAATTTGTATTCATAGTACCAGGAAACCATTTTATGACCACAACTTTATTAAAGTTACATCGCTGTAAGAATGTTAAAATCAACACAAATAAATACACACACTGGCCGGTTGTTTCTCAGTAAACTGTAAAATATGTGTTCTGTTTTGTGTACCGTTATAAAAATAGAGCGATGTTAATTGGATGTTTTGACAAAACGTTTACAAATGGGCCATTGAAGGCAATTCTTGCAATTCGATGGAATTTCACTTTAATTGCCTTGTTTACTAAAATAAAATAAAAAATAAGTAACATAATTTTAGTCTGAAAACTTATTTACATGGTAAATTCTTTTTCACATCAAAACATTTTTTGCTCTACCCTACCAGCCTGCGCCTTGACGTGAGCGCCTGCTTAGATGAGATGCAACTCTTGAGTTTCTAGCAGAAACTTAAAAGTTATCTTGATCACAAACCCACACTTTGCAAACTTGGTGGTGGATGATCTTGTGACGTTTATTTATTATATAATTGAGGCCAATCTCCTGCACTGAGTGACAACACTAAATGTTATACTTATCCTTCCAGCGATCCCGCCGGAGATCAAGGAGGGTCCGGAGAACCTGGTGAAGGTGGACGGCTCGGAGGCGGTGCTCAAGTGCCGCGTGTTCGGCGCGCCTAAGCCCATCGTCAGGTGGATGCGAGACGACATCGACCTCACCGGCGGCAAGTGAGTATCAGATCAGATACGTCTAAGGCTCGTATTAATAAATCGCACTCAACTCGGAGCTCGATCTTGAGTGCAAACTAGATATGTCATTCTCACACAAAACAGCTCCTCAAGTTCGCGCTCAAGATCGAGCTCAGAGTTGAGTTCAATTTATTAATACGAGCCTTAGTACAAGTAAACAATTGTTGCTGATATGAATATTGGCGGTAAACGAGCGACTTGTGTTGAGGTGATTCACCTGCTGGTGCTTCGAATATGCTCGGTTTTTGAAAACGGTTAAGTATATTTGGAAACAACGCTGCTGAATGCTGGTTAATTGTATGTTTTCAGGCTAACATCATCAAATAATAATAGAAATGTCCTTTCTGGGGCTTTCTTTGCACTCTTTCCAACACCAAAGTTTGAACGAATATTGCAAAAATCCCAATCCTCTGGACTAACACCCCAATTGGCTAGCCCCAAAGTACTAACTAGTAGAAATGCCGATGTTCATCCCACGAACATTTGCCCCTGAAGGGATTCGAACCCGCGACCATTGGTTTTGTAGCCAGCCCGGTCACTAGACCAACGTGCCCGTCACAAATAAAATAAATTGTTTTTTTAAACATTTTACCTTCGACGTCGAGATAGCGGAGATAAGAGTGTGGTGACACTTACATTAATCCATTTTGAAAGGTGGCGATTGCACGCGTGAAGCTTTGCCAAGAATATTCAACTAAAAGCTGATGTGTGACCTTTACTACCATTGTATGTTTAATGGCATTTATAATGGTCCCAGGGAGTGGTATTTATACAACCCAGCGGTGATCGCCTACGCGGGCTTTCCACTAATTAAGACTTTGATGTTCCTTCATTAATATGTAATGAAAGGTTTAGGGGTGACGCGTGTAACAATAGTTTCAGTATTTAATTTATCTAAAAGATCTTTAGCTTTAAAGTTGAAAATATATGAACTGTTCAACTCAAAAACTTGACTGAAAAATACCGAATAGCCGAAGTTCTGAAGATACATTGAGACTGATATAATTATAAGATTATTTTACTTATCGACGTAATTTGTCGCTTTATACAAGTTTATATACATTTATTTGTTGTTTTCAGATACAACATCACATCTGACGGCGATCTGGTGATTCGCGACGTATCATTTACGGATGTGGGGACATATCTCTGTCACGCCAGCAATAAGTTCGGGGAGAAAACTGCTACAGGATCTTTGACTGTCAAAAGTAAGTAACACAAATAAAAAAAATTAAAGGCCTGTTTTCCTTTCAGGTAGATGTTTCCGCCTAAAACAGATGTTTAACTATTTAAAGTCAATTAGACTGTGATTATTCTCATCGAATTGCACTTAACACTTGTATACAAAAATAGCTCGATGGCGCAGTGGTTAGAGCACTAGGCCTGCAATCGCCAAGTTAAGCCATTTTCGCACAAAATCAACACCAAACTTAAAATTGATTGACCAATTTTATAGTTTTCTATGGCATTCCAGCAAAACATTTTTACAGTGTCAGTTTCAAGCCCATAAGTTTTTGGAAAGTGTTTAATTTGGTTACTTGCTTCCAGAACGGACCGTAATAACCGACAAGCCGGAGCACTACGAAGTGGCCGCGGGTTCGTCCGCTACGTTCCGGTGCAACGCTCACGCGGACGACTCGCTCTCGCTCGAGATCGTCTGGCTGATCGACGGGCAGCCCATCGACTTCGACTCGCAGCCGCGGTACCGCGTCACCAACGACTACTCGCTGCTCATATCGGACACCACCGAGCTGGACTCTGGCGAGTACACGTGCATTGCGCGTACGGAGATTGATGAGACCAGCGCCCAGGCCACGCTCACTGTGCAAGGTCAGTATAGAATTTGACTGCATTCAAAATAAATTATGAAACTCTAACATTAAAGAAGAAATAAAAAAAAGCACACATGATTATGCTAAAGCTACTTTTGCCCTTTTAACAAATTATAACAGTAAATCGAACTAAAAAAGTATTGATGGAATTTCGTACAGTTTCTTAACAAGCTTATGTTTTTAACGTTAAGTTTTTAACGTTAAATAAAAGTGAATGACTTGACCTTTCATTCAAATACTGGATTTGTCAGACTACTGAATAGTCAGTCAGCATATAGACAACCTCGCAGCCGCGTTTCTTCTTTTTAAATCACCATCATCATAAATGCGGGAAAGCTACGCAGTGGGAGATTCTTAGATGTATTCAATGACATAGGGGCGGCAGTGATTTCCCGTGCTCTTTTTACATATAGCGAACTGTGACCAAAGTAAAAAAATGGAGATGAGCAAATCCACACACGACTTTAATATTATTCGTATTAATTGACTTCTTGACTAATAAACAGACCAGAGCTTTTATTTCTCAAACAGGACAAATTGCTTACAAAAGTTGTCCTCGTCATATTTGAGTCTTCATGAGAACAATCAACTACATAAACCACCCATATCCGCAGACAAACCGAACCCTCCGGCACTAGACCGCATCGAATGCCACGAGAAGGTGGCGAACCTGTACTGGCACCCGATGGGCGACAACCGCGCGCCCATCCTGCGCTTCGGCATCCAGTACAACACCAGCTTCACGCCCGACTCCTGGGACTCCGCCTCGGACAACGTGCCGGCCATCGATACCACGTGGGCGCTCGAGCTTAGCCCCTGGGCTAATTATACGTTCAGGTGTGTTTACTAAAAGAAGAATGACTATGAAGAATTTGTGGCTTATCCGTCGTAAAGAATAGAAATTTCCTTAAATACTAATTCCTTGGTGATAATTGTACAGGGGAAATTCACATTTTCGACTTTCTTTGACTCAGACTTTCGACAATATTTTTACTCATATGAGTAACTTACGCCCAACTCATTGTTGGGCAAAAATTTTTTTAAAGTAGAAGACAAAGTCTTTGTTTTTTTTTAGAGGTGAGGTTAGGTTAGCGTTTTCCCGCAAGGCTGAATTCTAGTACACAAAGAAGGATACCACTTTAAAATGCGTTCTATTACTCGCTATTTCACTAAACCAATAAACTAAGCTAGTCTTTAAAAGCTAACTTACATTCCTTCTCAGGGTGGTCGCATGGAACAAGATCGGCCCGTCCGCACCGTCAGCCCACTCGGAAGTGTGCAGCACGCAGCCCGACGTGCCGTACAAGAACCCCGACAACGTCGAGGGCAAGGGAACCGATCCCACCAACATGGTCATCTCCTGGTCGGTAAGTATCAATCTCATAAGCGGTTGTGCAAAACGGCCATAGTAAATCGTTAGACTTGCCCTTACGTCAGAAAATTGTGGCATTATTTGACATACGCCAGCTAGCGAACACAATGTACTCTAAACTACTTTGTAAAAGCTATTGTACACTATACATACGTGGCATTATTTCCATGGGAACATAGTAAAGAACAATTGATAAATTAAAGACTTAACAATATCTTATCACTTATGCATGAAACGTTACACCTTTAGCTTTATTTGTGATTTTAGAATAGTGACCGCACTTTAAAAAGACGAAGGACGACATTTTGTTCACCTTTTCATAAAAAAAGCATCAGACAGTTGAATCTTGTAACGGGTGATTGTCAACGTGCTGTCAAACGCTCTAAGGAACAATTCTCGCTTTTATCGATTTTCAATAGCCTAAAGCCTTCCTCGTCAAATGGACTAGTAGTTCCTTAGATTGGCGCGTTCAAACAAACAAACAAACTCTCCAGCTTTATATATTAGTATAGTTTTATTGTGTTTTGTAGAAAATGCCACAAATCGAGCACAACGGTCCCGGGTTCTACTACCTGGTGTCGTGGCGGCGCAACATCACGGGGCAGGACTGGGAGGAGGCGCAGGTGCGCGACTGGCGCGTCACCGAGCACGTCGTGCACAACACGCCCACCTTCCAGCCTTACAAGATTAAGGTAATATTGACGTTTAATTATAATTAAGAGTTTCGTTGATTCGGGAGTATTAAAAAAAATTGTGAATGTGGTACTTGTTTAATTATTATCGACTTCTCATTTTATCATTTTGATTGAGGTTTCCTAAAAGTAAATGTCGTGCAAGCTATCTTTTCAAATAATGTGTCTAGTTTAGATGAAATTCTTTCTTAGAAATAAAACAACTTTAAAATGGATAGCCATTTAAAAGAAGTTTTCATGAGTAGCAGTCCTGTAAACCTAAGAAAACAATCTTAAGTATTTTCCTTCACCTAATTTCTGGCTCTGAAAATGCCGTGTAGTCGTCACAATCACGGCATTTTCATAAAAAAAGATATCTTTTTTCTTGTTGCTTTCGGGGAGACGACTGACTCCCTAAGCGACTCTGGTACATACCGGATGATGAGCCGAACTTAACTTACAACATATTGCGGCATAACCCCCATCTGCGAAAGGCATACGTCTCGCAATGGACTGCAATATATCAATATTGATTGATTCCTGTGCAGGTGATCGCAGTGAACGCGAAGGGCACGTCGAACGTGACGCCGGTGGAGGTGGCGGGCTGGTCGGGCGAGGACGTGCCGCTGCAGGCGCCGGGCAACTTCACGCTCGTGCAGGTCACCACCGGCACCACTGCGCTGCTCAGCTGGAACCCAGTCTCGCCTGACTCTGTACGGGGACACTTCAAAGGTTTGTAGTTGTACCGACCTTATGTTAGGGGCATAAGAGATACTATTGAACTGCTAGTGTTTACCTTTGACGCGCGGCGATAAAGGTGAGGAGAATACAGTAACCTTATCTTATGCCATAGACACAAGTGTGACTTTTGTACTGCTAGTGTTTACCTTCGACGCGCGACTAAACATTCATAAAATATTACCATAGGCTGTACACGAAGAGTTTCTGGTATTGCCTTGATTTCACAGAAATGTTACTGTGGAACTGCTAGTGCACACATTTGACGCGCGACTAACCATTAATAAATGTTACAATAGGCACGTCCAGCAGCTGACATTCCCTTGTTTCTTAATCCTTCGACATGATAAACCTTAAAGTGTAAATAGGATAAAAACAATAAGTCAATATTCAACACGTCAAACAAACACATTTTCTAAAGATCTTCATCATAGTTCTCATAATTTACACATAGTGGTAATATTTTGAATAGTGTCACTAATATCACATACCTTTTTCCAGGATACAAAATCCAAACGTGGACCGACGGCGAGGAGGACCGCCCCAAAGAGATCCTAGTCAAAGCGGACGCGACGAGCACCCTAGTCTCCAAGTTCAAACCGTACAAGAAGAACAACGCCAAGATCCTCGTGTACAACGGGCGCTTCAACGGGCCCGCCAGCGACGTGCTCAGCTTCGTCACGCCCGAGGGCAAGCCCGGCACCGTCAAGTCCTTCGAGGCGTACCCCATTGGCTCCTCCGCCATGCTGCTCAAGTGGGACAAGCCCGTCGACGAGAACGGAATACTCACCGGGTACAAGATCTCCTACCAGAAGATGACCGGGACCGCGCGTGGACCTCTCCAGGAGAGGAAGAAGGAGATCGACCCCAAGTTCGACCGCGCCAAGTTGGCCGGCCTCGAACCGAACACCAAGTACAGGATCGAGATCAGAGCGAAGACCAAGGCGGGCGAGGGCGATAACTACTACGTGGAGCAGACCACGAAGAGCGTCGTGAATGGCGTGCCTGACGTACCGCTGTTTGAGACGACCACGTTGCCGGCTAAGGTCCATTGTACTACTTGACACAATAATTAATTTACATATGGTCACATATTTTTAACCGTCTCAAATTGTGTATTTTCTTTTCGAGGAGACATAGCTTATTTTAATGTTTTGTGCTCTCGATGACTAGTAATTAAAATTTTCATCTGTCCATTGAAAGGTTAGTTTTTAACCTTTGGCATGCATAAGGTTGAGACTTCACAAAAGCGGAGATGTACGAGCAGAGCGAAGAAATGTCGTGAGCAGCCAATAGGGGTTTGGCTTAAAAGCGTGATCTCAGAAATAAAATCATATTGGCTTTTTCTTCTAGAGTGTCAAAGACATTTAGGCATGCTAGTCTGCTGTGCTTACTCATAAAAAAACTATCCTTCCCAGGAGGGAGCGGCGCACATCCAAGTCCGATGGCTGCCGTCGCTGGACGGGCACGCGGGCACGCACTTCGTGGTGTGGTACAAGCTGAAGGGGCAGCCGCAGTGGCTGCACACCACCGAGGTCACGGAGGACGACTACGTCATCCTCACCGGCCTGGAGCCCGGCCAGGTCTACGAGGTCAAGCTCACCGCGCATGATGGGGAGTACTTCAGCACTAGCGAGGTCAAGGACGTCGATACAACTATCGGTGAGTCGCAGTTGTTTATGGCTACTGGTAGCAGTCTCTTTTAAGGTCTCCCCGCGGACCAATGGGTGTGAGTCTTCGTCCTGACCGCCTGTTGAGAGGTCCTGAGGTCCTGCTGTGTGTTGCAGATGCAGGCAGATGCTCAAACTTTGGTATTTTGTGGGTTATGAACTAAATCAGTTACGAAAATATTTAAATTGATTATACAAATCCAAGGAGGTGTATGCGGGGAACATGTTCCATCATTCGTAGAGATGGAGTTTCGATATACAGGGGCTTTATTATATTTGCCTATATTTCGAGGGATGTTGTTTTTATAACCGGTGTATAGGCATTCATTCGGAGAGTGAGCTACGACCAGGTAGACTATTAGACCAAGAGGTCGCGGGTTCGATTCCCGCACAAGACAAACATGTGCGTGCATAACTATGTCTGGGTGGTTTATTTAGGTTTATTTGTAATACCATTGTTGATTCTGGTATCTGTAACACAATCGCTTAAGCTACTTAACACGGAGTCAGATCAATGTATGTGATGTCGCGCGTGTTCGCAGACGGTCCGATGATCCTGCGCGACGACAAGATGGCGACGGCGGGCTGGTTCATCGGCGTGATGGTGGCGCTGGCGTTCCTGCTGCTGGTGCTGGTCCTAGTGTGTGTGGCGAGACGCAACCGCGGCGGCAAGTACGACGTGCACGACCGCGAGCTGGCGCACGGCCGCCGCGACTACCCCGACGCCGGCTTCCACGAGTACACGCACCCGTCAGTATACCATGCCTCCACCCACGATACACAGCCGCGGCGGCAAGTACGACGTGCACGACCGCGAGCTGGCGCACGGCCGCCGCGACTACCCCGACGCCGGCTTCCACGAGTACACGCACCCGTCAGTATACCATGCCTCCACCCACGATACACAGCCGCGGCGGCAAGTACGACGTGCACGACCGCGAGCTGGCGCACGGCCGCCGCGACTACCCCGACGCCGGCTTCCACGAGTACACGCACCCGTCAGTATACCATGCCTCCACCCACGATACACAGCCGCGGCGGCAAGTACGACGTGCACGACCGCGAGCTGGCGCACGGCCGCCGCGACTACCCCGACGCCGGCTTCCACGAGTACACGCACCCGTCAGTATACCATGCCTCCACCCACGATACACAGCCGCGGCGGCAAGTACGACGTGCACGACCGCGAGCTGGCGCACGGCCGCCGCGACTACCCCGACGCCGGCTTCCACGAGTACACGCACCCGTCAGTATACCATGCCTCCACCCACGATATACAGCCGCGGCGGCAAGTACGACGTGAGCTAAGTTAGGCAGGCAGTTACTTAAAGGCGAGCAACGCATCTGCTGCGACCCTTGTGCGGTTGTTGATGTCCATAGGCAGCGGTAATCACTTACCATCAGGTAACCCTCTTGTTCGCTGCCTCCCTATAACATAAAAAACATATAGTTTGGAGAACTTTCCTACATTTAGGAATTTCCGCTGTGTTCCTGAACCCTCAACATGGTATCATGATGGATAAAAACGCTTTCACTCATTAAAATAACCTTTAAAAAAAATTCATACACAACATTATCGATTTTGTGGTAATTTCGTAATCAATCAACCAGTATTGACAGATGTCTTTCAACGTATCCACAGATTGGACAACAAGTCGCGGCATTCCATGAGCAGCGGCACCAAGCCGGGCCCCGAGAGCGACACCGACTCCATGGCTGAGTACGGCGAGGGAGAGACAGGTATGAGATAAAGCTCATTCAATTATGCAAACGCTTTTAAACAAAATCTTTTTTTAATGGTACCGAAACGTTAGCTCGTTCATTAATTTTTGATTATCATTTAGTAGTAAATGTCGTTTTAATTGTTTTTTTATAACGAACATGTTGACTAGTTCGTGTTTTTCTATCCATTTTTGCATTATATTTTCATTTTTGAGTTAAACATTATTTAATTTCACCGAAAGCCTGCGCATTTCAAAACTACAATCCTTTTGCTATTAAAGAATCTGTTACGTAAAATAGTCTCTTGCGTGTCTTAGTGAAAAACGCATGCTTTCGCTAAATTAAGTGTAACTTTTGATTTTTTTGCACGATTTTATATTTGATTGTAACTACTAGTGTTAGCTTAGTTTCTATCTGCGCTAAGCGTGGTACATTTCTGTTTCGTTTTTGTTTTATGTACAGTCGGCCAAGAAACTGGTTTACCAGCATTGAAATTTCTTGATATAAAATAACAAATAGGTTGAAGTCATAAATTTTTTCATGGGAAAATGAATCATATTGGGTGCGTTTAGCAGAAAAAAAGCGCTAGGAAGCGCTTGTAAGCAAAATGGCGATTGTTAAGCAAAATGGCGGATTGTGTCAGCGCAACTGAAGTGAGCAAACACGTCCTGGCCGAAAACTGTACAGATTGTTTTTCAGCGCTAGTAAGCGCTCTCAAGCGCTTTTTTCTGTCAAACGCACCCATTGTGTTTTGAAGCCCAAATAAATTTCAAGTTGGCGACAATTTAGTGTAAATCATTTTCTTGGCACGATTGTACGTGCATGCGTGTCGTGTGCGCTCGCTGGATGACGTGCATGTGTCGTGTGTCTTGCAGCGGGCATGAACGAGGACGGGTCGTTCATCGGCCAGTACGGCCGCAAGCGCCGGCCGCCGCCCTCCGGACACACCGACTCCGCCTCGCAGGCCTTCGCCACGCTCGTCTAGCCTGACCCCCTCCCCCCACCTGACCCGTATACCCCCCTCGCACTCTAATAGGCAGCAATACATAATACACTCCTTCAACTAGCAGCTCCCACGATACGTTTCAATACGTAGTGCCATTTTTAAAAGCATCCGGGGCTTCGCCCGACCCGTCAATCTCAAACTCGGATCTGGGTAGACGTAGTAATCTCTCTGATATTATTAGACTAAGTTGGAACTCTACTGCCAGCGTTTAGATTTAGCCCGGGCGTCAGGGTCTTTATTTTACTATTTCAGAAATAGTTTCGATAAAGCCTCCTATCGTTCGCCCTGTAAATGTTCTACTTTTGTAATCTCTTCCAGTTTCGATTTTTTTATGAACTCTAGGTTAGTCGTTAAGTACACGATAAATACTTTAATTAGGTCGTTAGATAGGAGAAAAAATATAATTACGAGTGATTTTTTGGAGTGAAATTATTCCTACTTAAATGCATATTCGCTTGTTTGTAAAGGTTTTGATATTTTGTTGTGCATTTAATTTAACTAGCGTTAGATCCTTGTCCGTCCACGTGTCCTTCCTTTTTCTCTATGCACGAGCAATGCTATTTCTTTTAAGTTACAAAGGTATGTTTTTGTTTTCTTTTGTTTTTCTTTTCAACTCGATTTATATTAGAATTTTTGATTTTTGTCTATTTAAAACCTTATTGGGGTCGGTTGTCTAATATAAATCGAGTATTAATTTTAATTTTTAGCTTGTTTTTATATTTTGCATATGATCATTTTTTTATTATACATTCATGTCGTATGCTAGTTCACTATTTGATCATCATCTTAGCTGCCTGATTGAAATTATCTAGATGTCTGTAAACATAACTTTAGTATATAGTAAAAACTTTTATGTTTATTATTACTGTGTATTTTGAAGTCAAGACTCAATAAGTCTCTCTAAGTGCTCGGTGAGCACGGAACAGATCGAGGAAACTGGTGATAAATCAAATATTTATTTAAATAAACTCTATTTCATTCCGATAAGTTTCATTAAAAATAAAGTTTAATCTCGTCCAAGTGTGTGAACAAATACTCATATTAGGTTATGTACTTTAACGTGGTGGTGTGTGCAGGGCGGTTCACTGAGGACGGGTCGTTCATCGGGCAGTACGTGCCGGGCGCGCGCGTGCTGCCGCCGCCGCCCGCGCCGCCCGCGCCCGTCGCTCCCGTACCCGCGGGTACCGGCCCGCAGCCGCCCACATACGTCTAGGCCGCGCACCCCGCTACCACAGCAGCTGGGCCTACTCGACCGACACCACGTGACAACAGAGACCCTGTCGGCGGAGAATAAGTATGCTAAGGGCTGTCCACGGTTAGTCTTTTTTGTTGAATCTCTTGCGATCGTCGATTGTACGGTTGAATCGATTATACGAACGTATGTATGTTAATTCGATTTGCAAGTAAAATTAAAAACTACCCCATTTCGGACCGAAAAATTAAACGAAGGAGTGACCGATTGATACCTTTGTATATCCATTCGTTGCAATTCCCGTGTGGTATCTTTTTAAATTATGAAGTAAGATCGTTCCAAACTGTATCGATTGATTACAAAAAGGCATGTTAAAAACATCCATAATACAACGTGGACGGCTCCTCGTGAATTGTTACAAGTTATGATAACGGGTCGAGTAGTGCGCGGGGACGGCGAGCCCGGCCCGCATCGACGCGCGCATCTCCCTTCGCAGTGGCATCTATGTTTTGTTGTACTTGGTTGTTCCTGATCGCAGTCGACGCTCGAGTTTCTATATCAGAAGTCATCATTACTGTGTTGATTTTAAGTCGTCGAGTAGATCGATTTGCACGTTATGCTTTCCGAAAAGTATACGAAACACGTTGTATCTCTTTTCTTTTTCAAAGTAGACAAAGAGATAAAACGTATCAAGTGAATATTGGTCTAACGAACCGAGACGCGCGTCAAACCTTTGCGACCTGCCACTGATTTAATTTCTCCTTCGAACTGTATAGCACTGACGTCGGGTATGACCGGCAACATTTTGGACGTTTTATTTAGTTAAATTTATTAGTGTAGGGCCAAGTTAGGATAAGCTGAAATCGGAGCCTACTATTCTGTTAGTTGGCCCTCGAACTAGTGTCGTGGTAGTGAAGGCTATTCAAAATATATAGAACTTTTGTATTGTTCATTATTTACGATTATACATACAGTACGTGTACTGCCATGTCCGAACATTGGGCCAAATTAGAACCAATGGTGTCGAGCGCTTTATAATACGTAATCAATATCACTCACGTTATGTTGGTCCGATATTTGGACCGGTTTGTCGTCACTCTTATTGTCGCTTTGGTAAATGTTTCATGTTATTCTAAGTGGTCGCGTTTCCATCTGAATCTGTGAAAAGGAAAATGAGTTTTTTTTCTTTATGAGACTGATTTTAAGTAATGAAGTAAAATAGTCATCATAACCTGACACTTTTCCGGGACTGATAATTTGGTTGGGAAATCTTTTTAATCATGAAACCGACCGAGTAATGTTTTCTGTAAAATGTTCTATCAAGATAGAAGGTGAAGGGGTTTTTAATCGAATTCTCAGTGCCGGAACATCCATCTCTGGCTTGAATAGGATGAACGTAGGCGATGTTTTGGCTCGATATCAATTACTTGTAAATTAAGGATACGGTAGTTGGTGAAGATTTGAAAATAAGAGAAGCTATTTTTGTCACAGAAAATAGGTAAAGGATTAAAATTATTAGCTCTGGGTGCCGGTGGTCAGACTGAAGAGAGAGCGGCCGTGAGGTCTGCAAAACGTAGGAAGACGCCAAGAGGCGTTACGTAACAAGATAAAATTAAACAAAGCATCACGCTAAATGCATCTATTAAACTTACTTAGCCTGTAAAACAGAATAGTAGAACCTATCGCAATTATTTTTCTATTCAATACCTCTCTATTTCTATCTATTCTCTATACTACAAATTCTCTGCGGACCATTGAGAAAAAATATTTTGTTAAAATAAAAATATGACTGTTTCGTAGCGTCGATAGAGACAAGATATTTAAATTTTGAAATATACACAATAGTAACATTCAGATTTATATTTCTAACTGCAAATAACGCTTATTCCTATAACAAAATGTACAACGACTTTCGATGGTCAATTAAACATTTAGGGAGCGAAATTCACATAGGAAAAAAAACAAATAATATTGCTAAAATGTTCAAAATCAGTTCTATAGATTGCCTATACAAAAAGTTGTCACTGGGCCATAGCATTCAAATTGATTGTAACGTAAAAGTTGACATCTTGAAGAAGTGCAAGATTGTAAATGTTGAAAAGGAAGAGCAAGGATGCATATATTTCCGTACATCACATTAGTAGTTACAAAGTGGAGAGGAGCGTATTTTTATTAGGATATATTTTTGTACGCGCAGTGTGACCACCGGCCGATGTTGGTGCTTCTGGTTGGCGTATGTTGTGATCCTCGGGTATGTAGTTGCGCACGGAGCGGTATTCAATCCCACCAGCGGCCGGCGGGCGGTGCCAATATGACCTACAATATTAAAAGCTGGACAAACTATTATGTATGTTTTAATTTAAAAATTACGGAGCAGAAAAAACATACTAATCAATCATTTCTGAAATTCGTTTAAGAGTTAAGCTTTAAAATGATGTTTTTTTGTATTATAATTTTTCTGTGTATCATATCATAAACGTTTTCTCACACACTGTTTTGAATCTAGTAGGTCATGCTGCCCCGCCTAGCCGGCCGATCAGAAATCTCTGGCTGCTAAAATATGATATTAGATTGTAATGATATTGAATTGAATCTTAACAATTAGAGTTTAAATCTACCAAGGTCGTATGAGGTATACTTGCAGCTCGCTGTCGGAATCGCCTGGCGCGTGACGACCGAGCGAGACCCTCAGACTTCCACACATTTGAATCGTATACCCGTCAGTGAGATGTCTCTCTCTAACTCTCTCTTGCGTAGATGTTAAGACTTCTGTAGCTTTTTGTATTTAACATATTTGACTTTTATGAAGTTTGTTCGCACCACTCACATTAACAAGTTATCCCAAGTTGATGTTTCTCATTTTCGACGATTACCGGGTGGGGACGGACGGATGAGCGAATCTCAAATAATTCGTGTAAACGAGTTTTATTATCACGTTGGAACTCTCAACGCATCATAAAGCCACCCCCGCCCGGTATGACGGTGAATATCTCAATTGTATCTCGTGTTAGATTTAAGGCTAGGGTCTCGTGTTAACTAATGTTAGTAAGCTAACGCGTTCGCTTGTCGCATCTATACTGTAATATACATTTATATTTATTCTTTGCTTTATGTACCATAACTGTACCGTTCTGTCTAAGAGCACTGTCTGTCGGACGAATAGTTGCTGTGAGGTATCTCCCGCACCTAATCGATGGCCGGACGGTGCGCATATGAATCTTATTAATTGATATTCTTTCTTCGCCTGAAAGGTGTCGGGTCCTAAGTAATACATTCCACGCGGTATAACCATGTTGATTTGTTTAGAGTTCTCTTTATTTATCGGGTTTCTCATTGTACGCGTCGGTCAGATGTAATCTGAACAATGTTTTTAAAACTAAAGACTGCCGTTTACGATAGAAACGCACATAGTAACTTATTTATTTTGTATTTAACAATTTTATTGTATTTGTTTCTCATCGGAATTAATATATTGTATAGTTTCTCAATCATATGTGTAACGGCAAGAGTTGGATCGTTCTGGTTTAGAGCTTACACTGTAACCATTTGTACCTTATACATTGCATTATATTTATATTTGAAGGCACTGTTATCGTAACCCCTTTAAGTTATTTGTTAAGGAATCTTTATCATGTCTATTGTCTAGTAAGAATTTAATATATAATAATATTAATTAATAGTAGGAGAGCCTTGTTCGACTCGCGTCTGTTTATTATCGCTTTTTACCGCGCTGTTGATCAATTTGTCAAACATTTGTTAGTATTCAAAGAAACCGTTTGATGACGTTAAATTGTTGAATGTGTCTTGCGACCATTACGGTGATTTCTCTCACTGCCTTCCCTCGAAATTCTTAGAATTCACAATGTGTTCATTTACTTTGTATGTATGTACACGTTATCTACAATCGTAACTTGCCTTATATTAACGTGTAAACGTAATCTCCCATTGTTTTACGAGACAATTTTAGACGGAAATATTCTCGCGAGCACAATTTATGCATTTACGGTAGTGTCACAGTCACAATATATATTATGTCATTATTTATGTTTAGGGCATTCAACTTAAGGATATGGGTAGTAGTTAAATAAAAAATACATACAGCCGGGGGACATAAATATCATAGATCTGACTTTTAAAATTAAACTTTACAAATGCCTCTCTATTATAAGTACTATGTAATTAGATAATAAAAAATCGTTTGAATCTCTTCTGTCTCAATCTCCCCCATTTCCATCCTTGGGTTAAATGCTCCGAGCAATCATGTATCCACGTTATAAATAAATAATTGCAAAAATATGAGCATTAGTCTAGGTGAGTCGTGTGATCCGATGAAATGAAACAATATTATATCCTGTGTATCTTTGTTAACAGAAGGTTATGCCGTACGTAGTTGTGCGATTGGCAAAGTGTAATATGAACAGAAGGCAAAAGCTGAAATTGTTACGATAGAATATAGTATTCCGTGAAAGCAAGTAGGTAATTGTTGTATGGTACAATCAGTGTTGTTTATAGATTAATGATTATACAGATGCTTTACTTTTGTAGGCCGGGTGTAACGCGAAAAAAATATTAGTTTACATTACAATAAAGCTACTTTAAGTTCGTACTACTTATTAAAAACCAAGGTATCACAATTTTATTTTAAATTTATTCGGCGCAATATCGCCGAATACTCGAACAAAGTTTTTCAGTTAAGTGCGTTCGTGTTTGAATTCACAACGGCCATACAAAACTAATGCATCTGTATTCCGAAAGATAATGCTAAGCAAGCTTTTTCACCCACATTGGAGGTGTTTTGTTAAATTAGATGATAGTTTGCATTTATTAATTAAAAAGTTTAAACATGACAAATTGCAACATGGTATTTTCTTCTTATTGGACTAATTCTGACCTCGTGCGAATATGACGTTCTGATCACGAATTATAATAATTATTTTAGTTCGCATTAAGTAACTGTAATTTATTGTGTAACTATGATGGATATTTTTTTATGTTGCATAGAAAATAAATTTTAAGAAATTATTTGAAATGTTTTGTTATATTAATTAGGTGCACTAGTGCCTATGTCTCACCCTCAACCCTGAATTAAAGCCTGCGTAAAGATAGTAATAATGTGCTGTTTAACAACCAAAATCTACCAAAATTGCAATTTTATAATGTCTGTAAAGTGGTGCAGTAAAATGTGTAATCGATTTTTTTTACAAACTTAATTGTGAAGAAATTTATAATAACAGTATTCGAAAATTCATCACAGCTGGAAGGTTATGATGTGACACATGTGTCTTCCACTACGTTCTCAAACGTTACTAAAATGCAACCCTCATTGAATCGGTTAACACATTGAAACAATGCATGTGACCTGCAATAATTGATGCGAATGAAACATCGAATTGTTTTCAAGCAGATGCAAAGGTCCGCAATTGCGAGTAATAACCGCGACTCAATTGAGCCGGCAGCCGTCTGACCGCTGCAACGGCCGCAATTAATTATAATTACACATCCTCATTAACAATTAGTCCGTTTTATAAATTTTGAGTTTCGTTTCATTCTAATTTAAAGCTACAAAAAACGTAGATGGAATTAAACGTAATTTTTCGCAGCGCCATCTAGGCTAAAACTAGGTAGGTCTAGGTATTGAGTGCTATGAATACGGTCAGCAACAAAAAGTAGCAAAATATATGAAGCTAATAAGAGAACTTGAGCAAAGTAATTTCTTTGTAATTTAAGTGAGCTGTATATAGTCAAACAGAAAATCACCCAGATAAAATGATGAAAGAATAATGTTTCATCTGTGTATCATTTGGCTGTTATACCGAACCGTTGCAATGAATCGATCGTGCATATTATATTCGTTCATGCATCACTTGTTCACCGATTTGACCGATACGACATTTCAATTTGTACAAAGACGTCTTGTTCGATACAAATTAATGTAAAGATCCAATAGTGACCCTGCGGACTTGTTGTATGGCACGTACGAAGTACAAACAAAAGGCAATGGCAAAAGGAAACTGAATACCTACCTATAAAAATATTTATAAGTCATACTTATTTTTACTTAATATTAATCTAAATCGGTCCCGTTCATGTATTTCAATTTTAAAAACATGTTTTTATAACGATTTCATAAGCGAAACCATAAGAAAGAAAGATACCCATCAAATTTTTTCCATTTTTAATTTTCGTTTGTATCTCAACTATGTTATGTTTTGCTTCAAATTTTCCAAAACAACGTACGTTTTTTTTTATTGTGCCTTTCGGTTGGTACCGTTCTTACCTACGTTATTTAACGAAATTCGTGTGTTCAAACGAAATGTACAGATGAAGAAAAATGTCAAACAAGGTACGTACCTAAGCAATTTATTATTTTTAAACTATTTAAATCAACGTGGATTAAATCTGCACATGGTAAGACTTGAGAAAGTTGAAGCTTCCTTTGTAACTCACAATAACACTAAATCTAGCTGTTTTCAAAAATACAGGGTGGAATCTTGAAATGGATTTTGTTCGGCAGGTACATTAACCGTTACAGTTACAAGAAAACGTCGTTAGGCAACCATCCCCAACTTTTTGAGATAAAAGATTTTGGAAAAAAGTTACAGTTAGCAAAAAAAGTGCTGAAACTGGCAAAATTTTTTTTCATGCCAATCGATCCTATTTCATGTAAGGATCAAATGACTCTATGGGACCATTTGAGGTTTGAGTACTAGAAATGTCAGAAATCGCAAAAAACTTTTCCCATACATTTTGTACAAAAAAATCCAAAAAAAAAATTTCGTGCCATTCGATCCTGTTTCATGTATGAATCAAAACTTTGTATCAGACCATTTAAGGTTTGAGTACTGGAAATGGCAAAAATCGCAAAAAATACTATTCCCATACATTTGGTACTGAAAATTTTCGAAACCTATTTCTCACATTTCTAGTAGTCAAACCTTAAATGGTCTTATACAAAGAATTGATTCATACATGAAACAGGATCGAATGGCACAAAAAATTTTTTTTGGAATTCTTAGTACAAAATGTATGGTAAAAGTTTTTTGCGATTTCTGACATTTCTAGTACTCAAACCTCAAATGGTCTCATAGAGTCATTTGATCCTTACATGAAATAGGATCGATTGGCATGAAAAAAAAATTTTGCCAATTTCAGCACTTTTTTTGCTGACTGTAACTTTTTTCCAAAATCTGTGAATGTAGGTCATAATATCTCAAAAAGTTAGGGATGGTTGCCTAACGACGTTTTCTTGTAACTGTAACGGTTAATGTACCTGCCCAACAAAACCCATTTCAAGATTCCACCCTGTATATTATAAGCTCAGCTCGTGTTGGTAAGGCACAACTTTTTAACAACATAAAATGTCATTTTTTACAATAATTATTATATTTTTATTTGTCTATTTTTGAAAATAGCGTACAAAACCGGTAGGTACCTACCACTCGCGCTCCGCGCTGGATCATCAAGGTTGTGATGCATTTCAGGGAGAACGAGATCAGACATCTATAAAAAGGGAGAACTAAACAGACTAAAGTTGTCGTAATTTAAATATTTGGTATTCACTCTCTTTATTATAACTTACTTAGCCAAACAAATCCAACTTATAATCCTGAACCTTAACAACATTTACTCGTTCATCGTGTCAGATTGTATAACCATCGCGATAAGGGTCAGTTCGGTGTGGCGCGGGCAGCCCATGCGAGTGTCGGGTGCTCAGTTGTTGGCCCGCGGTGGCGCCGCGCCGCTCAGCAGTGAGTCCCCGACCGCTGCGCCGAGCACACCGCAGCCGCCCGCCTCCACACAGTTCGCGAGTGCAGTGTTTTAAATAATGACCGTGTTTTGTGCTCCTCCCCCACTTTTTTGACAGAAATCGAACATCGATTTACAGGTAAATTGTACAAAAAAAAGTTTCAAATAATCGCCGGTTTCGCGAATTCGCTCGGGATAAAAGCGATTGATTGTTAAATGGGAGATCATCGATCCCACTTAAAAGTTAATTGTTTGAACGATATCGAATCGAGTGCAGGCAATTCTGTATTATCCTTG
Organism: Nomophila noctuella; assembly: GCA_958496325.1. Classification (NCBI taxonomy): domain Eukaryota; kingdom Metazoa; phylum Arthropoda; class Insecta; order Lepidoptera; family Crambidae; genus Nomophila; species Nomophila noctuella. The sequence continues at coordinate 16,537,857 of OY292482.1, forward strand.
AATGACTGTATCTACCCGCAAATAATATCGCACCTATTTAGGTTTTTAAGATCGTTTATTTGTGTTCATTCATCGAAGTATTTATTACACATTGGTTTTGAATTCGATGACTTGTGAAGTCGATGTGACAAAGAACCAGTATAAAATTAATTGTAGGTTTTGTATGGCTTCATATTAAAGGAAAATGGATGCTGAAAACATTATTATGTGATAAAGTTTAAGTTAGAAGGCGCATACGGTGTTCCCGTCGCTTATGAAACGCCGAAAGATTAAAAGCGTTAAAAATGTAAACATTGCTATCTAGGAGGAGTAAACAAACATTAGAGCGCGTTATTAATAGTGTTAGCGGCGCAGGCGCAGGCGCAGGGCGCAGCAGCGGGCTTTGACCGGCACTTCATAAATATTGCCGATTTATTTGCACCCAACTCGTTGAGGACGGGCTCAATTATAAAACCGGATTTCGTCTGTGCCTGAGAATATGATAGTTTTTTGTTTTACGCTTCATTTTAATTACGACTTTAGGTGTCCTACCCTACTCAAGTCTCGAGATACTAATGGTGAATTAATTTGCGTGTGAAATAAAAAATAAACAAGACTCGATTCGACGTCGAATACAATCGTATCCCTTATACCTAACAATTTTCAACTCTTTTTAAAACATCATGTCTTATCAATCATTTAGAAAACAGGATGAAATTAATTGATTCTTTAAGATAATAATTATAAACAAATTATCTTAACGATAAACCTATAAGAATACAGAAGGCAATCAAAGATAAATAACAAGAGCGAACATAATTTCCATGTCTTAATTTAACTTGACCACAACAAAAGGCTGGCCAAACATAAACTAACGAAGCGACAGTCCCGTTTATTTTTAATTGCATCTCAGTGATATTAATTCCCATTCCGGTTAGCGGTGACAGGCGGATTTATCGTCCATTGTAAGTTGCGAGTAGCAAATAAAAATAGAGGAAAAAATCTAGTGTCCGCGCATGAATAGTCGGGCTAACCGCGACATAGGGCTGGCAATACCAGATGACGTGGGTTCGAAAGTCCTTACAAATATTATTAGGCAACAAATTAGGTTCTATAGGTTAATAACATTGAGTATGGACAAAAGGTTGAACACTCCAGGAATCTGCTATTTCATAAGAAAGATAAATTCTTAGTTGGAATATCAGTACCTATAGCAAAAATCGTAAGCGTGATCCAATAGGTATGATTGAACAACAACGATCGCCATAATTTAACTTTAAAAAAATTGAGTTTTTATTGCTCTAAGATCTACTTAACAGATTTGAAAGAAAAATCTGATACCAATTTAACACGGAATAATCAATTGTAAATCTCGCAATTTTGCTAGCCTGGCTTGTATTTTAATCAAACCTCATTTCTGCGTGGTCGACAGCGAGTTAAGATAAATATTCTTACTCTTATTCTTAACTAGCGGCCGCCCGCGACTTCGTCCGCGTGGATGTCGGTTTTCATTATACGAATGTTTCTTCCCGCTAATTCCCGTTCCCGTGGGAATTTTGCAATATCCTTTTGCAACTAAGCATCAAGTTTACTAAGGGACCTGCATGCCAAATTTCAAGCGTCTAACTCAAGTAGTTTAGATTTTCCATACAAACTTCCACCCCCTCATTTCGGGGAAGTGGGGGGTTGGAATGGGTCAAAAAGTAGCCTATGTTCTGTCTCAGGGTCTAAAGATTGTCTGTACCAAATTTCATCAAAATCGGTTGCGAGGTTTAAGCGGGAAAGCGTAACAGACAGACAGAGTTACTTTCGCATTTATAATATTAGTTGGGATAAATATATATATATATATATACTAGCGGCCGCCCGCGACTCCGTCCGCGTGGATTTCTTTTTTTCGAAATAAAAAGTAGCCTATGTTCTGTCTCAGGGTCTAAAGATTGTCTGTACCAAATTTCATCAAAATCGGTTGCGAGGTTTAAGCGGGAAAGCGTAACAGACAGACAGACAGACAGAGTTACTTTCGCATTTATAATATTAGTTGGGATATATATATATATATATATATATAGGGTTCATGTCAGGATTAACACTATTTAAATACAGGAGCAGATTAAGTTTGTCGGGCGGGATCATCGCCATTTCTTCATTGAATAATAGGTTTAAGCCTATTGTTAAGTAGCAGTGGGCACCCCTAACTAGCGCGGGAGACGGGAGCGGGCGCGCGTCGCGTCAACAGCGCTTTTTACTTTTTACCCGGGTACCTGTTCCCGGCGGGTATCGAGCGGCCCGCGGCCGGTTAACCTAACAAGTGCACCCGCAGGGCCGCTACACCTTTTTACATTCGACTTTACAGCGGTTACGGTTATAATGATACATGTCAAAACATAAAATGCTAAGGCTCGACACGGAAAGAATTGAATTGAAAGTGACATTTTTATTTAAGATTTGTACAGTTTTGTTTGATTCATGACCATTGATAGTGTTGAAAACCTGCGAGTATTTAGCTAATGCGATACAGCCACATAAATACACTTGGCTTTCATTAAATCCACACTTAGATTCGTCGAAATAAATTATATGAATAATCAAAGAATGCATTTAATTTATTATTCCTTAGATACTATAGTGTTGTGTCAAACGTATTCCTCTAGTTGACTAACGAGTAAATACACATCAAATGAGGTAGGCAGAGGTGCTAAACCTTTTTATATTTTTTTATTTTTTCTCCCGAAAATTCGTTCTATTTCCTTCCTGCAGGAAGTTATTGTGTATTTAAAATCAAAGTCGGTGTGATGAAAAACGTGCTAGTTATCGAGCCCGAGGTGAGAGGTTAATAGGCAGAACACTCATGGAGAGATAACAAATGCTTCTAATTATGTTATTATCGATCAAACTTTAGGTATAATTACTGAATGCTGTAGTAGAACATTATTCTACGGTACGCTTAGTTAGTAAACACGCAGCTTACTATAAATTTTAAGACAGAAAAAAAATAGTCTTATTGCAGATATTAACTACGTGTGCAGATTTTCTAGGTCCTTCCATAATAACTTTCGGCTTTGATTGCTTGTAATTTACCTAATCTTAGTAGGTACCTACTAATTTGCGTCGTAAAATAATATTTACGAAATTTAAATGCTACAGATAGAGTAGAAGCTTCGAGCCTATCACGTAAATATTGTGCTGAATTTGATGATAAGTTCACCAGTGTGTTCGTGCGTGGTTTTTATTAGTGCACAAAGATTAGGTTCGCGAAATCGCGCGGTCATTCGCATGATGCACCGCTATCGCAGGAAGTGCCTCGACGTGTCTGCCAGTTACAATATGCTCTGTGGCTTCTGCGCAGGGATGCGACCGCTGTCATGGCCAGCCGAGTTACCGTGCAGACGAAAAAACCGAACCAGACTACCTCCACTCACTTCACTCCATGCGAAAATTATAAAGGTTTATTGCTTCTTAACAATATGTAAATGATATTCGTTGAGATTTTTTATGATCGAAGCTTGTACTGTGGAGGCTAGGGAAGGGATTAACATACTTAAATACTTTTAATTTACGAATACCTATATTTAAACGACGAACGAACATTTAACATGTAGGACGCTTGTCCTACATGTTAAATGTGTAGTGTATGAATGAACATTAGACATTGTTCATTCAAACATTTTTTTTGTTCGATCCCGCGACCTCTTGGTCTAATAGCAAACGTTTATAAATAATTACTGAAATTAAGGAAGGAGCAAATAATTTTAGAATCGGTTTTTTTTTCTACGCTTTTACGAAATTTCACCAGCGTAGCGTCAGACTATATCTTGCCTTTAATTTAATCTGTAATCATGTAGGTATTTGATATGAAAAAAAATACCAACACATCCCTGAATGTGTACATTTTTGATACAATCATCGCTAATTTCAGGCCCCGGGGTTATCACTTGTTATTAACATGAAAATAATGTTATGGAGCCTCACATTTTTATCTTCAATTAACATATATATTATTTATAAACATTCAAATAAAGGAGGGCAGACGGCAGTCATAATAATATAGGCAATAACATTTTGCTGGCGCCGTTTATGGAATCCGTATTATCACCGTACATAAAGCAATAATGAGATTAGGCAGTAATTAAAATTAATTAAACTTCAAGTATAGTTAATTATTTTATCATGTGAGCTTACATTTATCTTTTTATTCTATATAGTACTGGTTTTTGTTGGTTTTTCTACAGTAATTAAGAATTTGGTGTCCTTGGCAGGCACCTATTCATCATCCCATTACCTACGAAAGGGTAAGAGGAAGTTGATTCCCCTTATTTACTTACAAGTTTATTTCACATAATAAAAATAGTAGATTCAGACCTTGTAGAAACCTTGTAGATTTTATTTATTTTAGCAAATATATCACATTATCGTTTTCTCAACAATACGACGATTTACGATTTAGAAACTTCAAAGACAATAAATCGTATTACTGGACGAAGTAAGTAAAAGCGAGCGAGCCCTCGAGTCCTTCAAAGTAATGGATAAAATGGTTGGTGATCCCTGCGCATAGAACGATTGTCGACTCTTTTTTTTCGTTAACACCTTTTGTAAGTATAATTTGACATCGGGAGCGAGAAAAAACTAGTAGACATTACTTTTTGACAGGGGATATTTAATGAAGTCTTCGGTTTTTTACGACACCCAGCCGTTTCTCACGAGTCGTCCTTTGTAGCAGCACGTCTCAAACTGGCCCAATCAATTATGTTAACTGTGATATTTTGTTTTTCGTCGTTTTTTGTCACGTTTGCTTGGAAAGTATTTTGTACGGTTGACAAACAAATTATACGCTGGTTACGGACCTATTATTTACGTGATTCTTACGAGGATTGATAATGATGGCATCTTTTATTGAGCTAAGGGCAACTTTATAAAAAAGTGTGGACAGTAAATGTTGTTGTGTGATGCAGACTGACATATGAATGTATTGTATACCGATCGATCGGTGTTTTACTGATCATCATACTGCGACCAACGACCAGCAGTTCCGCTGCCAAGCGAGTTGACTGGGTCTCTAACTCTCTAACCCCCATGTAGGGAGGGCCGTTAAGTTCCGTTCAGTAAGGTGGACAGCCACAGGCTTATGGAGAAGATAATGTAAAGGAAACTATACCATACCTATTTGTTCTATCTTCAGGATGTGGCGATCGGCATCGATGGGCGCGCGGCTGTGCGCGGGCGTGGCGCTGGCCATGTCGCTGACGCTCAGCGCCGGTCGCCGCGAGTACAAGGACGCCGAGGCGCGCCAGACGGACATCTCGCTGTGGATCGACGAGCGGCAGATACGCATGTTCAGCGGTGAGGGTTGCGCTCTGTGTAACTACTGCAGCATGATCGGCATCGATGGGCGCGCGGCTGTGCGCGGGCGTGGCGCTGGCCATGTCGCTGACGCTCAGCGCCGGTCGCCGCGAGTACAAGGACGCCGAGGCGCGCCAGACGGACATCTCGCTGTGGATCGACGAGCGGCAGATACGCATGTTCAGCGGTGAGGGTTGCGCTCTATGTAACTACTGCAGCATGATCGGCATCGATGGGCGCGCGGCTGTGCGCGGGCGTGGCGCTGGCCATGTCGCTGACGCTCAGCGCCGGTCGCCGCGAGTACAAGGACGCCGAGGCGCGCCAGACGGACATCTCGCTGTGGATCGACGAGCGGCAGATACGCATGTTCAGCGGTGAGGGTTGCGCTCTGTGTAACTACTGCAGCATGATCGGCATCGATGGGCGCGCGGCTGTGCGCGGGCGTGGCGCTGGCCATGTCGCTGACGCTCAGCGCCGGTCGCCGCGAGTACAAGGACGCCGAGGCGCGCCAGACGGACATCTCGCTGTGGATCGACGAGCGGCAGATACGCATGTTCAGCGGTGAGGGTTGCGCTCTGTGTAACTACTGCAGCATGATCGGCATCGATGGGCGCGCGGCTGTGCGCGGGCGTGGCGCTGGCCATGTCGCTGACGCTCAGCGCCGGTCGCCGCGAGTACAAGGACGCCGAGGCGCGCCAGACGGACATCTCGCTGTGGATCGACGAGCGGCAGATACGCATGTTCAGCGGTGAGGGTTGCGCTCTGTGTAACTACTGCAGCATGATCGGCATCGATGGGCGCGCGGCTGTGCGCGGGCGTGGCGCTGGCCATGTCGCTGACGCTCAGCGCCGGTCGCCGCGAGTACAAGGACGCCGAGGCGCGCCAGACGGACATCTCGCTGTGGATCGACGAGCGGCAGATACGCATGTTCAGCGGTGAGGGTTGCGCTCTGTGTAACTACTGCAGCATGATCGGCATCGATGGGCGCGCGGCTGTGCGCGGGCGTGGCGCTGGCCATGTCGCTGACGCTCAGCGCCGGTCGCCGCGAGTACAAGGACGCCGAGGCGCGCCAGACGGACATCTCGCTGTGGATCGACGAGCGGCAGATACGCATGTTCAGCGGTGAGGGTTGCGCTCTATGTAACTACTGCAGCATGATCGGAAGCGATGAGCGTACAGAGAACGAAGAGGTGTAATGCAGGACCGGGTATTTACTAAGCACTTGCATTGGGTTTAATGGGTAAGTAGTAGGATGATGCCCTGACATGACACTGAACCTACCTACTCATCAACAGAGTAACTGTCGAGTTTCTTGCAGATTCTTCTCGAAAGAAACTGCCTTCCGAATCGGTGGTAGAGTCATCATATTATTGTAATGTTTTTTTGACGATTCATATCTAAATGCTTCTATTTTGCTCATTATAAGTCAGCCTTTTATTTTTAAATTAAGTTGAGTTGACAAGTCTAAAGGTATAGGTTAGACAGTTGACCGTGCTTGTACCCAAAACAATGCTTCTCTATTCCAGGCATATCGATGCGAGTATTCGCCATTCTGAACGGGCACATATCCCCGTACATCCTGGACCCGAACTTCTCGCACAAGCTGCCCATCATCCCGTCGGAGGTGGGCTACGTCAACTTCACGTGGCGCTCGCGCAAGAAGTACTACTACAACTTCGACACGCTGACGTCGTCTGACGAGAAGGTGTTGAGCCCGCCGGTGCTCTCCATCAAGACGCAGGGACGGGTGCCTAAGACCGATAAAGGTAACATTTGACATGTTTTTATTCTACCGACTTATAAAAATAGCCGACGATGTAAAACTAACGTAACATAGGTAGTTACATAAGATTTTTTTTCATGCAATTTTCCTACCTAGATTAGTAAATGTTCCAGAGCTAATTATTATCAATCACTTATGTGTATTTTTTTGTAATTTTAGTAATTAGATCTGTAATTAGATATCTAACCTAATGAACGAATCCTAGTGTTCAAATAATACAGTACGAGTATATTTAACTATTCACCTTATGCCTATTGTTCGCAGAGTTCAGTTTATTTCTACCGTGTGTCGGTAACAGCAGTGGAGTAGCGACATTTGAGATAGGCCTAGTACTTAAGAACGGCCGAGGCGTGCCGCTGAAAGGCACGCCCCTAAGGTTTAATTTAAAAAAGGAATGCGCACAGAGAGGTGTGTATTTTGAAAGGACAGGTATTGTATCGCCAACGCATTTTTAACACTTTTACGCCTGTGATTTTGTTTTTGTAAAATAAGTCTAATGCATATTGCTACAAGACTAAGAATATTCACATACGAGAAGTTACGCATTAAAAAATACAAATTACGTCTTGTCATTACATGTATAAAATGTGCCTACACAACGATTATTAAAAACAAAAACACAGGTCAAATGCTTTTAGAATAGACTTTCATTTATAAAATACTACTTCATCAATAATTTTAGAAAAATTACCCAATTCATCACCTACATTTTACTAGCTTATTAATGAGATTTCATGCTTACCTATTTCCCTTTGAATAAACGAAGCCAGATTGTAGGCAACCGATTGAGTAATAAAATATTGTTACCATCCCTTCAAGTTCAAAATTTGCTTACGCTACTAATAATACTTAGTTATAGTTTTTACAAAGAAGCCTGTTCCCCGTACGGTCACTGTTTAAAACACAAAACCGCCAATCTTGTTTGTATTCACATGTCCAGGCAGAACAATACAGCGATTGACATTTTATTAGGCATTGTTCATGATTTAAAGCGGGATAAAAATTTTAACAAGCACGTTATTCATTCTCTTAGACTAAACAGATCGAGAGTATAATGCTTAGTTATTAACTTAGGCTATGTACTTGCGATTAATGTTGACTTAATTATACGAAAAAAGCCTAGTACGTACCTATATTTTAGTATTTGTGTTATTTTAGAATGATTTCAATGTTATTTCAAAAAAGCGTCCTGGCAAGACGTCATCTTTAGGACATAAAGGACAGTAAAACTTAGCTAAAATAAAGTATGTAGGTACCTGCCTATATTAATTGATTCTGAAATCCATGCCACAGCTCATGCTAAATCTTTTTTTTTTCCATAATGCCTTGATGTCAATCTCTGTTTCGTTTACCTACGAGTATGTATGCATTAGCCTTGGACCGTATTAATTAGCGTCTGTCCACTAATGATGTTTGCGTTCTCGCCAGCCCTGATTAACACTGACTATACGTGAGTAGCGACCGCGAAGGGGGATCACTACATGGAGTACAATTTTTTTTCTACCTTTCTTAGGTAGATAGGTAGAAAAAGATTTTGATGATGTGGCCCATGTGTCTAAGAATCCAAAGACAATAGAAACGCTAACTTATGCCGCTAATTATTTTAGAAATGACAGTTTTTTTTTAAATTATGCTGAATTGTTTAACAGTTAATGTTTACCTGTCTGTATATGCTTTAAGGCTGTTCAAGACCTGAGAATTTGGTTAAATCGTGCAAAAAAATAAATATGTAATACGCATAAGAATCCTCTAGTTCCATACCTATTATAGTCAAAATTACGAGTGGATTCGTATGAATTTAACCCGCCATGCGATTCCCGAAAACCCCGTTTCTAGTATGTTATCTGTGACCCCGTTGTACGGGAGATTTTCGGGCGGTACGCGATTGCCGAACGCCAAGTTGTAACGCGCTCGCTACTATTAAGGCGGGCGGCGAAATTTTGAAATTACACCAAAAAGGTTAGAATGATAGTTTCCCCCTGCGCGGTGCTCACTCACGTCTTTGCCTCTTTTCCGGGTGGCTATCGCCGAGTGCTGACTGGCTGCTCTCACGGTGCCTCTGCTCACAGCATTTGCGTTTTTAGGTTGGTACATTTGCTTGCTTTTAAATAACACGCAATCAGTACCTATTTTTAAATTAAATATCATTTAACATAGATTTTTAAACATTTACTATAGGTATTAGATTTATTTTAGTTTTAAAGGAGATCAATGTTTAACTATTTTTCTTGAATAAAATTTATAACATTTTTTTAGTAAATGCATCAATGAGTAAATGCTTTGAAAATGAAATGGACTGAAGCTCAAGTTAAAACTAACGTTACAAAAGATGAAATTATTTCTTAACTTTTAATTTCAAATTTTATGATTGTTTATTCTGTTAGTAACAGCTACTAAATCAGTAATCTGACAATCTTGGCATTATAAAACCAAACTCTTAATTTAAAAAAAAAGTCTTAAAATTCCGTAACCACCCAGGGCCGGACCCGGAGTGCGACAAGAAGTGCGCTAACCAGGGCTGGTGCAACCACGAGAAGATCTGCCAGTGCCCCGAGGGGTACATGGGGCAGCACTGCCGCACGGCGCTGTGCTACCCGCAGTGCCTCAACGGCGGCAACTGCACCGCGCCCGGCGTCTGCTCCTGCCCGCCCGGCTACCAGGGCCGGAACTGCGAAGGAGGTGGGTTTTTTTTTGTGAGAACGTTGCAAACTAGCACGAAGGTCTGATGGTATTTTTCATAGGGTGCTCCAAAACAGGTTTGTTTCTTTTTATGTTAGAAGTTAGAAGATCCAAAAAGGTTTAGTATTTTTTGGTTGAAGGTTGCACACGAGCAAGGTCTGAGTGGTATGTTTTTATCAGATGCTCCTAATATCTTTGTTAAATTATGAATAAGCCACATATACAAGAATTTTATATGGTAAATGATGGCTGCCAAAAACCTACTTCATTAATTGGACGTATTCAATTAACGCTGTTCCGCAATTATATAGGCCGTTTGGAGTTTTTACAACTAAAAACGTTTTCAAGGACTGACTAAGAAAATTAAACTTTTAAAAAATGCAATTGCAATTATTATTTTTTCAAAATGAAATCAAAAAGAAAAAGTAATTTGAAAACGTTTGTTTATTTAAAAATAGAATAATCTAACTATAATACTTTTATTGCTCCTAACTATATCCTCTTTGAAATTTCTATGGCGGCTTTGCATCCCGTCTTTATCACTTCTGTTAGTGCTTTGTAGAAGGGTGCCTGGAAGAAAGAGAGAAAAGACAGTAGTAGTAGCTGCGACAGTTGTCGAAAATATAATTTGGCGTTTTTTAAACCTCGCCCTTCAGCCACTACTGCCAAATATTTCCAGACGGCGGTTGTTGCCGTGTTGGTGACAATCTCTAGCAGATTGCATTTTTTTTAAATACCTATACGTTATTTCTTGTCTGTCGTAAGATGGCTGTATGGGCTCAGCTCTATTTGCCTGTCCTGACAAGGACAAATTAATATACCAAAAAAACCGGCCAAGAGCGTTTCGGGCACGCCCATGAAAGGGTTCCGTAGCCATTAGATGGGCCGACCGCTTGACAGACAGACAGATAGACATGACGAAACTATAAGGGTTCCTAGTATACTACTACGGAACCCTAAAAAGAATGTCCGTGCCACAGACTCTGTGGTAAGACAATTTTGTTGCATCCATACCTGTTCTGCGCCGTGGTCGATGCCCGTGTCGTGATGCTCCTGCTCCTCGTCTCGGAACTTCGTGATGGTCTGCAGGATCTCGGGGTCCACGTGCGGGTCGTCCATGAGCGTGCGCAGCTGGTCGTTGTAGTGCTCCACGATCACCGTCTCCACCGCCACCGTGCACGCCATCGCTGCTTCCTTGCCCATCAGCGCTGTGCCTGATGATGATGAAGATTAAAAATAATTAATGAAAATTGGAAAAGGAAACAACATGATAGTTTCTTTTAACAAATTTAAAAATATTTAAAAAATTATCAAACTGCCAGCTGCTGAGTTTTTTTCATCGAACTACATGCAATCGGCTTAAATTCTATTCTAATCACCTCGATGGATGGCGGTCCTCCACTGTGCGTTTTTCCCGAAACTTTTTGCATTGAAGAACAATTTTGAGGAACAATCTCACTGCTGCCGTATTTCCTGACGGTAACGATAATGGTAGGCCCCTCCGCCGTGTTGCCGAGCACTTCCATCTGTTCTCCAGTATAGTTTTATTAACTTCACCCTCTATATTCAACTGTTTTTGTTCCGTTAACCAACTCACCAGCTCCGAGCACGAAGCCTGCTACATTCCATATAGGCGTGAGCACGGTCGGCCGCACCCTGTACTTGTTTATGAGCTCCTCGAACTTCTCCCGGTGCTTGATCTCCTGCTCCCACATGTGCTTGATAGTAGGCCCCTCCGCCGTGTTGCCGAGTACCGCCATCTACCCCGCGTAGATGTGGTCAGCTCCCAGTTCTCCAATATAGTTCTTTTTTATATACCTACTATTGGTCAGCAAACGAGCAGACGTATTGCCTGATGGTAAGCAATCACCACAGCCCATGGACACACGCAACACCAGAGGAGTCACTAATTAACTGCGGTCCGTACCCACTTCAACTGTTTTTCTTCCGTATAAGCAAACTCACCAGCTCCAAGTACGAAGCCTGCTACATTCCATATGGGCGTCAGCACAGTAGGCCGCACCCTGTACTTGTTGATGAGCTCCTCGAACTTCTCCCGGTGCTTGATCTCCTGCTCCCACATGTGCTTGATGGTGGGCCCCTCCACAATGCGGCCCGCTCCGAGCATTTGGCTCCGCTCATTTGGCTTAGATCTATAGAATCATTATCAGTCTGGAGCACTTCACGTCCTATAGTCACCAAGCCGGGCAGGCGAACTGGTTACCACATTATAGTTGACGATACAAAGAGAAAAGTTGCTTGCTGCCTATCAGCCTTGAATGTACCCTAGTCGCTTCACACGACACCCACAGGAAGGGATGGGGTAGTAGGTACTAGCAAACTCACCAGCTCCAAGCACGAAGCCAGCCACGTTCCATATGGGCGTTAGCACGGTAGGTCGCACTCGGTACTTGTTGATGAGCTCCTCAAACTTCTCCCGGTGCTTGATCTCCTGCTCCCACATGTGCTTGATAGTAGGCCCCTCAGCTGTGTTGCCGAGCACCGCCATCTGCCCAGCGTAGATGCGGTCCGCGCCTAATTCACCAGCGTGGTCCACACGGATTATTTTGTCTAGCTGGAAATTAAGAAGATGTAACGATAATGATTTGTTTTTTAGAACAAGTAAAGTTATGGGAGATGGCTTTAAGAGAAAAAATATTATGTATCCTGCTGATCCAGCTTTAGTATACCTAAGCAGTTCCGGCTTTAGCATAGGCAGCCCAGATGCCTTACCATCAAGTCTTAAAGCGATCTTTAAACGAGTGAGTAAGAGAGATGCCGCTTTACATGATGTAAGGCGGCATCTCTCTTACTCACTGGTTATTAGATTTCTATAAGACTAGATGGTTAGGCCTCAGATCGAGCTTATGATAGGCTCAATCGGCAATGTCGGTAAAATATTACCATTTTAATGTTATAATTCCGTTTCCAAATTTTGGCAATTAATCTACACACGTCCTAACTACATAACTACTCCCGCAAAATTTCTTTTCAAGACCAAGCAAACCACATCAAGATTTGATAATTTAAATAAATATTCCTTTAACTTACATGTGGGTTCTTCTGCCACGAGGCAGAGTGAGCCAGCCTCACGTGCTGCCAGGTCACCTTCGGTCGCATCATCTTTCGTACTTCTGGAACAAACAAAATAACAATTGAATTTTTCTCTTGCAGGTATTTGCTCGCAGAAATGCCTCAACGGCGGCAAGTGCATACAGAAAGACACCTGCGAGTGCCCTAAGGGATACTACGGATTGAGATGCGAGTTTTGTGAGTAAAACAATCGTTTAGTTATTTACGACGGTTCGTGAGTCGAGCGATTAAGGGTTCGATTCCCGGTTCAGCCAAAATTTAAATCCGTTTTTCCGAACTTAACCTGGGTTTGTGATCGACGATCTTACATAGATCTTGGATGGATGGTTCTTACAGTGTAAAATTAATAGACTCGCTCTTAACTTTTAGTTATGAGACCAACAACCCCTAAGAATGATCAAAATACGAAAGCATTTTTAAACAAAGCAGAATGGTAAGCGATCATCGTCGCCCATGAACATCCTCAACATCTAAGGAAGGAATATGCTCGATTTTTAAGGGCTCCCTTGAATTCCTTTAGTAACTTTGAGTCCTGTCTTAACAAAACGTTTAATGCATCCACAGCGAAATGCGTGATCCCATGCCTGAACGGCGGGCGATGCAAGGGCGTGAACAAGTGCCGCTGCCCGGCGGGGCTCGGCGGCAACCACTGCGAGGTGGGGCGGCGCGCCGGCGACTGCGCGCGCGGCTGCAAGCACGGCGCCTGCAGCGTCGGCGCCTGCGTCTGCGAGCCCGGCTGGCGCGGCCGCTTCTGCCACCGCCCTACTGGCACCATCGGTATGGAATAAACAACCACCCATATTTCCCACGGTGCAAAGTGGGCACGTAGCTCGAGGTGCGATTGAACAAGCGCAAATGTCATAAAAGCCTTGGTCGCAGCGGCTGTGTAATCGGTGACAGTACTTTTGGTATTCTTTAAGAACTATTTTAACGCTGCACGATACTAAAACACCGAACGGGCTAACACCCCCGTGATTACGGTCGTGAACGGCTGTCGCTTATTGAATTGCATAGCAAGGCCTCGCGACCGATTGGGGCCTCGAGAACCTGTTCTGGGGAACCCAAGAACCTGTTCTGGGGGCCCCACGTTTACCAAACAAGAGAAAGGGTGAGACTCCACCAAAACTAAGATGTATGCTCAAGGGCGGAGATGTGTCGTAAGTCGTAAGCAGCCAATAGGATTTTAGCCTTAACACGTGATCTAATCACAACTTGAAATCCTATTGGCTATTTACGACACAGTAGTATCACACAAACGTGGGAGCCCTTAATAGGTGAAATAAGGCCCTGTAAACAACAATCGTGTCCCCACGCTTACGTGTTCATTACTACCATCTACAACCTGCTTAGTGTAATGGTCAAGAAGGTGACTATAAGACCAAGAGGTCGCGGGTTCGATCCCCGTACCTAACAAACATTTGTGTGCATGAGTTAGGGCTGATCACACAAATCACCATAATATACTTTCCAATTTGTCTTCTCTTATCATATTCAAGCCAAAATAAAAATAAATTGTATTTATTGTTACTTGACTCAAAGGAAACTTATTTTTCAAGGTTCTTCAGAGGAGTCTATGGAGCATAAGAGGCCGCGGTGAAGTCGAAACTACCACAAGAAATTGACAAATACTTAATAAATGCTAATGTGATTTCCATAAGATTATAATTTTTACACATAATGTAAATGTAATATTAATGAATAAAAGATACTTTAGTCATTTAGATTGTAAGTGCTATGCCATTTTAAAACTATGTTAGATATAAAAAAATATGCAATAAAAAGAACAAATTTAATTTTAAAGCTGAATATTTTTATTAAAGTAACATAATAATACCTCTCCTAGCCGAATTCGCCCAAGGCGGCCAATCTTACGATTAGCCACTTACGCGGGATATATTATAGTGCACAAGCGCATGCGCAAGCACAGGTGCACTCCCTATTCCCTCACTCATACATACTTCGGTGGGAGAGCAGTCTGACACGACCGTAGAGAGATCAGGCGCAGGACCAACGGCTTAACGTGCTTTCCTGAGGCACGGGGGTGTAATTACACCGCCAACTTCCAATTTCCGGACTGTATCTGTGTGATCACATCATGAAAACATCGACACAATTTCATCGGTCCGACCCGGGATTCGAACTCAGGACCTCCGGCGCGGCCGCCGCATTAAAGTGCGACACACTAGCCACTGCAGCACGGAGGCAGTTAGTTAGTTAAAGTAACATAATCTGTGCCCAAACTACAATAAGAAGACAACAAAACTACAAACAAAGCTATCTAGGGAGATAACTCCCCAATGAAGTTTGGTAGAAATCATATTCTGATAGATGCCTACCCCCACAGGAAAAGGTGTGAATAAATATTAAAAGTAGGTACATATTTATTTTGATTCCCGACTTGTAATGTAATGCCTTTTTAGTAAAAGTTACACATAATTAATTTTGAATGCAGACTAAATGCATATCCCTATAGTGACAAAGATGGGTATGGGCTTAATTGGCATGCTTGTCAAATGCAGTTTTGTAATCGCAAACCTGGTCAGAAAATATTGGCTTAAAAATAATATAATGGAAATTTGATCTGGAAGGGAAATAAACATCTTTGCCAAGCATTGACAGTATGGCTAAAATGGAAATTGAAAGGACGTACATAACGTAATCTTAAATTGAAGCAAGAAAAAAAATTCAATCGGGGTTGATCAAAAAGCAGAATAATGACCACCTTGTAGGTACAATCAGCTGGTACAATAGGTTATAAAATCCAAAACATGATAAACTTTATCTAAACTTCTGCAAATAGAAATAAGATTACTAGTTAATTGAACACACTTTGTACCTTACATGGTTTTAAAAATTTATAGAAGAAAATGTTAACGCCAGTAAAGAAAAATAATTCGTCTCAAAATCAATACTATTATAGGGCTTATTGCTATAAAGAGACCACAAAATATATACATACAACACTTTCTCCAAATAATGTTCAACCTCAAACACTTTTTACGAAATATTACACAATATTTGCAATTTTACAGTAAAAATAAATCACAAAAATAGACGACTTGTTTTGTGTTTACATTGGTATGTCATGTGTCAAATTTAGTTTCAAAATAATCCAATAGACAGCAGCACTTGTATGACAATTGATCAATGTTTTCGAAAATAAACTTGGATTTTTTCCTGAACGCCCAACTTGTAGGGCTTAAAATCAATTACAGGAGTAAAAAAGGCCCTAATATTGGTAAGTGCTAGCTTATTACACTATTTAAACTTAAACAAAATACTTACAATAGCTTTTATTCCGGTCCCCCCTCGGGCTGAGGGGCGATTTCCCTTTCCTTGCATGCAAAAATCACACCGCGCAGACTCGGACAAAATGGCGCTTTGTAGATATGAAGTGTATGCTGGCCATGTACCGAGTTTGCCGATCGATAATAATGGAGGATTCGGATTTTTCGGGCCCTCTAGTGCACTTGGAAAAAATTGTGATTTCAGTGTCTGGTTAAGTGATCACGGCTAGAAAAGTGTTAATTCAAACCGGTTACATCACAGCAAGTTTGGAAGACTTTTATTTTGAGTGCAATATGTGTTTCAAATCACGCAGGTGCGTACGCAGCCGTAGTCTTTCTATTCTGTCTGAGCCTGCTCGAACGCGCGATTCCCCTTCATGATGGCCATTCATTTGGGCTTATCCTTTACGCCGCCGCAAAAGAGTTTGCGTCATTCGTCTTCGAAGTTGACCCGTCGCAGTAAAGCACCGTGCATTCGATGCAAACAAAACATCTGAACAGAATGCGTCATTTTACAAATAGCTTGATAATCCAGTATATTGAGAATATAAGTTTTCTAAGCTGGAAAACTTGCTAAACAGCATCATGCAGCTTGATAATGTTTCGGTCATTGTACTTACTTTATCCTTGATCATACAAAAGAACAATTGTGTGAGTAGCATTAGTATTGATTTTTCTGGTCTATGTGCCTACACGAAAGACGAGTTACTAGGCTAGCGAAATGTGTAGGTGTAATGTATCTGGGGTTTGGAACTGAATCTTACTTAAATGCCATTTCAGAAGGGTCCAATTCAAATTCCAATAAGTTTCTTATTGGTGTCCATCCACTAAGCTTGTCTTTCTAAAGTCTTAGGTAGGAATAAAATGTTCAAGTAAATAAATCAATAATAAAGTTTTACCTAGTCATCTCACTTTTTCCATCATCCTACAAAAATATCTCTTGCTTTCAAGTGTTGTTATTGATTTTCTCACTGAATTCAATTCAAAGCCCAACTTATAATAGGAATCCAATAGCCATCTATTGTATGGTTTGATTGGAGTTGTTTTTACTTACCTATCTGAAAATTGTCTGACATACTGACCCATTTTTAATTGAAATTGGAACAAATTAATATCCATCTGAAGTGATTTTAAATGATAGGACACCAATCACCATCTTACCTAACAGATGCCAGTAATAGGTATTCATTATAAAGGGGCTTTTAAATTAAGACATTTTTTACTAGTAAAAATTAAATAGATGTAGAAACATTTAACCAAAATCTAATTTAGAGTTTTAATTTTGTAAAAAAGTGAAAATATTCATCTTGAGTAGTCAAATGTATCCCTCAATGGAAAATTTTCATCTACAGTGGCTGCTTACCATAAGGTGAGCTACATGCCAAAAAGTTGACAGATGATTGATTATCACAGCTTTGCATTGAGTTGACTAATATTTAATTAAGTGTGTGTGTATTCAAATAGACTCACATTGTGAATTCTGTATAAATAATACCATAATGACAGAATGTCTTTAATAGGTTATTCAGAACTTAATAATAATTAAATCAGCAGTGAGATTTTATACAAAACAGTCGCTTATCCAACAGTGCATCGAACACTGCAAACTTCTACAAAATAATTTTGTTTTTTTGGACAGGGGTTGAAACATCCGCGTGTAACAACAACGTGACAGCACTTGCGAAGGGGAGCGGGCTCCAATGGTCCGTGAGGTGAGGAGGCACGACGACGACGGAGATACTGACTTCGGCATCATGAACTCGGCTGTGAGCACTGAATCAATGGATATGGCGGAGGAGGTATGGCTTATTTTTATTGCCTGTTTTTCTACATACTACAGCTGATCCTTACATTTGCCAACTTTGCAGATCTTAAGTTAAATTTTGAAGCGCTATTCAGTAATTTATATAATGTCCATTTAATGTATTCATCTTTTGAATTTACTACTGCAGGTAAAAGCAGAGTTGGTGGGATTAATAGGATCAATTTGGATGCTTGCTAAAATGGTTTCATTTGTGATTCTATTTAGCATAATTCAATTACATAGGTCTTCTTTGATAAACCTGATGGTTGCATTGACAAAAGGCTGTATAACCTAGCCTTTTCATAAAAGGAACCATACAGTTACTTCAGTGTGACTATGGATAGATCAAGTCATGTGACTGCACAATAACATCACCAGCCTGTTGCAGTATATTGGCAATTTTAGGCTTTCCCCAGATGGGGGTTTATGCTCCAAATCATCAAAGTCTGTGCACTCAGGCAAGTAAACTCAATCTAGAGTTGTATTTTGGTATGCTTCAGAATCAGATTAGGATTAATTTAATTTCTGATGTGAGCATTCTCTGTAGTGTCGGTTTTAACTCTACCAGCGCCTTGGGCGATTTTTCTATAGGCCCTCAACGACTAAGTAAACTGATTAAACTTCGAACTATAAGGATAGGGCGGCTGTGGCGTCCCTTTTATCCACCATCCACACCCTACGCTAACAGCACTAATGGTTGTCCGCAGGACATGTCGCAGGTGGAGGGCTGCGGGCTGAGCGGCTCGGAGGAGGACGACGACTGCGCGTCCTCGCCCTCGGGCTCCGCCTACGACGACAGCGGCGACATCATCAAGACAGCTATGAGCGATGAGGTCACCAAGCAGCTGGCTGCTGCTGGTGAGTGCTAATCTAGAATGCAAAATATATTTGTACCAGAATAGTAAATCATTTTTCGCCAACAGACTTTGACATTTATGTTGAGATATACGTCCGACCTCCAGTTAATACGAATACGACTTAAAAAGATAGTCGAAAATTTCAGCTGTTGTGAAAATCGTCAAGCTTAACATTTTGTTGTACTCTAATGAGGAATCATTAGGCAACATAAATATTTCTGATGCAGGTGAGTTTATGATATGTATAATGTTTCGAGGGACTATGCATTTACACCACATTATCATGGGAACTCCTAGCGATCCATCGGAAATTATCATCATCATCAGCCTGACACAGTCCACTTATTTTGGATTTTTATTACCACAGGACCAGTTGGAATGGCCGCAGCAGCCGCCATAGCTTCCTCTAAGAAGCGCAAGAGGCCACATTCGTTTGAAACCAACCCATCAGTGAGGAAACGCCACCAGAACAGACTGCTCAGAAAGCTCAGGGTAATAATATTGAATATCATATTTTGTCCATAAAGTGAAATCAAGGCAGAGTTCACTTGACGTGTCAACTTAATTTAGTCATTGAGGTAATCATTTTACTATTATTTTGTTAAAGGGTCCTTATTTCAGGGTTGTGAAATGTATATTAGTAAGTGGGGAACCAATCAGCAGAAACTATCACGTTAAATAAATGTGTATGTTTCTTTTGAATCGACGGTTTATGCCACCATGTTGCATTGCAGCTTGATCCTACTTCCTCTCTTAATATATTAACCTCATCATCTGTGATACCTCTGGTGTTCCTCGGATGATCGCTCATTTGCTGCCTCTGTCATAAAAATTAAATAAAAAAACAATTTACAAGTGCGTGCGTATGACAACAACTAGTCTATGAGAGTTCCTGCCCTACCCTTACGTGAGTAGTTATCCTGACGTGTACATAATTTGTCGTCCAGCAAACAATCGAGGAGTTCGCGACGCGCGTTGGCCAGCAGGCGGTGGTGCTGGTGGCGACGCCGGGCAAGCCCAACACGTCGTACCGCGTGTTCGGCGCCAAGCCGCTGGAGGACGTCGTGCGCAACCTGCGCTGCATGATCATGGAGGAGCTCGAGAACGCGCTCGCGCAACAGGTAGGCCGCTATACACGTGCCAGACAACTGTAACACGCACAGAGACACAGAGACATACAGGCAGGCACACAGACAGACAGACACACACACACAGACAGAGAGAGAGAGAGAGACATACACACACAAACACAAATTGAAGTTTTAATTAATGTAGTAAAACTTGGAAATTATTCCAGTATCTTCCTCACTACTCATTTACTTAGTACACAACTGTAAGTGGAGACTGAGGAAGACATACAAATGCTTTGATCAATTTGAGAATAAAACTTATTTTTAATGAATGTTGATTGTGATCTGTCGCCTCCGAAAGTTATGCTATACAAAAAGCAAAGGTAACGGTGTCAGAATGCAATTACATTTTCTATGATAAAACCTTTCTTCAGCTCTTATACAATATGTTACAAAATCATCAAAAAAAATATATCAGGAAAGTAAAACGTAGAGTTGAAGACTAATGAGCGATTTTGTTACATGTTGTATAGGTACCTACTGTATAGAATTTAAACAGGTTTGTGTCAGCACTTCTCAGAAAGTTCTCTATAGTGTAACAGTCTGCATAAAAATCGAAATCCGGATCATCTTTCTTGTTAGTGATGACACAGACCCTGAAAAGTTTACATATGAATATGTGCGCATTGGGGTCTGCTTTATATTAACTGGATGGTACAAATTAAACACATAGTATGTAATTATAATCCTGAAATATAATAATACTCCTGGAAAGTTATAAAATGGACCTCACTGTCGCACTTGATGAATTGTCGCCCGCCGAACCGTCGCACCGACTACCGAACCCCGACCGACATACATTTAACCAACTATGTATAATCAATTACATAGTTATAAAAATTAAGCAATTACTATGTAAACACATGATTATGTTAAAAACTAATCGATAAAAGTTTTCCTAATTATCTTACATCAACAATTGAAAAGAGGTCAGATGCATTGGTTAGTTTTGATAGTGATATCAGACTAAGTAAATAGTAAGCGATAATGTGGGGAATGTTCCGATGGAGGTTGGAATGCTCTCACTATGTTTACCTGAATTTTGAGCTTATGCTTCTATCTGGAATAGTTAAAATTTTATTAAAACTTGATTATAGTCCTAATTATTCCAAATCGTAATTTCAATGGGACAGATTTTATAGTCTTAAGGGGTACGGTCTAGCTTAGAAAATCATTTACCAAAGGTTCTAAGGTTTAAATTCATTCGTGTGTCAAAACAGGTTTTAATTTCTCGTAAAAAAATGTCCATGAGTTCTCCTTGTTGCTGTTTTACACGCGACTTTTTGTCTATGTCGGTTGGCTGCTATCTTGGTCGACTGTACAATAGTTAGAAGGCCAGCTAGGGGGTAGGGGAGGTGGACTAGTGCGGTCGGTGGTCGGTACGGGTCGGGCGACGGCGGCGGGCCCGCTGCGGATACATGACGACGCGGTCAGTTCGGGCTGGGCGGGTGCGAGCAGGCGCCGCCGCCGCCGCAGGACGACCCCAGCCTGTTCGAGCTGCCGCCGCTCATCATCGACGGCATCCCCACGCCCGTCGAGAAGATGACGCAGGCGCAGCTGCGCGCCTTCATCCCGCTCATGCTCAAGTACTCCATGGGTGAGTGGACCCACTGCCCGGCAGCAACCAAACAACCATTTTTTATTTATTTTTTTCCCTGACTTTCCTTAATAACTTGCGAATCGCAATTTTCCATTCAACCTTTATTTGAATGGACTTTGCGATGGAAACTAAAATAAATAATATCACAACTGTTATATTGTTACACTGAACTAATAAACAAAGTTATAAAAAAAAGAAATGATAAAAAAGAATTAAAAAAAAAGAAAATATGTACTTTATTCATCAAGTTAGGTCAACCAACTTCTATTTAGTATTTTCAAATACCTAGTCGATATCTAAATTAAGCATGAAGATCGTACAGAAATGTAAGTTATATATTGTACTTGTTGTGTGGCAGTGCGCGGCAAGCCGGGCTGGGGCCGCGAGTCGACGCGTCCGCCGTGGTGGCCCAAGGACCTGCCCTGGGCCAACGTGCGCATGGACGCGCGCTCCGAGGACGAGAAACAGAAGGTAACGAATACATACATATTATAAGGTGTAACAAAACATATTGCAAATATGTGATGGGCAAATTTTTAAGTGGAAAATATAATAATTCAGACAATAAAAAGTCAAAAGGTGCTCAAGGCCTACTAATAATGAATGGTCATCGCATTGCTTATGGGTGGCATCAAACCCAACACTAGCTAGCGCTTTACCGGCCCTGTAACGCCACCCGCACTCCAAGCTAGATATACGGTGCTTTTTATTCACTGGATAAGAATACTTTTCCGAAACAAACATAACTCCCTTTAGAGCAGTCATTGAAGCGAAAAATATGGTCCAACCTCAGATTTTTTTTACTGTGAACCGATTTGCATGAAATTTTGGAATTAGTTTCATTGTACCCTTAAATTCAAAAGTGAAAATGATTTGAACGCCGCCACTACCCCTGGAGTGGTTGCCACCCCATCTCGGGGGTGAGTATTTTTTTTTTTAAGATAACCTCGGATATCGATTGGATTACTAATTTTAAGCAAAAAATTGTCTATAAAGTTTTTCGATAAATCTAATACTTTTCAAGTAATTGGCAATTGAAAATTCGCAATTTTGTCACGTTTTTCATCGGTTTTTTGCAAATATCTCCAAAAATATAAGTTTTATCGAAAATTTTATAAGGAACAAAACTGTAGCAAGTAAAAAATTAAATAATTTTGTTTATCCTAAAGTTTTCTATGTGCAATATTAAGATATATATTAAAGATCATAGCCGTTTTTTATTTTGTCTGCAATTTAATCGATTTGGTCAATGTCATCTAGCGGCGAGCAGATGCATTTTATGGATTCTTATAATTAAGAGTTTTGTAGTGCTTGAAATAAGCTTTCAAATGAGTACAATTAAAAGTCTTTTGCACGTAAAATTAGTAAGCTGTATTACAAATAAGAGGATCATCGAATGCTTTTTCTTGTAAATCAATGGGTTTCACAAGTGCCATTTCCAAGCTATTCATGCTATCACAATTTCTAAAACAGCATTGAAAAGGTAATTAGAAGAACTACAACATCCTTTATTGCAATATATAATTAAAAACGTTTTTCGAAAACGGTGAAGGGTTAAAGGGCTTAACCTTTCGTATGCGGGAAGGGTGCGTAAATCTGTACCCGTCGTCTGCGGCAACATAGCGCGAGTTTAAGACCGTATTTCAAGTGTATATGTTTCAAAATAGAGTTGAAAGTGTCACAGGTCATCTGAACACTGATCAGTGTTACCGCAGTTTCATACTAGAACACTGATCAGTGCTAAAGCAACTGAAGGGTTAAGAGAGGCTGTGATTGCCGCTGCCACGCGCTCTTTAAACAATCATATCTCCGTCAGTTTTTGTTTAACAGAAATAACAAAATTACTAAATTTTTTGTCAAAAAAATACCTAAATTTTTTATCCCTACACTTTTATACGCATCTATCGTAATTTTTGAGATATTATGAAAAGAAGGTGGGATTTTTTAAAATGTGAGATTTTATATTTTTATTTTAATCCTGTCTATTTTGAAAAATATGTGTCTTAAGCAGCCAAACTGATACAATTTATCAAACACTTCATAATAAAGTTAATTCTTGGCGGAATACGAATAATTTCAATTCTGGTGGAAATAGCACTTATGAAACCCATTGTTTTAAAAGAAAAAATATTGGATGCTCCTCTTATTTGTAATACAGCTTACTTATTTTACGTGCAAAAGACTTTTAATTGTACTCATTTGAAAGCTTATTTCAAGCACTACAAAACTCTTAATTATAAGAATGCATAAAATGCATCTGCTCGCCGTTAGATGACATTGACCACATCGATTAAAATGCAGACAAAATAAAAAACGGCTTTGATCTTTAATATCCAACTTAATATTGCACTTAGAATACGTTATAATAAACAAAATTGTTTAGTTTTTTACCTGCCACAATTTTGTTCTTTATAACATTATCGATAAAAGTTATATTTTTGGAGATATTTGCAAAAAACCGATGAAAAACGTGACAAAATTGCAAATATTCAATTGCCAATAACTTGAAAAGTATTAGATTTATCGAAAAACTTTATAGATGATTTTTTGCTTATAATTAGTCTTCCTATCGATATCCGAGGTTATCTTAAAAAAACCGGCCAAGAGCGTGTCGGACACGCCCATGAAAGGGTTCCGTAGCTAAAAGATAGCCCGACCGCTTAAGACAACATTTAGTAAGGGCAACTGCACGTCATAAGTTGGTCGAAATGTATAAAAATAACTATGTATGATACAGAGTTCGCTATAGTTTTCGTTGAAAGTACTTACTTGGAGGTATACAGGACATTTTTTTCAGAATTATTGTAATAGTATTTCAAAAGTTAAGGGGGGGGGACGCTCTAATTTTAACTTTGTATTAATATATCTCGAGACTGGGGTGTTTGATCCACATGGTTTCAAGGCGAGTTTTATTGTATTTAAAAATACCTGTTTAACGATACCCTACACGATGGGTTAAGTCGAATTTTTTTTTTAGAATTAACTTTTCGCTGTATGGGAGGGGGGGTAAAAAATGATTATTTTTCGATAATTTTAAAAACCAATTCCTGAATTATCACTATACATCTCTCCACCAATTTTCGTGGCAATCGGTTCAGAAACGGCGGAGAACGAACCAGGACAGACAGACAGACATGACGAAACTATAAGGGTTCCGTTTTTGCCATTTGGCTACGGAACCCTAAAAAGAATACTCACCCCCGAGATGGGGTGGCAACCACTCCAGGGGTAGTTGCGGCGTTCAAATCATTTTCACTTTTGAATTGAAGGGTGCAATGAAACTAATTCCAAAATTTCATGCAAATCGGTTCACAGTAAAAAAAATCGGACCCAAAATGCTTCATTGCCTGCACTACTTGCATTATTTGAGGATTTAATAATGTTCTGCATTGTCTCGGCTCTGTATACCATTGGCTGGAAAAAGAAGGACTACAAATCTACTTCTCCAAAGGTCAAGAGTATAATTGTTCGTGTTTCGTGCAGATGTCGTGGACGCACGCGCTGCGGCAGATCGTGATCAACTGCTACAAGTACCACGGGCGCGAGGACCTGCTGCCCGCCTTCACCGAGGAGGACGAGAAGGGGCCGCCTACGCAACCCGTGAGTTCACCGTACCCATGTCCTTTCACTAGAAAAATGTGACAGTAGTGTAAAAAATGGTTAAACGTTAAATATAAATATTAATTTTCATTGATACCTCAACTGGGAGTAGCAAAATAAAATTTATCATTACCATCCGACCCTTATAATCATAAGAGAAGTAATAGACATAAGATTCAATTTAATAGCATAAAACCTGCTTAAAGACTCACTAACAAATAAATTAACTGTCTTACTGTTTGAACTTTCAAATGAATGTCACTGTTTATAATTTTTTTTTGTTGTATATGTATCTACATTTACTCAATCATGTTCTTCTTTTACTAACGCTATCATCTGGAATGCCGCACTGGGATTGGTAACATTTTACATTATAATTAATTACTGCTTACTCTATATTTTCATATAACCAATTTTACCGTATTTTTTCTCCGTGTATATGGGAAATCGGGGCCCTTTCCGTTTTTAAACCACGTCACAATAATTGTTGTCGTCTAAAATACTGGTCGTATACAATACTTCACTGGACTACCGTGGTTGGTCTCGCTTGTGGCACGGTGGGCGGGGCTTGGGTCGCACGTGGCTGCAGATCTCGGCGTGCATGCCGGGCGCAGGGTCGGGCTCCGGCTCGGGCTCAGGCTCGGGCTCGCGGCAGCAGCACCAGGCCGCCGTGCTGTCCTCGCAGCAAGTCTGCATCGACCAGATGACGCTCGCCGATGTCGATGTACGCCCGATATAACACTGCCATCTTCCGAATATATTGAACACTAGAGTAGCGCTACTTTAAAAATCTAAATTATCGTGGCACAAAGCCGGTTACATCAGTTATGGCTAAAAGCCCAGATAACTTACCTGACGCACATAAGTTGACAAATGAAAAATAATGTCGACCATTATAGCAATAGCTGTAAATATTCTGTAACATAATGAGTATGAACTGAATGTTTCATCTGTTACGATTGCTTCTGGCAGATGTCACAGTACGCGCCAGCGGTGCTGCAGACGATCACGAACCCGGACGGCACGGTGTCGCTGATCCAGGTGGACCCCAACAACCCCATCATCACGCTGCCCGACGGGACCACTGCGCAAGTTGTACGTTACATCTTGCAATACTCACTCATTTCTCTCTTGCCAGATGCTGATCCGGGCAAACTTTCTGAACATCGGGTGACATTGTTTTCGCATGTGCACTTAAGATCCGATGGCATACAGCTGAACAAGTGTATACTGAAGCTCTCAGGAAGGTCCGCGGGTGAACAAATCGCACGATCGGAACGTCCCACTTGATACCAGATGACACCTAAAAACGACTTCTGCGCATGTTCTAGTTCATTGTTGGTACCTGTTCCGAGCTGTTTATGTATATGTGCATATCTCGGTTCATATTGTGAAAGGAGTTAAAAGGGTGCAATGTACACAAAAAAAAACAATGGTGGATACCAGCGCCGCTAATTCTATTTTTTTTTTAATTGTAATTTATTACAAGTGACTTTTATTTTTCATCATTATGCATTGTTCGTCATAATCTACAATATTCCTAAAAGTGGTCTTAAAGAGTCTTAAAGTTATTATGTACAATTAAATTAATACGTATGGCGGCGGCGGCGCTAGTGTGAGGACTGCACGCCCTTAAGTCATCTAGTGCAAGCGTGAGTAACATGTCTGTGCCTGTCAGATCCACAGCGGCGAGGGCGGGTCGGGCGGGTCGGTGGGCGTGGTGCAGGCGCTGGACGGCGACGGCACCGTCGTGGACCTCAACGCTGTCGCCGAGGCCACGCTCAACCACGACGGACAGATCATACTCACCGGCGAGGACGGACACGGTACTATACATATACTATTTCAAACCACACTACATTAATACATATATCATGTACTCCAAGGAGAGTTAATATTGCTCGTTGGACACGGGTAGCATATCGCTGTTTGTTGGCTGATATTGTCAAAGCCACACTCTCTATTACATGTAGGCAAAAGATGTGGTTCATTTGATCTTACTCAATTCTTATGTGATAGGCATATAATTTGAATTTCAATATATATATTGGAGATTTAAGAACCATGATTTCAATAATTTGCCACTTACATTAATCTAAATGAATTTGCTGCGTCTGAGCTGGCCCGACCCACAGAGTATATGCTATCCAATAAGCTACAATAACTATTTCTTTTCTATACATGTGTAACATTACTGATCGTGTGTCGTACGTTGGTGTATTGCAGGGTACCCGGTGTCGGTGTCGGGCGTGATCACTGTGCCGGTGTCGGCGTCGGTGTACCAGTCGATGGTGGCGTCCATGCAGGCGCAGGACGGCGTGTGCGTCGCGCCGCTCGTGCAGGTGCCGCTGCTGCGAGCCATAGACCTGTGCTCCCTCCCCTCCCGCGCCTCCCGCCGCTGCCGCGTCGTCAAGCTGGAGCCGCTGGACCGGCCCCTCCCCGCCTAGGCTCTGTCGTGCGATCTCGCTAACGAACTAAAACCCCCACCTCGGCTCTAGCGGCTCCACCGTGCGACCTCGCTCGCGAGCCGAGTTCCGCAGTCGTACATACTAATTTTGTTTATACATCGAAGTACCTCTTAGATCGTATTAAATACGTATCGAGGTACACTGCCACTTAGTACGATTCAGTTTTGAGGAGCTTTATTTACTCTGGGGTTAGTCAAGCGAGAACCCCGACCGCCTTTTAGTGACTCGTTATTTTTTAATGGCTGTACTAATATTAGTACACTTCTGAGATTTATCAGTATCTTAGTATATAGTTATAATTTACTACCAAAAAAAGTATTTCCATTTTTAAGTCGAATACCACGTAAGCATGCCAAATAATTTTGGTTGGGATACTTCGAGTAGTCTATTGAGTGCATAATAGTTCCTATTTCCTATCCAATAAATACATGCTTCCTAGAGTAGTATTTACTTTACCAAAGTAATATCCAAAGAAAATTAATTTTGTTTACCCATTGTAGTTTGTACACTCTTGTAAATGAGTTGTTGTTTTAAAAAAATGCCTAAAGTAAAAAAAGTGAGACGATGTGATATTTGTAAGAGACTAAAATATAATAACGAGAGATCTCCATATTAGTGCTTAAAAGTACATTATTTTTATTTATAGCTCGTTTGCGTTTGTGTCTGCTCGTAAATGTTTGTTTTATTTTTAGTTAAATTTTTAATGCAAAATTTTATTTTCGTGTTGTTGTGTCCCATATTATGTAAGAAATGTAAAATATTATAGTTATTGTCAAACAATGCATTAGATGTGTGTTTGAGTAGTCAAAATAATGCATGACATTGCCATATTTACGTGTTGTATTTATTTCCTTATTTGAGAATTAAGAAGAAAGCACCCAGTGCTTATAATATGCCATTGTGATTTTGTTGCTTATTTTAATATACAAATTTATTTATTATTTCGTAAAAGTCAATGCTGAACTAAAGATATTAATCTATTTTGATTTCATTGACTAAATTTAGATTAGCTGATTTCAAATAAAATGACAAAAACCAGACATAATAAAGTGGTCTTCAGACACCACCAAACCTAAGTAATAATTAAATGCAATAACTTTGGTTTTCATTAATTGAACATAATCATTTAAACTGCATGCATAAAAAAAGATTATTGATTTTAGTGAAACTAATTTTTTGGTACATTCGTCATATTTTCTTAGATAATATTATAAGATGTGACCATATAGTAAGAGTAACATACTGTATTGTAAACTTACTCAGTTCACGAATTTTCGTTGTGGATTCAATGATTTATAGGAATAATGGTAGTGTTCAAATTGTTTTTATTTATTACATCAAAAAATATTTTTTAAATTGTGTTATTTTGTTTTTTACAGTTCATACCAGATTGAATTCTATAATAAAGCTAGTATTATGAGTAAAAGTATTGAAGTAGCAGATATAACATTAATATATTCCAATATTTAATTGTGTATGTTCCTGCACTTATTATTTGTGCACACAAATTTTTATTTATTTTCCACTGCGGAGAAGACATGTCCCAAATATATTTATTTACTAGTATGGATGTTGCAAGCTAGTTTTTTAGTACGCCAAAGATACTCAGCACATCACAGTATTTTATTGATGCACTTTATGTTCAATTTGCTGTAAGTTTTATGTTGCATACACGTGACTTTGTTCATGCGAGAAGCTACGTACGACGATGGTTGGTACAAATACATATTTTATATGTTTTATTTGATGACGTTTGCCCTTCGTATGAGTAAGGTTGCCTGTGAATGATTATGTTGTGTAGTTGTCATATTTTATTAATTTTTATTGAAGTTGTTTGAATACTTGTTTTGAATTTATTTTAGTGAATTTTTCCATGAGTTAGAAAATACTGAAGTTTGATGTAAAATATTTAAAATTAGAACGAATGGAGATTCGCTAAAATAAATTCGAGACTTAGGTGTGCAACTTGGAGCCTTTTAGGGTGATATCGGAGGCATCGAGCAAATGATATTTCACTTGTTCTTATTAGCCGACAGTTTTCATTCGGGCGGAAAAGGTATTTTAGAGTTTATAGTTAGTTATATAGATTTTTTACATGATGAAATTAAATTATATTTTATAAAAATTTAATTTAATTTTAATGGTTACAATTTTAAATAATGGATTTTTGCTCGTTTCCAAGCGGAAATAGTGTCTTTCAATTATATTGCAAGTTTGTCGATTAAATACCTATTCGCGTTGGTCCTCCCCCGCCGCCCCTGGCTTCAAGTTGTTCGCCCGCACTTGACTGTTGCGTGCGCGTGCTGACAATAAAGCGTTGATTAGCAACTGAGTGTTTTCTTTCCCGCCGGCCGCTTGCCGTCCGTTCTGCATGACAAGGTGTGTATTGTGTTAATTTAATTTATTTTGGTAGTGTGTTCAATTTTAGTGTGTACCAGCACTTGTTTTCGTT
Organism: Nomophila noctuella; assembly: GCA_958496325.1. NCBI lineage: Eukaryota > Metazoa > Arthropoda > Insecta > Lepidoptera > Crambidae > Nomophila > Nomophila noctuella. The sequence continues at coordinate 16,567,929 of OY292482.1, forward strand.
TTAATTTTTTATTTATTTTTTAATTTATTAATAGTACTGATATCATGTAAATATGATCACATGTAAACATGCTCACTTATTCAATTAAAAAACGTCGTAAAAAAAATAATCTATCAAATAAATTAAAACAAGATATTTTTTTGTTTTTCTTCTTTTAACAGACTTCTGTTCTGAGGCCTAACCATCAAGTCTTATAGCGATCTAAAAACCAGTGAGTAAAAGAGATGCCGCCTTACATTGAATCATTGGACATTGTAAAGCAGCATCTCTCTTACTCACTCGTTTAGAGATCGCTTTAAGACTTGATGGTAAGGCCTCTGGTCTTAAGCCAAAAGTTACAAAAAATTAACTTATTAGGCCGGTCTTATGCACGAAATTATGTGAATTGTTCCATACAATGTAATGTGTTGTGTAGGTTGAGCAGAACGGCGAGGCGCTGGAGGCGATCTCGATGGGCGGCGGCGTGGCGCAGGTGATGCTGCAGGGCGGCGGCGAGGCGCAGGTGCTGCAGGTGCTCAGCCTCAAGGACGCCACCGTGCTCACCAAGGCCATGGTGAGTTGACACGCGTAACACGATCTAACTTTTACTATAGCCTGACACATTCAAAAGCTCAAAATTCCATTGGAACGCACATAAAATTGTTTTGGTAAGCAACAACAATGCTGTTGACCCGAGGCGCTACGGGCAGGGATAGTTAGGCAAACATGTCCATCTTCTCCCACGTTCCCCACTTAAGGGGACAGAACTTCTGTCCCCTTAAAGTTCTCACAAAGGGAACTTGATTACAAACCACTCCAGTGGTTGGATATAAAATTCCGCCGATTATGTGGGGTTCATTTCATTCATCTCTTAAAGGGTACCCGGAGACTCCCAAAAGGAAAAAGAGATTTTGCCTGTTATTGCACGAGGTGAGATAGCGACTGTTACAAAAAGTATACAACCGCTTCTGCCATATGTGATCGGCGTTTGTTATAAATAATATTGTCTGAAGCAGGTGAAGGCGGAGCGCGACGCCGTGGTGGCGGACTCCTAGCTGCTGACGCTGGTGGCGTCGCCGCCCGACGCCGACTGCGACCTGCTCGAGCGCACCTAGCGGGCCTCCAGCGATGCTCGCGCCTAGGGAAATGTCCAATGATTCGGTGATTTTCGTGTGATTTTGTCTGGGTAAAATTCCTATAGGTGGGGCGCCGTCGTCCCGTTTGTTTGATACGAGAGTACTTATGATTAGATATGACGAGAGACTTAATTTATTATTGAATTATTAGAAGCAAATCGCCGGAAGGGGGGAACAGATTTGTGCAATATATTTTTACAGTAGACCGCCTCCGTACGGCGTGCGTCCGGGAGCCGTCGCCGCGCGCGGGGACGGACCGCTATTTACGTATTTAATTTATACATTCCTTAATTTATTGACGAGTTTGTTGAGTACGTTGTTGTTTACGTTTAATTTATTTCTTTCGTTCGTTACGCCCGCTTATTTATTCTAGTCTTCGAGTCGCGATATGAACGTTCTAGTCCACGATGGAATTTGTGAGAATCTTCACTGTGAACGCCATAATTTTCTATATTAATATATTTACCGAATATTTAAGTAAGTTTTGTAATATATACTTATAACTAGGCGAATTTTTAATGTAATTTAATAGTTGACAGTATTGTATATTCTGTAACAGAACATTAATTCTTGCGCAGGGTTAACACAGATTGAGGTTAGTATCTGAATGTTTAAACTACTATGTGTATAGATGTGATTTCAAACTTAGCTGTACATGTAATATATTTCGATCTGATACTACGTAGAATGTTCAGATAATTCTCCAGTGTTATAGCCATCGACATTTTTTAAATTGACGATTTACGTTAAACGTTAAGAGTAATATTAAATTATAGTCGGGTCTAGTCACTAAGTTAGGCGTATAGAAAAGTACAAAAGCGAGTAACTAATTTATTTATATAGTACCTTTTTGTTTATAGACAAAAGAACAAAGTATTATCTATTTTATTCAGTTGTTTTTTAATTTACAAATTTTATTTAATTTATTTTCTCAGAATATTGTGTTTGTCCTGTATGGTATAGAATGATTAAAGCACAATTATGTTGTTAAGTAAATGATTTGTGATTGTAAATAATATGAGTATGACTGTGTGAATATTGCAATCATTAAAGTATTTACGTAAAACATGACTTTCTTTTAATATTCACTCATTAATTAAAATTGTATTCTTCCAGTTTGAAAATCATAAATCAAACAACTTTCGAATAACAATGTAAAGGCATGCTTATTATTTAGGCCTAGTTTTTATTGCTCCAAATACATAACATATCATTCAAAATTCTCAAAAACATTCCTGCCTAAGCCCGCAACATTGTTAGATAAATAGATTATTAGAAGTTTCCTATCAAACTGACAAACTTACGAGGGCAAAGCTTAGTGTACCTAGGTTCTATGTTCTTGGGAGTTTTTTTTATTACTGAATGAAATCAACGAAAAAAGAAACTATCTTAATCCCATAAAATAACGAAATGTTAATTACTTACTATAATTACTCAAGAATCTACTAGATTGCACAATTTGCTGAAGGGAAAGCGAGAGCTCCTTCCCACTTTTCATTTCTCATGGGGATTTCAGAGTGAAGAAAGAACAATTCCATAATTTATTTTATTTTATTTTGTATGTTGCTAGAAAGAAATTGTTAATACTGAAATACAACTCCATGACAGAATATTTATTAAATGCAATGCTTCATATATCACAAATTGGTAATTTTAGTATGGATAGGGTTCAATTTAAAAATGAAACAATTGTCATCATTTCCAACGTTTATACATTAGACAAAAGCATTACGATTTGAATGGTGGACCAAGAATACTCAAGTTGAAGTGTAGCTTTCCACAATTAAATGTAAAATAAAAGTCGACAACAAAACTATTATACAAATTTTCTACAGCTTATTTTGACAACAACCTTACATATCATAAACACTTTCTAAAGCTAATTCTGGTTTGTCATAGCCAAGTTCCTCCGGTGTCTCAATGCCAAGTTCAGTCAGGGTTGGCTTAATTTCCTGGATAATGTATGGGTAGATTTCATTTACTTTAGGCCCACATTTGTCTTTGCATGCCTCAATGAACCTGACGGCAAGGGCGTAGTCGTTCACTCGCCTGCAGGCGTGCAGGGCAGCCTTAATGATTTTTGGGTCGGGCACCAAGTCCATACCACAGAGGTCATTCATTCCCTTGCGGATTTCCCAGCCATCAATGTCTTTTCTGTTGAAGAATGCTTCATACCTGGAATACAAATAGAAATGATTTACTTCATAATAGAAAAAGCTTTTGTTGATTAGTATCCCGTATTTACTACTGCAGATATTGTTAGCTTTGATTTGACTTCAAAGTCTTTTAAACAGTTGACATAACTCCCTTAACCTAACAACTTTTGGAGGAAAAATCAATAAACAGAAGATTGATTTTCTAAATTGTTCACATCACAATAGAAAGAATATAATATCAGTATTATTACAAATGATTGAACGATGAATTTGATTTGAAATATACAACTTACTATTCAATGTATCATGGAAATTAGGTAAGATAGCAAGAGATAAGCAAAGTGTGGTTCATACTCTTCAGACAATATATATGTCTTCTAGATGGCTCCGGCATTGTTAAACACCTATCCCTCGTGTCAGGGATAAGGACGAAGATTATTTAAATCAAGAGAATCACACCCCGGCAGGATTATTGTCATTCTTAGTTACATAATAACGTCACGAAGTGGACACTAACCTGCAATCGAATTCTTCATCGGACTCTACTGGGCCGCCGTGTGACCTTCTGGCAGGGATGACACCACTGACCCTTACAGCCGGGACCAAAGACCTTTTCAGGACATTGGCTAGTGTGCCAGAAGCTGATCTCAACATTTTGATTTTACGTTTTCACAGGAACTTTGGCAGAGCTCACAAATGGCTGCAGAAAACCATAGACTAAATTTGTTCTATGCCAGTAACAAAAATGACAGCTTAGTGTTGTATGATAGTCGATTTAATCGAAATTTTAATGCTATGGTTACTTTGCGAAGATTTTGAGTCGAAGACGATTATTATATTTATATTAGCCCATATCGTAATTAAGCATTAAATAGATTAAATATGAAGACATGATTCTCGTCCCATTGTACCCTATTAAAAAAAGATTTAATTTTCATCAGTCCAAACAGACGTATTTAGAGTTTTTATCATTGGTGTTATTCAAATACTTCACAATACTACGAACTGAAATGAATACAAAACCAAAAGTTCCAAGGTTATCATTTTTAATAATACTTTATTCATAAAGAATTATCTGGTCAGTTAACAAAAGGAATAATATTTCATTCACGTTTACTATAATAACAATGAATAAAAATTAAATTAATATGTCTAGTAATACAAAACTGGCAGGCTTACATAAAAATTATCTATATTAAACTAATACAATTTATTACTGTATAAATTTTTCAAAATACTAATCATGATACTTCATTGATATTGATTACTCAGTTCCAATTTTCCTTCTCTTCTTTTTCTTATGAGCGGAGATACTCTCCTGGCCACTATCTTCCTCACTTGAACTGTCGGATGAGCTGCTCTCACTGTCACTACTCGAAGAGCTGCTATTTGACGAGCTGTCAGATGCTACACCTGTGCTTTGGTTTACATCAACACTGCTTGCAATTTTGTACAAGTCAGGTTCTTTGGATTCTAGTACTTTGATCCATTTCTTAGAAAGCTTTGGTCTGCCACGGACGGTCTTGTGCCAGACAATAGGGAAGTTGGTTCGGCTACAGAAGTTTTGTGTAACAGCCACTGTATCATCTAAGTTAAGCACCACATGCCACCAGCCACCAGGAACAAACACTGTCTCACCAGGCTTTTGGAGTATTTCCACCTGGAAATAAAAACACAATTCAATAAAGATATTAGCTATTTAAACATTTCCATATTAATAAATAAACAGTAGTTCTTTTTCATAAAACTTACCGGTTTGAACTCCTTTGGCCAAGAATCTAATTGAGTCTTAGGGTATATCAGTTTGAACCAGGTGATGGCTTCATCCCTCTGTTTACCACCAATTGCTCCAGTCACCTTAATGAGTTCTTTAGGTGTCTGGGTTGGGAACAAGCACCATCTTTTGTGACCAAACACTAAGGCATTCCAGGCACCTGTGCCCAGAGGATCGATGTGAATTCCGGTTCCCGATCGCTGAGGCCCCATAACAAACCAGCGATACGGAGGCCTCCTTTCATTACCACAATATTTAAACAAGTCATCCCTAAAATATTTGGGTACTTCATAGTCTTCCAGAAGTTTCTTTCTTCTCATATGTTCCCCAAAACTACTATCAAAAATATAAAGTGGACTATCATCATTTGTAGTCTTCATATACGTCACATAATATTTCATTTTCATCTTAACACTATAACCCTCATTGTCTTCTCCACATTTAAATTTTTGGTTTCGGTATTTTTTGGCTAGTCTATCTAAGGTCCACTTGTGGTTCGCTTTCCAATTACTCTGCACATTAGTAATCACTATAGGTTTGAAAGCACTCTCATATTTGTCTATAAATTCTTGCTGTGAAACTAAATTGTTGTCTATTCTTTCTACATTGTCATTACATTTAAGAAATTCTTCAAAGTTTTCAGCATACTTCAGAGCTGTCCATTGGTGCTTGTTGGTCAATTCTAAAAACATAAAAAAACATTCCAAATATTTAAATTCAATAAAAAAATTTGAATTCAATCTAAGATTAGTTAAAGTATAACTCTGACTCTAATGAATGAAAGTGCTTCACTTTTGATTAGTGTCCTTATGTGTTATATCTGTGCAAGAAAACTTTTAATTTTTACAACATGATTTTTATTGTTAGATTAATTTTATTGTTATCAACTGACGAGCATTTCAAAATAATTAGCACAATGGATACATAGAGGTTAGGTGTGGCTAGGAAATATTTTAGGTATTTTACAAAGGTTACGTTTGTACAAAATGAATCATCCAATGGTGTAGGTATTTATAATTTTTAAAATCTACTGATATTTATCCGTTTTTACAGTCGAGGTCGAGCAAAGTATGCCACGCTCATTGCACATAGAAGAGGCTTCTAGAAGTACTTCACAACATCATTAATTACAACTCCTTAAACCTTCTCATACTTGTTAATATAGATACAACCCAAGCAATCACTAAATAATGAAAAATTACCAATTCATATATTATCAAAAGAGTGAAAGATCAAAGAAGGGAGGCGGTGTTTGGACGAAAGTTTTATTACCTGGACGCGCTTTCCTTTTAACTTCCTTTATGCGCTTCTTAGCTTTGTGTGAAATCTTGTATTCACTTATCATTTTCTGATAGTTTGAGTGAGGAAAGTTTTATAAATTATTGTTAAACCTTACAAACTAGAACGAAAACGCGATGAACAGATGAAAATTGTGAATTTTTACTCTATGGAAAGTTCATGACATTTTCAGTATCTTCAGTCTATGGATGATAGTGGTGTCCTCCGATGTTGTTTATTGTTCAATTGATTGAAAGATCGAAAAAGAACATGCAAATTATCAAGTTCACAATTATTTTTTACAAGTACTAAAATGCTTCAAATAATGCACAAAACAAAATGATTCTAAATAAACATTTACTAAAATTCAGGAAAAAGGAAGTTGGTAATAACACCATAGACAATATGTAATTAAAAATATAGAAGTGGCAACACAATCCATAAATTTTCGACGCAGTGTTCCTGATAATTTTGGAATTTCGGGTTTTTAACCGAAATAATTTAAAACATTCGTGATTTATTAGGATTTTAGTTTTCTTACGTTTTACAAGAATCAAATCAATTACATCGTTTAAAATTTAGAAAGTGGTGATTGATTTGACTGTTGTAGTGAAACAAATTTCAAACGTTCCAGTCTGAAGTGTGTAGCTAGCTCGATATAACTGTCAATCTGGGTGTAGAAATTTATTTTGTAATTTTCACCGGTTCTCATGTGTAATTTCCGAATGTGTTAGACTAATATTGAATAAACGTTCATTGCGAAATAATGTTCTATAGTGTATGTGGTGCATAAAAAAGTGCAAAAATGGATGACGGTAGCGTGAAGATCCAGTCTGGAATTAACATCAACATAAAAAGAACAGATGGTAAGTAGTATCGCACTGGAGATCTCTCTCAGGTGGAAACTCTACTCTGCGTTATTCAGGCGGCCAGAATTTTTTTGCTGGTGCCGGATGCGACGCTTCTTTGCCATGATAACACCCGTTTAGTTTGGACATGATTCACAATTGTCTGATTGAGTGTGAATCAACGTTACTTTTACCAATAAATTACATATTTGTAAGTGCCTGGGTGCTTCGCCCATGGGCCACTAACCCTATGCCCTAAACTGATGTTGTCAATTTTCGTGTGCCCTAAAGTGGTCTTGATAGAAAGTGAAAGCAATCATCTGATTTAGTGTCTTTCAGGTTGTAAATAAAATATGTCAATTCATACAATTTCCTGCATTATTATATTGTAAATAATTGTTATTTGTTAGTAATTGCTTCTTTTTCTCATCAATATTTTATTCTTTCAGATAATACCATTTCCAGGAATCAATATTTTTATTGTCTTCATTGATTTGTCAAAATACTAGATAATGTATACCTAAACCATAACATCTTCATATCAAAAAAAGATCTAGGTACGTCACAACCAAAATTGTTATGAAATATCAATATCAGTTCTTTTGGGGAAAACATTTTTCAATTATTCCAAATAGAAGCTATGATTTCCTAAAGGTGTCTTTTTGGAACATGTTTTTCATGTGGGGAAATAGAAAAGCAACACAGTTTGATGCTGTTGCTCTAGTCGTATGATTTTATTGCCTGAGTAAAATTTATTCCAAGAAAATTCTAGGGATTATTTTAAACACTTTAATAAATAAATACCTAAATATCTCATTCATTTATGTAATGGAATTATTATGGACATTTTAAGAGGTTGATATTCTTACTTACTTTAAGAGTAAGAGGTGGAATTAACACTTTGCACGTCTTACAGACGAGTTCACAGTAATGTAGCACATAGAAACATGCTATGTTCCTGCTGGGGTATAAGGTCTCCATAGCTTTGTTGGGGAGAGTATGGGGTTGTAAAGACAGGTAATGCCTCCGAGACCCTTCTGTAGTTTTTTTATGTCCATGGGGTGGTGGTCACTTACCAATCGATCAGGTGGCTCATTTAATCTTTTGCCTCACCATTATTTTAGTATTCTTATGTTGGAATCTGTTTGTATTTTTACTACTCATATTCCCTACAAAATTTCAATAACAAAGTCCTCAATCATTGACTTCAAGTAAAAGTACATATCTATATTTCTCATATATAAAGCGGAAAAGTTTTTGTTTGTTTGATTTGACGAGGAAGGCTTTAGAGTTTAGACTATAGTATATGGGCCATTATCCACTAACTCGTAAATCGATGTCCTAAGCAATTAAAAGGTAGATAATTCTATTATATATTTTTATTGTTGGGTTAGTACTAACATAAATTTGGTATTCTTGGTTTACCATCGCTTATTTAGAAATAAAATATAATAGTTTTCGAGAAAATAAATGTTCAACACCTCAAAAAACAGTCCTCTGTCATGTCCGATTTCCAGAATTACTAGCATTGATACCTATATATTAAAAACTTTGCCATCCATAAAATTAATAAAAATCATTTAGTTTAATAAGTCTGTAAGCATCTTTTTTAACTATAAATTATTAGTCTATAATAGAAATTTATCCAAATAAAGAGGATCAAAGGCTGTCCTGAAAATTTTAAAACAGTCCTCTGTCAATAATTGAATCCAGTGTAAAATTAACTTCGGATATTGATCTGAAACATTACGATTGTAAAATAGAAAGCAACCGGTGTGTAGTTCTTTTGGTTGTTTAGCAAAACAGACTGCTGCCATTTTTTTCAGGGGCAGCACCACATTTGGTAGTGAACCACGCGTCTCGGCAGATAGTAGGAACAGTCCTCTGTCGAGTATTTGTTTTCCTATTTTAAGAGTTTTTTTTAATATTATTTGTTTATAATAGTTTATAAACAAGTATGTATTCAAATCTGTTTTTTAATTGTGATATGTTTTCTATTATTTTGTGTTATTTAGTTTTTTAGTGAAAAAAACAGTCCTCTGTGCAACAGTCCTCTGTCATGTCATTGCAAAGGACACTGGTTTTTTAAGTTTTTTACGGACTTACATGCTAGACAGCGCGTCAATCTGCATCAACGTTAATAATACATCGTTATTTTGTAGAGTAATGAGGTAATAGATCGATAATAGAGGATTTTGAAAAAAAAAAAAAACTAAAACTCCGGTCAAAAAAAATGAAGAAGTATTAGAACAAAAACGCTTGAGATATTTACAACTAAATATTCACAATCAAAATCAAGAAGAATTATTGAAAAAATGACAGAAAAAACAAAAAAAAAAAACAAAATTAAAAAGTTTCCAGAAAATTGCATACGGATATGAGTCATCGCGAGTAATAATAATACCCTCCGGCCGTATTCGGCCATGGCGGCCGATCTTACGATCAGCCAGGTACGCAGGATATATTATAGTGCACAAGTGAGTGCGCAAGCACAGGTGCACTCCCTATTCCTTCACTCTCATAATTCGGTGGGACAGCAATCTGACACGACCGTAGAGAGATCAGGCGCAGGACCAACGGCTTAACGTGCCTTCCGAAGCACGGAGGAGCTCGAGATGAAATTTTTCGGTCACCCATCCGATGACTGGCATCTGCGAAAGTTGCTTAACTTGAGCAACCGCAGGCCGAGTGCGCTAACCACTGCGCCATCGAGCTCCTCAAAGTATATCATCGCGATATACTTTGAGGAGTCAGTGTATCAGTGTCATCGCGAGTATAAGGGTGGTAAAAGGACTTGGGAAGAGCACTGTTGCAAATCTCGCCAAAAAAAGAGCCATGACAGAAATAACGAATAATTTTTAGAAGGAAAATTCTCCTGATTCTATTGGATCAATATAGGATGTATGGCGCCATTAAAATCGACAGAAATAAAATGAAGAACTCTTTAATTATTAAAGTCATCAATACATATCGTAACTGCTCATAAAAAATAAAAACTTTATTATTTTAACAAACAAAAATGCTACTTTTTGTTCATAAAAACAGTCCTCTGTTTGGTTACAACAGTCCTCTGTCACAATTTTACACAAAACCCTCCAAAACTCAAAAACCGCGAGGAAAGTGCGTGGGCTTTTTTAATATATAAATTAGATATATTATTGCCTTACTTTGTAGTGACAGATATTCTCAATATTTAATAAAATTTGCTTAGGACAGTCTTGTATGGACGATTTTCCAGTTAGTGGATAATGGCCCATATACCTTATGTGTGAAACCAGGAATCATGCAGACAGAGTCGTGTGCAGCCGCTAGTTTCATTATAATCATCAAATTTGCTAATGAATAATTTTAAACTACAACCATTTATGTAAGAAAACCTTACCTATGGGTAAGGTAAGTAATTACCTACAAATTTTTTATTTAGTTGTCTGAGCATTTTTAAAAAATATTGGATTCAGAAATAAATTAGGTAAAATCAATATGTAGGTAACCTACTTCAAATATGAATAATACAATACCCTGTTATACCTACGTAGATTTTGATTGGCTAAACAAGGAAAATAACAGTTTTTAAAGGTCTTGCAAGTCTTGTTATTTGTATCTTTTAATATATTTTTTTATCTTTAGCCCATTAATCTTCTCAGATATTTTTTAAGTCAATTTGACTGATAATTTTATAAATATTTTTAAACAATTTTATTAAGCTCGACCCATACAGTATTTTAGGTTTTTTTGGAATTATTGCATTTAAAGGAGCAGTTGTTTTAAAACTATTTTTTGCTCTTATGACTATTTGGCCTGTTACAATATTTACTGCAAGCTAGTTCAATTTTATAATAGACGACCTAATCCCCCAGAAGTCGATTGATGTTCACTTACGTATTACGTATTGCACAGAAAATATGTTTTAGCCAAAAAAGGAGCATTTTCGTGATCCACTGAAATGGCAAATGGAAAAGTTGGTGTAGTTAATCTTGACCAACAAGCAAGCAGGACAAGTTCGTTAAAACAAAACGTCGGTTCTGGCAGTCTCGAGTCGGAAGGCACCCGACCTTGCGTTACGTGCGGCCATATACGGCGCGCCGGAGCGCACGCGCCGGCCGCTGTGCCTTCATTATAATACTCGTACCAGTCGTTTAAATTGCTCTGTCTCAAATATGTTTTGTGGAATTTTCACCAACTTCAATCTTCTCGATATTGATCCTCATTTATGAGGCCGGATTTCAAGAAGGGGTAGGGATTGACCTACGCCTACCCATAGGTCTTATTCTACCGTTTGGTAGGAAGTAACCGAGTTGAAGCTTCACTCCCTGATGTTCAAAGAGTGATGGAGAGATCGAGTAGTCGTTTTTGACGACGTACATACCTTCGAGGATGCATAGCTGAATGAAAACCTCTCAAAGCTGGACTTACCTACCTAGCGAGGATAATTTTGTATCACAATAATAATCGGATGCAAATCTGGGAAAGGCTACTAAACGCTACTAGGTATATCTGGCGTCTCATGTGTGTGGTTCTGGTGTTTTAAGTTGGTATTTGTAGTACCGGTGCTGAAGCGTATTGTTTCGTGCATTATTTCTACTGAGGCTCTGCAGTTACATTGGTTGTCTGTACTGGGCCCTTCAGAGGCAGAATTCCTAATAGTCACTACCTAATGTGCCTAGATTTTTTTAGCCTCCTCGCTCGCGCTACTCGGAACAGAACTTCCACAGCACTTCCGAGACTCAGACCACGAAACTAAGGAAACTGGGTTATGACGAACGATTGTTAGACTTGCTGGCTTTAGTAGCTTTTAGTTTTGTATTAGGTAGTAGTTTTTTGGGTCGAATTCTAACAGCATTGGCATCGATCGCCAGGTTTAACAAGAAAATTTCAGAATGCATAATAAAGCTATTGCTTTCAATGCGGGTCGACTTCGACGTCGAGTAGAAAATTGCACCTCGACACGGTTGTGTTGCTGAATAATGGGCATATTTTTAGCGACTTAGGCGTGATTGTTATTCTAAAAACTGGTTCTAGAAAACTTAGTCCTCAGTCTTAATTCTATTGTTTTGGTTCGATTTGTCAAGATTTTTTGGCAAAAAAACATGGTGTCCCTATTTAATTGCGAATGCAATGTCGGGTGATATACGAGCAGACTGATAAATGTGACGTGGTCTACCGAGGCAGGAAACTGTCAATGGAGTCGTGTCAACCACGCACGCCAATAAAATATACAAGGTTATGAGCCCGACCACTAGTTCAAGGGAAAACTATGAAGGGCTTTGGTGTATGTTTTGAGTTCCAGAAATAATGGCGCTAATGAAATCTAGAGTGATACACTTCGGATTCCATTTGGGGTGCGTGTGAGGCGTTTATTAAACCTACATTAGGAGACTAACTTTATTACGATATTATCTTTTGATGATACGACATAAATAGTTTTTCTGCTAGGTATTTAGATGATGTGGTTTTCGTCATCCAGAATACACTTTTACGAGTAGTGATAGGGTCTAAAGGAAATCTGCGAACTGCCCTCATTCTGTGCTATGATCAGGCACATGTATAGCATTTCAAACTCTCTAATGATAACAATGCTAGTAATTTTCTTCGATTATACTTGATTGAAAACTTTTTTTCACTCAATGCTATACTCAGCGGTAAATTTGACAGTAGTATCGTGTTGAGCGTTCGCGTGGCTCGCCACTTCCTGGTCGCTACTCGCTGGCTCGCTGGCGCCCACGGGCTGGCCAAGGTTGCGTCATCGATCTGCGGGCCCCTCTGACAACGACAAACATCAATAATGCCATTTTGGTCTTGTTTTATGTTGCTATAATCCATTTTTACTTTCGCGTTAGACTGCAACTGCTTTTTGGGCGTAAATTTAATCTCAATAATAACCAATTATTGAAACACCTATGTAGGTATTTGTATTATGAACATTGTAGAAGTCAGTGAATAGGTAAAGGAAAATGATTAACTATAGCGGCTGGCATGGTTTGAACTCGTGACAATAATACGGGTAAGTAGGTTTATAGAACACTGTATCTACAAACATGACAAAAAAAAAGTAAAGCAAATTAAGGCTGATAAGTTCAAGGGAGTGGGAGATATAAAGACACATCGCAGTGTTCTGGGTCCGGCACATCGGCAATAAGTTTTCATTAGAGCCCGAGTGGCATGTTGCGTGGTCAGTGAACGTGGCGCGTGAGTCACCGGAGAGCGGGTTCCCTCGCTGTGACGCGCGGCCGACATTCGAATCGCACTGTCGACCGCCGATTGCACCGCCTAACAGTACATAGGTCCTCTACCGGTTGGCGTTGCTAGTTAGAAAATTGTATTCGCCACTAGGCTGCAGTGGATATTAACCCACTTGTTAGTTACACTTTCTGCGGGCTTGTTTTTTTGGGTTAATATTGAAGCATATAATTATTTTGACCGACCATTCTGCATTAGTGTAGATAAGTGCAGTATCGATCATGAAGGTAGTTTTTAATAGACGTATCAGCGTGCTTACGCCCATGTTTTTTGCACGATGTTGAGGAATTCGTTATGATTCATCACTTATTAACAGACTTGAATGTTTGTTGACAAACGTAACTGTTTAAATTATCTTAGTAGGTAATTGTACTGGATAGTACGCCTTTCGTTCGCTCTACTTTGTTGTAGATCATTGGCCTTTTAACTGAAGTCAGGTCCGTAGCCGTACGTAGCCAAATGCTTGTGCAAACATTTTGCAATTGAGCTAGTAATTGTTCCGAGTGTGCAGTTGATTCAATAACAAATAAAACAACAGTACGCAAACTAGTCGCGCTGGGTACAAGCGGCTCACCTCGCTTGCGTCACGCCAGCCACGTGGGCGATGTCCTGAGGCCGCGGCCCGGCTTGCTCTGGCTATGAGACGGCCCGATTCGGCTTAAATCCATATCACTTAATAGCCCGAATCAAAATAATTACACAGCATTTTTGCGGATTCGATTGACCTCTTATTGCAGAAAATAAGGCTTTCTCTTTAGCCGAAAGATCACAGGCGCAAGAGTGTCGGCGGCGTAAAAAATAATTAGGTGGCTTATAAAAATAAAATCATGAGTCGATTCGAGAATTCGGCCGCTTCGATTGCTTCGATCAAATTATACATTCGTCGTTTATTTTTGATATTTTAATGTTCTTCCTGCAGAAAACTGTAGGGCCTTGTAAAATAAATGGATAATGTATTGATTAATTTATTTACGGGTTAGTGTAAGCTTTTGTAAATGTCTTATGATTACTTATGACTGCAATATTTTATTTCTGTCTGAATATTACTCATGCTCATTTCAGAGTCTGTCTTGCCTTTTGAAGCATAAGTGTCTTTCTAACCTGTTTGTTATTTGCGCTAAAGCTAAGAGACACGTGGGCGCTACTCTTGAGGGTCATACGACGTCCGAATTGGATCTGTTTCGGCTTTTAATTAATTGAGTCTACAGGCACAGTTGAACCGAAACGGCAATTAGCCACGCTAATTTGTTGTATCTTTCTATTGATCTTTCTAGAGTGAGAGTGCAGACGATAAGATCTGTCCGATCCGATCTACAATTTTTAAATTTTTCATAAGTTAAAAACGAATACATGAACTATTTTAAAACATATTTCTCCGGAAAAACTATTTTTTTGACATAGGTATTAAATCCTACTACTATTATAAAGGCGAAAGTTTGTATGTGTGGATGTGTGGATGTATGGATGTATGGATGTATGGATGTATGGATGTTTGTTACTCTTTCACGTAAAAACTACTGAATGGATTTGAATGAAACTTTACCACAATATAGCTTATACATCAGAATAACACATAGGATATTGGAAATCGAAATCCACGCGGACGGAGTCGCGGGCGGCCGCTAGTAAACACTAAAACTGATTAAAACAATACCTGAATCTGTGCACTTAAAAAACCAATAATGGTCATATCATAACAAATAACACCATTATTTATTACAGTTTTGACCTCGAGTCGGTTTTCGATTGATCTCTTTTGAGATCGGATTTCCGAAGTAAAGCAAAGGTTGAAAGAAGTTTTCGTAACACCTTGAAAACATTACATATATAAAAACCGTTATTTTGGTTGTAATGCAATTTAGTATACCAAAAACAGTTAAAACCTACTTTCGATTTCACGTGATGTCATCGACAGTAGAGGGTCGGTAGATGTAGGAGTCTGTTATTATCCGTCGAGTTATTAATGTTAAGGCTACTTCGGAGACGGAATAGTTTTGACATAATACCTACTTGTTGCAAAACAAGGCCTTTGTATCGAATAAAAGAATTCGTAAGTTGTTGGAATCGCGCCAAGGTTAATATTATTCAGTTGTATTTTTCAGCCTTTCCGGGATGAATCAATGATTCCTTTATTTAGGTAGTGTCCTTGGGTCCACGATACTGACATTTTCGCCCTTAAGATTCAAGTCATTCCTAGATGTAAGAAGGATTTTCTTATAGATACTCGAGACATTCTCTAGCAAGTTTTTCTGTTCCACTGGACTCCTTTGAAGGCAGCAACATCCAATTTTTTTTTATGTCAGAGGCGGCAAACTAGCTGGCGGGTCGCCTGATGGTAAGCAATCACCGCCGCCCATTGACATCCGCGACACCAGAGGTATCGTTGATGTGTTGCCGGCCTTAACCCCATACCCTCCCCAACTGAGCGCTGGCAACCATACTCACCAGCAGAAACATAGCACAACAGTTACGAAGTGCTTCTTCACTGCGGTCTTCTGTAAGGTGGAGGTACTTCCCCAGACGAGCGGCTCATTCGAGTGATCATTCTGACGACCCGCTTGGTGTAATGGTCAAGATGTTGCCTATTACGCAAGGGGTCGCGGGTTCGATCCCCGCACAGGACAAACATTTGTGTGCATGAACATGTCTGTTTGTCCTGGTCTGGGTGTTAAATATGTATCTATTTAAGTATATTTGTAATACCACTGTTGATTCTGATGTCTGTAACACAAGTGCTTAAGCTACTTAACACGGGGTCAGATCAATGTATGTGATGTTGTGAAATATTTATTATTTATTTATTTTATTTATTTCCACAAAGCTCTACCTCTCTATTATAATATAATATAAGCCGCCACCATTTTTTTACAAAATCATTCATTTTCAATTGTTTTGTATCGTAGTGTCGCACTATTAAATTTATATTTTAACAATCAACTGATTACCTGGTATCGGGGACATGATTGTGTAAGTTTTTCAGGTTTAAGCTTACCTAATCAAGCCTTTTATTGTTGTGAATTTGTCGTTTCATAGGTATCTAGGTGAAAGTAGTAATACGCTTTTACCACAATCGATAATCGATTTAGGTCGTCAACTCGATATTTCAGGCGAGTATTTTTGAAAGGAAAATTGGAAGTAGAGTGGGTCATAGCTTTTCGTAAATGTTTAGTTTTATACACATTCAACGCCCGAGTAAAAGTCATGAACTCTAGCCGATATTTGAATGCTCCAGTTGTTGTTTTTGTGTCACATGGTCTTATCTTTTTAGTATTGTCTAATGTTGGTAAATGAAATGTGGTTCGTGGGAAATCGATATTGTGTTTAGTCTAGATAAACTATTGATCAACTAGTAGGTACGTAAGAATTCTTATTAATTCAGAAACTAACAGTTTGCAATAAATGTGGCCAGAAGAAGCAAAGAAGAAAACCTTTTGAGAATTTCATGTTGAGATATTTAGGTAATGTGTTTTTTTATGTAAACATTTTTGAACACGCCCCTGACTGCGTCTGCGTGGAGTTCAGATCCCCTTTTTTTCGCAATAAAAGGTACCTAGTCTATGTTATTTTTCAGTTATGTTACTTCCGCATTTATAATATTAGTAGGGATCAGAGTATGAGTCTGAGACCCAATGTGGCTTATGTCGCCAGAAATTAGCAATGCACTATAACATGCAGTAATATTAATCTCATAATACTTCTCCAATATTGGCCATTCCTAGTAGGTATCTTGTTACTTTTAGTAGCCAATTTGTTGTTACTTCTACGCCTACACTAGTAGTAACAATTAACCTTGCGTTGCGTGTTCTTCGACGATACAGTTCGGCCACGATCATGTCGATCATGGCACTAAAAGTTTGGTTTACTTGCGTAATATTTAGTTTTGTGGAGCTCCTTGTTAATCTTCTGTCTATCAGGCCATGGATTTTTGGTAAGAATTTATTTTCAATTCTAAATTCCTAAAACTGAAAGCGAACTTCACAGTTCAAAATTATTACGGCAATATGCAACATCGCAATATTGTCTTAAGTAAAACTGCAACAATGTCATCATCCACCCATTTTCCACCGGGTGGTCACTGGTCACATTTAAAAACTAGATCCTTAGTCCTACATCCTAGACCACGTCCAAGTCAATAAACCACCACCACTAAAGCTTTTATGACAACGATCGCAATCGTAAGCGAATTTCTATGGCAGATACGTGCGTATAATGGCAGCAATGACCATTTTGTCCATTGATCTTTTTGTACAATAATGACTTCATTTCCTATTTTACAATCTCCGATAAGACCTTCGCAAATATGTGCTGTCCTGTCGCATATTCTCCTCTGTAGATTTATTTGTCGCCGTCAATTTTCATTTCGTCGACACAAATCGTTATCCTCAATTGGCCGAAGCCGTTTGCAGGATCAATTATCGCATTGTTCAAATTTGTCGTTCTATTTAGAGTTGAATCATCTTTTCTTGTTATAACAGCTTGTTTGTTCAGATACGTGGCTAATATATTTTTCATTGGTCTGAGAATTTATTTCTAATTCTTGTAAATGTGAGTCTTCTTTTTATGTTAATCATGTTGGCAGTTGGGTGCGCATCCTATATGGTGGTAAGTGGCCTCTGGTATCACTAATTAATTCCTTTTAGGCATATTTACCAGAAGCATCTTGCAAGATGCTGTTTTGATGTAGATTGTAGACTATGCTAAGTAAAACAATAGAGACCCTAAATAAGTTCTAGGTATTTGAATGAAAATTAAATGAAACACGTGTAGACTTTGCGGGTTTATTACACAACATTCTACTTCCAAATGTGTCCTAGGCGCTTTCGCCATTAGTTCACCGCGTACCCTCAGCCTCAGAAGAGGGTTTTGCAAGGCTCTTGTGGAGTGGGTGTCGCGTGGGAGGCCGAGTGGTTCCGTCTACTGATGTCATCGCTCTGCGGCCTCTCTGCACCTTACTTCTCGTAACGAATCTAGGCTTTACGTCTATAAAGATAATGAATATGTTCTCACATTTATGTACGCGGAATTACCCTGAACTTGCATCTGAGATAATATCTCTTTATTTTGATAAGATGACTAGATTGTTTTTCAAAAATATATCATTTGTCATCAAACATATCAACGATAAACACACGGATTTAATCTTGATGAGGGATCCGATCAAATGTCTCTCTTTAAATCACAGCTCATTTGTCAAGGTTTTCTTGACGAAATCAACAAGAATAATACGGTACAAAAAATGTAGGTACTCGGATTTATGATGCGGTGTTTGTTATCAGTAAAACAATCAGATCAAGAAAGTTCCCATTATTAACATTGATATAAATCTGTGCTTATTGGAAAGGAATATAATGGAAGTAATCTATGAACGTGGCGAGCATTCCTTTACGGCATTTGTGTCAGATCCGTATCTCGTTACCAAGAATGCCAGGAAAGCGTTCATAATGCAATTGACCAATTGAAATTTAAGATCAGCCTGCGATCTGGTAAGATTAGTTGGTAATTGCCACGAAAATTCTATAAAGTTAATCGGTTGGTTAAATATCGTTTTGTTGCGGATGATTTTATACGATTTCATATTTGCATGTTATGCATTTTATCTGAGATAGTTTAAATGCTTTTTGCCATTATTCTAAGCGAGTTTTGTTATAATACTCGTAACTAATATCGTTCACTGTGAGTCTTAGAATTTCTTTGTATAGGAAAAGTTCATAAGTTTCTTCATTGATGGTTTAAACCTATTTAAAGCTATAATTTACTATTACTAATCCTATTTAAAACTCTGACCTGATCGATATGTCTCGACTATTATACAGACATGGCGTTCGAGTTCTATTCTTATCAAGATCGACGTAAGCGCGCTCATGAAAAATTTGTTTCGTGACATGCTATCAGAGTTTCTGTCATTTGAGTTATGTATTTGGTTCACGATTTTTAATACTACCTATGTAGGATGTTTAATATAAATTAAGATATATCAGTATTTTTCTGGCAACGATGCAGATATTATAGTCAGTGCCATATCTACAACATACAATGGGTTGTCTCCTAAAAAAGCACCTGGTCTTTTAGGTATGTAATGTTGACGTGTCCAACGCGTTTGATTATACCTTAAACCGCCTTCAAATTAAGTAAGCACAGCATTTGTTGGTTCGTTGGAGAGACTACATAGTTATTTTTTCACAGCCGCAACCCTAGTCCTCATGCAAGAGTTACTAAAAACGGCAGTCATACTCTTGGCCGTTCTTAATTTTAAACTGTGGTCGACTAATCATTTGGCTATTCGTCCTTACGAATAGCCAAATGATTAGTGGAGAATGGAGTTGATCCTTATCAACTCCATTCATAACATGTTATTATGTAGGCGGGTGCAATTAATATCTTATTGATCTAACACTAGATACTGTGTTTGGAATACCGTTAATAAATTCCAGTTTTGCTATGAGATGGATTTAAACGATCTTAATATTGAGCTAAAAATCAGCTAAGCTGTTCTGTCGGTCATTCATTACTGAAGCTAGTTATCCCAAATAAAGAAACTAAGCATGTTCTAATCTTAAAATATATACTATTAAGGTATTTTATTAATGCTAATGAAGGCCAGAAGAGTGGAGACATCTTACCATTAAAGATATGTTTTAAAGTTTTATCATATTATTATTTTTTGTTATCAAGGTAATATTCATTATTTTGGCCTCGCTTTTTTGTCACGCGAGTTATTTGAATTTCTTTATGTCAATATCAGCATTTGCTGTCCTTCAACTGAGGATACATTGTTTTGTTCAACCGAGCTGTAGAATTAACTAAAATTCTCCAGTGTATTGTTACGTTAAATGATGTCGTTTCCTGACTTGCTTGGGCTGGGATCCTTGAAATTGGGGCTTAGTTGCGAGTTAAACACCAGTTCCATTCATACGAGTGAGGTTTACCCTAAATAGAAGCTGGAGAGACAATATTATTTATGCAAGTTGGCAAGTTGGAGGCAATAAATGTTGTTTGTATAGCAGTAGGTACCTAGATACTTACTTAAGTGGTATCTGATGTTCATATTACTTTACAAAGGTCGTCGATATGTAGCGTGCTTTTAAAATCCCAATTGCCCTCAATTGATTCCAGATTAGAGTGTTGATCTTATCTTTTGGGGTATTGGTCTAATTTATTGTTACAAAGGTACAATGTACATTGGATCCTCCCGATCGGTAACTAGGATCAGCATTTAATAATCTTGTCTTAAACATGTTCGGCAGAGCTTTGCTTAAGGTTAGCACGTGTAATGCAGCGCGGTGCGCGGGTGCCTGTCTAGCCGGTTGCAACCGGATCGCTGACTCATTGCACTGTAGCGATCGTTTGCTGTCCGCACTAGAGTTGGAGGAATTTATTAGAATAAAGAGAAAAAAATAAAAGGCTGTTATTGCTACATGAATGATCGTATTTTAAACTTAGAAATGCGTTAACGACGACCGTGTTCGTTCATATTTTTTGCGAATAGAAAAGCATTTAGTGATATCAAAAGAATAAAAGAATGTAACGCTTTGTGAACGCAACAAGGTCGAGCAATGTGAAAACTAGAAAAGAAACATCCTTAGCTGAAATAGACGGAAATCTGATAACAATGCTCTAAGCGGAGACAAGTAGAAAGCAACAGTAGATCGTATGAGTCATCCGAGTCTGACTTAATGACTAAAATAAGATATACCGTAAAAGGTTAACGACATGAGCCTTAAGCGAATCTAAGTTACATAACAATTCAATTACTGGACAGGAGTAAAGGCTTGAAGAGCACTGATTAAATTGGCTCGCTCACCTTGAGTTTTATTAATTAAACAGATCTGGTTTTATGTAATCTGTGTGGTTAATCTTCTGTAGACCATTAGCACTGAAGTGTTGTCTTAAATCCTGTATTTTGTCAAGGTTAATATTATAATTTTTAATTAAATTCAATTGTATTCACTTGGGCGTGAATTCCTTCTTTTATAACTAAAGTTTTATGTAGAGTATGTTTGCGATTTCAGAAAACCGAATAATCTTAAAGTATGGCTCAGGTAGTTAGGATTATCCGTCTTTTTTGGATTAATTAAGATTTTATGTTCTACAATGTACAATTTGAAGTTGTGAATGTAAACTAACTCTTACAATAGCTTCCGTTGCTAACGATTTAGTGAAAGTGGATGCTGGAGCAACGTTTAGCGGTGAAGCGGTAGCGGCTATAAATAATGATTTATTAAACATACAATTGTTGTTTTTATGTGGGCCACGGCCGCGAACGCTTTGCGAAATTACTATGCGCGTAAGTAGCTCATCACCGCGCACCTACTTTTACTTTGAATTATACGATCTCGTAGAGAAGTGTATGCGTCTGTCTACATCGTACGAAAATGCGGACGTCCAGTTTTGGAAGTCACTGGAACTTGTGAGATAGATTTTGCTTCGCCAACAAGTTCGAAGTTTTTAAAATGAGGTAGATTTTTTTGTTTTACTTTAAAAACGATAAATTCGATAAATGCGTCAAGGCTTCAGCTCTCAACAAACCAACGTAAAAAAATGCATCTTTGTTGATCTCGGCATCACATATAAACGCTATAATCAAGACATAAATTGCGCAAGCCTATAGTAAAATCATACTTTTCAAAATGATGTAAGATTTCGTTTTAACAGTCTTAAGTTTAGGTACTAGTTTTATTTACTTAAATTCGAACAAAAGACATTTACCAGAAAGCAACCTCGTTGGATATCTCCTAGTATTAGAAAGTAATCTGAAAGTACCTAAGGCCAGACTGTGCAATTTCAAAAGGTGCCTTCCCTGAAAGGCAGAGTAATGGAACCGCGATCCTATCATACGAACTGCGAGTAAGGAGAGCCTTTGAGCCTAAAGCGGAGCGTTGCTTCGTTCCCCGTGTTTGATACGTCTCTTTTGGCCCTAATTGGCGCTGGGTTACGTTTTATGGGGAAAGCCGTGTTTGACCTTAGCCGCCATTTCACGAGTTTGACCTTAAGCGGCATTGTGCGCATGTCAGTAAGATCTTTGACCTCTGGCAGGAACGTGTCATTTGACTATTTGCATTGCTGTA
Source organism: Nomophila noctuella (assembly GCA_958496325.1). Classification (NCBI taxonomy): domain Eukaryota; kingdom Metazoa; phylum Arthropoda; class Insecta; order Lepidoptera; family Crambidae; genus Nomophila; species Nomophila noctuella. Next base: position 16,590,402 of record OY292482.1, read on the forward strand.
TGCTATTATGCTCCGTTGACTTGTATTGTAAATCGTTTGTGTGAATACAAGCATGCATGCACATTGCACATTCGTGTTTCGAGTGATCAGATTTTATTCTTATTAAGACATCCGTATCCGACATAAATTCTTGAATTGTTTTTGCAGTTTTCATGTTAGAGTTCCTAGTAACTTTATATAACTGGCAAAATATATCTGTCAAGTCCCTGATTTGTTAAGAGATATTAACTGTATTCTGATTTAATTTCAAAATCATGAGTTTTTATCTCTACCACGCTTGTACATCGTTTGCTCTACGCTGCAGTGGTGGCAATAATTACACAGCGCACTGAATCTTCTCCCTTGTTGCAAATCTTGGCCGTGGGAAACTTTAAATGGCGTGAGCTAGTTTTACAACACTTTTACCCGACAGTAGCAATTATTTGTCGTGGATTATACTCGTATACGCGACTTGACGATACAATGTAACGGTGTGTAATATCAATGAAATAAAGAACATTCTTGTCATTGGTGTTTTATGCATCAATAAACACAACGCCTCAATTGTAAACATACCTATCAAGTATATTTTTGTTTCGCCTGGGGTGTGAATAATTTCGGGATATCATAAGTAAAAATGATTACTTATAGATTTCCACATAGTACGTATCTGGTGTCTATTGACATCCCAACTAATATTATAAATGCGAAAGTAACTCTGTCTGTCTGTCTGTCTGTTACGCTTTCCCGCTTAAACCTCGCAACCGATTTTGCTGAAATTTGGTACAGACAATCTTTAGACCCTGAGACAGAACATAGGCTACTTTTTATTTTGAAAAAAAAAGAAATCCACGCTGACGGAGTCGCGGGCGGCCGCTAGTTATTATTATATGCTAATATTATAAAGAAAATGAGTTAAGTAGACTCTTAGGTTATGGATAAGGAAACGCAACTGGATTATAATTAGCGCAAAGCAATGCGTTAACGGGTCAATGACACAACAGCGGGCGAACGAAACTGCTAGGCATGTGAGCACCATTTTACTTTGATCACCCCTCTGCGCGATGCTCGACGGGATGAAAGGTCTCGTTAAATTGGTGTCACAAATACTATTTGGCAGTTGGCCATGTTTTCCTTGCAGTGCTCACACGATATTTTATTGGACGTCGGTGTGCTATGCGGAATATCTTGGAGAAAAAGGGAAGGAACGTTTAAGGGATAGTAGATCTTTTCCTTGACGCAATACCTATTAAAATATATAAAATTTAAAGCTGAGACATGTTAGATTTTTTGTTGAAGGAAAGATCTTTATAATTTATCATTACTCTTTCTTTACATACCTACTCCTTTATAGTGTGTGATCAATGTCGAAGCTATTGATTTACATTGTCGTAAAAACTCTTGCATGTGCTAAATTGCTTGCTCGGGCTCATCATTATGACTTGATCTGTTTTTTATTAATAATTGAGCAATCTAATTTCACATAGAGTTTACAGTCTCTAGAACACTATTGTGTACTTCAATTGCTTTTTATTACCTTTCCATGTCATGGAGCCTGCAATCAACTTTTCTTTTGAAAGTCTCAAATTACGACAACTCTTGGAATCCATGAATAAGCGTTATTTATTTATTTGCTTAATAAATTCAGATACGGTTCGGATATGTTTTTAAATATTGATCGACAACAATACACTCTTTCAATGTAAAAACAAAAAATCTTGTGTAATGAATGGGCACGGGGAAATATGAAGCAAATTGTTTTGTTTGACAACTGAACTGTCATTAGCTGGCAAACCTGGCGCTAAATACCAGGTACTCCAGTCAAAATAGACATTCCAGTTTGCATTAATTCCCAACAAGCTGGATTTTTGTGCAGGCCTTGAATACGTCATTACAAATGATATGTCAAAAGTCCCCGTCGATCCCGCTTGTGCGTTGTTTTTTATTCGTGGTCAAAGGGCCCAAATTTGCGTTTTTTGCTTATATCTCTGAAACTAAGAGAGCTATCGAAAAATAGTTCAGGTAAAGTTTGTAGATCGTAAAATTGTCTACTTAAAAGATCTCTACACTTTTCTTCTACAAAGCAGCGCTGTCGAGATATCGTGACTTTAAGCCGCAGGAAAGTCGTATTTTCGAGTAGCCCACATTATGCAATTACAATAAATTGTGTTGAGTAGTTTATCTGGAGCAGGTGGCAGTTAAGTATGGATTGGCTCTAAACTATTATTTACGAAATTCCAGCCCCAATTTTCAGGATTTAGATCATTGAAGTCAAAAAAGACAAAATGATGTATCAAGCTTGCACTCATTCCCAACAAGCGGGACTTTTGTGCAGGCCTTGAATACGTCATAACAAATGATATGTCAAAAGTCCCCATCGATCCCGCTTGTGCGTTGTTTTTTGTCTGTACTGAAAATCTTCGGATCCTATTTCTAACCTTTCTGGTAGTCAAACCTGAATGGGCTCCATAAAGACTTTTACTCCTTACATGAAATAGGATCGATTGGCGTGAAAAAAAAATTTTGGAATTTTCAGTACAAAGTGTATGGGAAAAGTTTTTTGCGATTTCGGACAATTTTTTTTCATGCCAATCGATCCTATTACATGTTAGAATTTAAAGACTTTATGGGACCATTTGAGGTTTGAGTACGAGAAATGTCAAAAATCGCAAAAAACTTTTCCCATACATTTTGTACTGAAAATTCCAAAATTTTTTTTTCACGCCAATCGATCCTATTTCATGTAAGGAGTAAAAGTCTCTATGGAGCCCATTCAGGTTTGACTACCAGAAAGGTTAGAAATAGGATCCGAAGATTTTCAGTACAGACAAAAAACAACGCACAAGCGGGATCGATGGGGGCTTTTGACATATCATTTGTTATGACGTATTCAAGGCCTGCACAAAAGTCCCGCTTGTTGGGAATGAGTGCAAGCTTGATACATCATTTTGTCTTTCTTGACTTCAATGATCTAAATCCTGAAAATTGGGGCTGGAATTTCGTAAATAATAGTTTAGAGCCAATCCATACTTAACTGCCACCTGCTCCAGATAAACTACTCAACACAATTTATTGTAATTGCATAATGTGGGCTACTCGAAAATACGACTTTCCTGCGGCTTAAAGTCACGATATCTCGACAGCGCTGCTTTGTAGAAGAAAAGTGTAGAGATCTTTTAAGTAGACAATTTTACGATCTACAAACTTTACCTGAACTATTTTTCGATAGCTTTCTTAGTTTCAGAGATATAAGCAAAAAACGCAAATTTGGGCCCTTTGACCACGAATAAAAAACAACGCACAAGCGGGATCGACGGGGACTTTTGACATATCATTTGTAATGACGTATTCAAGGCCTGCACAAAAATCCAGCTTGTTGGGAATTAATGCAAACTTGGGTCTAAATTTTGTCTATTTTGACTGGAGTAAGGTGAACGATCTGCTCCTACCGTTATGTGATGCAAAAAAATATCTTATTAGATTTCCCGCATCTACTTAAGTTTGGGCATTGTCAAGCATCGCTGTATAGAGTACCTACAACAGATTGTTTCGCTTTATCATCTTTTATTTCGGCGTTTCGTTCCACTTACTTTGGTGCATTCGCGGTGCGTAGCTATGGTAACGGTATGGTGTTCAATATCGGTGTTTACTTTATTATTTCGCGAAACGGAACGGCAGGTTACGTGTTCAAGGTTTAATGATGACTAGCGAAATAATTTACGTTAAGCTTTAATTTTAACTTCAAGTTAACACGGATGTAAATAAACCTAATCCGATCATGACATTGGAAAAAAATACATCAAGATAGAATAATTCTTAGAAGACTTCACAAATTCATTGAACCAAATAATGTTTAGTGCAATCTCAGTATTGTTTTCATCCGAACAAGTCTCCTGTTAGATGACTGATGAATACTTTCGGTAAAATACCTAAATATATATGTATTTGCTGAAATACACTGATTTGATAAACCTCAGAACGATGATCTGTTTACAATGTTGACTCACGATTTCCAATCGTCGTGACGTTACCTACTTGGAACATTTTCAAGGCTTCAACAGAACATGTGAACAGAACAGTATCAATTTCAAACACCACAAGAACTGCGAGAGCCGCGTCATTGTCGTGAAAGTGCAAATTGTCGATGACGATAGATGACGATGCTTTCGTCTGAGCGGTTGTTGGAACGATCTATCACCGGGAGCCATTGATCCCACTACTCGTTAGTTTGACGAAAATAACAAAATAACACAATATGAGCTCGATCACAATAAACCCGTGACTGCCTTTGGTACCGTGGGGTCTTCATTGTAGCTACAGTATTTTGTTAATTTACTCACATTTACTTGAATACGTACTTCGCTTTTTAAATTGTGAAGCTTTTTAATTTCTTGGGTGAATGACTTTCATTGTCTGTTAGTTGGAGATTAACAATGTTTTGGCAAATGACTCTTGCAACATTGTTAGTTTCTATTTTTAATATGGATGAGTAATAATATAATTGCAGACTATGAAACGCGTTATGGTTGCCCTTTGACCGACAAAAATTACGATTATTGAACTGAAGATCTTTACCATTTCGAATTTAATATCGAAAGCCGTTGCGAGTAAATATAGAAACCGTAAAATTACCGAACCTGGTTTTATGATCATAAATCCTTTATGATCTTTGTTGAGCTTTTATCTATTTTTTATTGACGTATATAAACCAAATTGAAAGTTTTCTGTTTGTAGCTATCATTCTAAGGATAGCTTGTTCAATCAGTTTAGATTGATGAGGTTTGTTTTTTTGTATCTTTGAAGCCCGCATAAACAGTGATGTGATTAAAACTAAATGTGGGCCTCAAAATATAAAAACATGTAAGATCTTTCTACAATCTATAAAGACAACTGAAACTGAAAAAGTCAAAATATTGTCTTTTTGCAATAGTTTGTTGCTTTCTCATTGTTATTTGATCTCGAAACTGTAGACAGAAGCTATTATCTACAGACAACTGATTTTCATAACGTGGCCGAGCCAGACAGTGTGTTTCCATTTCTAACACGTTATAAAAACGTTTAATCATAACAGAAAAGCCAGTCGTGTCTTTGTTCCCATGTGGCGGTTGTTTACGTTTTCCGCGGCGAGTGCGGACGGCCAGCAATAAAAGAAGCGCATAGGTCGGACAGCGGAAGGTCGCCGACCTTGTCCCACGGGATATAATTAGTACGTACACTTTTACTAGCTTTCGGAATATGTACGTTTCAATTAAGGAAAAGATGTATCACTTGCTGTCAAAATTAATTATGTTTCAGAAAAGTGCAAAGGATGCATAGTTTTAGGAAAAATAATAAGTAGTTTTCTATCAAGGCTTTTTTGAATTACAGTAACATCTCATACCTACATAGAATATATCGCTTTCAGGAAAATGTTATTTGCTTAAATTATTAATTTCCTCCGTTAAACCTTGATTCTCGTTTTATACCAATGTTTACCCGCGACTTTTAGATCATACTAGCCTTCCGCCTGCGACTTCGTCCGCGTCCCGTTCCGTCCCGTTGTCCCGTCCTTTTCGAATTTTTCTCACCCTTTAAACCTTCCCTAGACCTCCACGAATAATTCAAGACCAAGATAAGATAAATCCATTCAGCCATTCTCGAGTTTTAGCGAGACTAACGAACAGCAATTCATTTTTATATATGTACATATGTATATAGAAGATTATCGTAAGGTATTGATGGCTGTTAATAATAATTTAACTGAATTTACTGTTATGTCCAAGTACCGTACCGTCTAGTACCGAAAGTTCCTTCCTATATTAAATTTCTGAGCCGAGCCCGACCTTCGCTTAAGCACATTAGATAACGTTTGTTTAAAGCGTCTAGTCGCCACCCGCCTTGAGCCAGACGTTGAATCCTCCGCACACCACCCTTTTGCTAACAGTTAGGTATAGGTTTGAACGTAGCTGGGAACAAAGTAGGTAGGGATAACTATGAGTAACATAAGGATTGGTTCATTGGTTGATCCATTTATTTGTTTAGGCCTTACATCAATTTTATTCTCGCAGGCCAAAACGCATTTTGGGTCACACAATGTTAAATTAGCTGTACCTTCTTTCTTCACGAAATGCTATATTTCATACTTAGTAGAAAAATATCCATTTTAGCTGTTAGAGAAATATGGAACGCGTGCTATAGATAACTAACAACTAGGTATGTAGAATTTAAAACTGGTGACTGTTCAATGAATGAATCGAACATTACGTATTTGCATGTCACACATTTGGCTACGATTAATGATTAACGCTACTTATGATATCATCGGAGGGCATCGATAGTTTTAGTTTTGTTTTGTAATATAATTGTTTATGTTTGTTTGATATGAATCGGTTTATCATGTCAGCAATCGCTGTAGAACATAAAGCCTGAATGTACAAGTTATCCTAAGATACAATAATGCCACAGCATCAAATTCAATGAAGTTTATTTACTTTTCGAAGTCAATTAAACTCTTAAAGAGGAATCGAAAAACGTCGCACCAAAAGCTAGAATGACTTTGAAATGTTTTGGTTGCAATCTAGTCTAGAATATGTATTCTGTCATTGAAATGTTTTTTATAATAACAAACAACCTGTTTTGAATTCTGCATATGATAATAATTACGGTATAATAGCGATAGCTATTGTCTTTTGCATAACGACAGCTGCATAAATAGTATGGCTACCATAAGTTGTTGTTGGGTCACATTTCGGTATGTGCGCTTACCATAAATTATTAGTAAGAGCTATAGAGAGACAGGCCCGTTGGTCGAGTGGCTAGAGACCCTGGCTACAAAACCAAGGGTCGCGGGTTCGAATCCCGCTAGGGGCAAATGTTTGTGTGATGAACATCGGCATTTGTACTCGAGTCATGGATGTTTATAAAAGTATTTAAGTATGTCTATCCGTTCCCTAGCTTCCATAGTTCCACACTCTAGAGGTGTTTTATCTTATGAACCTAAAAGCATTGTGGATATTGAATGTTTTGTTTTCTTGATGCAAGCTAAATGTTAGAACCGTGAGGTAAAGGAAAATGTGTGAATCACTACAATTTAAAATTCAGTAACCTTGTAAGCATGTTATTATACAACAATGCTGGTAACTAATTTTGTCTATGAGTAATCTTAATTCTTATACCTAAAAGTATTGCATTAACTGTGTCCATGTAAATTTTAAGTTTATTAGCTACAACTCAATACCAGTTCACTATCCTGCGTGGATTAATAAATTGATTTAAGACTGTTTTAATTGACTATCTTGAATTGACTTGTATTGAGAAGAGACTCGTAATAGCAAATATAGGACTCATCATAAGAAATCACATAGGATCATCGATATTTAGTAATAGTTCTTCAACATTTTACATCATATATTTTCCTCGCTAGACAATGGGTCCACCAGGGTATCGATTGCAATGATGCAGAGAGGAATATCTCAACTTATTATTCCCATTCACTTTTGACATTGAATGAATGGTTAAATTTAACTGTTTTGCATTGTTAATTTCAGGGCGGATTCACTCAGCCATCGTGTCCGGGGTCAACCTGGACACGCGGTCCGTCACGGTGGAGTGGTACGAGCGCGGCGAGACGAAGGGCAAGGAGGTGGAGATCGACGCCATCCTCGCGCTCAACCCCGAGCTGGCGGGCACGAGGCACCACACGCCCCATCTCCAGCCGATGCCGAACAAACTCGCCAGGGTCGGTATACTTGCGAGATTGTTATGCGCGCCTGGTACATCACATCTGGTCGTAGTGAAATATGAACAGTGGTGACGGCTTTCTTTAAGATATCTAATCTATTTTTAATTAACTATCACTGTGATCAAAAAGGTCACAGTCCCGTTATTAAAGTTTAATGTAACTTAAATCTATATGTCACGACGATCTTGAGGTTTTAAAATGCGGAAATAATTCAACTAATGCATTGCAGACTTATGATGAATGCATTGCAGACAATGATATTCCTAACTTGTCGTAACTTCTGTACCCTCTTTAAAGCCTTACATTATGTACGTACATTCAATGAGGCATACATAATATTATTCGTATTACGTATCTCGTTACTTTGTGTATGATTATGAATATTTAAGAAGACGTGTTATTCATATTATGCTGTATTGAAAATACCGGTACACTTTGGTGTGCGAAGTTTTGTTAGTATTTTCTCTACAAAAGTAAGGCAGATTTACAGTTGAACTGTTGCCAAATCTCGTATCGAACAACAAACGACTACCGAATTCAGTTAGCTAGCGTCAGACGTTGCACTTTTCATATTTTACTACGAACTCACTTAACACTTACACACGTCATACTACCATTTACAACATTTTTAGAGTGATCACGTGTGTTCTGTCATTTAAAAGTCATCTAGTTGATTAATGCAATACATACATATAAAAAACAGTAATATTCACTTTCTACTTTAAATAAACAGTGTTAAGTCAACAACCACTCGACTCGCGCCCGCTTGCTTGTAGTGAACCAATTTAGCATTTTCAAACAAAGGCATTACTTACACCTAATTAATGCCATTGTGAGTGGACGCTTTGAAAAAAAGTGTAGAAACTGCATTCCGTAATTAACAAAATATTTTAAAGCCTGTAATTAAACTTTCAGTGCATAACCTTGCTTTTGACTCTAATATATGCAAGGTAAGTCACTAACAGTATGAGTGCAATTAATTTGTGCAGCGAAGAAATAATTTCTTTTTACTAAGGGAAAGCGGAAGTTGAGTAGTAATGCGACCCATTTCCGCATAAAAGCGCGGTTGCTTTTCTATGATATTTTTTGTGTGTTTAATCGAATGTTTCGGACGTCCTCCACATTCGCGATATCATCGGACGGAAGCTCTAGTTAGGCTTATCGATTAGGCAAGGCGCTCGAGCGCGTACCAAGCCGCGATCACTCTCATTGTTTGGGTCGTGAGACACGTTGCTAATCGACACCAGCCCAGTTGAGCCAACATTACCGCGATAGGCGAATGTGCTCTCGCCGATGAAGCTCAGTAGCTTATTCATTAAATCATTACCCAGAGGATGATCATGCCGATTGACACCGTTTAGCAGCGTTTTCCAATTCACAAGTAGAAGTATGAAGAGCATCTGTGATATCTAAGTGAAAACAGCCCGTCTCTGAATGAGCGGAACTCGTGATTGAGCCGGTGCCGGTGTCACGGCTGTCGCACAACGCAGAGGAAAATGTAGAAATGTTCCCATACATCATCAGCTGGCAGGTGATCATTTTGCAATTGCACTTAGTGGCGATCATCGCTTGTGAAATGTTTTTGTTCGAATTGCACCGTTACCAAGGCAACGCCGATTGTTAGCGCACGCCGCCTATAAATTGTCACCGAACACAATGCAAAATAATACACGTAGATACAACAGAATAGAAATCGTGTAGACAAAGGTGTAATTATAGGTTTATGTTTACTAACGCACCGGTCAGTAGGTGCGTGCCATGCACCGGTCCGATCAGACAATGATTGATGACCGAACGACCTTTCAACTTGTATGGGTACGTCTGACGCGCGCCGGACGCCGGCTCGCATCGATTTTCCACACTCGGTCATGTTAGGATAGCAGTTTCACTTTCCACTCGTCGTAGAAGCATAGGGTAGTCGGTGCGCTCTCCGCTAATTAACGATGACGGGGACGGACGATGAGGCGGCGGAGTGTCCAGTAAGTTGTTGATGTGTATGATTGGCACGTGATTGTTTGGCATGGAAGGACCCCTCGGGCTCCTCGTCGGACGACGGCGGGTTCCTGCGCGAGGGCGCGGAGGGCGAGGGCGCCGGCGACTCCGGCCACACGCTGCCCGTGCGCAACTCCCGCTCGGTACAGTCACGCACCTTCTCATCATCGCACGGCGGGCGACGCCGCCGCTACACTTTTTATTTCGTCTTTCTTCACTTTTCGATTACGTTGCTCCACGATCTATGATTTGCACACGAACAGCTTGTTATGGTGTTTTGTTGATGGATTGCGCTTTTGTCACACCGTTGTTATTATGCTTTCAATAAAGCGATTCGATTTGCTATATTGCGAGGGCGTGACAAAAACCTGATCCAATCAGTTTGATGTTGTGTAGTGTGTACTGTATAATATTAGCACAATGGGTATTATCGTTTGAAACTTTTTGTTAGCTACATGTACGGCTGTGTATTGTATAGAATGAGACCTATTTACATTGCCGTTAGGTCAGGTACTACATTTGCAGTACGAAACTATAACCTCCTTTTAATTTAGTGTTGAAATAAGCGTGTCCTCAGTATCATGTGTTTATACAAAGTCTTTAAATAAACTTATCTTGTTCAATCAAGCGCATCTTGAATACACAAAGAAGGTAAACTAATACTCTTAACAACGGATTCGAACGTTCTGTAAAGCCAATTACGGGATATTTGAAACGCCCTTTGTTCTCAGAATCTCTAAGCTGATAAACACACTCGAGTCACCCACGCAGAAGAGGCTATATTTTGGACAATGCTTTAAAAATAGTTGATAATTTGTTCGAAAAAAAAAACACTTTTTTATAAATATTTCTACTTCATAGATAAAACGTTTTCAGGTTATTTTAAAAGTAAATTGCATAAGTTCCTTAACAGTGTTAGCAATAACTGCGTTTCCAAGTGTGTGCTTATAAAAAGTTAATTTAACGTCGAATTGCCTCGGGATCTGATGCGGATATTATCGTAATGAAAGGTGTCGGTAATTGAAAACAATCTGTGAGTAACTAATCGACGTTGTGAATAATTAAGCGAGCTTCTTTCAAGATTAGTAGTGGTATTTGATTGCTTCCTCTTTTCTAGATTTTGATGGCCATGATAATTTTGATTTCGACATAATTAAGCCTCATATTTCGCAAAGTTTAAACTCTTGGAAATATGTACTAGTACGTACCTACTCCGGTTAAGCTTATCAGCAATAAAAAAAATATATCTGGTAAGTATACTGTACTTACCAGATATCAAACAAACAGGCCTAAAAGGTAGGATGTTTTAAACAAAATATGGGAGAATCCAAGACCTTAAAAAATTTACTTTAATAAATTGTCTGCAATGTTCAGTCAAATCTTAAAAAAAAGAAACACTAGCTAGAAATCGCAAATGCAGCGCAAAGGAAGACGGTTTTTAATTGTCGCTCGGGAATTACATCGAAACGGTGGCTGTCGATTAATTTTCCTTCCCTGCCCTTTTCTCGTTAGGAGATGTCTCGTCGAATGGTGAATTACTGCAGACGGGCTCATTCTACTGGAAGAGATTACAGTCCCGAGCAATTTGCGGTGCTATCTAACAATTCTCGTTTACGTTTAACTGCTGCAGTTATTGCAGTTAATGTCTCCACGTGTTAACGTACATATCCGGGATTTAGCAGAAATGTTTTGTTTAGTGAATCGTATGGGGTTTTAAAGGCAGACTACGCTCCTGTGACCGAGTTGTTGATGTCCTTAGGCAGCGGTGATTACTACAGGTTAATATCAATCTTGTTTGCGTCCCACTTAAATAAAAAGTAGTATTCAGCAAAAATATAATATTTCCTACTCTCAGAGATAATTCGGCCAAGGTAATTTATGTATAGGATTCGGTAAGTTCAGGTAAAATGTTGGAAATGCCGGTCAACCTTGGACGATTTTATCTAGATAAATAAGTAGGCTTTAGTTCGATAACAGTTACGTACATGTTAATGTTTGGCACGCTAGATAAGCCAAAAAAAAACTTGTTCCAGTTATGAGCTCTTTAGCTGTTACAATTCAATAATGACGGATATTCATCGCAAAACTCCGAAATCAACATACCAAAGCACAAGACTCAATCGATCAAGAATCCTTACAGAGTTCACCTAACGTGTAACTCTTACTTTCTTGGAAATTCAGTGAAAAACACACGTATGTTTGTATGCATGCAGTCTTGTGATGTTTACGGCAAAGTGCCGCACTCACAATGCGCTTGAAGCGACTGCAGCCTTTGTGTACTCAGCTCGCGTTTGTACTTTATCCCGTGTATAGCAACTGCAGTCGGAGTTCTTTCTTGATCTAAATTGCAGTTTATTTTTATTGCTTTTGATAGTCGCAGCAAAGATTTAGGAAGTTAGTGCTTAACTTCAATAATCTTAAAGTGGAACATTAGCCCCACTGTGGAGCAAATGTCCAAGAAATCCACATATCATTCAATAGAGTATTATGATAGGGGCTGGTTTAACCACCAGTCTACATCAAAATATTTGAAACAAATTATTGATGAAACCACCACCTGGCCGTTATTTTTTCTATCTTATAAAAGTCATCTCTTCATACATCAATTAACAGTTTCAAATGATGAAAAATAATGACGATAGAAATAATTTTTATAACTCAATTACATAATTAAATGGTGGTGTTTTTGCATTGCGGTAGTTCTCTCTACTCGGCATACTGACCTCCGTTAATGAGGGTGTCAGCTTACATTTAATCGTGTCATTTCCCGACACTATACAACTAGGTCGGGATTAAATAATTAACTTATACCCCTTTAATATAATGTCACACTGCGGATTATTAATGGAAGGGAGAAGTCGGTCCTCTACTTCTGAAAGATTTATCATTGAATTTATGTCGGTCAATGACACAGCGAAAAGCTTGCTGGGAAATTTTACTCTGACGGTTTAATCTGCAAATTGCTTTTTTTGGCGCAGGGATATTCCTCCATCTACTTGTTTTTTAAAAATGTTTTTTTTTCTTTTGGACTGTCACCAACTTGTCTGCTTGTCATTTAATGGTCCGCTTTGTATATAAAAAAAGTTAAAGTGACATAATGATAAATTATTATTTTGACCCGATACCGTATGATACTCAATAGTAAATCCGACAAACGCCGTAAGCGTTATTAAGAAAACGACAGAATAATACAATAACAACGTTATCCAAGATTGATTATGGCTGTCATTTCAACCAGCTCGATTATGCAGTAACATTAAAGACACGTAGTTATTACCGTCCTCACGATTCTGGTCGAAGTGAGGTAATAAGCTGGAACACGCCGGCAATACCGCACGTTTTATTACGCCTGCCCTTCAGATCGGCACATGGCGGCCTAGTTAGCTTTAATAAACAAAACCTCAATCTTGATCTGATCAGTAGCTTCTGTTTCATCTTATATTAACGCTTCGCAAAGTTTATAAACATAAGGAAAGTATAAGCAAACAAATTGATCACCAATATGTGCCTTTTCAGTCAATTAGGACATCATTTATCCATGGTTTTCCATAGAGTAATTTGTTTTAGCAGCTTTCAGCAGATAGGAAATCCGGAGCATGTGTAAAGAGGCATACACGGGCAGGAATATAACTCGGTTGAACCACCAGCCTAATCTGCGTCTGTAAAGATAAAAGACGTGAAAAAGTATCGTATTTAGAAAGCTGTCATAACAGAAAAAGATGTTTTGTCAATGTTTTGCCGCAGCCACAAATTCAACAACTGCGACGATTGAGCTGCTTTCGGAAAGTAATTGATAAGTTTAACCAGGAAACGCGGCTGTTATCTTTACTACCATCTAACTAATGTGCATTAGAACGGCAGCAATAAACAGGGCCCGTATATTTCCGTTCAGATTGTGATGTTTTTGAAAGCTTCAGTTGCGGAATCACTGTCTCGAATGCGGGGCGTATCAAACGCGACCAATCGTTAAGGGTTAGATCCTTTCGGGAGCCCACTGCGGGCACATGTATCGCATGAAAAGTTTACATTCGTAGTAAGTGTCACGTTGTCTTTCCTCAATGTTGACCGTATTTTAGAAGTTGCAATGTTTACGTAAAATTTTTAGGATTAGGCATTAATTGGAATAAAAAATTGTACAGTCCTTGATGCACATATTGCTGTTAAAAATCTTTAGACACTTTTTCTAAATTACCTCTTATTATTCTTATTCCAAATTCTTCTTCTATACCCCTCCTTGTATATACATACAGTACCCATGTAGTTTGGTTTTGATATCCTCCGCTTCTTATCTGTATTATTTTGCTCATGCTGCATGTATAGTTGTGATTGCGATGATTACTAATATGTTTTTTCCGTTTTAGGACATGACCCGCCAATCCATCCCTGTGGCGACAAAAGGTGAGTGAATAAATTTATACAGTTTCAAAAGTGTAGTAAACTTTGGATAGTTGGCTCTACAATGACAGAATGGGACCGTTGCCAAACTGTTGTTTAAGAACCTCAAACTTAATCTGTAGCCACTAGATCGAAAACTTTTGCTGCCAAGAGCAAAGAAGTTTAATGTTTGTACTAGACATTTTCCAAAGCTGTTATAGCTTGAGCACTCCCACGTAGTAAATTAATTATTTTAAACTTAATTACTGTAAAGATCTAGCGCTTTTTACCTCCTACGCGGCCAAAGTGGTATTTTATTTAAGTTCGTGAATCATACAGGACAGTGTATGTTATCCTATGTCTCACCACGTGTTAAATATAGAACTGTTCCACAAAGACTGAAGTCACCAGCTCCTAATGATCTCACATTCGTGCCCTAACGGTCTGAACGCTATCTAAACGACGATCTTAAAGCGCACATGCGGTTCTTTGTTCTAAACGTTTATTATGCCGAAAATAATTTGTAAATATAGCGTTGTCATTTGTTTGCATTATTATATTAATGCCATCGTAGTTCTTGTCGGCTCTATTTCATATAATCGAACAAAACAAACTTCGATAGCCCTCCTTAAGTATTGATTTAGCTTTTCGAAAATAACTCGTGTCCAAATATCGATAATCGCTTAAAAAGGAGGGCATGTCCAACGCCGGCATAATTCTCATCACGCGATGAATCACCGTTTGGTTCCCGTACTTCGTGAACCCGAACGATCTTCGTCTCAGATGATATTGTGTCTCGGTCGTGTTCTTGTCTTTAAAGCGGATAAGATGATATCGTGTACGGATCACATCTCACTCGAAGATGCCGCAGTATCGTGGTAATGCGATTGACGGTTGGAGGTCGTCGGTCGCGGGTCAGTTGGCTGAGTAAACAGTCAGGTGTGCACGCAAAAATGGGCGCTGTGTCATCTACGCGTGAGCCACAGCGATATTTACAACGTTGAACAACCATTGAAGATTCGAATTGGATTTTAACTTCACTTTAAGTTAGGGCGTTGAACTTCAATTAAATTGTAAAGAAATTGTTTTCAGAATTGGTAACATTTAGGTTAATGATCTCGCAGTTCTCGGAAATTAATTTTCCTCTTGCTTTAGTTACTGAATTGCATTTATTAAGTGTATTGTGGTGGATTAATAAGTTAATCAAAAAACTCATTGTTTTGTAACGGTGTTTCAAACAAACTAAACTATTACAGCTATTTTGTGGAAGAACAAATTTACTCTTATGCTTTCGTTAAATAACATTAATTGATAGAAACAATAATGATGATGCATTTCGTACTAACGCAAAATCATATGAAACATAATGTGAAAATTATTATTTCCTTATAGCACGTGCAAAAATCCATTAGCACAACATACAAAACACTGCAAATTGTTCTCGTTCAACTATGTTTATCAAATGTGCCACGAAACGGTTAAAAAATAATGTATTTCCTGATTGCATGTAATATACTTGTTACAAAGACAAGGTGACTAACGGGCCAGTATCCGAATTTGTATTGCCTTGCCTCTTTTGATACCCTCATTTATTCTTTCTCTTACGGTGTATCACTGTTATTTGTTTATCTTAGTTACATTTACTTGCTTCTGATTACAACAACGGCTCAAAATCAGTTTCACTCTTGGAATATGCCCTGTTTTTTTTATTTTACCTACTCTCTTTCTTGTCCTTTTGAAGTGTAGGAACTCTTCATATTGCTTCGTCAAAAGGGCTGACCTTGGCGCCTAATCAGTAAATACAAATTAGACTTCTGTTTGTTACTTAACACATTAAGGTGTTTAACGTAACATTTAGTGCCGATAAATCGTGTAACAATTTGTAAGTGTTATATGTAACACAAATAGTGTGGTCGCGTGCCGGGTCGCATTCCCTGGCGGGCCGTTGCGTCAATCGGACGTTACGCAATTTATATTTGGCAGTGGTCGCGTGTGAGGCCTGCACCCGGACGATGCCCGCCCTACATCTCGAAGCATGTTGACGGTAGTTAGGAATTAACTGCCGGTATTGGCCAACACGTATTCTTCGTGATTGCCTGGTAACTGGTAACACTGTTTGCGTGCAAGGAAGCTGGCTCAATTAGGTTGAGTTGTAAGCAGTTGTCGAATGTATTTACGGAGATTCGGTTTGTCTTATAGACTTAATTGGGATTCAATTGCTCAACACGTGTTCTGAAGTTAGGTTTCCCCAATAAACGAATCAAACGTACATGAAAGTGTTTCCTTTCTTTATTTCCGGGTAACATAGTTTGCGTGGAAGGAAGCTGGCTCTATGAGGTTGAGTCGGAGATTGCTGTTGTCGAATAGTTTAACGAAGATTTAAGACTAAAACTTAATCAGGACTCAATCTGGGGGCACGGCAGTGCCCCAGCCAAGTCTCGAGCAAAAGCGGGCACGGCCGTAACCATCTTTTCTCGAAGCGTTTCGCGGCTATTTCACCACCCTTGTAGCGTCGATGTGGTCAAAGCTAGGCGTTTAAGTTTTCGATGACCGTGAGTTAGTATCAGAAGAAGTTCAGTCTCAAAATATCATGACATTTGAACTAATAGTTTACGAGTTATGACCGATCAAAGTTACACCATTTTGTCACTCACTGACTCACTGACCGATCATCAAAACTCTAATGTACTTCTAGCAAACATAGAACATTCAAATTTGGCACCAAGATAGGTAATGAGCTACAAACGAAGGAAAAATTATGAACACTTCAATAAATTATATATGCTAGGAAACAAATTTATATTTGCGGTTTTACAAGAACAATCTGTATGAATTTCGACTGCATTGTTAACTTTGTCATTTTCGTCATCAAAAGTCTAAGGTACTTCTAGCAAACATAGAACATTCAAATTTGGCACCAAGATAGGTAATTAGATACAAACAAAGGAAAAATTATGAACACTTCAATAAATTATATATGCTAGGAAACAAATTTATATTTGCAGTTTTACAAGAACAATCTGTATGAATTTTGACTGCATTGTTAACTTTGTCATTTTCGTCATCAAAAGTCTAAGGTACTTCTAGCAAACATAGAACATTCAAATTTGGCACCAAGATAGGTAATTAGATACAAACGAAGGAAAAATTATGAAAACTTCAATAAATTATATATGCTAGGAAACAAATTTATATTTGCAGTTTTACAAGAACAATCTGTATGAATTTCGACTGCATTGTTAACTTTGTCATTTTCGTCATCAAAAGTCTAAGGTACTTCTAGCAAACATAGAACATTCAAATTTGGCACCAAGATAGGTAATTAGATACAAACGAAGGAAAAATTATGAAAACTTCAATAAATTATATATGATAGGAAACAAATTTATATTTGCGGTTTTACAAGAACATTTTGTATGAATTTCGACTGCATTGTTAACTTTGTCTTTTTTCGTCATCAAAATTCTAAGGTACTTCTAGCAAACATAGAACATTTAAATTTGGCACCAAGATAGGTAATTAGCTACAAACGAAGGAAAAATTATGAAAACTTCAAAACAAATTTATATTTGCGGTTTTACAAGAAAATTCTGTAAGTATGAATTTCGACTGCATTGTTAATTTTGTCTTTCTTTATGTACAAAAAATTATATCGTTGCCTAACCGTTACACTGATGGTTTTGTAGATAAAAATAAGGAGTTTAAAGATATGAAAATTAAGTAGGTATCAGTTTCATGGGATTGCCATCCCAGAAGATATGGGTAATTATGTACTTAAAAGCTTCAAAGAGCAAAAAAATAAGATAACCCCTGGATTATCCCGGTTTAAGGCCTGGATTAAATGTAGATAATATACGTAAGTGCATTAAATAATACGTATATTGATAAAAAAGCATGTTTAGTGCACTTTATAGATGGGCTTAATAGATGAGTCTAAGACATAACGGAGTGTGATGTCCTAAGCAGCGGTGACGAGTTTTTTTTCTCGTTTGTATAAAAGAGACCTACAAAAAATAAATGAGATCCCATCAAAAACATTCTGTAAAAAATCTAGCCAAGTCTCGATGGAGCTGCTTGCTCATCTCTAAAAAAGTAATGAAATCTAGAAAAAATCGTGCCAAGCCTACGGTTCCTTACTGCGATTTCTTCATTATTATAGTTAGTGTTGTTTGACTTGGCCGTTGAAGGGAACACAAGGGCACAGAACCAGGTGCTCTGTGACAAAATTACACCAATCTGTCGCCAGAACCGCTACCCATTGACGATGAAAAATTGCCAATTTGACAACGTTGATTAAATAACAAGTGAAAATTAAGGCTTAATACTGGATTTGTACCCTTGAATACCCTTCAACGGCCAAGTCAAACAACACTAACTATAATAATGAAGAAATCGCAGTAAGGAACCGTAGGCTTGGCACGATTTTTTCTAGATTTCATTACTTTTTTAGAGATGAGCAAGCAGCTCCATCGAGACTTGGCTAGATTTTTTACAGAATGTTTTTGATGGGATTGCTTTATCCACGGACGATGCCTGCCCTACATCTCGAAACATGTTGACGCTGATTTGGATCGACTGCCGGTATTGATCAAGATGTACAGTTAGGTTTACGCAGAGTTTGGCGGATCTTGCCTGTATGCCTGGTAACACAGATTGCGCGGAAGGAAACTGGGTAGATTGAGAGGGAATTGGACGTTGCTGTTGCAGGTTTTACCTAAATGTTTATTGTTTTGACGAAGACATAAATCGACTAACCTAATTTTGTAAATGTTATTAGAGCAGAGAACGCAATTTATCAGGTCCCGATTCAGTGGGTTATGTATAATTCATCCGCATCAAACTTTGCTGCACTTGAGTGTTCATAATATAAGAATCGATACAATGACTATGTTGATAGCCTAGGTGCATTATTATTCGTGTTTAATCGAATTCATCGATCGACCTTGGCCGTGACATACGCATATGAGATGGCTAGCGTAATATCATTGTTGACTGCATAAAACAAGTTTATTTTAACATCATACAAGAATGCAAATGTAACACATTATATAACATGAAATGCAAACGGTATTATTTTTAGATCTTACATACCAAATGTCATGGTAGGACCATTTATCTTTCGGAGTGGGGTGGGAATACATTTAGCAAACATTTATCTTCCTGCGGAAGAATAAAAAGTTATCTAAACGTGAGATAGTACTGGCTCCTGTAGAGAATTTACAATTATGTATGGTTTTTTACTGACCTCCTGTTGTCGAGTTGTAACTATGATTGTTATAAGAGGAAGGCTTCTCATTCAATTCATACTGCTTCATTACATAGCCAGGCACGAAGCCAACTTAATTATAAGCTTCAACTAACAATACCCTCTTCGCCGTAAAGCGACACATCACGATAAGCATTTTTGAAAAGCAAAGAGAATACAAACAATGCAACTTAATTGAGGTCATCTATGACTGAACCACTGACCATTTCTAAGAATACGTTTTTGACGAGCTCGAATTAAACTGTGAACTTTCATCTGTCGGGCGAAGGTCAGCCGATGTTAATGTAGTCTTGACATTGTGCCTCTTCGAAGGCCACCAGCAATTTGGGGGACGTAGGGCCCACAGCTATTGTCGTACGAAACAATAATTTGATAAATTACGCTCTGTTGTTAGGTCGCATGCGTATGCGTATGTTGAGTGGAAAAAGCTATGATAAAATCGTTGAATGCCTGTGTAATCGGGGTTTATGTCATGTTTAGTTTTTTTGGTGTGGGTTTTAGTGTTGAAAGCTTTCGTTTTGAATAATGTTTTCTTATGTTTACGCGGCTGTTACTCATGAATTGAAACTCATTCATAAAATTAGTTTTAATTCATGACTTTCTTTTTGAATTCGAAAAATCGGTCTGAATGTAATATAAATGGTATGCGTCATCTTCGCTTAATGGGATATTAGTTTGCGTCTTGCCTCGTTCAATACATTGCGTAATTTGTCACGGTCTGAACTATCTTTCTTCAACAGTTTTTGTTTGCTATGTGTGTCCGAAAGCGCCGCTTATCATCGTTGGTCGTCGCCACGACTTCTCACATCTCCCAAATTGAGTGTCGTGACTTTTCGATTGTCCCATTTGAACATGTTTAGAACAGAAATTAATAAAATAAAACATATGATAGTAGAATATGTTTTTAGGTTACATATATAGTATACTATGTATTTTAAATATAATATCTTAGCCTTTATAAATGATTTATTATCTCAAACTTGAGTTAGGTACTACTTCCATTACTGGGTGGAAATTCAATAAATGTCTTTTTCTATCGATTCTTAAGACCTTACTAAAAATTTGCTTGCCACTTTTTGTCTTTGGATCGTAACTTGGGGATAATTAGAGTTACACATTTTTATGCTAATTATATTTTAAAACGAGGTCGTTGTTTTTGCATCGGTTGTTTGCATTTGTGCAAGTGGTTATAAGAGCATAGTCGACCTATTTACGAATTTGAACAAGAGTTGCTCATAAGATTTTGATAATTTATATGTTGCCTAAGATTTAATAGATAACTTTGACTTTATTGAAAAGCTTTGTACATTTTTAAAGAAGGCAATTGATAATCGTTGAAACGCCCATAAAATTTATCTATTAGACAACTATCGACTCCATTTCAATAATTATAAGGCACTTGAACCTGACGAACCCAAGAGCAAGAGTAACAAATTCAAGAGAATCGTGATAGCGTTTCTTAGCCGCAGTGTCAAAGGTCGCCGCCATCCTACAGCCGCGAGCTATTCTATTCCTGCCTGACATTTGTTATCTCCGCCGCTATATCCAGCACATCCTCGAGCACAGGAAAGCGGAACCTCGACCTCTTCCTTGTCATGTATGCGACCCTTACGTACAAATGCCGCCATATTTTTCTGTTTATCGTCATTAAAACACATGGCATGGCGTGCGGTTATGTTGTATTTTGGGGTTGCTTGAATTTTACATGGGGCGGTCAGGTCCGTTAGTTCCATCGCCCGCTATAAGCGTAGGCTGGAGGTGGCGCGCGGACAGTGCGCGGCCGGCCGTAGCGTGTACCACAACACTGGCTGGCACCGGTGATCCAAATTCAAATTAATCATTTAATACAAATGGATAACACACAATAGTGCGGTGAACCTGACCTTTGTTCCCATAGATTGTCACCTTAAAAAGTTTTTTTTTGTCTACGGATTTTCACAATGCCAGTGTTGTACGAGAGATGCGCTCAGACGCATTTGCAGCCGCCGCGGCGGGTTACGAAAAACGTAGGCCGTAAGTTTAAACCCCCTTGTTTGTTTGTGTCCGTGAAAATTCACACCAATTTCGACCTTATACAGAATTGGATAAGTTCGTAGATGTGTGCTTCGGTTAGTGTTGTTTACTGATCGTTTCTACGGTAAAGTTCCCATTTCGGAAAGTTGTACTCAAGGTATCAAGTGCGGAAGTTATGTCGCCCTTACCAAGTTTGCAACTGAACGGCCTTCAAGTCGGGGTAGTGAACATCTGAAATTAATTCTCTTTGTCTTGTATGTCGTCGCAAACGTAGAATTCCTTTTGATGACAAGCTTGTTCTTTCAATCATTTATAGAAATTTCGACAGGTATCTTTCATTCTTCACATATTTCTTGTATCTCATCGATTTCCTATTTGTATTGGAACAAGTGTTTCCTTCGTAACGTCTTATTATTTATTCATGTAGCACGACGTCTCGTCATAAAAATATAAACGAGTCTTCTAAACTAGTCCCTAGTGTTCAAAAGAAGCTTTTGGTTATCCTAATTCCAACAGGTTCATTGCACACACACTGCCCACATGCAGTGTTGTGGACAAAATAGTTTTTGTTTATGATGTGACGATCGAGGTCGCCGGTGAATCAGAGAGACCGCTGTAGCTATGTGGGCAGCTGGATAACGACCCCTGGTCGGTGCACGTACAATATGGTACGATTTAAGGATTTGATCGTTTTTTAATGGACAATGAGTTTTCCATTAATTATCAAGTTATCAGTGTCTATCACGTCACTTTCTTAGGGTGTCTTTGAAGAAACCCATCACAACCCAAAACATTGGATTTTTTTTTATTAACGGAGCTTCATTTAATCCTGCCTGGGATGAAACTTGTTATTGAATTATTAAAAAAAAAAATCGAATACACATGTTTGTGTTTTCATCTTTTCATTTATGCACTAGGTATGATGGATTAGATACTAGTATTATCGTTTAATTGAAAGCTATGACCGTTCATTAACGAATAAGTTATTTTTTTATTTAATGACGGCTTATGCTCATAGTATAGTATATGGTGTGTCAATCTAAGGGAAAGAACGGTTGCGCGCCCCATTGCAGCAATGTGTTTTATTCTCAGGCTTTATTATCTAAATGAAGGTTGACGTTGTTGACAAAATAATTTCAAAGCAAATTCATATTATTTATTATTTTAATAAAAATTTATTGAAATGAATACGCAGAACTTTTGTAAGAAAGTCAGGAGTGTTCTCAAATTCACATTTTGTCACGATATTGTAGTAAATGGGGTTGAATTTATTAGAATTCTCCACATTGACGTAACACGCGGATATAAGATCGCTCATTCGTGAGACATGATCTCGAATGTAATGAGATTTTGCACGGCCAATTCTTCGCGCTTTTTAGCCTAATTCACTTTGATGCGGCACGTGAGGGCATGAACTCGGAACTAATGCGGAGACCTCCGTGCTAATATCTAATCCGCGTCAACAATAACTTTTCACCAGCGGCATTACGAACTTTGCATCATTGTTCCACGACTCCTCGACTCGTAAAGATGTTTCAAGTTTCCTGGGTAATAAAGGAACGTTGCCAAAGTTACAATGCTACCAAAGTATTATAAAGTTCACGACTTTCTAACTATTTAAATACTGGATTACTGTTGTGATTCTTACGAAGTTGCAATTTTCAACCTTCGTTTCTGTTCGAGTTCGGCGTAAACGAATTTTTAATTAAGTAAAAAAAGTTGCAATAAATTGTAATTTAACGTAACCAACAAGTTCCCGTTTTTATGAACATTCATGAATTTATTAATCTACGATCTAGGCAGAATCTAGGCATTCCTAATACTTTCAACGTTTATTTCCATTTCCATGTGTGATTTAGACACACACTTGATCCCAAGTAAATGGAAAGACGCCAACTCATTATGTTGTAGTACTCCGCCTGAATAGATTAGATAGACTTCACTTTATAAGAGCTAGGAAGCGGCCACTTACCCACAATACGTCAGCTACGTTACGTGCACACGTGCTGGGATCTGGATAAGGCTTGCGGCAAGCGGTTCCACCGTCCAGGTCAAGCGAATAAATCTTCTGGTTCAGTGCTATCGATCGCCCTGACGAATGTGGAATGTGGTACAGTATCTAAGGGAAAGGAAGTTAGGGTTAGAACGTCATATGTATGTAGATTTTTATTTAATAGCTGGTCCATTCTTTGTCTTTCCTGTCCGTATAATTATATCGAGGTGCTGGTAGGGCAAATTGCTGAATAAAATATTTCATTTCCTATAAGAAGTTACTTGCTGAAACTTTATTGATGTTTAACAAAGAAATGTGCTAACAATATCAATGACTTAAAGGTTATTCACACCAACAGTCTTTTACTCATTATGTAATCTGAAATGTGCATGCTCGCTGCACTATCGGATATAACTAAACTAATTTCTTCCGACATTATTCACTTTAGTTCACGTGTAGGCGCGAAATCCGCTTAACAAGTAAAATGACAATTTAATACTCGTATAATGATCTGATAACTCAAAACGAGTACATAATCGTTTTGCGTGACGATCAACAAAAATTGTTGGTATTGCAGTATTCTTTCATAGTTTATGTAACGTTCAATACTGAACAGTTGAAAAAGAAACCGCAATAATAAAAAGCATTTCTTCCGTGAATCGGTCGCTGTTTCCATCACGAATTAATCGAATGATAGAAGTAACAAAGCCAGGTGCGGCCGGAGGCGTTTCAGGAAAATTTTGCAATTCTAATAATTTTACCTTACTTCGAAACTTTGATTGAAATACAGCCGAACTTTTATTAGTCGGTTCTACTGAATGAGGTCGTTGATCTACAAGCACCAAGTTACCTCAAATTCAGTAAACACCTTGAGTTTTTAATTAATGCTCCTTCTCTTTATTTTTAAAGTACTTGGCCTCAAGAGATGGCATGCGATAAAATGTGTAATGAATTTCATAAACATTCAAGGAGATTCGTGTAAATGTTACAAATGTTACCAAATATCAGAATGTTCATTTAATAATAAATATGAAGACGCTTTTTTATTCTCCGCTACGTTTGGAAAATGCCAAGTAAAAGTAAAAAAAGGACGCATCTTTTTTTGTCCCTTCTGAAAGATCCATCTTGCACATGTAACAGAAATCTACGATATGGATTGTACTTTCGTTTCTATTCACGAAGGCTTTTTTGTAATCCTTTTGAGTAGGTACGCGGATGTGAAATGTTACAAAAAATGTCTTTTCGCTTGAATCCCTTGTTATTAAAAAACAGTTTCGTTGATTATTTACAAATAATCAATAAGTTAATATATTTTCTACAGATATGATAAATGTATTGATTTTGGTACCATTTTCTTTCTTGTTGTAAACCTTATAAGAAGACAACAAGAGAACTTGAGATTAGTGATATAAAAGTTTCAAATCGGTGCATTACTCAACAGCAACCGTATTATCTTTAAAGGCATTGAAGAAATCGATGGGACTCCAGTGTATATCCCCTAGAGGGCGACGACCGTACACCTTATTTATCTGCATACCAACCGTCGTCAAGGTACACGTCACTATGCGCCAATTTTGATCAAAAAACAAAATGGAAGAAGCGCACCTAACCATGCTTCAGTTTATTTCCAGGCAATGCTTTGTTTGTGTGTTTTATTTCGGCTTTCTGTTTCCTGATCCTATACATCACTTTCAATCAATGTCGTCTCACATTATTTTTTTGTCAACTCGTTTTAAACCTCTACTCGGGTTATTTACTTCATTCTATTTAATCATGTATAAACTTGTCTATGTCATTCGAAGGTGTGTGATTAATGTTTCATTAGTTTATTCGATCCGAAAGTTTACTGCGCTCATAATAGAGTATGTCAATGTGTTTCCGTGTTGTCAAGTTCAAGTCAACTCAGCCTATCGATCGCGGTTCCAATGTTCAGTGTATGTATCAAACTTTAATCAATGTGACGGATAAAAGACATTAATGAACCTAAATGGGCTGCTATTATTTCCAATTTTGTTCGCTCCCCGCGACAGTTCCAGTAATTGATCAATGGTAGCCAGCCTTCAGTTGTTCAGTTACGTCGGTGTTAGGCTCACGAGTTCCAAGATCAAATGTTGTGAGTCGTTAAGGCATTTTTATAACTTCGCTATAAAGACATAAACGCTCACATCTTTTTATGTATTATATCGTGCGAATCGAATGAGTTTATTATGTCCTCATAATTTTCACTTTTAGTTCACTTCGATGTGTTAATGAAAGCTGTCGTAAATTACACTGTCAATAATAAGGTGACGGCCGTCTTATTAGTCTTTAATTGTAGGTCAGTGAGGTTTGTGTTGATATGTTAAATTGTGCGTAAAGCGCGTTTTTCAGTAATGGGCGCTGTTGATATGCAATTTCACCTTCGCGCACGACCGTACTCTGTGCATGCGTCACGGTTCATTGCCTTGACTACGGAAAGAGAGCCTAATATGGCGCTCGGCACAGGCGCAGGATTGCCTTGCGCCAACGCAGATCGCAGCCATTACTGACAATTCGTCTGTCAAGAGAGTACATATCACTTTACACTTTGATACAGTTTGTAAATAAAGTTAAAGTTATGCCAAAAACTGAAAAAGTAATGGCCGAAAGTACCGAAAAATAAATAGAGTTATAAAAGACTGAATAAGTTGTCAGCTATGTGTTGTTCATGGCTAAGATGTCGAAGGCGCGTGGCCGACTCTAGCGAAGTAAGCACTCCTATGGAGGCGTTTGATACAACAGAAATGCCTTCCGAAGAGCCGTCAGATGCAACGGAAGTGGAACAAGAAAAGAAGTCACGTAAGAACAAAACCGCTGTTTCTTGCACTTGTTTTTGCAAGGGCTTTTCTTAGTTGTTTTCGCTTTGTGCACTCTTAAGTACGCATTTCAGACATATTTTTATTTTTGTCGCGGATTCTAAAAGGTCTCGAACCAATTTGAGTAATTGCGTCAGTCAGATGATTCATGAACTTGAAAAAAATGGATGCAAGTTAAGGTTTTGTGGTACGGTAAACGGTTTCATTCTGTAATTGTTTGTTTAAGATGCTTAGTTTGGGTTGGTAGTGACACTTTGTAAAAAGTCAGTAGGAAATTGTTGATTTCGAATTTGAAATTGGGTTTATCCAGTTGTAAATGAACACTATTGTAGAGTTTGATAAGAGCAGAACTGCATCCAGTTTCTTACTGGCTGTCTTTCTCTCGGGTTTTGGTTATTTTCGTAACCTCTTTACCGTCATGAGAGCTAATAAGTCTGTCCATATGTTTCCAGCGCCATCTCGCGTCACCCGCAACAATCAGATGCGGTTGTCGAACGCAGGTGGGGCGTACACGAACGGGCACGGCGGCGACACCACGGGCCGGCGGGGCGCGGAGAATGTGCCCCCGCCGCAGCAGCCGCCGCCGCAGCCGGCGCCCAACTCGAGGGTTACGCAACAGGTATACTCATCATTGGCTAGCAAGATATGATGAATAGTACATAGAGAACAATACAATTAGGCGATCAAAATGGCTATCAAAAAATGGTTCACACGCAGTCACGAACAAAAAAATTCAGATTAAGATACTGGTCTTGGAAAATTGTGGTCTTAAAATATGGGTTTCTGGTTACCAATTAGAGAAAACAATCTTATCCTATTTCTATTCTATCCTTCATTTCCTCCTATCGTGCACCCCGCTATCCGCTCGCATCGGAAGGACGTTCTAGCTTCGACAACACTCCGAGTTCTGCCTCCGAGCTGCAGAGTATGCAGCATTCGCCCTGCAGGCGGCATATGCCGCACCGGTTGCACAACATCACTAAAAAGAGGTGTTGCAGTGTTCCTAACCATCATACCTGTCCTATTTGTCCCTCCTTTAGCCGCCCGCATCAGGGGGTCGATCTCGCTCAGGCAGCACACCGAGCGCTGCCTCCGTGGTGCAGGGAATGCAGCATTCGCCTTACATGCCGCATATGCAACGCCGGTTGCACCACAACACTAACAAAGAGGTGTTCTAGCGTTCCTATACATCCTATCCTACGCCTTAACCGTTGTCTCATTAAATTGAACATGTAGACAAAAGGTTGTTAATCCTAGCGGTATAAATTGTAATAAATTATTTTCATAGGTAGAACATGTAAAATGGGTATAAGTAAAAGTTTAGTTATTTTAGGATATTGAGCATTACCTAAATGTAAAATAATGTAAGTCAATTAACTTCGACTGGAGGTTAATGTACTCGTTTTTGTATCAATCGATTAGTTAATTTTGTATCAATTTCCGTTCTGAATTTAGAAGGATTATTAACCGTAGCACCATTTATCTGGTAAGAGTACTAGTAGCCAACCTGGCTAGTGCTAGAACAAAATATACCTTTACCGTCTTTATTTCCACAACGCAAGCCCTTGGAAGTAGCCATCCTATATGAGTAGATTCGACTTACTTTTTTGGGGTAATTTTCAACCTTAGAGTGGTAAATAATTTTCTGGTCTTGGTATATTTTACTCCTGATGTAAATAGATAAATAGTACTACTAAAACGTTGCTTACTCCCTATCTAACTGCAGTTCACAGCGCCGAGCGCGGGAGCGGGCATCGGCGCGGGGCTGGCCGGCGCGCGCGCGGCGGGCGTGTCCAGCACGGTGTCGGTGCCGCACGCCGTCGCCTCGGGCGCCGTGCGACGCTCCAACGTCGTCAAGGAGGTCGAGCGGCTCAAGGAGAACAGGGAGAAGCGCCGCCAGCGACAGGCTGAGCTGAAGGAGGAGAAGGTGAGCTGGGAATATTGGAACCTTTTTTTTACGCAGGGTAACGCGTTTAGGCGCCGTAGCTGTATACCAACTAGACCTGCAGCCGTGTATTGGACACAGAGTTGAGAAATGCATTAACGCATAGACTTTATCATGGGGAGGCCATGTGGGGAGAACTTAAAGGAAGTCGGCCTATCCACTAAAACTTAACGCATAGCTGCGTTTTATGGGGTTAATCTGATATCATTTTCACACACATCCGAGTGCGTTATCCGCCTAACCCGTGTGGAGTGAGGGACTGGTGCTTTTGTCTGGCCCATTTTTGTGTTTTCAAAACGCATTCAAAGTATTCTTCTATCCTAAACCTAAAATGACTACAGTCAACAATATTCCCTACAAATACGAATATTCATTGTTATTTCCAGGAAGCACTTATGAACATGGACCCTGGTAACCCGAACTGGGAGTTCCTGGCGATGATCCGCGAGTACCAGAACAGCATCGAGTTCCGGCCGCTGACGGGCGGCGAGCCGGTCGAGGACCACCAGATCACCGTCTGCGTGAGAAAGCGCCCGCTCAACAAGAAGGAGCTCGCCAAGAAAGAGGTAAGTTTAGCCTATATGTGTTGCCATCTTAATTATTAAAAGCAGTGTTGCCACCTTAAATATTGAAAGCACTAATGAACATGGACCTTGGAACATGGAGCCTTCGACTCTGCTGGGTGCGGCTGACATGTGTAATATTTATATTATGGTACTTACTTTTAGATACTTTAGTTAAAACATAAAATATGACAACAGCATCCTGGAAAAATATAAATACGTAGGTTCCAAAGAAAGCTCTCAAGAATTATTGGTGTCATATCTTTTCGTCATATCCATTTTTGGGATGATAGGTTTCTGCCAAACTCTATTTGGTAAATGCTAATGATAGTTTTTATGGCAAGTTGATTTTGCATAACGCACCTGTCCATACATAAGAATGTTACTCAACTGAAGCTCCTTCAAATGACCAAAGATGGATTCCATACATTGTGACATCTGATGCATAAAGAACCAATCTTGAGAGAGAGACGAACTTCTTAGCTATCCATGGATTCTCCGTGCGGGTGCCGGGTCCATCGCGTGGAACAGGGAGGAATGTCAGTCGGTGCCTGGGACTTTCGACCCAGCGTGTAGGTTTAAGGGGCCCCTTTATAGTATACTAACGATCACCTTCACCGATGACATTCCTCTCCCTTCCCAACCATATTTGGTATGAGCCGAGTAAAGCGGCTTTAGTTGCTCTTTCCAGTAACGAGCTAATATTAGATCTTGGTAATCCTAAGTCCTTCAGTAGGTTATAGAGAGATTTCGCTGGTATACCTATAATGGTATGGTATAATAATGAAAATCATCAAACGTAATATTTTTATACTTATTTTTTTCAGGTGGACGTTATTAGTGTACCTACAAAGGACCAGATGATAGTTCACGAACCTAAAAATAAAGTGGACCTCACAAAGTACCTAGAAAATCAGAAATTCCGCTTCGATTACGCCTTCGACGACACTTGCACCAATGAAGTTGTTTACAAGTAAGTGATTCGATGAAGTTTGATTGTTATAGAAAAAAATAAATGATTTATTATATAACAACTAATATAATAATTTGTTTTGTCTAAAAGTTGATTTTCAAAAAGTGAAAAACTATAACTTTGCCGACAGTGACGAAAACGCTTAGAATTTTTGGAAAATGTTTTTATCTGTTTTTTGTAAATTTAATAAAATAATATTTGTGTCATTTCAGATACACGGCCAAGCCGCTGGTCCAGACGATATTCGAGGGCGGCATGGCGACGTGCTTCGCGTACGGACAGACCGGCTCCGGCAAAACACACACTATGGGCGGAGACTTCCAAGTAAGTGGTCAATACTGACTATGGAAAATTAGTATAAAACTACCCTCTACTTATTGTCTTCCAAAAATAAATGACATTGTTTTAAAACAACGTACTAATGTGAAACAGTTTCATCTCATGATGTATGAACAGCCTGAGATTTTATAATATGTATACAGTTTTTAGTCCTGGCTTAGGTTTAAAGGTTTTAATTTCAAATTCAATAGCTCAAGTCAATTTTTTTTTGAAATACTATAGAGACTTTCCAATAGAAATGATGTTGACACCATCGGTCATTTACGTTGTTTATTTTCGTCCGCAGGGCAAGACGCAGGACTGCAAGAAGGGCATCTACGCGATGGCGGCGCGCGACGTGTTCGCGTACCTCAAGTCGCCCAAGTACAAGCCGCTCAACCTCATCGTCTCTGCGTCCTTCTTCGAGATATACTCCGGGAAGGTGAGTTAACACTTAAATAAATTAACAATAACGGTCTTATATAGTTTACTGGGGTTTAATGACAGCCGCTACATTAACCGGAAGTGCCAAATTATTTTGCAAGAAAGAAAAAGGAAAGAGTGGAATTATCGTTATGTAGCTTGGTTGTATATGATGGAAAGTTGTAATGGTTTTTACCATTTATTATTAGCATTAATTAATTTTATATTTACTCGTAATAAGATTTATCCCAAAGGCAATTGAACCTTATATCCCTTGACTTGTGTCGATAATCATTTTAACCTACGTTAGCAGGTCTCCTTTTGAGTGATGCTCAAATCAAGGTCCCTGTATACGCATCAATCCATTTTCCTTACAATACCAAAAAGGGTTGAAACCGATGAACACCTTGATCATGACTAACGGTTGCAATCCTCGTCAGGTGTTCGACTTACTAGCGGACAAGGCGAAGCTGCGCGTGCTGGAGGACGGCAAGCAGCAGGTGCAGATCGTGGGGCTCACGGAGAAGGTGGTCGACACCGTGGACGAGGTGCTCAAGCTCATACACCACGGCAACGCCGCGAGGACTTCGGGACAGGTACGGTGTCTATCTATAGTTAGCCTTCATGGTACTATACTACACTATGATACTTCTCGATTTTTCCATAAATATATTTGTGAAGTAAAATAGAATCCTTGATTCTTCATCTGATAAGAAATAAGTTATTTGATAGTAAAATGTTCGTAATTCGGTATAGTTTCAATATACGAAAAGTTATATATCAACATTTTATAGTATTTGTAAGTTTAGTTCGCCACACGTAGAAATACCGCTGGATAACAGTGGTGATATTTGGGCATAGCGGGAAGCAAGGTCGACTGATGATACAATAACTACCGAGCGTGTCCTCGCCGCCCCCGCACCTCTACACCTCATAACACCAAATAGAGCAACAAATCACTGACTGCACAGTTTTACTGCCAGCGCATAATTCGCGCGACTTGAACTGCACACTGCATTCGTCTCGTGCTTGGTTGGGTTTACTAGTCACGATCGTGCTCATGCAAGTGCTCAGGCCAACAATTAGGTTGTTATTATTAGCTAGGGTGTCGCCGTTGATCATTCGTCCGGTGTACAGTACACTGTGTAACAATGTTTTGTCTATGTTCGCAGACGTCGGCGAACTCGAACTCGTCGCGGTCGCACGCGGTGTTCCAGATCATCGTGCGGTCGCCCGGCATGCACCGCGTGCACGGCAAGTTCTCGCTCATCGACCTGGCTGGCAACGAGCGGGGCGCCGATACGTCCTCCGCAAACAGGCAGACGCGTCAGTATCTTTTAACTCTTCTTGTCTATATCCCTCTATACCGCGTTTTAGCAAGTGTCCCAAAAAGCGCAGGGTAAAACGCCCAGGCCAGGTGGAGTGACGTTCTGCGCAAGATGGCTGGCAGGAGCTGGATTCGAGTCGCCGAGGATTGGGCCGAGTGGAGAGCCCTAGGAGAGCCCTATGTCCAGCAGTGGACTGCGATAGGCTGATGATGATGATGATGATGATGATGATGATGATCTATCTTCCTCTTCAAAAGTGTTTTTCATTTGAGTTATCAACAGAGTGGGATAATGAAATCCGACTGCCTCTCTTTTAAAGAAGAAGTGCAACTTGTGATCTATAATGTATTTTGAGCAACTACTTGGCTGATGGAAAACGCAGGGCATAATTACTGACGTCAATCTTATAACTTTTTTCGGCAGGCATGGAGAGCGCGGAGATCAACAAATCCTTGCTCGCACTGAAGGAGTGCATTCGAGCTCTCGGCATGAAGGGCAACAACCACCTACCCTTCCGCGTGTCCAAGCTGACGCAGGTCCTGCGCGACAGCTTCATCGGCGACAAGTCGCGCACCTGCATGATCGCCATGATCTCGCCCGCCATGTCCTCCTGCGAGCACTCGCTCAACACGCTGCGATACGCTGACAGGTAATGACTGCACTGTTGCCATGGTAACCGCCTGCCTCCCGCGTGTCCAAGCTGACGCAGGTCCTGCGCGACAGCTTCATCGGCGACAAGTCGCGCACCTGCATGATCGCCATGATCTCGCCCGCCATGTCCTCCTGCGAGCACTCGCTCAACACGCTGCGATACGCCGACAGGTAATGACTGCACTGTTGCCATGGTAACCAGTCGCCCTTTCTGCCAATGTCCAACAGGAAGACGTTCTATATTGTCACTTTGGAAGTTCGTAGCGTAAGACACCATTGTAAAAGTAGTTATATTTCATGATCCAACGTGTCAATACCGCCGAGCCTATAGCGACAATATAGAGCCGCGATTATATCCGATTAAAAGTAGTTTTCTTCCATGAGTAACAGTTGCTTAAACCTAAGAAAACATAACGTTTGATCATGCCATTGTGGTGTAGATATAATCCAACTAAACTCTGTCCACTATATGAAGCGTCTTTTGACAGGTCGCCGATTGACAACATTGGTGATGTCCTAAAGTATCTCAAATGTATCAACAATCCGATTGTACTATTATCATTATTCGACTTAGGTACGTAAAAATTCACCGATTTCAATAAACATGCGTTTTGATTTAACATTCTCTTAGATCTATTGTAAACAAATATAAATCCATATATTTGAGTTTATAAATTAAATATAAAACAAGTAAATCATATTAGTAAAAGAAATTTAAATCCAAATGTTGTTACCTTTCTATGTAAAATATACATTATACCTTATGAACATGTTATGAAGAAGTTTAGATTTATTCATAGCATTTATTTCTATCGATTATTTGTAATCGGGAGCACAATCTTTCTAGTCCTTTTTCGTAGCACATCACTGAGTTGGCAGTAACCGTCCATGAAGAACAATATTTTTTTTTCGAAAATTAAACGAAAACAATTCGAACTTTCATGGGCGTGAGCTGTCAAAAGACGCTTCATAAAGTGGACAGAGTATAAAATAGACTTGCTGACAACACCAGCGGCGCGTCAATCAAAAAGTCATTGATTGACTTTCATTTGAAATCTAACTTCCAAATAAGATGCCCTCAGTGATTCATCAACGCTCTTTGTTCTTTTGTTATTTATTCCAATAAAAAAAAACAATTTAAAACAATATACATTGTGTTGGAAATTGATTCATAGTTGATTGTATAGTGAATTTTTTTTTGACGTATTTTACAGACATTAAGAAATAATTCAAATAAACAATTTAAAAATTACTCATTGCTCAACTTGACTAACTGACCGTTGGTGTTTGTTCTACAGGGTGAAGGAGCTGGGCACGAGCGACACGCGGCGCGCGGAGTCGCCGCTGGCCGACGTGGACATGGAGCCGCAGCACGACGACCTGGCGCATCTGCGCTCGCTCAATGTATGCTATCTGCTTTATTATTGAACTAGCGGCCGCCCGCAACTCCGTCCGCGCGGATTTCGGTTTCAGCACACATAGTGTTTTACTAATGACTAGCCGTCCTCGGGGGACTATCCAAAGCAAAAATATTTGTTTTATTCGAATCAGTCGTTCCTGAGATTAGCGCGTTCAAACAAACAAACATACAAATAAACAAAGTCTTCAACTTTCTTATATTAGTATAGATTTGTTTTTGATGCATAATTTTAAGGAAAATAAGTTTTGCCGATTAAACTCTCTTTAGACAAGATACTCCTTGTCAACTTCACTGTGTCCGACGTGCAAAAGGTTAGCAGACGAGCTGTTTGGCGCGCTGCCAACGCTCGTGCCACGCCCCCTCGCATGTTGTGTCTTCAACTTAGTTACCGTGGCGCAGCCGGGAGCCACACTATCTTGCGGTGGTACTGTCTTGCGCTGGCGCACCGTGGGCTGTACGTCGTGCGTTGTTCAGCACCAAGTAGTGCAACCCTGGCGCAAACTGCCCCGCTTTCCCCACTTAACCACGCCCCTATTTTACCTAAATAATATTGATGGAGTGTTTATAATGTTAGTGGGTAAAAGACATTTACAACAGCATCCTAAAAATGGTAGCAGAGTATTTCAGTTCTCCAATACACAAACAATTTGGGCGCACCCTCATGTTTCATGTTACTAACAAATAGATAACAAGCAATTATTACTAAGACTCTATGGATGTGGTCTGAAATAAAAGTATTTTATTTTATTGTTTAAACGTTTGGTCGCCATGTCGCAGGAGGGTGACATGTCGGCGGAGATGTACACGTTCCACGAAGCGATCGACGAGCTGCAGCGGGCCGAGGAGGAGGTGCTGGACAACCACAAGGCCATCAGCGACTACCTGCAGCACGCGCTGCAGCGCTGCACCCAGCTGCTGCAGCTCACGCGCGACGTCGACTACGACCAGGACGGTGAGTGCACCATGCTTGGAATCCCAATAGGAAGGGGTTCCTCACTCAGACCAGGCGTTGGCAAAAAACAGGAGCAGGTCCACCTATCAACACTGGTGCGAGGGATTTAGAGCCTAGTGGCCCAAGCGCCTTTAGTTCCGAGCCCCACGGCACGGTTAAACCTGTCTGGCCTGCAGCTGGATAGTCTTTCCCTATCCAACTAATCGACCAAAGAAACAGTTCCCGGCAAATGACATGGGGCATTTGCCGGGAACCTGATGTTAATTGGGAGTGTAGTCCAGACGCGAGGGCAACTGGTGCAACTTGTAGTAGTGGACGTTAATTCGTCCACCTGGCAATTCGTCTAGGGAAAATACGATTTAGTCGTATATCTACTGGACCAAACTTTTTTTGCCCTATGTGTTACTGGGTGATTGATTTTAAACCTGTGAACCAGCGCGGGTATTGTCAAGTTGTGAACTAATCTGTGTGTATCCCCCCACTTGTGTGGCCAGGTCCGCCGGGCGGGCGCAAGCGTCTGCGCGCGCGCACCGGCTATGCGTCGCCGCGGGCTCGCACCATGATAGGTTTGACTAGCCCTGACAGCCTCGCCTGACTGACACCCAGCCATGCTGACAATCATTGGATCCTCAGATTAATGAATACCATAGATTCTCCTTATATCACGTTTCAGTGACACCTAAACGTCAAAAATTCACCATACTTTTCACTTAAGTCTGTTTATTTTAGTCCCTCTCAACAGAAAACGAGGGCCACGCGAAAATGACGCCATGCACTTGACAGTTTAGGCAGCAGGGTTCTCTTGCTCTTTCACACGAGATTCATAATAAGAAGAAAAAATATGTATAACGGACAAATGATTCGTTACATCTATTGAAACTCATTAATCTGAGATTGGATCACCGTCATCGACCTATCATTGTGCGATCGCTTGCGTACTAGGTGGACGCGAGTCCCGTGAAGTTATTCATGTTGGCCCGTTCTTTATCGCGGTTTAGTAATGGTACTTGTAGAGTTTCGCCAATCACGCCACAGCACGTGGTGACGACTAATTTTGGTTGAGTTGTTACGAATTTAATACAAAATATAAAATAGATTACAAAAAATTAAAAGCCACGGTTTTTAAAAATCTTGTTCGATAATGAAATAAGAGGGGATTTAAGACAATAATTAAAATATGATTCATTAATCAGGGTTTTAATTCCAAAAATCGGGCCGTAGAGTAAATTTCCATCAAAGTAATTTTAGCTCCATTAATCAGGAAACGCCGACGCTGTCGCTTGTCCGGGTAAATTGGTTTTAATAACAAGAAATTCAAAATTTAACCGAAATATAGTCTTAAACTAAAACTTTAAAATTTAAAAATAACTTATACTAATATTCTAACAAGGTTTACAAACAAATATTTCAACATCAAAATACCATCAATAACAGGTCTCGGTATTCCTTTTAAATAAATACCATATGTTTATTTCCTTCACCATCATACAATTGACAACATTTAAATTTTTTCATGTGCTGTTTTTATTTACTATTCTGAAAGATTTTCAAAAACTAAAACTTACGTATTTTTCTTTTTCGTTTATTTTGTTTCCTTTTTGTAAAATAAATTATTTAAAAACGACTTATTCTAAAAGAGCGTAAGTCAATGTCATGGGATGAACGAACATTTTATCTTTGCTATTTTTAAAAATAAACTTGAATGACGGAAGTTCACATAAATGTTGCCAGGAGACTCTAGGGTAAATTCATGAAAAATGTTGTCCAAGTACCTAAAGTGCCACTTAGGTACCCTGTTCGTACTTTAAACTTACGTAAATAATGTTTTAGGAAGATTTCATAAAGCTATAAATTTCAATCTAGTACATCAACTGAGTTATAAGTTTTTTCGCAATATTTAAAATAATGGGTTTTCCCCGATTGGCCAGGAGTTTTGCCAATCCGGCAACACTGTTTGATAAATGTACACACACATGCATAGTTTTCTGTCAGTTTGACAAGAAATTGTGTCACACTTGCGTTTCTTTTTTTTAATTCACGATGGCAAAGGCGAGACCAAGACTGACTGTGTGTAGATCCGACGAGCATTGAATTTGGAAATATTTCAAAATATCTTTTTAGTAAATGAATGAAAAAAATGAAAAACATTTTTTCTGTGTTCATTTAGCGATAATCTCGAAATGGTTTTGAATTATAGTACCTTATAAAAAATTAAATGTTGTCAATTGATTTGTTTGTTATGTAGTTAAATGTACATCATTTTATGTGATCGTAGACTATACTGGATAGATCTATATAGATGTTTCGACACTAGCACGTTTCGAGTATGCGTTAATGTATAGTTCGCTTCGCGTAAAAAGTGCGCTGGCGGTACAGCTGTGTAGCAGGCACTTTTTAGGTAGACCCAAATCTCACATATCTATTTTGTGGTGTAAGCGGCGGAGGTTTGGAGTGGCGAGGACGGGCACAAGGGCACGCTCATCCTGCAGCAAAGTTCAACAGTATATTTTTCTGATATCTGTAACACAAGTGTATAAGTTACACTGAGTCAGACCAACGTATGTGATTTCATTAGATATTTATTTATTTTCCCGTCCTACGCCAAACTACCCTCTCCACCGTTTTCAAGCGCTCATTTTACGCGACGCGAATTCTACGAACTTCGAGTCTCGCACACTCGCCGGAGCGACGCGATCGTCGAATAACCGATGCTAATTCTCGCCCGTGTCGTATTCCAGCGTACGCGACGCAGTGGGAGGAGCTGCTGAACGAGCAGCTGGCCGTGCTGGCGCAGTCGCGCGACCTCGTGGCCGAGTTCCGCACCAAGATGCAGCAGGAGGAGCACATCTCCCGCCGCATCCAGCCCGCGAGACACCACTAGCCCGCCCGCCCCGCCTCGCCCGGCTCGCCCGACTCGCCCGACTCGCCCGCCCCGCCCGGGCGAGTCTCGCCCGCGGCCGGCGGCTCCGGGCGAGCGCGACCGACGGTAGCTTAATATTTCGTTTCGATCTCCTCGGATGCGGATTCCGTGATTTACGTTTCGGCGGCGGCGCGGATCTCCCCGGCCGTCGGCTCGGCTCGGCTCAGGGAGCGAGTCTCCCGTAGCTGGCCTACTTTGGGGGCCTCTCCCGTAGTGATCGAGGCTCGGATGCGAGGTGAGGCAGCGTTTTCTTTTGTTTGATCTTATATTTTCCTCCCCGTCGGACCGCTTCGAGGCCGCCGCAGTCGTCTTTGAAGCTCGTGCTCCCGTTGTGGAATCAAGAGACTGTTTGCTGGAGGGAGTGTCGAGCGCGAGAGACCAAACCGAGTACGTCCGGCCGAGGCGCGGCGGTTTCGAAGGACGTCGGTCGCGCGCTCGCCTGAAATGGATCTGTGTGTATTCTAGATCAACACTGTTTGGTGCGATTAATGTTTAGTTTGTATAGAGACGTTTCTACGTTCGTTTCTTTGCCGTAACATAGTGACCTATTAATTTCTCGATGCATTTAACTCTGCTGAGGGCCTATTTCTAAATTGTAGACGTAATGTAAGTATTGACTCTCGGAGTAGACACGACGAGTTGTAGAGGTCGCGCTGTTCCTATTGTACGTGATTTCTTGTCGCGCGGTGCGAGGGCTGGCCGTGTCCCAGCTGTTTTTAGATTGCATATTTTGTCGGCCCTGACCGCGGATCGGTGCTGCTACTAAGAGTCAATATTTATCAATTTTAATAGTGTGGTTGGGGAGGAAGTACAAAGCTGACCGCTACCTATGATGTATGTGCGTGGTATAATCGCGTTGCAAACTGTTAGTCTCGTCTAGTGGGGTGGGTGCGACAGATGGTACTCGTAATGTTGTGAACGAAATTGTTTATCGGTTACATTAGCTTGCCCGTATCGTGCGATTTGGTATTAACAAATATATCTTTGGTTTGTATGTTATTATTGATTCGGCATTTATGGAAAATTCGATGTATACAGGTTAACGAAATATTTGTAGTGTTTGTGTGTATAGATATTTTGTTAATATCAAATGTTCGCCTCGAGTGTTTTATACATAAAAGTTTTAAGGATTGTTGTAATTCAGTAACATATCTTTTGCCTTACAAGTCGCTTGTTATTGCTATCGTTATATCATGACTCGATGTGAGATTATGAACTCGTCCGTATTCCAGGACGTAGATATCTGTGGTCACAGCAAAGTTTTGCATCTACTTGTGCAGAAAATAAAAATAGTAATATTATAATAATTGAAATATGGGAAAAGTATCTGGATATATACATGAAATGAATAAACAAAGTCAAATGAAAGCAAGCTAGTAATATGTAGATGTATAATTTTGTTGTTGACCGTTACTTGATAAGGCATGTGAGACCTGCTATCGTAGGAAAAGCTGGTCACGATCAATCGTCCATTTTCTATGTGCCGTGATTTGTCTTTGTTCGGCGGCAAGTCGACCCATATTGACTTCGACACTTAAGTTTGAGTGCTGTGGCCATAGTTCAAACATAGCTTACATTGTGATTTCGGACATTTGCATGCGCGGAGACTTCGAAGCACTCAAACGGATAGCGGTGACGTTGACATGGTTGTATTATATAATTTTATTATTAGTCTAACATCCTTGTTAATGTAACATGTAATGTAACAAATAATAAACAATGCTTAGGCTTTACCAGGACTGTTGACATGTTGTGTTTTGTTCACGTTCCTCGTAAAGGAGAGAGCCAAGCTTATAGATATTGTATAGTGGACTCTTTCTGCCAACGAAACAAATACTTGAATGCTGTACAGCACAAGGTGGAGAGTTAGGTAATTTTTGGTTTTTCTAAAATGAACTTTATGATAACGAAGTAGACATTCTTAGTTTGTATTGTGAAAAGTCGGGATTGCAGTAAATTTAATGAAACTGTAAAACGTGGCGCAAATGTTTATGTTGAAATGATCTTGGGAGCATGTACCAATATGTTATATTAAACGTCCCAATTGGAGAAGACGCGATATGCATGCATTTAAGGTTAATAAGAAATTGATATGACATCCGCATCTTGCATTTATTGACGTAAAGGTGCGCTCACTTAGCGTTCTGAAATTAAAATATCTTGAATCTACCCATATACATGGTATTGTGTTCCCTAATTTGCGTCCATTTCCACAAGTGCTTGACAGTGAAGACGGCAGAGGCGGGCTGACCAGGCCGCGGGCGGATACTTCATGCCGTCAAGAGATTCAAAGTCTTAATACTTAAGTAACAAACATGACTGACATGAGCCGGTGAGATAAATTTCTATACACAGATTTTTATTCTTACTCTTTGTATTTTAATTGTAATTTATTTTTACTATTATCGGTTAATTAAAATACTTTCATTCAAATAAAAAATCGCAAAACGTCTAACGTGTTGTTTAATAAATAAAAAAACGTAAAACTACTTAAAAGACTCGTGTAACATTAAGATTTTTTTTCAAGTCAGTACATTTTAATATTGTTTTCATTTCGTTTTTTTGTAATGCGACTTATTTATTATGTTGTGATAAATCATTATTATTTGAGTGTTCTGTAACGTGCGTACTCTATTTTTTGTCATTTGAATTTGTTCTAAATCTGTTGCTGGTTAATTTAACATTTTCTCCATTTCGTAAAGCAATAAGGTGTGTAAACTACATCTGTTGGTTAAAATGTGCTCGTCTGGTGCTAGGTGACGATGTCTCGCTTCTAACACTAGTCTGTACCATAACCGTCTACTTATACTTAAACTTTAGGTAATCATTTTGAAAGTAAATACAATTTTGAATGGACGTGGTTCCAGTTTAGTTTTGGGCCGGATGGTGACTAGACAGCTGACGATAATTATTCATATTTATTGCATGTCTTTAATGTTAGCTCCATAGCAGTTTATTAAGAACATTAGGTATCACTTTGATTATGCATGTTTGCCAACTAAGTTGAAGCTGAATCACAAAATAAATAGAAGTCATTCAGAATTTTTTTACGCATCCTAACATTAATTCCCAAAAGAACCCTAATCCATAAAAGTATTCTTTCATAGATTATTTAGCCACTATTACTCATGAAATAAACCTAGTAAAAACAGATAAAAGTCACGGTTGGTTTAACCGTGACTGTTATTTGACAATACTATTATTTTTAACGACTCCTTCTCTAGTGTCAGCTGTTTTAGTCACCGTTCTGATTTCATTAAACGCGATGGAGCCTTAGATCGATTTACAGAAACCTTTCCGTATTGCTGAACTTGTCCTGTATTACTTTGCTGTCCGTTACAAGGAAGCCACGCTTTTCTGGCGTATAGAGGTACTATGTATACTGTAGCTTACAAAGTTATTAGATAGTGCTTATTAATAAATGAATGAAGATCGGCGCTCTGTATCAGAGCCGCTGCGTACGCCGACGTTTGATTGTACTGAAGGAAATCTCTCTTTACTATATTTTTTTAAATAATTGTATTATTGAGATGTAGTCTCGTTCGCCGATGGTTCGTTTGTATAGAAGGTTGATGGACGAGTGTGGGACGCGAGGGAGGCCTCGCGCTAGTTGTCTAGTTGAAATGCTTTATTATAATAAACATATTTTAACATCGCACATTATAATAAATTAATCGAAATTGATTTTGTTGTTTTATTTTATTGCCTAGTCATCTTTCATATTGTTGATTTGCTTAGTTCGGCGCCACACTTGTTTGAGTCGCATGCGGTTGGAATTTATGACATTGTGTACTAGAATCAATCCCCTATTTTTAAAAGCATAGAAGGTGGTGGTGTATGGTATTGGCTATTGGTAATGTTTAAATAAAACATAATTTTAAAAGTATATTAATATTTCATATATTTAGACAGTTTGTACTGGTATCTTGAAAACACAACATCACATACCCAGGAAATATTATGCAAATAAACTGGAAGACGGCAAAAGAGAACAATAATCATTAACCATAATACAATCTGTACATTTATACTGAGTCAAATATAGAAAACATATTTTTCGTATTAATAATCATGACAATGAAGATGTTTAATCTTATTACTGACAAAAACGGACCATTTTAGGAACATAGATGGTAATGATAAGATAATGATAAATGATGAAAAATAAACAGATGAAAAATCAGACAAATCAAATGTGTTGGAAGAGTTTTGTGGACGTATTGGTAATAGTTTATTTCGCAGTATTTTATAATTTTAAAGTAAGCAACACAAACATTTTGTGCTATATATAATATTTTCTATCTAGCTAATCGGTATTTGAGCAGTAATATTTTTATCATAGTTAATAATAATTTGTTTTGATTTGCCAATTTAAGTTCTTAATAAGTTCTTATAAAGGTGTTACTATAATAGTATTTTAATTCATAGAAAAAAATTGTGTTGAACTTTTGGAATATTTTGTTCCGTCAATGTCTATTGTAATGTTATAAACAACATCTTAGAATGAAAAGGTTACTAATTATCTGTAGTTATTTTATGATTGTGATAGAAAGATAGGTATCACAGGAAATTCTTAAACAACTTTATGTTATTTTAATAACATCAGGCTAGGAAGGCTAGATTAAGAATAAATAATAATTTTATTATCACAGAACATCCCAGTGACGCCACAAAATAAATAGCTATATACAAGGGTACATACAAACATACAATAACTACATAATATATTGTAGTCTTTGGTAGGTAGAGGCCGGTTCCGCAAATAACAAATGTGTACTTTTATTAAATGCAATAATTGACAAAAATTATACATTTATTTTAATCATGGATTATTCTTCTTTAAACAACAATTTATGCACATAATATCCTAATGTCGAAAGAGCTAAGAATAAGAACCGATTGTATGGAATAAAATTAATTTTTAAACATAATGCACGCACTTGGTTTTGTGCATAATATGTAGTTCTTTATTTTGCAAAGCTAAGCGTTGAACGCTTCCTTCATTTAAATTATAAGGCAGATTTAAAAATCATCATGACAGTTAAGTACATTAATAACTAAGTCACTGTTTGATTTTCTTTTAAACGTTTTTAATGTATAAATAATTAATTTAAAAATTGTTGCCTTACCATTGAAGACCCCACCAGTAATAGTAATCTTGATGTATTTGACTACACTACGCACTAACATATAATACGTCATAGGCCTGCCTGCATGCCTGTTTATAAACTGGAAGGACATATTTACAAAATATACTACGAA
This sequence comes from Nomophila noctuella, assembly GCA_958496325.1. Taxonomy (NCBI): domain Eukaryota; kingdom Metazoa; phylum Arthropoda; class Insecta; order Lepidoptera; family Crambidae; genus Nomophila; species Nomophila noctuella. Next base: position 16,633,328 of record OY292482.1, read on the forward strand.
AGAGAGCTAATTCATCAATTACATTGTAGACCGATTGTGATAGCTAAGAGCCATTCGTCAAATCACTAAATTGGGCCCAAAACAAGTCATCTCGTATAGCTCTATCGTGTGTATTTATTCATTATAGAAATAAAATAAGGTACATACATTTTCAATTGTGTCTAAAATAATCTCATCAACCATTGTTTTGCCACGGACAATTTGTGCGAATGTTATGATTACAACCAAATACCTAATTGATTTATGCACACGCATTACGCTCTGTTGCTAGTGCTGAAATGCTTTTTTCAAAAACAATTTCTTATGATTTACCCAAAGTATTGACTAAGCCTTTTAAACCAAAAATAAGTATGCCACATAGAAACCTATTATAATAGTAGTACATAAGTCTACTCATACATAACATATTAATTAGGAACATCGTGTGGGTTGGTCGTCGTCCGAGATTGCCTTACAGGGAAAGTCCTTCTCTTATAATAATTGACCTTGGCAATACCACGCTTCATAATTTTCCAACTTTGAACCATATTACGTAACTAATACAGTTCACAATGTGACATTCACTTCAATAATGCTTTATAATAGCTTCACCGTTAGTTGAGTCAAGGTTCGTCAAGTAGGTCTTCCTCGAAGCCTTCCCCGGTGAGGATGTGAGGCTCCCCGATGGCAGGGACCATGTGTGAGTATTCGCTGGTCGCCCACAGGTAAAGGTTCAGTGTTCGCTCTGTACATTGAGCTATAAATCTGAAAAGTAAACATAAACGTGAGTTATCCCACTTAAAATTGAACTGGTCATGGCTTGCTCCTCTATATTTTTGTTGGATTGTGGAAACGAATGTATCGTACGATGTAAGACATCATCCAGACATTGTGGGCACCTTCATATATCTGGAAACTTTTAAGTACTATTTATGAGATTTTGCATGTCGTTGCGTCTATTTCATGACGATTATTCGGATAATAAACCAAATCGATAGTCTTTATCGGTTTGAACGTCAAGCTGTAATCCTCATCTCTGATGCAAGCAAACGGTAAAGACCATCGATTTGGTACCTACCCTCAGTAGTACGAAACAAAAATATGTTAAAAAAAAATACTGGTACGCTATGTCTGAACTATTTTTTGACATTGTCAAAATTAGTTTTCATTGCAATAATTATAAATAGGAGGATAACAGCTTGAATGAAGCAAGTTGTGTTCTTGTAATCAATATAAATAGGCATCAACTGCGCGCTAAATGATCCTGAAATCATACGACTATGTTGATAAGCAAAGCAACTCGTGTACCTACCTACCTATAATATAAATATGATTAAACTACCGAAGTACCTACTTATCAATACCACCACTACTTCACTTCACTACGTCAGAGTTAATGATGCTATATGTCGCTGAAAATCAGCGAGGCGGGAAGTGAAAATCTTTTTTACAATAATTATTTTACCTACCTACTGAATAACCTAATAGGTACATTAGTCAATACATATAATACAATTTTTAGGGTTCCGTAGCCAAAATGGCAAAAAAACGGAACCCTTATAGATTCGTCATGTCTGTCTGTCTGTCTGTCTGTCTGTCTGTCTGTCCGCCAGTCTGTCACAGCCACTTTTTTCCGAAACTATAAGTACTATACTGTTGAAACTTAGTGAGTGGATGTATTCTGTGAACCGCAACAAGGTTTTCACACGAAAGTAGAAAAAAAATAAAAATAGTGGGGGGTCCCCATAGTCAGAACTGAAACTTAAAATATTTTTTTTCATTGAACATATACGTGTGGGCTATCTATGGATAGGTCTTTAAAAATTATATTAAGGTTTCTAATATCACTTTTTTCTAAAGTGAATACTTTGCGTGACAGACCCTCCCAAAGTGGAAAAAAGTGTGTCCCCCCCCCTCTAACTTCTAAAATAAGAGGATGATAAAACTGAAATAATTATATAATGTACATTACCATAAAAACTACCAACGAAAATTGGTTCGAAAGAAATCTATTCAGTAGTTTTTTTAATACGTCAAAAATAGAATTTGTACGGAACCCTCAGTGCGGGAGTCCGACTCGCACTTGGCCAATTTTTTATCTTTAGTGTAAGTTTAAAATTACCTACTATGTATGGTTATGGCATGTAAATGTAAATAAAATAATTATATACAATGTTGTATTCTTATAAAAAAAAGTTTATCCCTCTAAAGAGAATAATGGCCAAACGAAGCTGCAGTTGCCACGAAAGAAAAAAAAAAACAATTATTAATATTATCGCTGTATAATCTAAGGTTAAGGTAACGTTAAAAAAAATATTCCGCGATTATATCCGTATAAAAGTTGTTTTATATCATGTTATGAGTAACAGTCGCGTAATCATAAGGCAACATAACGTTTTGTAAGTACCTGCGCAAATATCTCCTATTGTAGTCATTTGAACTAATTTTGTTTAGTTTCCTTCTAAATCTAACTACACACCCAGTGCTGCCACCTCTCTGAAGCCAGTAAGCGCTATAAGTGCTCGAAAATAGCGCTAGATTCCGCTAGAATGCATTAACAAAAAAAAAGCGCTAGATTCCGCTAGATTTCATAAACAAAAAATCGAAACAAAATTGTCAAAAACTTTATATTTATTAATTTTAATGCAAATTTTCATCATTTTAGAATCAAAAGTAATAAAAAGCGTAAAATCATATTATCATTAGTACTAAGTTTAGGTCTGCCAAAAAAGCGCTATATTTTCCGCTAGGAGTTAATATTGAAATTTCAGCGCTAAGAGGTCCAAAAAAGCGCTAGATCTAACTCCGAAAGCGCTAAGGTGGCAGCACTGTACACACCTGACAAAAGGTCTGACGTCCCCCTCATTGGCGGTCTGCAGATGCTGGTAGTAAAGATGGCGGTGCTGCTTCGCGATGATGACGGGCGGGTACCCGGCCTGCATGAGCAACAGGTTCATCAGAAGCCGCGACGTGCGCCCGTTGCCGTCGATGAACGGGTGGATGTGGACCAACTTGTAGTGGGCTAGCGCTGCGTATCTGGAAACGGGTGAGGAACAATTCAGTATTTTGTTCATGTTTTGACAGGGCCGTTGGTCTAGTGGCCAGTGACACTGGCTTCAAAACCAATGGTTGTACTGGAGTGATGAATGTTTATAAAAGTATTTCAGTGTGTCCATCAGTTCCCTAGCATCCGTAACAAAAAAAAGTTGATTCATGATTCAAACTGTATATGAATGAGTGTGCTAAAAACTTTGGTTTGGAGTTAAGACATAGGCTTACTTTAAGGTTACTGCAGAAAATTAGTTTTGGGCAAAAATTAATCATTATTACACAACTAATTGCACCAACTTAAACCGTATGAAACTGTTTTAAATTATAAAAAGATTACCTACACAAACTTCTCATCTTAACTGGATGATTCAGTTCCATTAAAAGTACTTTCTACGATACTGAATAATCCCTAAACAAATATAAAGGCACATAAACCATACTTTATTACAAAAATCTTACCTTACAGGGTGCAAGTCTAATGCATCTTCAGAGTTCAACCATTCCAAAAACTGTGTCATTAACCTTTGAATATCAGAAGGGCCGGGAGGTATGTGTCCTCCCACATACACCTGTGTCCTTCTGAAATGTCCCCCTTCAATAGGATCTACATGTCCTAAAACTCTCTTATGTATCTCCAATATGTCTCCCATAGTGATGTCTCTCAAACGATACAGCAGTGTTGAGTTAATATATTTCATTGCTGCATCTAAACCTAAAATCTCATTATGCTCGTCAATACTTTTACCAGCTACAGCTACTCTAGTTTCTAGAATACTTCTTGTTTGAGACAGAGACATTGTGTTGCCTTCTATACCAACTGTGTGGTATATGTGCTGGAAGTATGCCTCTTTCTTGGCTCTCCTAAGTGCAGAATTATTCTCAGGTATTGATGACAGTGCGTCCCGCTTCTCATCTATTTTTCGTAACATTTCTCTATCAAGATTTTCCACTATGCTTGCTGTGCGCTGCCTATTCATCAGTGCACCAGTATGGTCAGGGAAATTTGTCAATGCTAAAGTGTATAGTTGATCCGCTTTTACAACATCTTTTTTGGTGTCTTCTAAGAATTCGCCATAGTGGTTTAGGATGTCTGCGTGCTTAGGTGACAGGGCAAAGGCATGTTGAAATAGTTTCAAGGCTTTATCTGCTTTCCCATTTTTCTTCATCTCCAAGGCCGCGTTTAGTGAAACGACCGCTTCGGCATCTCTGGCCTTATCTTTACTCTTACCTGTCACAGGTAGTGGGTTCTGCTCTTCATAAGGCTCTAAATGAGTACCATACAAACCAGCTGGTATGGGGGAGAAAGGCTTAGTGAATTTAACGTCATAACTTAATAAATTGTGCAAGGAGATAACCACTGCTAGGGTACACACTACACTAGACAATATCAACACTGTTTTACACCTGTCTAGAAGCATTTTCGTGTTAAAATTCGCTTTCATGTCACACTTCATCGTTTTGTGTTCGTTAGTCCTACCTATCAACAACATAATCACAGTAAACCATGCAACATCTGTTTCGCGATAAAATATCAGAACTAATGACGGGAAACGATTTAGATTGCATTTTGTATTGCTGAAATTTTTGTAAACGCAAATACCAAAAAACCACGTAAGGCCATCGTAAAATGACAACCGATTTGACATTTCGTTCATTGATGACATTGACAGTTGGTGACAACCAGCTGACTCTAAAATGGGTGTATTCCTAAATGAATAAATTATGCGGATATATTTTTTTAGATAACTAGAAATTTACAGTAATGTATGTACTTTTAGAATATGTATTTGAACTACACCTTGGCGTTTTATTGTCTTGTGCATAAAGGTCTAATGGATTTGTTTCCTTTTATTTTATTTTATTCATAGCGGACGCCCGCTTGGTTTATCCCGAGCATTTAATCGGGATAAAAACCTGTATACCAAATCCGAAATACCGAATCCAATCCATTCAGTAGTTTTAGCGTGATTGTCGGACAAACATACAAACAAAAAAACTTTCTCGTTCATAATATTAGTATGAAATGATATCATAAACTTTTCCTTTTTCATGTTATTGGGAGGCAAACGAATAGATGGTCTCTTGATGAGAATTGATCACCACTGCCCATGAACATCAACAACCGCACAAGGGTCGCAGATGCGTTGCCTGCCTTGAAGACCCCATATCCACTAACAATGCATCTCTGCAGAGCAACTATGAGGTACAAAATTTTGACTAGGGAAATGTCCTCCACAGCAAAATGCAGGTATGTTATGGATTTGTGTCTGCCCAAACTTGTGAGGATATCAGTTTTTTTGGTTTTGGTTTTTATTTATAGTATATGTCATAGATTCTATGAGGTTAACCACAACAGCTCGTGAAGTTAATATCGAAGAAGTAACAGGCGTTAAGTAGTTTAGGATTAATTATTTTGTATCTTATTTTATTATTATTAATATATTTAACATTATAAATGTGAGTTTGTTTGTTTGGATGTTTGTCTGTCAATCACGAAGAAACTACTGAACAGATTTTGATAAAATTTGGTATACAGGCACGGTATAGGCTGACTTGGTGATAGGATACTTTTATTCCCGATTAAATGCGCCCATGAGATAAATCAAAATCTACGCGAACGAAGTCGCGGGTGGCCGCTAGTTTTTAATAAAATTAAGCTTGACTGCAAATCAGCGGCTTTAGATAGCTGTCTTATGTCGAGGTCTTAAAAGCCAGGGTTCAAATAAATAACGCAATGTAAGTGAGATATATTTTTTACTGTAATCTTCTGCACCTCTTTCACGAATAAATAATAAATTCTTTCGCAATATCATTCAGATCATTATGGATAATACAAAAAATACTAACAATCAACTTATTACTAATTTATTAATCACATAAATAGTATGTTTCGTACAATTAATTTAAAATTATCTAAGAACTAAATCATTTTACAATGACGTTGCCAATAGCGCCCTTTTGGGGAAAGCTGCTTGACATGGGCCTAACACTAACAACCATTTAACAAAAGCGGCAGTCTGGGGTTATCCATATAACACCTGTTTGTAATACTTTGTGTATGGGTACTTTTCTTTGATTGTCCTAAAAAGGTAGCTGCAGCAATCATTAAATGATTCTCACTTCAGCTCAATTTCCGTAAAGCTGATTGACATTCCCATCCAGTTAGAAGTCAACGTTGATATATTTCCTTAATCACAACTGTTGCCGGATTGTCAATCAGCTTTTCGAGAACCATACGCGCAACGGAGCGTTTGCCGCATAACGCCTTCGCACTGTCAAGATTCACATCGCATAGTAGAACATAACAAGTCTAAATGTCGTCTATTCCCGCTGTGCCCCGTCTTCTGTCGCCCACTGGGTTCATAAGGAATAATGTAGCTATATCCAGGGCCGTCTTCCTCCAATTAGAGACTCTGGGCGCATTGGCCCTTGAACCTGGTCTGGAGGCCTCAATCGATCGCGGGGCCCTGGGCACGTGCCCATTGTGCCCAGTATAAAAGACGAGTCTGGCTATATCCCCCAGTGGGGGACAAATGATGGGAGATACTGGGAATAGACGCCACATCTCGGCAGGCCCGCGGCGTTTAAGCAGATCGCATCGACGTTAGCACTAGTTCCTCGTCTCGTAACTTCCTGCGTTAAGGAGCATTCCTCGACGGAGATCGTTCACAACCGATCGAATGCCTAGGCTAAACACTACTTAACGCTACGCTAAAACTATTTTATGGCAGTATTGCAGGAAATTAGAGAGCTGAGAACATGAGTTATAATTTAATCAAGCAGCTTTAGTTGGGCTGGCTGCGGTCGCGCGGATACCAAATTGCGTCCAAAAGCGACTAAATACATTGGGTTGGCAAGGTCCATAAATGCCAAAGTTACAAATAATAACGTTTGCAATGCAATGAGTGAACGTGAGTGTGTTTCTTTTTTTATTCGCATTGAGCTGAATTATCATTTGAACAATAAAACTATTATTGATCAATCCACTTACTTCGGCGATTTACGATCCATTCACTGCACTATTAACGCCAATTTAATTACCTAACTAAAACAGGTGAAATGCTTTCAGAGTTTATACAAGACTCCAGACAATTCAAGACCTCAATAAACTTAAAATAATGCTACAGACAATTGATTCGCCTAATATCACGAAATTGTGAGTAGCCTACTAACTAAATATTCGTCAATCTTACAAACTAAATTGCACCTTATACAAGAAACAATTTTCTAATACGAATTCAACTGCGTCCAGCGCAGGGCTTTAACCAATTTCATGTTCACAAATTATCACTTGTTAATAATTAATCTATTTATATATAAATACATAGGTATACCCGTAGGCTATTCGAAGAGTAGTTTACAATCCTACTCGGGGAATGCTTACGGGTATAGCAGACTTCACAGCCCGATGTAAATTTTCGATAATTTTCCTACTACACTACGGTCGGATACTGATACATACAAATACTGTTAATAGAATAATCGCTAATTATTCCACAAGTCATTGTATGTGAACAAGTTCATTAAAGAATTCATTTTAGTAATTTTTATTCGAATAAACTGTTTAATATCTACTTAACACATAACTTACAGTTGGAAATTAGCAATATTTGTAAATTTTAAATATGAGTACAAGTGGTTTTATTTTATCATCAAAATTGTATTCTATTGCATATAAATAAGTATTAAGGATGATTTCAGAACTGTACAGATGATTATTATGATAAAGTTTACAGTATGAATGTACGAGCTGGTGAATTTACTTTATATCATTCCGGTCATAGCATACTCAACGTTAATTCTGTTCGATTGAGTTTCTCACTACAGAGTTGCTTACTACAGACTTATCCATGACAGAAGGATATTGCTTCTAACACATAACCTAATTGGAAGAACTATCGCCGCCATCTTGAATCAGCTGTCATTAAATTCTTCTATAATACAAAGTGGAGTATGTGACACCTCTCGGTGTGGAGTGTGTTCCATAGCTAATGGCACATAGAGTCGACGAGGATCATGGTGGAGTAGAGCGAGCAGCCGAGCGCGATCATGGTGCCCATGGCGATGGACGAGTGGTACATGCGGAAGGTTCTCAGGACGCGGAGGTAGCGCGGGCAGTGTGCGAGCTCACCTAGGATTAGGCGGCCGACCTGGAACAAGGAGATAATAAAGTTATATCATTGTTTTAATTACAGACATTTTGAAGACAAAATTGGTGCGTTGTGGGAATAGAACCGTCCATGGAATGGAGCGGATAGGTACCTATGTAGATTTTTGAGAATTCATTTACATATAAAGTATCAAAATATTATGAAACATGTTTGATCCCTGTATAGTGATGTATAGGTCGTAGCAGCCCTGCTATCCAGCGACCAAAGCCAAGAGCCAGACTGTCTAGGCGTTGCCTATAGGTAATATTAAGTAACCTATTAGGTCGTCTAGTTCCCATAGCGACAAGGTTTCCTCAGTTTGCGACGATAAGATGCGGGCGAAAATGAATGTGTATGAAATCCACCTTGGACCTTTATTCAGCAAACCTACTTATCAATCAGCATTGTCATTACAAGACAAGAGACCACGTGCAATGATTCACAGTATTCAGAGGCGGTCCCACGTGTTGCATCAGTGCCATTGTGCAAGTGTCGCTAACTGCATACGATGCAGCCGGTGCATTTCAGACCGTGTGATATGATATATGCACACATTGCACATATGGCGAAATTAGCTAATAAACGTTATGTAACAAACAGGTGGATATTGGGTCATTCAAAATGCCCTTAGTAAGATCTAATTGAAGATGTCTATTATGTCATGAAATTAATTACAACAGGTTTAATATGCTGTTTACGACAGTTTTCTTATATGTTTTAAATAAACGCTTATTTTCTTCTTTGTCTTAGTCGATATCATTGCTTTTTCTTGATTATGAAATGGGTTTACGAATAGGACTATTTTATAAGGCACAATACTAATATTAGCAGCAAGGAGGTACAGCATTTGTGATGCCAGAATCCTCTCAAATACGGGTTCACGGTTATTATTCTGTAGCGGTCTTAAATCGTATGTAAGTCATGTGAAGCATTTAGCGAAAGCATCCTAAATGAGAACTTGCCAAATGGCACTGTTCCACGCAAACTTACACTGTCGCCGATGATATTTTTACAACTTCAAAAATACGAGAACTATATTCGACACATCTATACTAATATATAAAGCTGTAGAGTTTGTTTGTTTGTTTGTTTGAACGCGCGAATCTCAGGAACTACTGGACCGATTTGAAAAAATATTTTTGTGTTAGATAGTCCATTTGACGAGGATGGCTTTAGGCTATTGAAAATCGAAATCCACGCGGACGGAGTCGCGGGCGGCCGCTAGTTATTTATAATTGTAATGAGAAAATATAATTTGGGAGACGCGTGATAGCGACATGACAACAATTTTTTGTAAAGCGAAAGTAAAGTTTCTGTGAGTTGTCTCTATGGAATTTTCTTTTGATTATTAGTTGGATTTTGACGATGACGATCGGTCTTTTTCTACCATTAAACAACATTTAAGAATTATTGAGCAAGCGGCATTATACAATATGAATTAGGTGTGTTTTACTCTGACTCAGGCTCATATTTATGTAGGTATATGCGCTAAGAGTGAGTGCATAATAAACACCATGCCACTCTTGAGCGGTATCTGTCTATGGAAGTGTTCTTGTGATTTCAACGACCATTTTGACGATATCTTCTACTTCAAGTAACTGGGTTGCTTAAACAATTAAATGCGTTTCCTTACCTTCGATTTAAGTGCCAGGAAGTAGGTCGTGTATATTTGTTTATACCTATCGCATTTATGGAGTTGTAAGGTTGATTGTTAGTATTAAATTTTATCGCTTGGGCGAACTAACAAGTAATAAGAAGGGTCGATAAAAATTAAAGGTTATGAATTTATTAAAATGACGGTGTTTTTTTCTAGTTGACCCACTTTGATTATGTGCCTGGTCCCAACTATCACGTCAGATTTCTATCCCACTATGAGAATAGAGAGTGTAATTCTGTGTTAGCTATAAAATTATCCGTTTTACTTCGCAGGTCTAGCGATACAGCAATACTTGTAACAATAAGCAAAACAATAAAGGCAGATTCCACTTCGAAGTTGAAAGCAGTGGAATCAGCTCCACCAGTCCTGCGCTTTGGTAAGGCAAAGTGGTATATTCTAATAATATTATTCTGTTTAGTTTTGTTGCCTATAAATATAAAAAAATGGATCAATACAATAATGCCAAATTGTAAGTATTTACCTCTTGCCCGCCTCCAGCGACCTCCTCCATCTGCGTCTTGATGTGTTTGGCGCGCAGCATCGGCCGCACCAGGCGCAGGCGCACGTATGCCTCGATGCAGAACACGGCTCCCAGTAGAGCGAACTGGAACAAACGGACGAGCATTCAAACAGCTGCATAGATAGATTTACTATGAGGTGCTCGATGGCGCAGTGGTTAACGCGCTCGGTCTGCGGTTGCTAAAAGAAATGTTCGCAGTGGCCGGTCATCGGATCGGTGACATCGGCTCTGCGCTTCGGATGGCACGTTAAACCGTTGGACGCCTGATCTCTCGATCAGGTGCGTGTCAGATTGCTGCCCCGCCGAATTATGAGAGTGATTTTTTCAGGCAGGCAACCGATCAGCGACCTATGCGAGGTTGCTGATGTTCATGGGCAACAAGGATAGTTTGCCAACCTCTTACTTAGACATTAAATGTTGAGTTCCACTCCTAGTTCGCCATAATATTTCCCATATCACCACACAGCATGCGGGTTGGTGACCGCAGTATGTCTACCGATCGTAACCCATGGGAACGTTGTGCCGTGGCTCATCCTCGTTGGTCACTGAATATTATTCAGTGAATAATATTAATATCGTGCATAGAAAACCCATAGTAGGTACCTAATATCCAATGATTGGACTTAGATTTAAAATTATGAAAAATATATGATATAAGTAAATAGTAATACTGCTGTTATTATTTTATCACCTATTTGAGACTTACTTTTATTATTTTGTTAGTTTTGCTATTATATATCTTTAGAGAGAACCTAATTGGTTCTCTCCAAACACTTTGTCTTTCGCTTTAAAAATTACAGTATCTATATCATTTTATTTCCGTCGTTCCGGTTCCTTAATTGTACATTTTATTTGTGTAAGCACTTTGTATAAGTTTACAGTTAAAGTCCTTCGACCTTTCGTATAGCCTCGATACCAGATTAACGTTTAATTAAATCAGCTTATCGACTCGGGACTTATATTATGCTAGATTGACGGCAACTATAATTATTGCTAGATTGACGGCAACTATAATTATTGTTAGTAACATTTGGCCAAAACTAAAAAAGGGAAATTTAAAGATATGTCGCATTTTGCCCATTTTAGACCTTAACATAGGGTGATACAGGTAAGGGCACTTAACAACGGATAAAATATTTGACACCTAGAGAGCAGTCATGTCATCATGTGCCCCCAATTTAAATGTTTGTGCTATGCGGTAATCGAACAAACGACCTCGGCTTGGTTTAAAAATGTTATCTAAATGAAATGGTAAGGTTAACAAAATAAAACCTCAGCTTCTGACATCACACGTTACATAAGTTCAATTGTTAATAACTTGTAACAAATAATAGTAATCATCTGGCAATTATTAGCAAACGATTTGACAGGTAATCAATCACTGTTTATCCTAGATTATTTGAGTTAAATAATTGAAGTGAGCTGTTAACATAGCCTTGATTTGATTTTGCGTGGCCGCCAAAAAACCTTGTCAGTTTATTTTTTGTTTAATGTCCGGCCTAAGATTAAAGGTACCATAGCAGAAAGAGTATAACTCAATAATTGTGTGGATAATGTGATTCATAAATTATTAATTACCTACGCGTAAACACATTATAATTATCTATACGATGGGTGTATTGTATGATGAAGGATTTCAATTTGAAATGGGCAGGAATTCGACGGATGGTACAGAAGGAAGGATGATATTTTTGAACAATATATTAGTCTTTGTGATAAGTTATACGCTCATACGATTTCTATTTGAAATGGGCGTGCTTTCAGAAACGTGATAGCAGCACTTATCATAACACGATAAAAGGACTGGATGATTAACATCTTAGATTTGTGACGTGGGTGGGTGTTTATTTTAGGCAATATTCTCTATTGCACAAACATTTCATCATTGTATGTGTGAAAGGTCTTTAAACTATTGTACGTCAATGGTTGTATAATCAAAAATGCGCCTTATTTACCTTTGATCGTCTCAGAAATCGCATTTGAATATTTGCACGACCCGGAGAAGCCTGTTAATAATTATAATCTCAATTTGTAGATAAGGATTATATCCATTTTAGGCAATATGTGAAAACTCATGTGCATTTATTTATCGATAAGCCACATCAATTAAGGTCAATGACATTACGAATTAAAACTGCACACATAAAGGAACTTTCAACTGTGTTACTTGGTTGAAAGTTGGCGCCATATAATTTTATAGGGTGTTGGTTTTATTTAAAAAACAATTTTAAACCACTTAAGGCTTGTGCATAATAATGAATTTATCGACTCGATATAGCAGTTTCAATTTGTTCAATTGACATTTGTAAATGAAGGTTTGAGTGTCATTGGATATAAATAGTAATTTTGATAAATTCTTTCATTTTTAGGGTTCCGTAGCCAAAATGGCAAAAAAACGGAACCCTTATAGATTCGTCATGTCTGTCTGTCTGTCTGTCTGTCTGTCTGTCTGTCTGTCTGTCCGCCAGTCTGTCACAGCCACTTTATTCCGAAACTATAAGTACTATACTGTTGAAATTTTGTGATTGGATGTATTCTGTGAACCGCAACAAGGTTTTCACACGAAAATAGAAAAAAAAAATAAAAAAGTGGGGGGTCCCCATAGTCAGAACTGAAACTCGAAATATTTTTTTTCATTGAACATATAAGTGTGGGATATCTATGAATAGGTCTTTAAAAAATATATTAAGGTTTCTAACATCACTTTTTTCTAAAGTGAATACTTTGCGTGACAGACCCTTCCAAAGTGGAAAAAAGTGTGTCCCCCCCCCTCTAACTTCTAAAATAAGAGGATGATAAAACTGAAATAATTATATAATGTACATTACCATAAAAACTACCAACGAAAATTAGTTCGAACGAAATCTATTCAGTAGTTTTTTTAATACGTCAAAAATAGAATTTGTACGGAACCCTCAGTGCGGGAGTCCGACTCGCACTTGGCCAATTTTTCAAAACTGTAGGTAGGTACAGATCGGATTTTAAAATTGATTACAACTTATATTGATCGTGTTTTTATGCCTCAAATAAAAACAAGTAAACCAAATAGAAAAGCTATTAAGATAGAAGCTCGTAGTTATTTCCATTTAAAGAGTCACGCCATTTAATTATCATGTATCTGTGTAGAAAATATTGAAAGAGTTGCCAACCGCGTTTTGTCATTACAGTCAAGTTGAAAAAATATGAATTCGTTCCATTAGAATAATGATGAGCGAAGGCCATTAATATCATTAGTAGCTGTAACACATAAGTGCCAAATGGGAATAAATTAGCAATAGCCTTTACCAATAGACTCGAATTGACGTCGCGGTTGCGAACGGTTCTTTGTGATTCGGCAAAATAAAACCAATCATTTTAAAATTATGGTGCTGCATTGCTCAAAAGATAATCAACTTTAAATCTGAAAGTCAATTATCAAGGTGAAGCTAAATGTCTAATTATACCTATATTTTTCACATTAAGAGAAAGTAATTTGCACAACAAATATCCTGTTAAAGCAAACCAAAGGCATATAATTTACTATATAATACTAAAATGTACATAGCCTATGCTATGTTCGGTAATCATCTTCTCTATGAATTACCTATTTTCATTATCGGACATCGATTCATTAGCTTAGAAGCTATCATTTAGAAAATACATTATTATTATTTCAGGTGAAATTTGTTGGGGGTCTGAGTACAACTGTTGTTCCTAGACAGAGTATGAAAAAGTCTTGGTGTCTTTATGCAGAGGCAAAGGAATCTCCGGTTTCTGTGACAATACGTTATGGCACGATGGCGCTGAGAGCCCGCCTGACAGTTGCGAAGGTCCAAAAATTCCTTTGCCATGCCTATTAAAAAAAAAAAAAAAAAAGTTCATCTAACCTGGACCCAGCACGTGTGCGCGAAGTTGGTGAGGCATTGCGTTCGGAAGTACGCCAGCAGCGCCATCAGGCTGACGCAGGCGTTGAACGCGTAGTACACCGGGAACAGCACCGTCTGCACGCGCCCGAACTCGTGCCGCGGGAGCGAGAAGTACAGCACTACGCCTGTGGGAGAAAAAGGGAATAGTAGAAAAAATAATGTAAATAAAGTATAAATATAAAACAAAAAATAATGCTATTATAAAAAAAAAACCTTTTTTAAACGGATAGAATCGCGCTATAATTTTAAAGTATGTACAATGTACATGTTTACAGGGAAACAGGAAAACCTGTGACAATAGTTTTATTTCATGAGTAACAGTCGCGTAAACCTAAGAAAACATTTTATTATATTATATAGGCACCTAGACAAAAAAAAAGGTATCACTAAAATTACACTAAAATTATTAATAATTTAAATTATTAATTTTAGTTCCATTATTAATTATCTGTGGAAATGGGTTCCACTTACGAATGATCTGCTCGACTACCTATGACGCTACGTGTGAAAGGAACGCGACGTATTACCTACCTAGCTCCTTTTTGAATTTCGAACGAACTCGCTAAAATGCTTCTTTTAGGTACCGTAGTGTACTAAGAGGGTACCTTCTCATTCAAGATGTGAAGTTTAATTTGTGTGACAGTTGAGTGAAATCCGGTAGTTCGCGTAGTTAGTTCCTCGCTACATCAAAATAGTATTGGACCCTTATGTGTATGTATGTGCAATTGTGTGTGTTGTTAAATAGGTAGTAGCCGCTAAAACATTAATAAATAATTTGGTGCGAAAACAGTGCGAGAAGACCCAGTTCCAGATCTCAATAATCGTGAGTAACCAACCATTTTGTAACTTCCGTTGTTTAGGAAATCGTTTTCATTTGGAGAGACTTTCTCGCGGAAGTCTTGTTGCTATTCATTGAATCGTAGCATAATATTGGAACAGAGAAAAAATAAATTCAATTGTAGGTACTTGCACAATTGGCTATGAAATAAAGGATTTCTCAATACAATAAAGTATTGTTGCAATATGAACATAGTATATAATATATTTTAAAACGCGTATGCATCCGTTGTTCTGTTGAGAGGGTAAGATTTAATTGAAACGATACTTTAGGATGTAAGGTCGTCTGATTTCTGTATTTTAACTTAAATGTGGCACAGCTCGGCTAATTTATGTTCAGTGTTAAATAAATAACTTCTTTGTCGAGGTGTGTCTGCCCTTGCTGGTACATTAGCAGACCTTGCTTGACACTCATCGGATCAAGGAAACTGCAAAATGGTGGTATTGAGCGGACAAGGCAAGGGTATGACGATTTACGACAGATGCGAACTCAATAGCACAGACGACAAAGGCTACTAATATTACTAATAACACGTTTACGAAATACTTCAACTAACTATGTAACTACTGGTTTATTTGCTTCTTATTTCATTGCTGCTTTATTACGTACAAATAAAGCGCCAGCGATCATAATATCCTCACTTTCAATTTCGTTTTGAGTTTAGATAAATGGGCGTGATGTTTGCCAGTAGGTTGGTATGCATTGCACGTTCAGAAAACCGTTTTTGAGATGTTTAAAATCTTGAAGGATCCTGATCTCCATCTCTTCTTACAAATTAGATTTAACGCTTCCTTATCATTAAATGTTATAAACGTTTTTGGATACGCATTCGCAGTTATTCCTAAGGTCATATCAATGTACGGTGCGATAACCGCGGCAATTTGCGGACTCTACGGACGTTACAGCCATTATGTCATCGGTCAAATCTTAAAGACGTTTTCCTGCCACGCTACTGTCAATAGACGATGTATTTACGTCACATTCATTGATAATAAGCCGGCCCATTGAGCCGTAGTACTACAGCAAACTTGCGCTTTGTTTGATATGCTAATGTGTGAAGACTTAGGGAAACTAGCGGTTAGTGGATTTTTATTGCAATGGTAAATATTAATGTCGTAGCAACACCAAGAGGCACCGGACGTGCGTAAGTACCAACTATCAGTATTTGCTCGGATTAATGAATATTTACCATATTGTTCCCTATGTCACGTTTGAATGTGCCACCAAAAGCGTCAAAAACTAACTTCTGACCTAAGTCTGTTTCTCTCCACAAAAGTCGACGGCGAAAAATTTGCGCGAAGTTTCCTCAATAGTAAAGGCGTATCAATTATTTTGATTACACGGGGTCTACCAAATTGGTTTTTTCTCGTAGGTGGAAATCAAAAAAATAATAACATGTTTAAAAAAATAATAAAAAATCCAAAAGTATCTTTTTAATGTTCGGCTATTAAAATAATCACTGTTATGTCTTTAGGGATTGGACACAGGAAATAAATGTTTTTAGAAACTTGAATTGCAAAACAATCTATGACGTAAAACAATAACCATACCCAAATTTGGAAAAATAAATCTAATGTTGGCAATCTTGTTTTTTTTTGCAATAGGCTAGATTCTTGTACCTATGTCCTACGAGGTTAGGCCAATAAAATGAAATGATTCGTAATAAAAACTCTTCGATAGTTTATGTCTTAAGATGTTTTCAGTTTTATAGTTTCAAGAATCCATTTATCTCCCTATTTTATATTTAACTTTGATGGGTTTAAAATAGAGCATTTTTTTTTTGCTGAAGGTATTTTAACGATCGTTGCCTCAGACTCCTCAGAGGCTATAAAATAAACGTAATATGACGTTCGTATTATAATCAATACACATTGACGTTGTAAAAACGACGTAACTTTGTTAAGCTTGCACCAACTTTTTTTTTGTTTAGATGTAGAATTTAAGTCTCTAAAAAGTTAAAAGTTTTAAAGAAGATAATTAAACCTAGTCTTGGAGGTTGAAAGTATTTTGCAATTTTTGTTTTTTATTAGTGTAAAATTGTTACAATGTAATGACCAAGGTTTCAAGGAGACAAAATATTTCAGAACATGTTTCGGACATGCGATGTGCAATGATAGGTATTACTTCCCATTAAACAATTACGGAGCACTGTTAATAATGGTCCGAAATGAGCCGGAGTCTGTTCACATCATGAGATTGGTCTTCAATTAATGTTTTTCAAATGTAAAATGAATTAAACTTGAGCAATCATTGGATTGCAATGTGGTGTACTTAAATGTTGATTGGATTTTTAGTTCTTTCTCGAATGTCATGCAATAAGGTTGATTCAGTTCAAGCTAATGGGGCATCTTGTAACATTTAATTAAGTGCTAATATGTATTGTACTAATGCACAATTTATTTACGAATAAATTTATTCAATACTTACTGAACGGCGCGTAGGAGCTATGTAAAAGTACTTTTGCTTTCCAAGTCATCCATAATTATCATTGCGTGTCCAAACATATCGTCTTTTATTAGGTAGGTATATAAAATCATAGCGCCAGCCGTTACCAATGGTCGCAGACTTTTGTTTTTTATGTTTATATAGGTACATTATTGTGTGGGTCAACATCCCTTAACAGTTACCGATATGATTCGACTTTGGAAAAGCCTAGATTTTGGCTGATAGCAATATCATAATTAATCTTTAATCTTATCAGTACAAAACACTTCGTAATATTTGCATATGTGTGCTAATCTGTATTGATGTCATATGCTAAACCCTCTTATCTCTCAAGTAAAGTAGATGTGATCCCTTATAGTAGCAAATCGTCAGTATCTCGGTCGGTTTTGCTTACCGAAGAGTTTGTTTGTTTGAAAGCGCTAATCTCAGGAAGTACTGGTCCGATTTGTGAAGTTATTTTTGTGTTGGGTAGACCATTTGACTAGGAAGGATATACTCTTACATATGTGGGCGGAAACCGAAAACCAAGCGAACGGAGTTGCGGGCGGCCGTTAGTCTTATTTTAATATAATAAACGTGAACGATTGTTTGTATGGATGTTTGTCCGTCAATCACGCTGAAGCTGCTGGACGGATTTGAAGAAATTTGGTATGGGCTGACTTAAGTGAAAGGATTCTTTTTATCCCAAAATCCGTGCGAACGAAGTCGCGGGTGGTCGTTAGTAAGAAATAACTCTCACCTGAGATAAGCGTCATCCATATCTGTGCGCCGAGATGGGTGGCCACGGCGGCGACGTAGAGGGCGCGCCAGCCGCGCACGCTGGTGTCGGAGCCGGGCCTGCTCAGCCACGTCAGCAGCACCAGCGCGGCGAGCACCAGGTGGAGGGGTTGAGGAGTCCGCGTGGCTATGCTGGAACAAGAGAAAATAACATTGTACTAAGCTGGTCAACGCTCGTGTTAACGTCAAATAAGTTTAGTACGTAAGTTGTCTAGTAGATGGCGCTAAGACGTAGCTGCATCGCGATGACGAGATTTTTCTCTGAATGCTCCTCTTTGACCATGATCCAGGATTTGGCGAGTCTGGTTACAGTGAAGCGACTGCCATCAGACCTTCGTAAACTTTAGAGGAGAACCAGACAGATTGGATCATGGTTAACTGTATTAAATGAACAAGAAAAAAATCTTGTGTTTGGAACAGGTGGGGCTTGAACCCACACACTTTGAAATCTGGACGAATAGGCAACGTTCTTACTTGCTTTGTGATCATCAATACATCAATACGTGATAAAGTAAACTTGATCATCATTTTTGACAATCATTAATTTCACCAGTAGTTAGTGACTAGTAAGATTATTCACAAATTATTTTCCGCTTCTTAAAAACTAGTAAAGTCGGTTTTTAGTACATATTTATAACTGTCTCTTTACGTCACTAGCAGCTTAAACAAAAGAAAATTTCAAAAGACGTCAAAGATATTCACATTCAATTGTTTTATGATAATAACAGCAGGGGTGAAGAAATTGCTGCAGATAAATATTTTAACATTGGTTGATGTAAAGAAAAGTGAAACACAGATTAACAATTTTTTTAAACTGAAATAAATTAATGTTCAAAGCAACATACATAAGAAACAACGTCAATGCAAGTTGTGATTTTTACCCAAAATAAATGAAATACGTCATCATAATAATTGTTATCTTATCCACCGTGTTGACATAACTTTTGCGGGCTTAATTGGCAAAGAGTATTAACTTTTGAATTATTCACAATCGTGCCCTGTATGACGTCTATTAGATATTTTCACAACCCGGGAATGAAAGACCTCGAGGTCACACCAACGTATTGAAACAACCAGTCGTCATATCGATGTCGCAAACTTTTGCTTTTTACTTAGTCAAATAAAGGTACGTCACGTTATGTACCTTTTTGTTTAAAGATACTGCTCTGTACCGCATGACTGTAAACAAATGACGACTGGCCCACGTAATACAAGGTAACACGCCTTGCGAATAGCGGGTTACGAATGGTTTAAGGTAGATAAGAAGTACAACTAAATATACGTTCTGTTAACATACTTATTAATGTAGTACCTATTTATGTTTATTTCTCTTATGACGTCCGCAATGTCCGTGAGTCACTTTCTCCGCTACCCACGGGTAGAGTCCCATCTCTAGCAATAACATTTTCGTATTAACTATAGGTAGGATCAAAACCGGCCCAAAGTACATATTGACAAATATTTCAAATCTAAAAGTTGTAATATGTAATTCGCTATCTGTGTTTGATATAAAAAATGAAACTTCCTTTCTACCTTGTTGTTTTTGCAAAAGGTGTTAGCTAAATGTAAACAACGCTACGTAGTTGCACATTCTAATCTCTCCTTCAAATACAAATCCTAAAATACTGCACAAAGGAGACTAACCTCGCTAATGAACTGGCTAGCCACGACACGACATCGGTAAATCGTGCTGCAAATATTTAACCACGCTGTGAAAGTCGATTTTCGTTTATTATTTGAGCACTTTTAGGATTTTTAACCTTAGATGAAGTGTCTTACCTACAATAAGATGTTATAGCTAAATCAGACTTGTCAGTAAGGTTGTTTTGTGTGCTTCTGAGTCTAGCTACCTTTTTATGGTGTCCTCTCTCATCAGAAATCTCTTCTACGTGATTGTTTTATCACTAAACTTGATAATCATGAGTCATTAACTAATTATGAGGAATTTCACTGCATCCGAAGCAGTCAGTGACAAATTGTAATTACCATAATTACTCCAGTCTATCTATAGTGATGTTTAAATACAAACAATTAAGATAAGAAATGTTTTCGAGACGATCACGCGAATTCCATGCGTGTCATTGGTTGATCAAGATTCGATCGCAAGTGAGACCATACGGTTCGGCAGTGCGCTAAAACGTGTATGTTTAGGTGACACTCGATTAGCGATAAAATCGATATCACGGTTACAATTTGCATAATCGATTACCAATATGGAACCTCTACTCGTGTGGAAAGTTAAATTTAATTTTATGCTGAATTAAATATGTAGATGTTACTAAGTGCAATACGTTTAAGTTAGAAAATAAGAATTGTCTATTGCGTGTTTTATGTTTCTAAGTTTCTATGTTTGTAAATTGGTACTGGCGTAAATATTAAATGTAGGTACAGTTAACTGCACTAGACTGTTAAAGGACATATGTTTAAAACACATAAAATTATAAATTTAATACTTACCTTAGGTTTTATAGCCTATGCTCGTAGGCATAGTAATAAAATATTTCGCCAAGGATAAATAAATGATTTACAGAGCATTTAGCACATGTTTATAGCTTTAAATTGTACATTCCTATGCTGTAGGTAATCACATTCGTAAGCTTCTTTACGGCTACTTAACATTAGGCACTTTAAAGTAAGATATTCCAGTTCTGCAGACCTTACTTACCGATAGAATCACAGAACAACAAATGTGGAATATGCTTTAAAAGTAGAAGTGCCGTTCTGCTCTTATATTTAAATATGGAAAACCTTAAATCTTGTCAATCCTCCCTGATGGGGATCAGGGATTTAAAGGGCGATTTATGAAATAAGCCAAAGAGGCTGGCACTGGCGAAATAAAGGGTAATGTGAGGTTCAGCTCCTGGGTACACGAGTACACACACAACTCTTACAACAAATACATGAATTTATTTATTTATTTATTTATTCTTTGCACAGTAACAAAATACAAATTAACACTAATGATGATAATAAGTGCATTTTATAATTCCAAATTTGCATTTCGATGACAATGAATCTACGTCATACTTACTCAATGTTCTTAAGATTTTAAGTATGTAGAAACGACGATACTTCCTATTCGTCACTCTTATCGGAGTCCTACAATTCGCGTATTATCGGAGTTAAAATTTCCGTGGTGATTTGCGTTATCGAAATCGTGGGCGTGTGTTTGTGTGTGTGAGAGCCGACGTGCCTAAATGCACGCAGGCGAAGATGGAGAAAGGTTAGATCTTCTGAAACTAACAATGAACTGTAAACGGTCTGGCTTTTGTCTGGCCTTAACCCGTTGACTTAGATGGACGAGAAACGTGGTAAAGCGACGCGATGCGATGCGGAAATATAATATTAGACAAATATTTAATTCCTACACTACGTTTTTTGGGACTCTTGCTGAAACGCGGTATCCACTCCAGAACTCGTTTACCCCATGTCGGTTCGGCGGCTAACACACCTATTGCCTAGCCCCAAACTAAGCTCAAAGCGAATAGACACACTTAAATACATTTATAAACATCCATGACTCGAGAACAAATGCTTTTGTTCATCACACAAACATTTGCCCCTAGCGGTATTCGAACCCGCGAGCCTTGGTTTTGTGCTCCCCTGGCTTTGACCACTAGACCAACGGGCCCGCCAAATATGACGTCACGTCATGTCACGTTAAGTGTTGGTCGCATTCCATCGCATCGCGTCGTTTCGCGTACCGTCGCCCACTTAAGCTTGGGTAAGCGCCGCTAACGCTATGAATTGTGAAATGAGTAAGGCTTTTGTCTAGCCTTGGCATGTAGTAACCGGGTCATTTCAAATCCTATTGAAGACAAACATCCGTGTAACTCGATGTTAGTGACCGCAACGTCATGGGTTCAAATCTCAACCAAGGCAAACAAACGTGCGATGAGTATTTGTGTTTGTCCTGTGTCTGGCATGGATGCTAATTTAATTGATTTCTAGTCATTCATCCTGATTTAAATACATATCCAGAGCAGAATGAAAATAAGCCTTAAAAACTTTTATCTTAATATTTTTTTTTGTCAAAACTGCTATCGTCAGAAGATCTCACGTGATATTTTTCGATGTGGAGATTTCAAAATCATGATATTATCATGATAAGCTGGGAGTTTCCCTGGTACTAGATATAATATTAGGCGTGACAAATTTTATGAGTGCGAATCGGATTTTTTAATCTTTTCATATTAAATGCAGGTAAATTAATAAGTTTCTGCCGTATGTTTAATGAATTTACAAAAAACAGCAATGCGGGTTATTTCGTGGGAAAGTAAATAAAAACGCCATTCTCAACGGTACGAGTATTTATAAATATTAACTTATGAAACAAAGCACTTCCTTCCACTGTATTCATTAAGTCAGGCCAGTTTTTGTTTCACATGTTCCCGAAAATACAAAAGAGGATCCGAAAACGCTGAGGAAGAAAAAAAAATTGTAAAATGCATAATGCATGCATGCCGCTTCGAAATAAAACCGGTTTTCGAAATCGAAATTCGGTGAATTTGCTCGCAAAAGGAAACTTGATATTGGGGTAGCCAATTTTGGATGAGGTGATGGGCCAAAAATTATATCAGTTCTTCAGAACTGACTTTAAAATTTGGCCTGAAATTCTGATAATATTTGTGTAGCCGTCGGTTGATTTGGTAAATTATTATTTGTTTGAGGGATCATGCCAGATGTATCATGTCATGTCAGATATATTTTACGTAGTTAAATGAAATAGACACCTTTGGAGAAAAAAACACAAATTAAAATACTGCAATATGTATTTGCGGTTCTTAGTTTTCTGAATGAAGGTAGTTTATGTGCTAAATCCGCGATTGGGTGTGCTTATCCATATTCAAATTTCATTAAGGATACTAAGTATTCATGAAGCTTTGGTGCTAGCGTCAGTTACATTTGCAATTTATTACACGATTTCGCTGAAAACTAGTTAAACGACTAAACAGGTTAATCTACACCCAATCATCAGAAATAGTTATTTATGACAAATAACTGGACGGCGTATTAATTATCATTTTCTACGATGACATTTACACGTAGTCTCTGCATAAGACGATTTTTAGTTAGAATTTTCTACAAAGTTCCATCGAATGGAATGACATAAGTTCCAAGAATATTGCAGTTATTAATTTGTAGTAAGGTTTTCAAGCTAAGTGTTACCCACAGGATATGTGCAAATATATTTTGTACTGATTTTCATAGAATCTATAGACTTACGAGTGCATGTGAAACTTAAAAAACAATTAACATCGATTTACACAATGAACTGTTAATAAGAGTCCAAAATTCAACAAACCGTTTAAGAGCAATCTCGTTAAATTCCAATCATCCAGTTTCCAAACTTAAACACATGATTACGCAACTCTTTTCTTGCCAAAGCAAAAACAATATCACATCAACTTGATAATTTGGGAACATTATCTCCATTCAGGTTGAATATCAGTCAATACTTCAACCGTATTCCTTGTTACATAAAGTTTATTTTGAAGGGATGCTTTTGTTCTTCGGACAATGACACCAGTCCAATTTCATTCATAGTGTATTTAAGTGGAATGCGGTTCCTCTTTTTTTACCTGGTATAATTAGTATTGGTTCACCCACCTCATTAGTATTTATCGATGTAGGTAGGTATACTTATAAGCTGATGTTCTGTGCTTTTATTTTAGGATTAAACAAGTCTATCCTTCTTAGCACGTAGACGACATTTCTACGCGGGATCATACTGTAATTCCATTAGGTATTTTTTTGCATAAATTATCTCTTCCTATAAGCATATCACTTTCTTTACTAAATCTATTTCAAGGATACTTGCCTGTCTAGATAGATAGAGGATTTAAAGCATGAGCCTATTTTAAATGTATCCGGAAGTGTATTTACCTTAAGACAATCTATTTATAACTATGTATAACTGTAATAGTACAATTAGGGACTGATAAATAACTAAACGGTTGCTTTTAAGTCCCGCTGGTGACTTCTAAAAATAGCGATGTATTTAAAGAACTCGTTGCAGTCATTGCGTGTAAGGATAATGTTAATATTATTTAACATGTAAGTGCCGTAAAGTCGATTCATAATGGAGACCGCAAGGCTAATACGACTATTATGGTAGATACAAGATATACTTAAATGTGATAATTACAGGATGAGGTATCGATAGCGCCGGCGCCTGCGTACCTAGAGTAGACCGTAGCAATATTACGGTTTGACAGGCCCGTTGGTCGAGTGGCTAGAGACCCTGGCTACAAAATCAAGGGTCGCGGGTTTGAATCCCGCTAGGGGCAAATGTTTGTGTGATGAACATCGGCATTTGTACTCGAGTCATGGATGTTTATAAAAAGTATTTAAGTATGTCTATCCGTTCCCTAGCTTCCATAGTACAAGCTTCGAGCTTAGTTTGGGGCTAGGCAATTGGTGTGTTAGTCCAAGGCATTTATTATTATTATTAAAAATATCTTATTAATTATTTTCCTATCTAACGTGGTCCTAGGGCTAATCTAAATTTGAACTTATTGAGGAAAGTAGAATTTCTCCACAGGAGTTAATTGGATAACTAGTTAGAACATTTGTTTAGCTAAGTCGTGTGTTAAGGTTTTCAATAACTTAGAATTACATTTGATGAGCTTGGTGATTAAGCCTAAACCCATCTTTGTAACGAAAATATGATTTCAAATGATGGAGGCCTTTGCCCCACAGTCGGACATTAATAGGCTGATACTTTTGAATAATATTAAGTATTTCCACAATCCATCAAAGAAACGGGGGAATAGTTAATTTAAAAGGGCATAATATACAAGTTACTTTAATTAAGTTACGTGCTAAAGTTACAACCATTTATACCAATTGCGTATCGTAATCGTAGTCGAAGTTAATCGAAGCACAACTAGGAATGCTTTCAATAATACTGTGTCTCGTGCGTCATCGTTATCATTAAGTTTTTAAACTGATTTCAGATATGCGCCTCCATCATAATTCTTCTTTTATCAATATCACTTACATCAATCACGAAAGCTTCATTATCTACATTCTGTATTACTTTCTGGCAGCATTTACGTTGCGACCGTTTTTTGTTGTCTCTTGACGTCAATATCGCAAATGTATGTATGTGACAGGTTGTTTACTACCAACATTTCTTCTAGAAATTCTGTTTCTTGGAGTATTAAGAGCATCCTAGATTTGAAGACCAAATTGCGGGAACAGTATTTTTATGCCGTCACGCTAATTCGATTAAAATACATAGGTAGGTAATTACAATTACTACAAACATATCACCTACGAAATTGTACTTAGATCTTTCATGATTGCAATAAGGTCCAATATATCTGCAGAATGTCCCCATTAATTTTTCCCCAGGGAATGTTAAGGTTACTTAATTTAACAAATGTTAAAATGCTGCCACAAACTCATTCAAAGAACTCTATTTTCCTATGGTAATAAAAGTCATTCATAAATAATTGCATTTCGCATAGAGACACCGTGACCGCGTACAGCTGTCAGCTGTTATGGATGCGCGGGCGGCTGACGTCACGCAAGGTCACGTGACGCGCGCCGCCAGTCAGTTGACCTGCGCGAGAGTGGATTTATCATGTTTACTCACACTTGGAGTATTTCCGATTTTGCGACCGAGATTTTTTTTGGGGAATAAAAAGGTTTGTTCTACGGATGAACGAAACATTTTTGGGGTTTTTGAATTAAATTTGTTTTTTTTTAAAGCTCATCTAGTGGCCTATTGCCTTTTGCCTGTTTCTCTGTGTTCTAAACAGATTTTATTGATAACTTGAATCAAATGTTCATATTTTTGTTACATTACCTTACACATTAGAAACTCATCAAAATACCTATATCAAACTCTTCTGCATACCTACAACTAAGGCATTCTGTGAAATAACTAACTGTAACTTTGCTATTCATAGGAGGAACAAACAACACCACTCGCACATAGAGTGGTTGGTCATACATTTAAATAGAATGTGTCTTACATTATATGCACAGGATAGTTAAATAATTTATCCTTTATATAATTAATTGCAGTACCTTAAATAGCTTAACGCACAATGGATAATAAACAATGAAACTAATTGGATTCATTAATTACTTATTCCTTATGTTTACAATCAGTGACAAATTATGGTCAATAATAAAGTTATTTTTGTCTTTTACAGCCTACATTTATCTGTATTTCTGATGTTTTATTGCTACCTTTGCCTTGAAAAAATAATTTATTGTTATGTAACGTTATTAACTTCAGATTTTAACATATTATGTAGTTGCTCTATACATAAGTATCAAATTGGAAGTAATGCGTGAACGTGGGTCAACAATAAGTTGTACAAATATTTGCATACTTACGTATTTTATTGATCTAAATATCGTACCTTGTAGCATTGAGTATATGTAAGTCATTGCCCTGTAATGTACTTCATAGTATAAAGCATACCGATGATGCAATCTTGCGTCTATTAGGTACCAGATCATGTTTTTTGTAGAAGAACAATTTGAGTGATGCTCCTATCTTCTTTTCAATAAGTTTTAAGTGGGCTGTGCTTAATTGTTAATTACAGAAAGATAGCAGTCCCAATATCAGCACTTAGCTAGAAATTACTTGAACTTACATTTTATGTTTTTGTAAAGTGTACCAGAAAAGTAAAGATGTAATTAAGAGATTATTACCTACTCCATAAAGGTTTTCGAAAGAAAATAGTTTTTTACGGTCTACAAAAGATTTTTATGATTTAAAAGGAATTTTAATGGTTTTATTTATAGTGGAGCGCCAAATATATGTTGGAATGTTTTTAAAGGTTGAATAGTTTGTTGGCACATCATATGTACTTATATTATAAATGTGAAAATTTGTTTGTTTGAATGTTTGTCCGCCAATAAAGTTAAAACTGCAGAACAAATTTTGAATGATATTTGGTATGCAGGCAGTGTATGAGCGGACTTAGTTAAAAAATACTTTTTATCCTTATTAAATACTCTCATGGGTTAAACAGGAATCTACATAACGAGAGCAAAGTCGTGAAAACAAGTTACTATTATCATAGTTGAATCTTGCTTTTATCTCCTGTCTAGAAATCAATTCCTGCCTTTTTAGGCAGTACCTACTCCTGATAAATTATGAGTCTTACGAACAAAAAGTTATGAATACTTTAACGGTGAAAGCGGATATTTCAATACGCAGTTACAATCCAAGGTTCCATACTGATTGGTGTGGTGTTCGCTCATAAATTGCACTGTCATGTTCCTCTCTTTGTAAAAATATGAAGCTCAAGATATAAAATACGAGTGGCTTTGAAGGTTGCCGGTATCCTTGTGCTCTTTACAAATTAACAGTTGAAGTGTTTCATAAAATAAATCACCAACGCGTAATGTGTTGAGAGGAGTTGGGAATAAAATTGGGGATTCCGTCCAAAAAAGTAGTTTTCTCTACAAGTAGGAGTAAAATTAACCAGTCAAAGTAGAAATCGAAGTTTTTTAACTTATTTGTATATTAAAATGGCTTATCAATTTTCTTATTGCGTCAAGTAATCATGAACTGCGTATTTTATTGATGAAATATAAAATAAAATTATAATCCCAACTAATATAATAAATAGAAAGTAACTCTGTCTGACTGTCTGTTACGCATTCCTGCATAAACATGCCAAACCGATTTTGATGAAATTTGGCACAGACAATCTTTAGACCCTGAGAAAGAGCTTAGGCTACCTTTCATTGCGAAAAAAGATCTGAAATCCACACGGACGAAGTCGCGGGCGGCCGCTAGAGCTAAATACAGTGGTATACAAAAATATCAATGGCTAAATATAGAAAACAATTATAACATTCATTGATTATTATTTTAATTGACCCCTAAAAGAAATCAAAGAAATCTAGGTCGTTGCAAGTGCAATTATTGCATTGATACCATCTGGGGAGGCGACAGCGCGCGCATAATGTCAGGTACACGCAAAGATTACTGGGAAATACAGCTTCCTTATTTGCCAGGGCTATAAATACTGGACGAGGACTCGGGACTTTTTAAGACACGCAAGTAATTACTATAAAATCATTTAGTCATAGGCAATAATTATTACTTATGACGATTTCCACTGAATAATAGGTTGTTAAATGTAAAATAAATAAATGCCTTGGACGAACACACCAATTGCCTAGCCCCAAACTAAGCTCGAAGCTGGTACTAAGGAAGCTAGGGAACGGATAGACATACTTAAATACCCGAACCCGCGACCCTCGGTTTTGTAGCCAGGGTCTCTGACCACTAGACCAACGGGCCCGTCGATGTTGACACATGTCACTATTAATTTCAAAACAATTTGTAGTACCTATCTAATGTATTGTTTTTTATTTATTTACAAGAATATAATTTTAATTAAATTAAAAATACATAGTATTTGAAAATCGTCAAAGTGTGCTATTTCCAAACAAACATTTCGGAATCTTTTTAATAGAAATTATGAATTCTAACGATTAGTAGGTGTTGCCGCCGGGTCAGGATCGGGGCGGCAGCATAGAAAATAAAACGCCTGCTCTTCCGTGTAAATTCGCAACAACTTGTATTTATGACGTATAATCTTATAAAACAAAAACTCTTACAAAACGTCATAGAAAAGAAAATATCAAAATCAAAAAATATATTGTTAAAAGAGGTTTGCGTCGGCAACAGTAGGTAGTTTTAACATTCAAAATCAAACAAGTTAGGCGTGGTATTAGAGTAGAGATTATTAGATTAACTTTTCACGGTGTTACATAAGTAGTAAAGTGTGATAAAAAGAAGTCAATTAAACTTTCTTCCACCGATTCGTTATTTTATCAACGACCGACAGATCAATCACTGCGATAAACGTATAATGAACCTTTTTAGCGTTCGTATCATAGCAATTAGCTTATCAAGACTCATTTATATTCTTAATATGTAACGTACATTCAGATTTCTTAATTTAGCGCTCTGTACATTGAGAAGCAAGGATATTTTCACTAGGTTTTATCAATGAAATTTTCTTATCTTCATGAAGACATTTTAATAGGTATATTAAACCTTATTCCTTTACATTACGTAAGCTTTTTTGTGATGAAAATTAATAAGTATGAGATTACATATTTATGTGTTGAATGAAAGGTTTTGTGCTACTAATCTTCCCTGATAGTCATCATCACGACATAAGCATTTTGTAAATTAATTATTATGTAATCGTTCTTCTTCCAATGCATTCTAAAATAGGAAAACTTCGCATCTTTCAGAAAGTTTAATAACATCATTTGGTCCCACGCTTGCTTGCTCATTCTGACATTGTCACAAATAGAAAACACATATCACAATGATGCGAGATCACTGCGGTACTGAGAGTCTTATTGTGATCCCCGACAATTGTTCCTTGCGATAAATACTACGGAATGTATGTTTATGTTTATTGCCGACCCATTTCGTGTAGGGTTGCATACTGACATTATTATATAGGTATATAGACTTTGTTTTATCTTTTCGATTGATTTGATCTGATTGAGATGATGTATGAATATGTAACCTCCCCACCTTCAAGAAAAGAGCGTACTCCCTTCTAAAAGGCCGGCAACGCATTTGTGACTCCTCTGGTGTTGCGAGTGTCCATGGGCGGCGTTGATTGCTTACCATCAGGCAATACGTCTGCTCGTTTGCTGCCCTAAAATATTAAAAAAAAAAAAAAAAGTCTATTTAAAACAATTGGCGTTTGAAGGCACTGCCGATTTGTTTATTTTATTTCACAGATTAATTTTTAAGATAAACTATTTTCTACCTTCAACAAATGTTGACTTAAGTGCATTGCTATTATTTGCAACATAAGAGTTTAAACTGTAAGAAAAAGTAAAAACTACAGGAACTATGTCATAGGACTGCAATGTTAGTGCAAACCCTGAAATCTAGAATTGAGAGTGTAAATAAAACAATGTTACATGTAAAACTCGGTTCTTGCCAACAACGCGTTGGTGAGTTTCAGATGAAATACTCTCTAAACCGTCTTCATATAGCACAGAGAATGTAAAAGCTCTTGATGAAATTATGAGGAAGAAACCGAGGTATTATATTTTTAATGTGCAACCTAAGAGAGACTGATGCATTTTCAATTTATTTGAAATTCAATGACACTCCCATTTTTGCATGAAATTTTGAAAATTATTTAAATTTATTTTTCAAGTTCTTCCTTATAATTATCATTCGAGTAGTAGTTATACTTGTTTACCATGAATTACCCAGTTAACAAATTATTATTGCACATATCGTGATATCACGAATCAACAACAAACATAATAATGTTATATCGGATGGATATTCCGCTGTATTGTTTTTGAAATACAAAATGTCACAACATGTTTTGCATTTTACCTGTGTCAACATCAACAGAATTTCTTTGTATTTGCATCCACGCAGATTCTGTTTTATTTTTGAAAGGAGTTAAAATAATAGTTGCGTCACAGATAACATAAAAGGTTCCGTGTTTTGTTTAATTTAAAGTAGTACATCTTTGGCGTACAGACTTATTAATGTCATAAAAACGTCTTTAATGCTAATTTGTTAAATGGTCCTTTAAATTAGTGACTTCTAAAAATAGTTCTGTCTCTTTATTAGTGGCCTAATAATTATAGGGATCAAAATCCTCCATCTATTTTAAAATAAAATTCTATCGTGATTATGTGACACGTACTCGTAAAAACGATAAAATGTCTTCGATGGTCCCATAAAAATGTTTGTGGCATCTGTCCAAATCATTAAATAAATGAATTTGTCAAGTTGTCATTGTGTACGCAAAAATGAAAGTTTCAGTTCCACCTTTCTTTACTGAAAACCCTGGGTTTCAATTCAAAGTCTGTCACAATAATATTATATGTCTTATTGGCTATGGAAACAGTTGCAACACAATATTGATTGCAGTCATGGGACTTTTTGATAAATCTGTCAGTATGTAAACGATAAGATCCATTTCGAATGTATGACGAAAGCTTTCCATCTTTCTGAATTGATAACGAATTCGATTTTCTTTGTCTAGAAAAAACAAGTGGCATTTACACGTGGTTGAGACTCTCAGTGACAAAGTTACAGTTGTGGTATAAATATTATGCTCCTATAACACAGATTGCAGGTTGGACCAAATGAGGTATCTGCGACTTATATCGTGTACTCACTGGTGACAGAATATGTATGGCCAATAATCGTACATAATATCATCGAATTCATAAATCAACCAATCTGAATCTGATAAGCTACATATATATCTATAAATAGCTATGAAGCAATTTGTTGCAACAATACTTGGATTATACATGGATTTTATCTGGATCCCGCTGATTTATTGTTCGAGTCGTAAAACACCAAATTTGTAAATCAATGATGTAAAAATAGTATTTTTTATAGTCGTAGCCGTTGACAACCAAGTTGAGAAAGATTTGTTTAGAAATTACAAACTCGGCAAAAGTTTGTGATCTTTTTAAAAAGTGGCGATAGAAGTCGAGATAAGTCAGTAATACCTAATAACCTAATATTGCTTACGTACAAATGTAGTCTATTGATAGGGCCAAATTACGTAGGTATCATCATAAACATCTTTCATCTAATTCTGCTCAGTAATGTAAACATGAAATAGTAACAATCATGTATGTATCCTTTAACACAATTTGATTTTGAGGAATCTCTTTGTTCATCTTGTTATTCAACTATTCGATTATACATACACTTCAATTTCTGGGCTAATACCCGTGGCTAATACATATTTAGATACCTAATACCTACTCATAGGTCTCAGAATCATATTTTCAATGTTTTTTTTAGTACGTTCATACAACATATGAAGGACTACGAAGTTTTAGTATTTTTCTTCTGTACTGATGAAAAACATATTTTTTTACTTCTATTATAATGAGAAAAAAACATTTAAAAATTATAAATGAATCTTGGAACTCAATATGTACTGCATTGTGCGTAAGTGCGATCCCCTGAGTGATAAATATGACGTTTGACAGTGACGGAGCGGCGGCGGTATTTTCCTACAGTCGTCGACCGATACACGCTGACATCTTTACAGAGCTTCTAGACGGTTCAACTAGCACTCTATTAGCCATTATCACACTTACAATGTTATTATAATACTCTTACAAATTACTGATATACTTAACTTCAAAACCTACTGAACTATGGATAAGTTTCCTGCTTCTAACTACGGCGTCAATCAAAAATATCAAAAAGATAATAAGCTATCGCGTGAGAATAATTTACAATAATCATCATTGTTAATAATTCTTTCTAAAACTAAATAAATAAATTAATGCCTTGGACTGTCACACCAATTGCCTAGCCCCAAACTAAGCTCGAAGCTTGTACTATGGATGCTAGGGAACGGATAGAAATACTTAAATACTTTTATAAACATCCATGACTCGAGTACAAATGCCGATGTTCATCACACAAACATTTGCCCCTAGCGGGATTCGAACCCGCGACCCTTGGTTTTGTAGCCGGGTCTTTAGGCGTTTCGCACCGCAGGAGATTCGAACCGCGGTGCGAATCGCCCAAGAGCCCCTTTTGAATGGGTCGGTTCGAACCACGGTTCGAACCGCGGTGTGAATCGCTCAAGGTTTCTTTTGAAATGGGTCGGTTCGAACCACGGTACAATGCTCCTGTAAGTCCGATTTAAACACGCATAAAAAAGATTTGATAAAAGTGATTTGTGTAAGTACAGAGCAGAAGAAAAGTGGATTGTTAAAAAAAAAAAAAATTAACAATATATATTTTCAACAGTTTTAAAACATGGCATACGAGTAAAAGAATACTAAAAACTAGGTTATCATGAAAATTCACAAAAAAATTCAACAATCAAAACTTGTAAACTAAACTCTAAGTTTTTCTAATCAATAGCCGACAGTTGTATCATTTATAAAACAATAGGTTACGGTTTAAAATCACAGTTTGTTCTCTCTCTTGTCTGATTGGAAGCTTTTGTTTCCAGTTAGTCTATTGTGTACTTAACCGGTAAGTCCACTTTAAACAAAGGGCCAAAATTTTCCTTGATTTTTTGGAATGTTATACATATTTATTTAACAGATGTTTGCGTGGTAATAAAATTATTTTGATTGGCCTGTTTTTTTGCGCTCGACTA
Source organism: Nomophila noctuella (assembly GCA_958496325.1). NCBI lineage: Eukaryota > Metazoa > Arthropoda > Insecta > Lepidoptera > Crambidae > Nomophila > Nomophila noctuella. Next base: position 16,666,781 of record OY292482.1, read on the forward strand.
TACTTTATGAGATGTGTGATTAAAATTCATTAAATTTGTCAGATTTCACACATTTAAAAGAAAACTGCTTTAGTCATTGCGGTTCGAATCGACCCATTCAAAAATGATTTTGGGCTATTCGCACCGTGGTGCGAAAAGACCCATTCAAAAGAGGCTCTTGGGCGATTCACACCGCGGTTCGAACCGCTTGCGGTGCGAAACGCCTAAAGACCCTTGTAGCCAGGGTCTCTGACCACTCGACCAACGGGCCCGTCAACTCTTAATTGCTTCTTAAGTTTAAAGTCCAAACATAAGTTAATACATATTTTCATTCTCGGGTTATCAAAATTAAAGATCCAATTTAATCTCTTGAATTAACCGTGATGAAACTGTTAAAGGAAAATACCGCTTTTCATTTGTTTGTTTATTATTTACCTCAACAGTTTTGGAAATGGGGCACATTGCCTTGCCAAAGATATCTTTGGAACTGTCGTTAATATTTCATTCTTAAGAAAATGTAGATTGATTTTCCTTGTTGTTTGTTATTTTGGATACTGTTATTAAAATAAACACTATGTCAAAATCAATATTTTTATTTGTTGATCAAAAATCTTTATTTGTTTCACATGTTTGTGATTTATTCCCTAATCGCTAATGAACACTATGACTTTTGACTTGATAGTTAGGTTCATTTAACCACTTGAAAAAGATTCCATTAAATACCCATTTTGGGTGGTCCAACTAGAACCTGCTTAACTAATTATTAACTTGTATTTGTCGAGTTAAGCAAGTAACGTAAAGGGTTTATTTATTGTGAGAGTTAATCGTTGCTAATGAGTTCGAGGTTATACGAAACGCCAGATCATGCAAATTAAAAAGGCGGAGGTGGAATTTTAATACGGTTTTTTGTTGGTGTCGTTTTTCATCTTACTTGAAACGTTTAGTCGCGCTGTCAGACGCCCTTCTTAATACCTGATTAGCATTATTTTACATTTTATTGCTTGTTCAACTTGCCCAATTTAGTTTTGACATAATATTTAATTTTGACGACCGGTTTGGTGCAATAAATAAGAGTTTTTCTGTTACTCCAAGAAGTCGCAGATTCAATCAGATGACAAACAAGAACATCGTTGGTACTGATATCTGTAATATCAAATGTATGTGATGTGAATGATTCAATTAGCTTAATGAGCACACGATGTATAAAGATTTAAGAGTAGACATGTCTACTTGACATGGCTTGTTGAATTAGTTTTTTACTACTGTACAAGTTACTGCAATGTGTATGTAACATTCCTAGCAACCAAGAATAGTTGGTTGACAGTAAAAAAGTTATATAAGTAGGCACGTGTAACGGCTTAATAACCGACACGCTGTTATATTACCTTGCTGTTATATAAAGAAAGTATAACTAACTATAACTTGCGGTGTAGTAGTTAAATATTAATGTGCAATTAATTTTATCTAGCAAACTAAATCTTTCAAATGGAGGTTACTTTTTCTTTGAATTTATTACACAATTATACTAAATATTTAGGTCACCCACCCGCCTTTCGAGGAGGGAGTTATTCGTTAACTTGCTCGCTCAAAACTCGCTCGATCGATCAAAATGACATGCTCCAATTTTATTATTTACGATGGGCTAAATCCCCATATAGAAAGGCCTACGTCCTGCAGCAGGCTACAACAGGCTAATTACCTACAATGATGACAGGAGATCATCTTCAAAGGGATTCAATAAAATCTTCTGTTGAAAGGTATGGCAAACGCACGATTGTTATCTTTCAATCAGCTCGCCATTCATAACTCATCACTCGGCAAACACCGTGACGTCAGCAAACAAATAAGACAAACAGAGCTCCCATTTCGATGTTGTGAAAAATCCTTTTTAACTATTCTGTCCATTGTGGACTAGCTGAGAAACTCTAAAATTTTAGGAACACCGGTATAGTTAGTTGCAACAAGCTGGGTTTCGTCCAACTGTCGTTTCTGTCAAACGGATTAGGAAGTAGAACGAGGAAGCAGTAAAAATAGATATCCTGACTTTATTCCGGGTTAAATGGGCTCAATGTCACACTTTTAACCGACGATAGATATCCCATTTAGCTATTTGTTCATAACAATCTACAAAAGTTTCAGCGTTCGCTGACTTGTTAATCAGGTTTGTAATATACAATAGGTCTATTTTATATGATATTTAAGACGTTATGTCGAATTAATCTAAATGCATTTGTTTCGGTATTGTTCCTTTGTTTAAGAAGTTTGACCTTTTTAGTTCTTTCTTAAACAATTGCATTCAATCATAATCATCCACTGAGGATTGTCTCAGAGATAACTATGCAAGACAAATGTTTCATATCTGTCAGATCATTGGTTATCGCCCCTGTGACTTGGAACACATGATTTGAGATTATTGTCAGGTGAACAGAGTTATATAAACTGATAAACAAATATGATATGTCTGGTTCTTTGTTCGAGATAAAAATAACTGCGTAGGATTTTTCCGAAGACTCGTTTTTTATATTTTATGATAATAAGTTTAGCGAAATCTCCAGAAAGTTACATAATGGAAGATTGATTAAAATAAATTTTGGGCACACCTGCACGTAAAGAAAGAATATAAAAGATGACGAACAATAAATAATTAAATGTTTGATCTCTGAATTCCGAAGTAGAGAAGCACTTGTAAGTGGATCATTTTTTCACCTACTCCTTATTGAAGTTGCAGAGAATTAGACATATCTTTCATTGATCGCAGGTTTTCATTCTACAGTCTGGAAGTCGCAATCCTTTTTCAATTCAACATTTTGTTAACTGTTTTTTATCGGTTCTGCAAATCATACAAATGCACTTCGAAGGTAAAACAACCGAGAGCGTGTCAACGGTTGACGAGGTCAGCCCGGTTAGAGAGATCTAGATATCTATATCGGGCTAATGAGTCACGGCTTTTCTGTTGGCTAGAGTAAATAAAAACAATTTTCAGCCGGGGCTAATGATGACAGGTTAGCCGTAGGAAGTCTTACGGCTCCAAATCTGATGATTAATATGTTGGTCTCTTGGATATTTATGTTAAGAATAGCGGCCACCCGCGACTCCATTCGCGTGAAATTCGGTTTCCGCCTTCCAAAACAAAAAGTTTTTTAATTCGAACCAGTAGTTCCTGATATAAGCGCGTTCAAACAAACGAACAAATAAACAAACTTACACACAAACAAACACTTCACCTTTATTATATTTATTAGTATTGATAAGGTCTTTTCCGCCTCATCCGATTTTATTCCCTTTAGTCGGGAAGGAATACGTGAAAATAGAAATATGAGGCATGCGACCTATCCTTTGCGTTTTTAATATTAATATGTATATTAGCTATATATTATGAACTCATACTAATATTCCATATTATTTGCAAGTCTAATATGGAGATGGCTATACAGTTTGCTTATTAAAAAAGTAACTTCTACTAAACTGATCAAGTTTCTACTCCCACACTTCATTTGCAAATATTGTTAATATTTTCTATTCGGTACCATGGTAACAACGTGTAGGTATACGAGTGATATAGCGTACTTTGTTACTATATCACTTATTTAACAAATGATATTCCATGAACATAACAATGACATATTTTTGTTAATTGTTATTTGTCATACAAAATTCCATTTGACGTATTGCAAGATATTTGCAAAGATAAAACGTCATTGTATGCAAAATGCAGTCTAAATTGTGAATTTCAAAACGTTTCTGCATGTGCCGATATACACGAGTGATAAGTCACGTGTAAGTTAGTGGTTTTTTAATTCGAAGAACACGGACTGCGGAACTAAACATTTTCACAACTTTGATTGTACGAGTATGGCAAGACTTTTTTTTGCAAAAGATTTTCATCGAAATTATGCTTTGTATGCTGAAATATTTTAAAAGAAAGAAAATGTAACATTTCGTAATTATTTGGCAGGTTCAAAATCACATTTAAGTTGCTGTAAGAGTTCTTAAGGGCATCGTGTCAACTTGGTAATATTTAGACAACAAACATTGCGCAGGTTTAGGCAGACTGCTTTCTCTCAGCTCTAAAGTAGAAATGCACAAAAAAAATGTATTTTTGTTTGCAGATACGGCGATGCAGTTGGTAAGAAGCGGCTACAACACACCGAATTCCCAAAAAGAAGGTAGGTATCTTTTTTTAAATATTTATATATTACCAGAGAGTTTTGTTGACTGTTTTGTTTCATTGGTTTTCTATAACTTCGAATGTATCTTCTATTAAATGAATTATGTTGAATAAACGAACTGTTTCATAAATACCAAACACGGAGCATGCACAAACGCATTTGCAATATTTTGAATGGTGATCTTAATTTAAGTCTTATTATGTAATGAAGTGGAATATTAAGTCAACTGCTCATTTAAATTAGCATGACAATTTTAATTACTTTCATGCCGTTAAAACTGTAATTGAGTTCTGCGTTTGGTTAATTCTTTCAAATTGTTTATAAGACATATTTTTTAATATTATATTTGTTCTGTCAAGAGCAATTATATTTACGGATACATTGGGTCTATTTAATAATTTATTCTGTATTTTCCTTAACAACTTGACATATAATGCATTTAAATTGTGTTTTCGTCTCAATTACTTCATCAACTTTAATTAAAATACAAATATCAAACTATTAACTCTCCTTTTTGGCTGTAAGACGACTGCAGTCTGTTATAAAACATCTGCAAGTACGTCAATACTCAATCCGGTGAAACGTCAAACAAATCTTACGTAGGTACGCGGCTGTGAAATCCGTCCTTAACAAAAAGAAAGTGTCAGTACTTACAAGTAAGCCTTCGTATCCTGCATTCTCTCCAGCGCCGACTTGAACAGATCATATCCTATCTTCGTGTACTGCGTGGAGATGGCCAGCAGGTCGGGCTGGTACTCCACCTCCTTCTGCTTCTCAGCACTCGTCGGGTCTGTCACGATGTTGTGCTTGTGCTTGAACCTCTCAAGTTGTTTCGAGTGCTTCTCGGACGGGGGAGGCTTGGGCGGCGCACTCACGGGCGGGATCTCCACGGAGGAACTGACGTCACGGGTACACATGTTACACATTTTTTGTTAATCGGACTAAGAGTCACGGGCCGCGGCGAGTGGACTAGTGGTGCGGTGCGCGCGCGAACACTAATATAAGACGGGCAAATCGTATCCCCACCGCTGCGCCGGCGCCGGTGATAACGCCGCGATATTGTTGCGTGCGAGGGATTGGTGCGGTTTAGGTGATTTCGCGGATATCGCAGTAGACCGTGCTTCGGTGGACTTTGAGATATCTCGGAACTCGGGACTTGGGAAATTCGTTATGCTTTTTCGCAGAAAAATGTTATTTTGTTGCAACCATACCTAGTTACTGTAGTGTAGTGTACTGTTTTTGTAAAGTGCAGGTATTATTTTTAGCTAGTATTTTTTAATAAACACTCGTGTATGACATCAGCACACCCTTACCTAAATATGATTCGGTGATTAGGCCATGAATTAAAAAGACATTGAAGGCATTGTAACGTACGTTATGAAACAATTTAGAAACAGTTGTTCCTAAAACTGGTTCAAACCGTGGGCATGGCTTAATCGGGAGTTTCATGTTGGATCAGACCTCCATGTTGGCTAGAAGGGAACGGCACTGTTACAGTGCGATAGGATATTGTGCATAAAATTCGTTCGTCCCTTATCCAAGAGAATAATAAAAAACAGCAACTAGGTACAAACAACAAGTAAAATATTGATAAGATTACTAATATCCAAACTCTAAACAACTATAAAAAATTTATTTAGCAAACAACTTGTTTTTTCACAAGCAATGTAATAAGCATAGTTTCTGTGTATTTATCTTTATTTTGAGCGAAAATTATAAGTTCCTGATAAATCTATTTGATAACACGTTGATTGCATCATTAATTAACTGAATAGTGATTTATCTAACTATTAAACTATCTTAGCCAGTGTAAGTGTTACGAGATTGCGACAAAAATCCTTGTCAAGTTGTCACACATTAAGCCTACTTGGTACTTACTATGTATTTTATAACATATTATGGGTCTAACTAAATGAGAGAAAGATATTATCGTTTTAAAATAGTAACTAAATGCATCCAACTACATGACATAAATAAATTGTTCTGACTTTGTGTTACGATTTACAAATATTCAAAAAACTGATTGAGAAAGTTAACACGAACTCTTGACTCTTGATCCTAATTAAGAGGATAACTTACGAGTACAATGTAATTTGCGTCTTTATTTGTCACATTTTTCTGTTTTAGAGATTTAAAATAAATAAATAAAATAATAAATAAATTCATTGGACTAACACACCAATTGCCTAGCCCCAAACTAAGCTCGAAGCTTGTACTATGGATGCTAGGAAACGGATAGACATACTTAAATACTTTTATAAACATCCATGACTCGAGTACAAATGCCGATGTTCATCACACAAACATTTGCCCCTAGCGGGATTCGAACCCGCGACCTTTGGTTTTGTAGCCAGGGTCTCTAGCCACTCGACCAACAGGCCCGTCATGACCAAAATGACAATATGAATGCTTTAAATTCCTGAATTGAATGATTAGATAATAATATAAAAAGTGAGTATATACATAGTTAGTTCTTCAACCTCTACTTACCTATTATACAAATTGAGTTTGACCGCAAAAATACATTTCCTCTAATGAGTTTTAGTGCTAGTAAAAAGTGTATTGTTGTTAATGTAAATCTTATTATCCATTGGTGGCACCATTTGCTTCTGATACCTGCAAAATTTATTGTTGGTTACTTACTTCTGAAAATATAAAGTTTAATGTCTTTATTCGAATAAGGAGAGTTTTGTCTGCAGCACTGAGCAATTAAAAACGTTGCTTTTGAATGTCTGTAGGTACAGAGCATGTTTTGTTAGTGTAAATTCAAGCCAGGATTAATGTTAATGCAGTATATTATTGATCTCTCTCTGCGTGCTTGTGCATTTACATTTTTCATCGTGTTATATTTTATACATGGGATTTTTTTGTATGAATTAATATGAAAAATAATGTTATATCGCGTTATTAATAACCGAGGAAAAAAACATCGCTTTAATTAACAGAGTATGGTGACATGTCCAGATGTAATAAACATTTCTAGCTGGCCTCAATACCCCCCGGTGATAACACACGTTTAGCAATCTCTAAATAAGGTATGCTCTAACGACTCTAATTGAGCTATAATGTGTAAACATACGACCCTATAATGAGTAAGATTATAAGGCAGATGAAATAACCAGCTGATAAAAGAAAAAGAAAAATACAAGCAGTTAATTATATATTTTGTAAGGTGCGGGAGATGGAATCAACACCTACCGAAATGGGAACGATTGCACAAAAGACGAATTCAATAGAACTTTTGGAAAAAAATATGCAATCCAAATGTCAGTTTACTTGTGCAAAGTAAAATATCCAAGTCATGTCAAATTAAATATAACTGAGTTATCCATTGGTAAATAGAAAATAAAACAAATTTCAAACCGCGGATTAATCGTACTCGTACTAACATAAATGTTTAAGTGAAAGTTGTGTTCTCTCTTACCAAATGTATGGCTTCTCTATATTGCAGCCTATACTGATCATAATTCCAATAATAATAACCCTCAATACGCAGGATATATTATAGTGCACAAGTGAGTGCGCAAGTACATGTGCATTCCCTATTTCCTCACGTTCATTTATTTACTTTAATACTCATAGTTCATCATCATCATAGTTCGGTGGGTCAGCAATCTGACACGACCGTAGAGAGATCAGGCGCAAGCACTCAAGGAGGGTCTCGAGATGAAATTTTTCGGTCTCCCATTCACATCGGATACTAATTCTTATATGAGTACCTATGTTCCTCATTTTACCAAAACACATTTACGAAAGTTTATGACAATAATTCTGGGTAAACGTCTTATCACCTTGCAAACAAAATGATCTCAAAATTAAAAGACATTTTTTTCCTCAACGTGAATTAGTGGTGACTCATTCAGAATGCAATCGCCAACGTCTAAGAAAGCTTTGGCAAACAAATAAAACCGCAATCCGGCCTAGGTTACGTGTGATGTGTACTAACTACAGTACGTGAAAAATTAATTGGCATATGATGTCGTTCGTGAATAGTTCCACTCCATTAGCTTTCGTTGGTATCGTAAGAAGTAAAAATCCGGGGGTAGGGGCAGAAGCGTTTCCCTGGGTAACCTTTCACTATTCTGCAGTCACCCACACAGGCTGTCCACTGCGATGTCTATGGGCATAATCCCAAACTAGCCTTTGTCCAACAACTTTAACAACTTGCATCTGGTGGACTAGGGCTAGCCAAGCAAGATGCAAATCGATTTCGTCGCACAAATACAAACTTTACTTCGACTACTTTACTTAAGGTTAAACTAATAAATACTCTTTCCCGTGACTACTACGCGTATTCACAGCTGTAGTTCAATCCGGCCAACTTTTTTGATCCGTACTGTAAACTGAAGTTCGTGCACAGACACAGAATATCCACGTGAGTACACGAGCATACTGGCTCCTGGCTACAGACCCCCGAGCACGTACGCACGGCATAATGGACCCAGGTCATAGCCTCAGTAAGTTATCTAGGCGTCGTTAGTAGATGTGCCGTGATTATCGTAATGTCATAATTAAACGTAGAAAATGTCGTATTTTCGGAGGACTGTGTTTGTATAATCAGAAACTAGTATAGAGTCGTTTTGATAATAATATTAATGGTTTTGTCAGTTCGGCTCATTATAACAAGAACTAAAAATGAATGGAATTTTACGAAACAGCAGGTCAGATTTGTACGACCTCATCAAAATACATTTTACACGTCACGTTTAATCCCATTAAACACATGTCGGACATAAATATTGCTTCAGTTTTTGTCAATCAGATGATTCAGGCCTGCAATGTCCTAACCCAACTAGAAATACCAACACAAAGTGAAAGTGGTCCCTACGGGATTCGAATCCACGACCTCCGAGGTTTTAGAGCACAGCGCTCTGACCACTACACCACGGAGGCAGTTATGTATGTTACTACCTGCAGGCCGATAAGAGCCCCCTGCATATGGAACTCTCCAAATCTATGATAATATACTAAATAAATGCATCAACCTAAATAATAAAATTAAACGTGAAGGAATGCTCGTATTTTAAGATAACATCTTAGCCTATCAGTGTAACTGCAAGTTATTTGGCTTATCGACGCAACGGCGCCGCTTTTTCTTAGCTTAGGCTATCTTAACTTATTCGTTGTTTTCGTTATCTTTTACTAATATTTATTAGAACTAATGACTGTCTCAGTGATTATTGGGGCCACCGAACTGTAAACACAAGGACAGTCACGAATATTCTCGAACAAAATAGTAAATATATTGGTCTGTCCACAAACTTACAGGAATAGGAAACACAATATGCATAAAAATTATAGCAAGAAAATTAGGTTACTGTTATAGGAATAAAGGCAGGAAAACTAGGTTGCTCTTATGGGAATAACATCAGAAAACAAGGTTTCTGATGGCAATCAGGGAAACTTTAGTCAAAAATCAATCTGGGTTTCCAAGCAAATCCGTTCTAGCGAAAGTTTGTGGATTAGTTAGCACAAGGGCTAGATTATTTAGGACATATCTGCTACCTATAGCAGATATGGATATAGCCCTTGTGCAGGCTTTGTCATCGAAGGCGGCGGACCCATTACATAAGAGGAAAATAAAGATATAGTTGTTAAATCCTAAAATGAGATTAGATTTAACGCTGTTGTATTTTGACAAGCGAACTATTAGATTAGATCAAGGGTATTTACAGCTTTATCTAATGCGTAGATTTCACTTGTCAGCTAGTAATAAATAAATATAATATTTAACGATTTAAGAGTGATAAGTTGCTATAGCACTGCCGAAATAGGTATAAATAGATATCTAATAAATGTTTTTCCGGTGCGAACCCCCGCACCCTTGATCTAATAGTTAACGTTTGAACTCATGCAGATGCTTGAATGCACAACTTAAATTATGTCCTAAACGATGGGTCAACATACTTCCCTTTGACAAACAGATTGATACATAACTTGGATAAGACTGTGGTGCCCGGTCGTGCTGTGTACACCCGAAAAATCCGCAAAACATAAAGAACTAGTTCGGTAAGCTATTATATTTAGCCGTGTTAATCTCGGTCCGGAATAGTAGACTCCATTTCCGCCCATCGGTAAGGTAGGTTTGTATGTAGTAAATTAGTAATAAAAGGTTATTCCGGAGGCAGCAGCGTTTCTCTAAGTAACTACCGTTTACCTTTTTGCGAGTGACGCATGTCTAGGCCTATACGCATTTCTCATCTTAATGAACTCAGCTCTTTATTTGGATCCATGATGCGTAACATCATGAAACCAATAAAAGAGCTGAACGGGTCATTTGTTTACGTTTTCTTTTTTTTCGCTGCTCGGCCGATACTACCGATAGTTTATAATTAACGCGGTGCGCTGGCAGTCATGTGACGGCGTCACGCGCTCACAATGACTGCGAATGTTCAAACAAGCGATTGGCAAAACAGAACTCGACGCCTCAGACGTGACTGATCTCACGGGACGCACCTGGTTGAGCGAGGAAGGAAAAAAGTATTCCCCGAAGTGTTATAAGCGCGATACAGGAACTTCCACTCGAATGAGCCACATTATTATCAACATCGTCAACCTGTTGCAGTCCACAGTAAGACGTAGGCCTATTCCAGATATGCGCAAGTTTCGCAACCCTTCATCTGGTTGAACTGGTACTCCCAGGTGAAGCCTATTAGCCTCGCTGGGCAAGCGCATTGGTGACTGCAGAATGGTGAACGATGAAACACTGGGGAACGCTGCTGCCCATTCCCCCCGGAATGTTTCTTACTCTCTTCTTTTACCATTGGTCTAAGAAAAAAAAGTAAAGAAACAATCATATTGTTTGTGGTGGCAAGGAGGAGACTCCAGTCGCTCTGGTGAGTTCCAGAGTCACTAATGTTAATTTCCAGTTCCAGAGTCAATGCATCCATAGGTGACGGGAACCGTTAGCCATCTTGTAGACTCTCTTCATCTTGTTTCAGCGTCACGTCATTGAGTGAGTCACTGGGATATTGACACACATTTTGCGTCCTCGTAAACTTAAGTATTTACGTGGATAGGTTATCGACCTGTAAGAAATTACCGTATATCTCAGAGCAGGGGAACCCCTTTAAACAGAAGATATTGACATTTAGATCTGTAGGATGTTGCAGCAGGGGATTTTAATAGTTCCCTTACCTTTTAAAGTGTTATAGTCGATTCAGGAACTTACAAAACTTTTATCAAGTTACCGTAGCTGTTGTAGTTGTGGCCTCTGGGCCACATTGGATAGTCTGCTATCCAGTAAATATCCTACACCGAAAACTAAAGTTTGTTGATGAAGTAATTACAGCGTCAAATAGAAGGGATAGTATCTTGAGCATGGTGAAGACAAACACTGTTTGTACTTATTAAACAATGCACAGGTCTATCTCCCATCAGTGGATTGCTATTCAACTGGCATTCTATTTTAAATTTAAAATAATGCAAGGAAAAGCCCACTGACAATGCCAGACATCCCCAATTGTATTCACATGTGTCCCATGTATAATTGCGGTTAGGCATTAGTACGAGGAAAACTAGTTTGTTTATTTATTTAGATGTCTGCGAGTTTCATGGTATTGTACCTACATAGTATTTGTTGTTGTTTTTGTTTTTGTCTAGGAACTACGCGTAGTACAGTCACGTGAAACGTTTAACACACTTTTTCACAAATTACTTTTCATGGTGAAATCAGCATCACCATGAAAAGTTATTTCAAGCATATGAAGGCAAAAAAATGTAAATAAATGAATGTTGGACATTATACTACAAAAGTACGTGCAAAAGCTACTTCTTTAAAAAATAAGAGAAAAACATTGTGCAATGTACCTATATCCTAAAAAGAAATCTGCTGACCGAATGGGGAATTCACACAACCAAAATAAAACAATTTAAGAGCTAATCAGATCGACTATGAAATCATCGATTTGCGTAAAAGCTGAACTTGAATCGGGGTCGGTAAACATGGTACGAGTAATTCAACCTTCTTAGAACCTTGTACCACTGCAACACTTCCGAATATCTGCAATATTTGCTTATCCTCATTTCATTTGACGTCTTTGAGCTAACGGTAACGCTGTGATTTTCAAGGTACTTTTCAATCCTTGGGTCGACGATATTTTATTTAACTACTGTATACGAATAAAATTTTATAATTTAAGGCGTGTATTTGTTTATAGTTTATATTTATATTTCGTTTTATAGTTACTCTGCACGCTGAATAGTAGGTCGCATTTTATAGCTACGAACGAGGTGGATGGTTTTAAAATAAAATAGGCACATTTTATTGTTTTTTTTGTTGAAATTTAGTTCCTCTAAAAAATCGGCAGTTGGAGATCTCCTGCATCGATGCATGAGAATGTTAGCTGATAGAACAACATGGCGACAAATCGTAAGGAAAGTCACAACAGGCAACACTAAGAATGTCGACTCATCATGACCACGACCGCTCTGTCAAGAGTGAAACGACTGAGAAGAAGAGAAGAGATAGTTCCTCTATACATAGTTCTTCTGTTTAGAGTCTGTATATATTTTGGCTGTGTGAAACTTTTAAATCTATGAAAGCCTAATTGGCTCTTCGATGGCTGATATACATACTCCTACCTACAAAAGTGGGACCACGAAAAAATCTAATTCCTTGTGGTTCTACTAGTGGGACAAATAGTGGAACCACGATGAAACCGCGTCAATCCATATAGTTTTACTTAATACTCGTATGGTCAACGTGAGGTTGATAACTATATAATGTGTATAGAACTATCGTTATCTATCGATTTTAAATAATTGATTAGATTAATAATCGTTTAATACATCGATGTTTATTTAAATATTTATATTTATCACTTATTTTGATACTATCAAAGCTTCCATCTTCCATCAATATTATTGCGATTGTAGGATATCGATAGTGCTATGGACAACACTATTTTAAGAGATATGCTACTGATATAATTTTGCAGCAATTTTTACAAAAGAGCCCTTTGCCATGCCGCGTATGTCTCGGGACGTCCGTTTTTTTACTAAAATTCGGAAGATGGTAGTGTTATTATTTTTACCCTTGTGCCACGAAATACTACGCCAAACTTATGAAAGAGGCAATCTTCCATTAACATTTATGTCGTCTCATCTAGCGGCCGCCCGCGCGCGACTTCGCCAGGGTGGAATTTGGTTTCATACAAACTTTCATCACCTATTTTATCCCCACAGTGACGAATTTGCAATAGAATAGATCATTATGACTGACATAGTGATCTATTGCAACTCAGTCACTCACCTTTGAGTTTTAATATTTGACGATGGAACGATGGAATGATGTTCTAAGAACAGCAATTGTTCCAGCTAGCTCTGTCAACTCACTAATTCTTCTGGCACGATGGGCACGATACAAAAGGTTGCTTTGTTATTGCAAACACGTCGGTACCTAGAACTGACCACTGACAGTAGCACTTTCTTTGCTGTCACTTAGTTTTAATCTCCAGGCAAAGGTTGTTGGTAAGCGGGGATGCTAGGGAGCTGCTGAAAAACTGACTTACAAGTTAGTCCATCTTAAAGCCAACATAAATTTTATACTTTTTTGGTTGTAATGGGCCTGGATTTTTTATTCGCTATGTTACGAATAAGGCAGGTTGAGTCGTTGGTTCTACGCGTCATCTGTCTACGGTCGTGTCAGATTGCTGTCCCACCGAGCGTGAGATTGATGAAATAGGCGCTACTGTGCTTCACTTGTGCACTACAACATAACCTGCCTGCCCGGCTGATCGTAAAATTGGCTGCAATGGTCGAAAGCGACCGGAAGGGTATTATTACACATACACAATGATTATTTACTACAAAATGCAATATAACATGATGTAACATTTATCTCATATTCTATACCTTCGTTCCGTACACGCCAAAGAATTCCAAAAAAATATATATTAGATCAAATTTCATTCTCCGTCAATATAACATTTTATAATTATAACGGTCGTCAAACGTCGTCAAAATGATCATAACAGACGTTACATAATAACAGGCCTGTAACCGGTTGTTTCCATGCACCGGTCGAGGTGACAACTTGTATCTTGAGCGGACACGACAGGCGTTTGGCGGAGTCGACTGAAGCTCGGGTTGTCTTTAGGTAATTTAAGTGCATTTTGAAGTAGGGCTGTGTTTATTGTGGGGAATATATGATACAATACAATGCACCACTTGTTTTTATTTTCTTCCAGTCCTGTCTCATTCAGCCTCACACGATTGTGAACTATATTTTTTTTCTCCCTGGACATAGCAAAATTTTTTTCCATTCACTTATAGTGTCTCATTCAGCCTCACACAATTGTGCACTATCATTTTTTCTCTCTAGACATAGCAAAATTACGCTCCATAGCGTAAAGATATAGCTAGGCGTTACTCCCACACTACTACCCGAGTAGGGAGTAGGCGAACTGGTCGTAGCCAAAACGGCTAGAGGGGGATTATTATTATTATTGCTAGTATCCCAGGAACCGGCGAAAAACTTTGTTCGTTTCCCCCCGCTTTATAATATCTGTGACACGCCCCCTTAGCTTGTCTGAAAATAAGAAGATTTTAAGGCGTGGCACATGACTGTGAGACGTTTCCCTCAATAGAATAAGACGCAGTGGCTGCTTTGCTTATCATCAGGAAGTCTTAGTGGTTATCTGCAATCTTGGCATGGCGTGTAACACAATATGATATAATTATGATTCACCACACATTTTGCCTGGTGAATTTGCTTTACTATAAAGACATATTATAGTAGTCTAAGGCTGAGACTCCACCTAAGGGATATATACGGAGCAGACCCAAGATATGACGTAAGCAAATATTCGGGTATTTTTTGGATGTAACACGTGGCCATCCTGCATTGAATCCTATTGAATAGTTATGTCATACCTCCGCTTCGCTCACTTTCTGCTTTGTTAGTCTAGGCCTAAACTGATTTGCCTTAAAACTTAAACTTTCCTTAATTTGCCAAGACATGATAATTGTTTGAATGATATATTTATTACCGCAATTAGCCTGCTTCAAACAGCAAGCATTGGTTTCTGCTGTTATGCATTCATTAATATTTATCAAACAAGTATAATTTGCTTGATTCCTATCCACCAACGCGATATGGGCCACCGCAACTAACTGTTATCTACGATCGTCTAATCTGACTCAAAATGACTCAGGACTAGTTAACAGATTTTATTTCAAACAAATTATATTTCATACAAACTTCTTCCCGAGAATTCGGAGCCGGTGGAAGAATCTTTTTGTTACCATGATAATTAACGACTTGATAAATGGATCCTCAAAACCTAAGTTAATAAATAATATTTTGATTTTATAAGACCTCATCTTTCGTCGGAAATTCCTTTCAAACTGAATTCTTCCTCAAGCCTTATTAGATCTTGGTTAGTGATATATAGTAGATTAGATGGTGGTTGATGGTTGTGGCGATATATAAGTAACTTTAGGTGACTTCAAGTAATTTGACCGTTTTAACGTTACCAAGTAGAGCTATGCTCAATTTGACCTACTAACCAATTCCCTAAGACTTCCAATAGGACCATGTTATTAAAGTCACTAGACCATCGAGCGTTGAGTGCAAAAGCAGCAAACAAACATTGTCTCATGTTTATAAACATACACGAACACAATACCAGTGTAAACGTGCCATTATCTTTTATTGGTTAATAATAACTGACTGTTTCACTTCACGACACGCTTGGCACTTTTTAAGCGTGATAATTGTGTTCATTTTATTTTTATTTCGTGTTCCAGCTTAATGGTATTTTGTATTTTATATAGCATTTTGGCAAAAGTCGTGGAATTCTTACTCGTAAATATTTTTTTCAAGTGGTGAAAATCAAGGCGCAGGTATGATGAGATCATGAATCACATTTTTTTCTATCGAGAACCCATTTACGCGCTTTTGCTGCAAACTACCTGGATCTGCAGTTTTGTGGGAAGCCCAGGAAAATCCCACCATCCACTAAACTCCTCTGGTTTCCTTCTCACCCTGGTGAGAACAGGCAGGTTCCTGTCGGAAAACCGGTCCATTCAAGAATCGTTAATCAGAAAGAGACGTTGGTAGAAAAATATCAAGCTAACAGATCAAATATCGAAACCAAACTCGACCAATACCAACACAAAATTAGTCGCCAATGGATATTCTATATGACAAATTAAATCAGAGTTCGGCATAAATATCAGGTATCTAATCGTATCTAATCACAAAATTACTGTACGTCCCACACACGCAAATCACGTTTCAAGGTCAAAACCAAAATTGCTAAAGAATCAAATACAACAAAAAAGAATTAATAGGGTATTATTCTTTACATTTTAAATTTTTCCTGTTTACAAAAAAATTACAATCAAATATTTGGTGATTCGTAAACCTGGCGCCAAATCTAATCACACATTGAGGATTTGAAAAAGAATATCTAGTGGTGACTCAGATTGTTGACACGAAATGAAGTACTTAGAACTAGTCGTATTTAAATAATGTACGTGCAAAATAACTAGGTCAATCGAAATGAAAAAAAAAAACAGAGAATAACTGTTCTGAGAAATATATGCTTCATATGTATTCAAATCAAAGCAAATAAAAAAAAACAAATCAAAATATTCTTTATTCAAGTGGGCTTAATATAAGCACTTATGTATCGAAATAAAAAAATACAGTAGTAATGACTCGACCACCGATTCGGAAGGCATTCTGTACCTGCCTATGATAGTTGATTAACTATAGTAATAGGTCTCATAGGAAACCGGATTCGGTTGACGTAGTGCTTTCAACCGTTCAGAAGATTCAGTCTAAACTGTGTTTCAGGCGGTAATCAATAACGACCCTTCTTCTTCTTCAGCCCTTTTCAACCCACTGCTAGGTATAGGCCTCCTCCATTTTGCGCCATTCCATACGATCTTGGGCTTTCCTCTGCCAGTTTCTGCCTGCTGTTTTGGCTATGTCGTCGGGCCATCGAGCTGGCTGTCGACCAACGTTTCGACGTCCTGTTCTTGGAAGCCATTCCCACTCAGTGATCTTATGGCTCCAGCGCCCGTCGGTTCTGCGGGCCACGTGTCCTGCCCATCGCCACTTTCTGCATGCAACAACACGAGCCACGTCGGGAAGTTTGGTTCGATTACGGATTTCCTTGTTTCGGACCTTATCGCGTAAGGAAACCCCGATCATGGCCCGCTCCATTTTTCGTTGCGCTACCTGTAGGTTGTGCATATGCTGTTTCGTAAGAGTCCAGGTCTCCGCTCCATACGTGAGGACAGGTAGAATGCATTGCTCAAATGCTCGGCGTTTAAGGGAGATGGGCATCTCACTCTTTAGAATATGGGACATTTTGCTGAATGCGGCCCAGCCAAGTTTTATTCGACGTTCTACTTCTCGCGCTTGCCTACTTTTGTTAAGAGTGAGTAGTTGTCCCAGGTAAATATAGTGGTCGACTTGCTCGATGACGTTACCTGCAACCATTATATGTCCTATGTTTGGATCTTTGGACATAATTTTTGTCTTTGAGGTATTCATGCGAAGGCCAACCGACAGTGATACGGTATACAGTTCTTCTAACATAACGACCCAAAAGTCGCCTATTAGATGCGGGTTCGATCCCTGCACAGGACAAACATTTGTGTGCATGAACATGTCTGTTTATTCTGGTCTGGGTGTTATACTTGTATGTAAGTATATATTTAAGTATATTTAAAATACCACTGCTAATTCTGATGTCTGTAACACAAGTGCGTAAGCTTATTAACACGAAGGCAGATACATACATACGAGTATATTTATTTATTTATTTAAACTTTATTGCACGATATAAAAATTGTACAAAAGGCGGACTTAATGCCTCATGGCATTCTCACCAGTCAACCTTAGGGTCAAACAGACAGTGACTAGTAGTATATGTACGTGATGTTATGGAATATTTAATTAAATATCAATAAACCAGAAATCAGTTTCCTCAGAGGAGAGAGTGAGTAGATAATACTTTTGTAGGTATAGTAGTAGAGAAATTAGTTTGTAAAATAAATGATGCAATTGTTACACGGTACTTGATGACTACAACTGCCTGATAATAAATCGATAATGTTTTTGATTATAATTACCGTGATATCGTAATGTATAACCTATCTTGGTTGGAATCTGGGTTTGACAAAAAATATTATTACTCTTATCATAAGACTCATGTTTGTTTTCCATTTACAGCTTTTTAAACCAAAATATTTGGTTTCAAGTAAACAATTACTCAACTGTTCGATTTCAAAAGTGTTTCAAGTGCTCGATATCTAATACACTGAATCATGGTGATTCGTCAATAAGATAAATAATATTGCAATAAACAAGAAACACGAGGGCTTTTTTTATTTCAATTGACAAGGCAGATAGGTTCTCTTTATAATTGACGACCCGTTGGTCTAGTGGTCAGAGACCCTGGCCACAAAACCGAGTGTCGCGGGTTCGAATCCCGCTAGGGGCAAATGTTTGTGTGATGAACATCGACATTTGTAATCGAGTCATGGATGTTTAAAAAATTGGCCAAGTGCGAGACGGACTCCCGCACTGAGGGTTCCGTACAAATTCTATTTTTGACGTATTAAAAAAACTACTGAATAGATTTCGTTCGAACTAATTTTCGTTGGTAGTTTTTATGGTAATGTACATTATATATTTATTTCAGTTTTATCATCCTCTTATTGTAGAAGTTAGAGGGGGGGGGACACACATTTTTCCACTTTGGAAGGGTCTGTCACGCAAAGTATTCACTTTAGAAAAAAGTGATATTAGAAACCTTAACATAATTTTTAAAGACCTATCCATAGATACCCCACACGTATATGTTCAATGAAAAAAATATTTCGAGTTTCACTTCTGACTATGAGGACCCCCCGCTTTTTTTATTTTTTTTTCAATTTTGTGTGAAAACCTTGTTGCGGTTCACAGAATACATCCCCTCACCAAGTTTCAACAGTATAGTACTTATAGTTTCGGAAAAAAATGGCTGTGACAGACTGGCGGACAGACAGACAGACAGACAGACAGACAGACAGACATGACGAATCTATAAGGGTTCCGTTTTTTTGCCATTTTGGCTACGGAACCCTAAAAAGTATTAAAGTAGGTCTATCCGTTCCTTAGCTTCCATAGTACAAGCTTCGAGCTTGGTTTGGGGCTAGGCAATTGGTGTGTTAGTGCAGACAATTTATTTATTACTAGCGGCCCGTCACGCGGTTTCACCCGCGTCCCGGGGGAACTACTTCCCGTTCCGGGATAAAATATAGCCTATGTTACTCTGGGTGAATGTAGCTTTCCAACAGTGAAAAAATTTTTCAAATCTGCCAAGTAGTTTCGGAGCCTATTCAATTCATACAAACAAACAAACAAACAAAAAATCAAACCTTTCCTCTTTATAATATTTGTATAGATTTATTAATTCCAATTAAACAATAATTACCTATAACGACACGATTCTGAAACGTTGGTTTGTCTGTCTCATTCTATCTAGTTATTAGAATACGTATTTTGACTCCAAGACTTTCAAAATATACAACCTCGCAGGATACACATAGCAACCGCAGATAGGACTAAGCATCTGTCGTGGTCCATGGGCCTTCACTCTTCAGGACAGTAGTTGGATCAAAAGCAAAATTAAAGTTTTGTGCTCGCTGAGAGTTGTAATAACATGTCTAGAATAGGGACTGTTTTTACTAAGCTATGAAAATTTTATCCCAAGTTTTTCGTATCAGCTTTTAATTCGGCACCGTTGGTGCCATACACGATTTATGTTAATACATTTTAAACACTTGGGTAAGGTTTTCTGCCCCTAACCTGGCCTCTAAGGTAGGCCATTAAACTAAAAACTTGATGATCAAAGGAGCCTTCAGCGTGGCAGCGTATTAAACCTCCATATGAGTATTTCAATAGCCTAAGTGCCAGTTGAATTTTTTACCATGTGAATTTGATTCCTTCAGATAGCAATCAGATTCCTCCATAGTACGAAAAGTACCTACGATATGCGTACGTGATCTCTGCAGCGGGTCACCGCACCCACTGCAAATATCGAAACTGCACCCCAAGTTGCACTGCCGTATCTCCAAACACTGACATTCAAAATCCAACCATACATTCTACAAGATAGAGTCCTATTTTGAAGGTTGGAGTTTGGAAGTTGAGCGGTTTTCTTCAAGGAGCGTGTCGCATTCCTGTAATGGGTGCTTCCCGCCGGCTCCCTGGGCGTACGTCATTCGATCCGCCGGTGTCGACTTTGTAATAATTGCACAAGTAATGTCCGATGCATGTGGATGCAGATTGCAGTCTTTATGGCTAGTCTACGTGATTGTCTGGACGAAATATGATCAAGGTCGAAGTTGTGGAGGACCTCGTTAGTTTAACTGGTTGAGTTATGGATGGACATTTTCTAACAGCGTGTAAACTACCTCCAGACGCCAGTGGGATACAAAGGACCACTAGATGAACTGAAATAAAACATTTTAATTCAAGTATTCCAGTATAAACTGTTGTTTTGTGGAAGTTTGTGATAAAATATACAATAGAAAATTTAACTTGAGTGAACCTCTTGTATAGGACCGAGGAAATCCACTGGATGCGATATAGATATTTGTAGGGTTTCGAAGAAGCCTTTCTGATCTCTATGATGGTGATGCATAAAAATAACAAAATAGCTGGGGTTTGTTTACTCACAAAAAACTGATTTCTTAAATCAGTCAGATCATATTTTTAACTTAATTTTAGGAAGCAATAACACACTTACATATGTATCACTGGATTTCGGATTAGATAAAGCCAAGTCATAGCGATTAATCATTATCCATATCAATCATTCACTTCAGCTATTGCCCTAACATATATGTAGGTATACTTACCTATCCATGTGAGTAATTCTTCATTTTTATCAAATATTATCTTGAAATATTGCAATAATATTATGAGTTGCATGTCAATACTATGTATTAAGGCGTTGCAATTTAAATTACTTGGAACTGATTGACCCTCTGGGTGTGTACTTAGTATGTATTGCCGGATTAGTAAGTACCTATTACCCCATATCTTCCCATTCCAAAATATGTACAATAAAAATAAAAATACTCTTCCGGCCGTTTTAGGTGGCCGATCTGAGGATCAGCCAGATACGAAAGATATAATCTAGTGCACAAGTGAGTGCGCAAGGTTTACATTTACCACTTTATAAGGGTCTCTCACGCAAAGTGTTCACTTTAGAAGAAAATGATATGAGACACCTCAATATCATTTTTAAAGACCTATTCATAACTACCCCACACGTATATGTTGTATGAAAAAAACTATTTTGTGTTTCAGTTCTAACTATGGGAACCTCAATTTTTTTATGTCTTCGTGTGAAATCCTTAGTGCGGATAAAAAGTGGCTGTGACAGACTGGCGGATATTACGAATCTATATCTATACGGGTTCCGTTTTTTGCCATTTAGCTACGGAACCCTAAAAACGTGTACATCTATTGTAATTTTTTTGACAAAAAGTGCATTTATTATGTTTTACCAGGAGCAGACGATATATTTGATGATGGATATGATAAAAGGGATAAGAAAACGTTCTTTGTTTGAATTGGCTGTAAATAAATCCGTAAAATGAATTGTCATGCAGCATCATGATGAAACGAAATAAACCTGATGGATATGTTTTCAAACTTTATTTATACCTTGATAATTTAATCAAGTATGACAAAAATATTTCGATATATAATACTTTAAGAAGTCCTTTGTTGAAATCGTATTTTTAAAGGAATATATCAGTTTTAAATTGGTAACATTCGTTGCACACATTTTGTTTACGCCACCAATAAATTGAATATCCTCCTGTGATCTTTCCGTCGGATCTTGTTTGCCACCGGCTATTCCAGAGTGGATTAAAAATCAAACTCAGTGGGATAGGTAGGTTGAACGAAGGGGAATTAAAATTTTCCGCTTATGAGTAAGAGTGGGAAAAATGCCACTCTGCCCACCCAGGTGGGATGGCTAGATGAGATAGGTGGAATATTCGAAATAAACTACAATGAATACGTAAGCATGATATGTAAGAAATGTATGGTGTATTTTGTTTATACCACAGCTTTTAGCCTGTGGCACCCAGAATACATTAACTTTCTTTGTTCTTGCGTATCTCTTACAAGTTTTAAGCTTCTGCACTTAAATTTGTGACTTTAAACAGTCATGATGAAAGGGATAAGAATATTACGTTCTTGTTTGAATTGGCTGTAAATAAATGTTTGCAGCATCATCATGATGAATTGAAATAAACCTGATTGATATGATTTCAACCTTGATTTATACATTGATAATTTAATCAAGTATTACGAAAATATATACACCTATAATAATACTCAAAAGAAGTCCTTTGTTGAAATAAATGGATAGTTCGTTGCACATACTTTGTTTGTTTACGCTAAACTCCTGTGATCTATCCGTCCGACGTTGCTTGCAACACGTTGACAATAACTACGCTATATTCAACGTCAAAAAAAATGTATGGTGTCTATAGTTAACCACAGCTTTATGCTGTGGCACCAAGAATACAAAAGAGTGAGACTTCACCAACATTAACATGTTTGAGATGGCCACGTTTTAGAGCCTAAATCATTTGGCTGTACGATACATCTTTGTTCGGCTCGCACATCTCCTCCTTAAGTTGCATTGTTTTCGCTATAATACTAGCTTTTGCACTTAAACTTGTGAGTTTAAACAGTCCTTACGAGTACAATAACCGACCTCAGATGAATAACTAATTATAGCGTGCAAATTACACACTAGTTAACCGTTCTAACAAGCGAGACACCTGCCAATCATGCTTAGGCGATGTGTTCGTTTGCAAATGTGACCTCTTTGGCCCTTGGACTAAATGGTCGCGTCAGTTGTCAACGTCAGTGGAGGCAGCTACTGCATCATAATGTGGTTAAGTGACTATTGACTGACTGTCAGTCAGGACATGAGTTAACACTCGACTAACTACAATTGTAGTTAGAACTTCCATGTTGATGTCATCTTTTCTTATCTTTTTACTGGCGCTAAAACTCTTGTTGCATTATTATGATGCAAAGTTTTCGTGTCGTTGTTTCGTTTATCTACGAGTGTATCACATGAGACAAATAGGTACATAATAATACTTACACGTGTCTTTAAGCCGTTGAAGACAAAAAAATATCTAAAAAGTTGTTTTTTTATTGCCTTCCTCCTCTTACCTTTTGTGGCAAAGTGGTTTTATATTATTTTGTTTTATGCGGGTTTTTCTTCTGATTGCTTAATCGTCTTTCATCGAGCAATTATAGTGTCATCAGTTAACGTTAAAAGCTTTCGCGACATCATGTTGCTCAAGAGGTAACTCTTAGCTTCCTAAATTTGTCACTCTAACAATTACGACTACTCTGTGTCCATTTTTTCGGCGTTACCGTTTACCGGCTTTTAGTTATTTAAATAGGCGAACAACATTGTAGTCGTAGTAAGTAGTTAGCTACATTGA
The DNA here is from genome assembly GCA_958496325.1 of Nomophila noctuella. Classification (NCBI taxonomy): domain Eukaryota; kingdom Metazoa; phylum Arthropoda; class Insecta; order Lepidoptera; family Crambidae; genus Nomophila; species Nomophila noctuella. The sequence continues at coordinate 16,690,423 of OY292482.1, forward strand.
GTGCGTAGGCTTACACGAGCAAAACCAGTACTAAATGTTAAACGGGAATACAACAAAAGCTATTGTTAATATTAAGGTCACCTACGATGCATGAGTAGTACTGATCCTTAAGGTTGTAATTACGGATATTATTGGTGGCCCTAACATTTACATGTTGTACACTAACTACGGCGATTTCATATTTTAGTCCAATGTGCCATTAGCTCGGCGGTGAGGGAAAACACCGTGAGGAAACCTGCACATTCAGTGATTTCTGACTTAGGTTCAGTTAGATCTGAATGTGTAACCATGATCCAATCTGTCTGGTTCCCCTCTATGGGTTACAAAGGTCTGATGGCACTCACTTTACTGTAATAACCAGACTTGCCAAATCCTGGATCTTGGTCAAAGCGAACCCCGCATAGAAATGGGATGAACGCCAGGAAGAAGACACTAAGTACGGCGATTTCATATTTTAGCCAAATATTCCGTCACTTATTTTAGCTATCATTTCAATACACGAGTCGATAAGAAACTGAGTAAACTGATTGCAAGATATCAAAGGGCAATGCTTCTTCGACCGCTCGGGTTAAAGAGTTTTTGGTGTCTGTGGTCGTCAGTAATCGTAAAGGTACCATCAGGTGACCATAATGGAAGTTTGTCTCTATCTTACATAAAAAGGGCAAAGAGGTTAGGTTAGGAGACTAACGTGACTGTTCTACTAATACAGCTCGATGGAGGGTGTTAAACGCACTCGGTCTACGATTGCAAATTTCGCAAAAACCGGTCATCGGATGGGTGACCGAATATTTCTACCTCGAGCTCCTCCGTGCTTCAGGGGCCCTAGCCAAGATGCCACTTTGTCGAATTCGCCATACGTTTTCGTCGCGACTTATATTGCCCTCCAGCACACGTACTATTGATATGAGCGGGATGGAGATATAAGTCGCTACGAAAGCGTCTGGCGAATTCGTTAAAGTGGCATCTTGGCTAGCCTACCAGGCACGATAATCCGTTTGGTCCTTGGCCAAATCTCTCTACGGTCGTGTTAAATTACTGTCCCACCGAACTAAGTGTGTGAGGGAATAGGGAGTAGGCTTACACACTTAAACCTAGCTTTGCTTGCGCATTGACTTTTGCACCATAATATATCATTAATAGGTACTTGATTTATCGAAATATCGGCCGATTTTTTTTACATTGGCCGTTATCGATTCTAACGCCGTATTTTTAACGCTAGCTGAAGTTTATCTTCTATGATATCTACACCGTAAATCATAATCAATAGTTCTAGAGATAATAATGTGCGTAATATCCACGAACATTATAATCACAAATGGTTGAGTGAAAATGAATCTTAATAGATAGTTGTATTGTTGTTGTAGGTACAAATTTTATAAAAAAAACCGACCCGAACACAAAGAATTCAAATTCAGATACGTTTTCAAATTATATGATCAACTAAACGTAGTGACAAGAGTTGTTTCTTTTACTAGCGAACGGACGCGACTTAGTCCGCATGGACTTCTGTTTCCGCACATGTAGTGATATACTATAGCTTTAAGCCTCCCTCGACAAATGGACTATCATACGCAATTTTTTTTAATTCGAACCATTATTTCTGAGTTTAGCGCGTTCAAACAAACAAATAAGCAACCTCTTCAGCTATATTATATTAGTAAAGATTAGTAAAGATATTTCTCTAAATAAAAGCATAACGAAATGTGATCAATCAAGTTTGTTCAATAGTTATCTTAGAGATGTCTCTCTCCACTATCTTGTCAGGCGCACCGCTCATGTTGCAACATAATATTATGTTGTATATCTACATTTGAGTCCGCATATCTACTTTTGAGAGCAGCGTTATCTATGCGCGTCATGCATACGCCAATGCACTTACAACACAAGCGTGTAAAACATGTGAATTGTATACTATATCACCCGCGTCTTCTAGGCGTAGAGAAATTGCTTAGCAATGCTTTAGGGCCCAAATCAGATTCAGGCTGAAGCTACAAGTATCCTAGAAAACCTACTAGTGCTCCTACCCAAAAAGCGCAGTTTAGGACACCCTCAGGCTAGGTGGAGTAACGATCTGCGCAAGATGGAGTGACGCTCTGCACAAGATGGCTGGAACTCTGGAAGGAGCTGGATACGAGTCGCTAAAGATCGGGCTTGGTGGAGAGCACTATGAGAGGCCTATGTCTATCAGTGGACTGCGATAGGCTTATGATGACAACTAGTATTACGAGCAGAGAGGGATACTACCACACCCACTTTTGTGAAGGATTGTAATACAATAGATAAGTCGAAATAGATCTGCTTGTATTCAATAAGAAATATCGATTTAAATAAAAACAGACCTATTTCCAAGTAGATAAGAGCTGTATGTATATCTTGTTCTAGTGTGTTTCATTTTGAATGCTGTAGTTAGGTACCTGCCATTTACACCTCAGTATAACAGACCCTACTGTTATTATTGCGCTCTAAATTGAAGTACACAGATAGTATGTAAGGAAATAAATCCATAGATAAGAATCCTACACGTTATAAATTCACGTGTTTCCCAACGCGACACAATACGTAAAGACAAACTTTAAATACAACAAAAATACATAACAAAACATGATCGCAAAATTGACTCGAAGAAACTACGTGTGAAACTTACTTATATTTTTAACTGCTGCCTATCATTAGAAGTTAATTGATTTTACAAGTTAAGCCGAATTTGACTACATAATACAATATATATTAATTTACGTTTACGACATTCTAAACTAAGGGATGGGACCCTTTGTTTGGAATGTCGTAAACGAACAGACCAAAAGTTACTTAAAGTGACTTTTGGTCTGTTTGTTGGTCCCTTTGTTTGTAAAGTAACTTACTTTGACTATACAAATATTATAAAGAGGAAAGGTTTGATTTTTAGTTTGTTTGTTTGTTTGTATGAATTGAATAGGCTCCGAAACTACCTACTTGGTAGATTTGAAAAATTCTTTCACTGTTGGAAAGTTACATCATTAAGTCCGTTTCGAGTTCTCCTCTGTGTCCAGAAAAGGAACATTGTGCGACCCCGAATTTAACGCGGGCGAAGCCGCGGGCGGCCGCTAGTTTAATACTACGTACGGAAGTTTGAGTTTCCTGGTTGACCCTTCTTGCCATGAGTGGGCTGAAGACTGCAGGCTTTTATTCCACAACTTAAACTCCTCCGGTCCCCTGAGAGATCTGTTGGTAAATACCCGTACCCGCAAGATCGGATTCTCACTACGTCGGATCGTAATTAAAAACAAATCGGTGAAAATATGGTCCGAAAGTAGTTGTAGAACTATTTTTGCAGAATGACGGTAAGAAATCGGATCTTATTGCGTAAATTACCATAGAAATAGTTCTTCGACTATTCCGGTCATACTGTGAAACTGCTCTACACTCTCTTTAGAGCCTATAAAGACAAAAACAACTAGTTGTTGCCATAGCAACGCGTAAATCGACCTCCAGCAGTATCTTTATCTTATCACGGATAAACTCGTAATGTCGCAACGTTTTAGTTTAGATTCATTGTTACGGCCAATGTATACGATAAGGCGACAACCTACATTAGTTCACCAATATGTTAGATGTACTGTTGGTGTTAGTTGTAAGACTCGATAGTTAATATTAATACCTTAGATTTTAATCCTTAGATGCTCTTGCCATACTATGCCATCGCCGTACTGACACAGGCGCTGTTAGTTATGAGAAGTGACGATGTTTCACATCACATTTTATTCTGTTATCATATAAATGATGGACAGTTAATGGCAAAGAAAGCATTACAAAAACTACAGCAAGATAAATAGACAACACTTTTCTCATGTATGCTCAGCGTTTAGTAACCATAGTACGTCACGTCAATCAAAAACGATGCCAGTTTTTTAGAGTCGGGGCATATTTAATGTTTTAAATCTATGGTTAAAATGCCTGATGTGAGATTACGTAAGACTCCAACTGTACACATATGCGGATATTTTCTTACTACCTCTTAACTGTCCATATAAAAAGGCCTTTTACATAAACCACTTCACAAATTATGAAGTTGTAAACGTAAATTAACTAGGCGTTCCGATACTGCAATTATTTTAATTGAAAATTATACATTTTACTGCTAAATAAACAGTGGTTAATTTAATTATGCACATAAAAAGAACAGGATGATACTTATATAAGTTCGCTTTTATTGCTTTAAACTTAACGCAAAAAAAAATAGTCCGCGTGGATTTCGTTTTCCGCACACATAGTGTTATACTATAGCTTAAAGCATTTTTTTACACTTCGAACCAGTAGTTCCTGAGATAAACGCATTCAAACAAACACACCAACTCTTCAGCTTTATTATATTAGAATAGATTACATGACAACATTCTTAGGTTAACCTGTTTCGCCCAATAGCAATTAAATTAATGTGTAATTGAATGTAAATATCAGCAATTACAACTGTTAATTATGCACGATAATTGATGTCTTTTATTGGCAAGAGTTTAAGGAAATTGTGGGGCTTAAGGGTTAATTGTGTTTTTAATTAATAGCAAATAGAATCAATATTTCAAAGTTGTGACTTCGCTGATTTTGCGAGTGGCTAAATAATTATGAAGACAACTAGCGGCCGCCCGCGACTCCGACCGCGTGGATTTCGATTTCCAATATCCTATGTGTTATTCTGATGTACAAGCTATATTGTGGTAAAGTTTCATTCAAATCCATTCAGTAGTTTTTACGTGAAAGAGTAACAAACATCCATACATCCATACATACAAACTTTCGCCTTTATAATAGTAGTAGGGTATCGTTACCATATAAGTAGTTTAGGTAGAGGAATGAAAATTGTTGCCATAATAAAATATATAGTTATATTTTTCGTTACTGCTCATTTATTTTCTACACTAATTCAAAGAGGCAAGATTTGTATTTTTAAATGTTTGGGTGAATCCGCAGGCGGAAGGTTAGTTAGTATTAAATATGACCTATATCGAATATATATTCTGTAATAATAAATCTGTATAGGAAATACGTAAATCAACGGCAGTTTTGTTGATAAGATAACGTTAGCATTAGAATCTTGGATTTAAGTGCACTTTTATGTAGAAGGAAGGATCAGTCACATTTGTATGATGTGGTTATCATGTGAGCGGTTATTATGTGGGTTTAATTACAGGTCTTATCTACATTAATGTTGAGTGAGTTTCTAATGCATATCTGTACTAATACTCGTATAATAAATCTGAAGAGTTTGATAGTTTGTTTTTTTGAATAAGCTTTTCTCAGGAACTACTAGTTCAAACATAAATAAATACATTTTTGTGTTGTATAGTCCACTTGTCAAGGAAGGCTTTAAGCTAAACTATATAAAACTATGTATATGTGCGGAAACCGAAATCCACGTGGAAGGAGTCGCGGGCGGCCGCTAGTTTCTACTATATCGAATGCGTGCACAGGGCGAAACTTCATCCGTTCCTGGTCCGTTGTTCATTGCTCCTCCTCTTAGAGTGACATTCCTCATTTATAAGGGTCGGGATCATTGCAGAAAATTAAACGCACATCTACTTTTTTGGCAATTTGGAGCGGTTTCCCATTGACTTCTCAATCATTGCTACAAGTTCCCATATTGAGATTGTCAGAATCTTGTTTTGAATTATTGTTTTATTTAATTTACTTTACGGATGAATAGCTAATGAGGACGACACCATTCCGACAACACCTTTCATATACATATCTTATTAAACCCTGTCGCGACAACCCTGAGAACCTGTTTCTTAAACTGTCGATGATGAAGGCTTTCATGGTGGCGCCAGCGCCGTGTAATTACATACGGCGCGTAAAGTATTGATCATACTTGCTTCATTACAATTTATAGTGGGTAATTTGGTATACCTACTCATTTGATACAGATCAATAAAGTTATTAAATAAAAAGTAGCATTAATGTACGTTTTCTCTTTACGATACTTTCCTGTTATAATGAGTTAGGGGATCAGACCGGAATAACTCGTTGCAGAAGTGTGTGAGTTCCTTACCGTTCTATGTTCACAATAACTTTAAATTATTCACATTGCTTTATTCTACGTAGTAGTAGAAAATATTCTTACGCCAAGAAAGAAACAAAATACAAAAACAAAATGCGATAGTTTACTGTCATCATCATAGGGTGACCTTAGATTAATGAGAGAGAGCCTATTCGGGAAGCCGTTGATTGTGATCTTAACATATGGTTTATATCAGACTGTATAGCAAATTAATAAGATATATCTCTGTTGAGCTTACAGCATTACTCTTAAAAATGTTGTATTACAATGTGAACGTGAGCTTACGTTAAACTCGGTAGCGTCTTAAAAAGGTCTTAACGTCAGCTTTTGAAAATAAATCGCTCTACTTTATACCTACCTCATTGCATTCCGTCAAATAACTTACGAATTCGATTCCAATTAGAATTACCAATTTAATTAAAGATCGCTAAGCCAGTGCAACAAAATATAGTTTTAATTAAAACCTGACACATACATTTGTGAGATGTGGAAATACCACAAAATCTTAAATCGAGTAGAAAATCAATTTCAATCTTTACTAATTGTAAAGAGGAAAGATTTGTATTTTTGTATGTAACAAATAAACTACTCAAAAACTACTGGACTGATTTCAATAAATCTTTCACCATTACAAAGCTACATTCACCCTGAGTAACATAAAAGAAACCGCGTGATGAGCCGCTATCAGCCAATAAAAAGGCCAAGCTTTACAGTTCAATGCGAAGTTATTCTTATTATCTCAATTGTAGGTAGATAGGAATACTATTATATTATTTTTAAAATATCTAAAACCATCACATACATAGATCTGACTCCATGGCAAGTAGCCTAAGGATTAGGTTAGGGATGCCGGTATCAACAGTGGTGTTACCAATATACTTAAATAGATACACAGACACCCAGACCGGTAGAAACAGACATGTTTATGCACACCAATGTTTGTATAAACGCGTAAACTACTTACTTTGGTATCATAACAATAATATTTGCGATGTTATTTTATACTTCGATGTCACGCCTCTCGTAATCTCCTTAGTAAAACTAGTGTAGTGACGTAAGTAATATTTATTTGTATGTAAATTATCAGGGATTATCAAGATTGCGTACTTTATTTATAATGTGAGATAAAAATATTTGTAACTACTGCAATGGGATAATGAACTGCGTATTTTCATTAAAACAGTTGAGTTGAATCATTTCCCAGATAGTTTACTGAAGTTGGGAGAAATTAATCAAATAAATGTATGATGACGATAAAAAACTGTCTTCTTTCCGCATAAGCGTAGTAACACAAACCACTTGAACTATGAAAATTTAATTGAAATTTTATTTTCCGATAAATAAGTAAATAAAATCGTGGTTATAATTGCAGTTAAACTCAATTGCACCTCAATTTTAATTTATTAGTCACATAATATTAAAATTCTTAGACCACCCTTTCCTTCCTTGCATCATCAAAAAACGTACATTGTCAAATTGATAACATATCGGCACCATTTTCATACACCTAATGTATTTATTTGCCTAGCCTTAGCGCGTTGAAGTCTTTTCAAAGGTTACGCACGCTTGGCCCGGACCCGACTTCGTGACCACAAGTGTCTTCGTAGACGCACCACAGTGTGGTCACACTACGGGTTTAATATACCCATTATCAAAATTTCTTGGAAAATTCATCCTGCGGGACGTAAGCAGGAAAAACTTATACAGAATGAGATCTTGGGGGATTCGCCCGCGGGATTAATTACACATGGGGAAAAACGTCCAAACAATCGCCTCTTTGGTTATTTCTGAAAGATAGCTAGTGTGAGATGAACTTAAGTGAAATGTTGATTCCGCAAATGAAATGATAATGTTATTTATTTTGTTACAGGTAAGAAAATGTGCAACAGAAGCAGCTAATGGTAAGTGATCACCGCCACCCATGGACATCTACAATTTCACATAGGCTGCAAATACGTGCTATTAAATTTTGCATGACCCTTTGCACGAGCGTTTATTCTCCGAGTACACTGCGATTAGGAAATGTTTAGCCTCGTACAGCAATATGTAATGAGTACCTTGGACCTTTTAAATAGAAAACTCACTTGTATACGTACTATTTGCAAAGTTTACGCACGCTTGACCCTCACGCATGTCGCGAGAACACGTCAGCGCAGGCGCCGTATAATTTACTGGTCACCACATGGTTAAAATTAAATCGTGTTGTCACATCAAACAATCGGTCTGATTTCTAAACTGACTCATACAGATTCCTTTTAAATAAATAAATAAATATTTCACAACATCACATACATTGATCTGACCCCGTGATATGTAGCTTTAGCACTTGTGTTACAGAAATCAGAATCAACAGTGGTATTACAAATATACTTAAATAGATACATATAACACCCAGACCAGGACAAACAGACATGTTCATGCACACAAATGTTTGTCCTGTGCGGGGATCGAACCCGCGACCTCTTGCGTAATAGGCAACATCTTGACCATTACACCAAGCGGGTCGTAAATCAGCAATTATATCGTTTTGGTCATCGAGTTCAGATACCGTTAGAATTTTCGTGCTCTGAAAATTGCTAATCAATTCGTTAAGATTTGATCCAAATCCAACCAAATCAGTCTTAAATAAACTACATACTTGTACTATTTTTACCATATTTGGACTTTTATTCAGAAAAACTTTATTATGCATCCAGACCACGACAGTCTACTTACTTGATTAATTAAAATCAAGTAAGTAGACAGGCGTGGTCACTGCGCGTGGTCACTCTGTCCTACACTGACGTAAGCAGACACGCGTGGTCGCAGTGCAGCGTGGCGTGGCCGCGGTCACCGGGCGCAGAGTTCGCGCCGTGCGAATTGCTAATCGACTCGTCCGGAATGCTTCGAATGGGAACGTCGTTTCGCGTTGCGAACCAGATAGTCTGCGCGTTTCCATTGTTACGACTGACGAGATTTTTAACGTTTTTGACGGGTATTTTTTAAGAATACCTGTAGGGGAATCCTGTGGATATTGCTGATTTTCAAATTGCACACACACAGAATGGATTGAATGCATGGTTAAAGCCCAACATAGTACCATAATGATCCTTCAAAATGACAATCTTCAAGAATTCTTTTCAAAGGCAGCATAGATTTCAAAGGCATCAATGGTCACCCTGGTTTGGAATTTAAGTACCTATTTTTTTTTTTGTAAATTGAATTTACGACGCTGCCTCTGACCAATGCTTTACAAATACTGTTTTCGTCTGATTCCCAATTTCCAAATAAGCCCATTCATATACAAATAAGTTTAACTAATGATCAGTTTACAAGTTTTGCGTAAGCCAACTAAACTAACTAACATTATCACTGTTTATGTGTAGTTAAATTATGAAATATACATATCAATAGAGATCTTTAAGGAGCGATAGTGGCTTATTTATACGGGCCGCGCCTCGCATACGTGAGGTCCGTGCTTCGAATCCAGGCCCAAATCTCGGGATTTTTCGAAAATCTATGTGCGTATTTATGCCATTAGCTCTGCGGTCCAATATGTCCCCTATAAGGGTTACGAAGGTCTCATGGCAGCCGCTTCAATGTAATAACCAGACTCGCCAAATCCTAGATCATGGTCAAAGCGGACCCCGCACAGAAACGGAATAAACGCTTGGAAGATGATGATAGAACTTTTAGTTTGTCATTATGATTTTATCGTGCCGTATCGTGAGTGAACGGAGCCGAGCCCGGCGACTGGCGTACGTGCGCGGGCGCACGTCTCGCGCGTCTATCCCAGGCTGGAAATGAAACTGTTATCTGCCAGTAATTACTGTGCGAAATTGATTTATTTGCTCGTTCTGCTTATAGGCTGGGACGACCTTCCCTGCTCGGCAGATTTACTGAGTATCAGATGATCAATGCAGTATCATTTCCTGTATCGAGGAACTATCATTTGAATGTAGTATTGAATGAATTTAGATCAATATTTGGAGTTGGTTTAATAGCGATGTTTGTTAAAAATTATCAAAAGTTCAAAGAACTGTTGTTGATTCCTCATATGACATATGCGTTGTTTATGTAATGAGAAATTCTGTTGAAAATAAACAGTTGAGTGTACAGTGAAAAAAATGTTTTTTATGTAGGTACTCCTACCATATATAAAAAGTAATTAGGAAAAGCAACACTAACAAATGCCAAATGAAAGTAGGTACCTAAATTGTGGTTTTCTACAAACTATTCTATCACAGTAATGGTGAAACGCAGGTGTAGGTTTCCTTGCGTTTATAAACGGTTTACCTACATAATCAATTTCAAGACTCTGCACTAAATCACTTAATTAGGGATTTAATTATCATTTCCTACATTTGTGACGTTTTAATAAATACCTATTTTATGTAATATCTTATGATGCATCATGATATGAAGCTGAACTGAACTATAATCTCAAGGACATAATTATGCTTCTTAACCAATAGGAACATTCTTGTTCTTCAAATATTCAGCAACTGCTTATAGGTATACCTTGACTAGTCTAGTCGGCAGATCATTGATAAGGAACATTCGTGACAAAATTAAAATGTACCCATTAACCATTCCAAACAACTAACCTGGGTGTTATTTTTGCATGCTTATCTGTGAGCCTGTCTAGTGTTAGTGTTATTGAATACAAATAGCACTTTAGAACACGAATTAGTTTCATTTATAATCCCAACTAATATTATAAATGCGAAAGTAACTCTGTCTGTCTGTCTGTCTGTCTGTTACGCTTTCCCGCTTAATCCTCGCAACCGATTTTGATGAAATTTGGTACAGACAATCTTTAGACCCTGAGACAGAACATAGGCTACTTTTTATTTCGAAAAAACGAAATCCACGCGGACGGAGTCGCGGGCGGCCGCTAGTTTCTAAATAAATATTTTTACTCTTTCATTTAGAGTTCTTCGGCCATATCACAAGATAAGCAATGTATTTGTCAACAATGAACTAATTATAAAAATATTATATTAAAAAGCTTAATTTCTCCAAATACAAATATTAGTACATAGCGATATTTTTGGTTACCCCAATAAAAAGTGCAATATATACTTACTTACTAATACAATAAAGTTAAAGAGTTTGTTTGTCCGTTTGTACACGCAAATCTCGGGAACTACCTACTGGTTCGAAATGAAGAAAATATTTTTATGATGGATAGTCGCGGCTTGACGAGGAAGTCCTATACTCTAAGGTGCGGAAACCGAGTCGCGGGCGGCCGCTAGTGAATGATAAACTGTGTCTGACGTCAACATCACAATGTAAATGATAACCTAATTAAATGCCCAGCCAATTCTTGTTACTGTCTGTCTGTCGCTCTCTGTTGTTGATTGAAATATCTATTTACGTACCAAATAAATCAGATCTGTTATCTATGTAGATTGTACTAGACTAGTAGGTTACTGTGTCTGTCACAGTTTGATTGAAATCAGGGGTATGCCTATGTGTGTATCGTGTATTTCCCGCCTCGCAATCAAAGAACTAGCCCATTTCTTTCCGTGGGTGTCGTGAGAAGCGACGGAGGGTCTTTCTTAGGGTATGGCCAGCTAAGCAGAGATGACCCACTCGCGCAGGGCACAGTGGCATCGGCGAAAGGGGTGTTTTAGTGAGAAGCTGCGGCGATTCTTGGCGTGGAGGCCCACTTAACCTTGGTGGCAGCCCTTATTATGTATGCCCCAGGTAAAAGAAAAAGCGTTTCTTCTCTCAAAAAAAAAAAATGGGATTAGACACTCAGAAGTCTTATGTGTGCCATAGTTCAGCATACTGCGGTCACGAATCCGCCTGTCTAGCGAAGTGGCTATGGGCGTAACCAATCTTCGGGGGCAGGTCTCCTTTTATAAGCTGACTGCAAACAAACTGATGATAATGAATTCCTTAAAACTAAACTGCGTTTCCTATTCAATGCGCAATGCAGTTCCTCGCTGATATGAGCATAGTTTTTTAGGCAGGCGTTATGCTATAAGAAACAAGAAAATCTGCTTGAAGTTGACTTTTGGAGACCATTTCCATAACGGCATGTAAAACAATCTTTATTTTTAGTAGAACTCATTTAAACAATTATTTGTGCACTATGACACTATTTGTCAAATCTCTAATGCCAAATTTTGTGTCAACTTCTGACATTTTCTTCTTCCCAGCCAAACGTCATTTATAGGTAATATTTCAATGGAAAATTATACATATGGTTAAAAAATTAGAGAAACCGTTCATAGGAGGAAAAGGGACTAAAAATATCCAAGCAGACGTAATAATCCTGGGATGTAGCCTTCCCGGCATTGTCACGGCACACAAACTCAAGAGGCGGTTTGGAAACACCATGGACATCGTCGTCCTGGACATGGCTGCCACCTCCAAGCTGGTCTCCAAATGCAACGTGTCCTTCTTCACTGAATTCTACGACGAGGAACAAGAAGAAGACACAGAAGAAAATATACCAGAACAAGATTTCGACGAAAAGGGCTTCAGTGACAACGTTGCGAGGCACTACCTATCGAAGTACGCAAAAGAATTCGACATCCCTATCCCAGAAGCGATTCTCGAGCCGATCCGAGCCAAGTCCCCCCTCAACAAACTCTTCCAGCACACCAACGGCAACACAGTGGAGTTTTCAAAAGACTTTAATGACTTCCATTACTTAAGCTTCATAGAGAAATTCGAACTCAATCAGTATCAATCCCTTCTAGACCAAAATATGAGAGATGTATTTCACAGGAGAAACGACCCGTACTCAGAGCGGAAAAGACTTATGTACTACGACCAGACTACCATGGAGAAGCATTTGTGCAGCGCTCTTTTGTTTCCCACTTCCCGAGAAATTATGAGAACAATCGTAAGGTTGGTTTGTGGCTCACCGGCAGACAGTATCTCCGTTCTCTTCTACCTCCATCAATGCTACAGAACAAACAGTTCGAGAAATCACATAGACGGAGACAACTCTCGATTTCGCGAAAAATTACTAGGCTACTGTAGAAAACGCCTAGCAAATCAATTACAGCAAAGCATTGCGGATATAACTCTACGTGCAAAGCCAATAGAATCCATCAGATCATACTCTGAAGAACAAGTTATCTTGCAGACCATTAAAGGTGAGACTAATTATATTTGCAACCTTGTGGCGATGGCTGTGCGTCCTGACGAACTCCGTAATATACAAGTTGAAGATCAATTACTCCTACATAAACACGACATCAAAGTAGCTTGCGCAATGTCACCTGGTCGCGCCAAGAAGTTCGTAGTTCAATACGAAGAAAACTTCTGGGAGCCTCTAGGATACAGCGGAGATATTTTAAGCGTCCAAGGACCCATAATATGGGCAATGGAGAAGCCCAAAATGTCCACTACTGGTAGTATGTCACGTTATGCTACTTTGGTGGGCTATCTGATGGTGAGGGACGAAACTGAGAGTAATTCTGAGGCTGCTGTCTTGGAGCAGCTGGTCAAACTATTCGGTCAGGATGCTGCCACTCCGGTGAGTTACCGGGAATCAGATATCGCGGACGTTTTCATTCCCCGCTGTGGGGATTACGTGGCGTTGCGAAAACTCACCACTGAAGTGACCCGACGTTCCGTGGAGTGGGGAGCTCTCGACATCTTTGCTGATGGTGATTTGGCAGCGGCTTTGGAGGCAGGTCATTTGACGTACCTGCATATGCTGAGCTGCTTGCGGCCCCAAGCGCAAACCTATGAGGACCTGAGCTCGGCGGAGTGGCCTATCCTCTTAAGTGGGGGACCCTTAGAACGGTTATACGCGAAAATTAATTTGAAATCCAGTATGCGCTTCATGATGTACACTGCAGCAATTTACATTGGGGTGAAACTCGTCCAATCATATTTTAGAAAATGAATGTTTGGTATATTGTATTTTGTAATTTTGTTATTGATTTTGAAATAATTTGATGGATGGATATATATTTTAGAGTTTAATAAACGGAAAAAGTATTATTTAATTATTTTTTTATGAACGTAATTAATAACGAACAAACGATGCGCGTTACTTATGGGCTTTAGCACAATCCAGTGCAAGTTCTATTCACAAGCGCCTACTCAAATGGTAGCAGCAATTAATCCAAACGCACCAATTTGCTCGTATTTACTTTGTTTTCGTGTACTGATAGTTACGATTAGGAACAATCGGTAAATACAAGAAATCGTAATTTGAGAATTTGAACATTACCCCTTATTTCTATTGTTTTAAATAAATAATAACAAGCCCCTACAACTTCAATGTTTGATAATCAAGAACAATACCTATAGGCTATAACAACCTAAATTACTTGGTTTCTTAATTACTTAAGTAAGTACGATCCACTAAACGTAAGTTTTTCCAGCGATGGTCAACCATTCTTATCACGTGCGCATCATCTTAGCCATAGGCTGACAAGCATAGGCATAGGGCTGATTGTATGCGCAGTGGCTGCCAACCTTCAAAGCGGTCGCTTGCGAGGCCACACCGTAATCATGTCAAGTTCACCCCTTCACAGCTAGTGGGCACGTAGTCTAGCATCTGAAATGGTTTGATGAGGATTCTTCCTCTTAAAACTATACAGGGTTGGAGATACCTACACATTGCACCTATTTTAGACATCGACAATAGGCATAGCTGGGCATTAACTCGTTAATCCGTTAATCGTTAATTAACGAAGTTAACATTTTGATTAACGGATTAACTTTTAAGTTAACATTAAAAACTGTTAACGGACATGTTAACTTCCGTTAATTATGCAGAAGTCCGTTAATCGTTAATCCAATGCCTACTATTAACCACACGGCTCCGCGGGACGAGGCGCGAAAAACAGGTTTAGACAGTGCCGGGCGCGGCGAGCGCGGCGAATGGCAGTTTAAATGGCGAAGGGAGTCAAGGGAGAAATACAAGTAACAACGATGATGACGTGGAAGACTTTTTAATTCTGTCACTCAGTCTATAGAAAAACCAAAGAGCTCCAACTCTTTCAAGAGTAAGGCGCACAGTCTCGTTTAAATCTGACTGGACATGAAATCGAAAGACTCGTTCAACGATGCTGCATTCCTCGGGGAATTGATTTTTATAAGTCTATTTATTTATTAAATACAATACTGCTATACCCACAAAGTAGAACGTCTGTTTTCCACGGATACAGACATTTTAACACCAAAACGAGCCTCGCTTTCAGACGAGAACTTCAACATGTAATGTTTATGAATGGGAATATGCACCTTATGTCCAACGATTAAATTACACATATAACTAATTGAATTCATTGAGGTATTACTACTACGTATAGAGATGACTTCAAGAACAAAAATGTTCTTACCCGCATTGTGGTCCATGGACCACAAAGTTGCAGTCTAATTTTCATTTTTTGACTATTTTTTAAATCAAAAAATGTCGTGTTGTGTTTTAAAAACATTTACAATCATAATAAGACGAAAAATAAAGATGGTGGCCAATAGGGAATATGCATGATTTTTTTTTAATCGTTTATATGTTCCTACTAGTTATTATATTACCAAACATAAAAATATCACGTCCAAAATATAAACCATTATGCAAAAAATTTAATATTAAAATCGCGATCAATTTAAACGCGGCCATATTGGCGCGCTTGTGCGTGACGTCACCATTACACGAGTTCGATGTCAACAGCAAAGTGTTTGGTTTACAAAATTGCCAAAAAATAAATAAAGTGAGTGAATATCGACCTAATTACCATGGAAAAGTACAAAAAACCATATTATAAACATTGTGTCGTTCCTATGTGTCCAAATAACATCAACACTGCACCTGACAAAGTGTATTTCCTTATGCCGAAACGTGAAAATCTAAGGAAAAAGTGGTGCAAGGCCATGAGAAGAGACAATGTATCGTGTTTGAGCTGTTTATACTGGTGTGCTCGATGGCGCAGTGGTTAGCGCACTCGGCCTGCGGTTGCTAAAGTTAAGCTGACTTGACTGGCATCTGCCAGTCATCGGATGGGTGACCGAAAAATTTCATCTCGAGCTCCTCCGTGCTTCGGAAGGCACGTTAAGCCGTTGGTCCTGCGCCTGATCTCTCTACGGTCGTGTCAGATTGCTGTGCCACCGAATAGGGAGTGCACCTGAGCTTGCGCACTCACTTGTGCACTGTAATACGAGTATATCCTGCGTACCTGGCTGATCGTAAGATCGACCGCCATGGCCGAATATGGCCGGAGTGTATTATCATATTTATTACTTTTGTGAAGATCATTTCAATGTACGTAAGGATATTAAAAAAGTAAAATACATATTCTACTAGGTACTATTATAAAGGCGAAAGTTTGTAAGTATGGATGTATGGATGTTTGTTACTCTGTCACGTAAAAATTACTGAATGGATTCGAATGAAACTTTACCACAATATAGCTTATACATCAGAATAACACATAGGCTATAGTTTATACATCAGAATAACACATAGGCTACAATTTATGAGGTTTCTAATGTGAGGTCGTAAAAAAAATATTACGGAAATAGAAATCCACGCGGACGGAGTCGCGGGCGGCCGCTAGTACAAATATATGTTTACAAAACCATGAAAACGATCATTTATCAAATAAATATATACATACTATAACTAATTTACCTCGCAGCTTTTACTCCTCTGAGTTCAGCAGACGTATAATCTGGATTTGAAGCGAAAAACGTGGCCATCATCAACACGTCGATTTTCGGAAGATTATCCGACTGCGCTTTTACGAAACCGGTTTCAGTCGTTCTCTAAGTCCTTCTTCACAATTAATTAATACTTTGAACTCATAAAACTATTAACTTAAGATAAAAACAGCGACACTATACAATATCAATTATTCCTCAAAAAAGAAACCATACAAATAGCTTGTTGACAGCAGACGTCTCGTGTAAAACTGACGTCACATCTTGTTCCACCAATAGTGTTGCGTTTAGAAAATTTGCGCGGTAATATCAAAACAGCCACTTTTTGATGATTAAATTTCATTAATAAATGAACGTAAATTCTAAAAATAATTGTACAGTGTGTTTTCAGTAGCAATAAATGTTACAAAAAAATATATATTGTCCATATTTAAGTCACGTGCATATTCCCCATTATAAAATAGATGAAAAGACAAAAATATCACTGAATTATCCGCCCCCTTTCCTCCAATTTGACGCAAAACTTTTGTTCGCGATGTCCACTCTATACGTAGTAGTAATACCTCAATGATTCTTCACCTGTTAACTTCCAGAACCTAAACCAAACAACAGGTTTTTATAAGATCACTAACGCAACGATATAAAAGTGCATTTTTACACATAGTTAACGGATTAACGATTAACTTTAACTTTCGTTAATTCTTCCGAAATGTAACGCTTTAACGTTTAACGAAGCTAATTTTTTTTGTAGCGGATTAACGATTAACGAAGTTAACTATTTTATTAACGGTGCCCAGCTATGACAATAGGCTGGTTGGATGTGGCTTTTGGGGCGGTAGATCTAACTTTGGGAGATATCTACCAAAACAACACTCTTCTTGGACTCGTTTGGCCTAGTTGGTCAGACACCCTGGCTACAAAACCGAGAGTCGCGTGCTCGAATCCCACCAAGGGTAAATGTTTGTGTGACCCGCAGTTGTACTCGAGTCATACTTAGATGTTAAGCAAAGTATTTGAGTATGTCTATCCGTACTTTAGCATTCATTGTACTTACAAGCTTGCTTGAGCTAGGCAATTGCCTAGCTCCAAACTAAGCTCGAAGCTCGAACACACCAATTGGTGTGTTTGTCTTTATTTATTTAAATATTGACAAGACAATTTTTCCTAAGAAACTTATGGAGAAGGGATTGGCTTAGGACAATCACAAACATATTCGTTTTTTACTCATAACTTATAACTTCTTAATAGAGCCATAATGCCATTTGCCTACTAATTTATGGATAATAGATGCTCAGCGAGTATCGAACTCGCCTATCACTTAATGTTTATCATTTCTGCAGCAATCATAATTTTGCGATAACTTCATGGTTAGATTACCTAAGTGCGGTAAAAGTGGCGCTTTTATTATTTCAAGATAAAAATCATTACATTGTAGTTGTAATACACTTGAGAACAAGTATTGTGTCTTGAGGACCAGATATGATAACAGAATTGACAATAGATGATGCATCCAGAAGGGCAACGTACACGGTTCATTACCTGCGTAATGATTTCTTATACATATTATGTTATTATACATTATACAATTATATATTTTGTTTATTTTATGTATATTTGATCACGTTTTAAAGAACTTATTTTTCTAATTATTTATATAATTTTCTGGCGGAACCGTGTTTAGACTTCCTAACACTGTCTTACCACTACCACTTGTCACCAATGTACCTATTTAGGTATTTACACTACTAGGTACATAGGTTCCACCAAATACACGAATTATTAAGTTTACAGTAGTATTTATTCTTGCCAATCAAAACATAATAGGTATTTTACAAAAATATTTAATAAAAATTGTCTAGGCATTTCACATATTTTAGTGGTTAAAATGTTTGTCCGGTATTTTTCATTTAATAAATTAAATTATCGGAATACAGCTACAAGATGTCCTAGCGGACCCTGGACTCCAAGGCAATGGCCGAGGATGCGACCGGGACAAGCGCTAGGATGATGATGACATCTACAAGATCTCCAAATAGGAAATTAAAGTTCAGCTGGCAAGTCTAGTGGCGCTAATCATCCGAAAACATTTCCTCTTCCGTACTAGGTCACTTGATCTTTTGTAGTTTTTAACGAGGAAATTTTTCCGGCCGTATGAGAATAGCTCATGAAAAAGAATGATCATTGTTCATGAATCATGATAGTAATATAGTTCTAACTTATAATGAATTATAATACAAAATAATTAGGTACAAATACTTGTTTCTTAGTTATATCTCTTGTTTTTTTATGTTATTGATTTTCTACTTACTTACTTTATGGGATCATTTTGGTCCGAAAAGATAAATAATGAAAAGTCACCATTGTTAGAGTAAAAAATTTCTCACAGGGCTGCATTCAGGGCAATTATTTTATAAATATTATGTTTGTTCCTGTTCCTTTTATGGAATATAAATTAGTTCTCTGTTGTTGAAATATTATATTTTATTGGTTTTTCGAATTCACATAATAATTATTTTTTTCAAAATCTTGATTTATTTCAAGACGATATAAAGTTCAGACAATATAAAAATAGGTAGTGTAGTCTTCGGAAAGACAGAATATTAATTGATTTCTAGGTCAAGCTGCAGGGCATGCGTAACACATTCTGTAGTGACTTAGGCATAACAATTAGCCACCGAACTGGGGATTGATTCTTAGAACGATCGTCATATCCTTATGGCAATCGTAGGTACCTACCGTCAGATTGTTTCTTAAGTTCTAACTTATAACCACAGGCGGTAAGACAGACTGGAAAATTCACAAAATGATTGTAATATATTTTATAAATAAAGTAAAAAGTCCTTGATAAATTTTAATGGTGATTGTCACTTTTTTATTTCTGATCGGGTCTTTAACGAACAAGCCACCATTCAGTAAATTTTCAATGCTGTAACTAAATTCAATCCGCAACTTAGTTTATGGTTATTGGTTATAGTTTATCAGGAAATTTTGCGTCAAAGTTGCATGAATACAACAAGATACCCACAAACTTTATACGGTAACTTTATAATAGTTTTTTTTGAAAATTGGTGCCGTTTTGTAACTAACAATCCTTCTAAAACCAGGGTAATGTCTACTCTACCCAAATGAATCTTAACAATATCGACTAGAATAGTCTAACATTTCGGCATCATTCACCTTTACGTTTTGACCCAAGCCGTAGTAGGTACCAAGTATTGTGCAATACACTTTCCACTCCACGCGATACGCATGTTGCTACTAAAATGTTTTATTCTTATATAACGGCTGCATTGTTTTAATTCGCCGATGACCAAGACATTCAGTCTATCAAACTAGGTAAGTAGGTGGGGACAACGTTCACGGTAATGTTATTGTTGTCAGTTTGAGCGTGGTTTTGAAAGATATTTCAAAATATTATTGTCTTGCGTTGTAGGTAAATATGTGCCTTTGTCTCCTCTCCGTAAGTAAATAAATAAATAGGCAGTTATAAGATATAAACATTCATGTTTCTGCAAAAGTGCCTATAGTAAATTAAGATTTAGAATAGAGAAACATTAGGCCGAAAATACGCGACCGAAGTTCGGCGGGATTACGCTTGCAATGTATTTAAAATGCATTGCCGCCGACGTTCCGTCGTGTATTTTCCGCCTGGTATGTTTCTACACTTTTAGAGTTAAGAATTATTGTACTATCGATGCCATCTTTCTATGAATGTAGTCATTCCGCGTGTTATCAACACAGCGCGTGCCGTGCGCAGAGTCGCATCACACCATTGTCTTCCCGCTTGTGTTTCAAGCGAAGTAAACAAATTGCTGGGAAATTTCACAGAACCATTACCGAGCGTTGGTGTAGACCGATTTGTATTTGTTAAGTAAAGTGACTAGCACTTCGCATACCAAAGAATTTTTAGTATATGAACATTACAAGTATTACAATAGGTACAATAGATGATCAAAATATCCTTATTGCGACTGATTTAGATATCGGACAATATTTGAGTTAAAATCAATATATACGTAACTGAAACACTTCTGTTTTGGTGTTTGGTACTAATATAATATAGCTGATGTTATGCCTTATTGTCTAGGTATAATCTCAAATTTAGATGTCTAAACTACGCAGTACCGCTACAAAGTTACAGTAGAGAGCGAAATTTTTAAAGCTCTCACATCTCCTAGCAAACTTAAACCACTAAATATTGATAGCATTTAGGTATTTAGAATACCTTTAGTCTAGAAATATTTAGAAAAAAATTCTATGACGGACCTAATTTTACGTGCCTACATTTTATTAACATCCGTATCAATATGCGATTAGAAACACGAAGCTGACGTTATTTGACTAATCTAACAAAAACACTTTGTCTGTCAGTTATATTTTAAATAGAAATGTATTCTGTCTAGTCTAGATATACGTGTTGCACTATTTTCAAGAAGTGGTAAATATAATACAATAATAATTTCTATAGATTGTAAGTACAATATTATAACAGAGAGAAATGATCAGACGTACGTACATAATTACGCATGTAAACATTTCCTTACGTCATTTGTCATGGTTAATCGCTACATAAACTAATGGGTGCTTGCTAGATTGATCGATTAAACGTTGATTTAAACTAAATTCTTAATTAAATAGACTCTGGACAGAAACAAAAAGGTGTATGAAAAAATATACGCTGCGACCATGGTTTTTGTTATATTTGCGGTTGTTTGTAGGCCAGTACACTGAATTGTCCATGAGCAGATCGTTGTATTTTTTATACTGAAGAAGTCATTAATTGTGTGTAATTTGAAAATTCGGTACATAACTTATTATTTTTCGGATATTATCAAACCAGAATTTTAATAATTATGCCATTAGATTTTAAAGACTTTTTACCAGTCTCGGGTTTTGTGCATTTTGAAATGTATTCATAGTTTCTCTTCATCAAATGGTTATGGGTCTTTGTCATGATGTCTACTTATTTGCTGCATTATGGGTACCTACTCGCTCGCTAGTACTTGCTTATCACAGCGTAAGTGACAGCCGCGGTCATATTTGTATATTTTATCAATTTTAGATATAGGGTTGCACTACATGGTTTACATACTCAGTTTGATATTAAATAAATAATAGTAGGTACCTATTGGTACCTATATACACTCAACACTTGTACTATTAATAAATTATTGGAAGTTAAAAAGTAACACTCAATAATTTCTGCCTTTAGGTGAGGATGCCTAGCTAAAACAATAAATTTCATAGCATTGTAGAAAAATCACACTTCACAAAACCAATAGCTATGGCCATAAAAAAACAATTAATCAAACATTAGGTGTACATTCGACCAAATTAAATATTTTAGAGGTTTTATTATTTATTATAAATAAAAAAATAATAATATCTTTAGTCACCTCTAAGAATACCTATAATGTAGGCAGGCAAATTCTAGTCGACCTAAATTACATATTTTCTGTATGCTTATTTGCTCTATACCATTCACAATTCCTCTTGAAGTAGCATGAACATTTGTATTGATATTTGCATTAGTAAATATACGTTAAATGACATATAAAGCTGATAAAGTTTTACGTGCATTTTTAAACGTGCCTAGGTTCTCCAGATGTTCATTGTTCATTCATGTGTGCTCTGAAACGGACTGTGTTGTGGCAAAACTTTCAAAATGGACGATAAAAAGAAAACTGTTATAATAATTAGAAAATTGGAAGACGGGGAGAAGTCGTAAGTTAATTATTATGACTAGTTTTTGCTTTATTCATCAAACATTTATTAACATAAATAAATTTTATAATATTTGTCTTGGTCTTTGGCGCTGATCGCGAAACAAACTTTTACAACTGGAGTGGAGGATCACCATCAAGTCTGGGTACCATTATTAAAATTTAAAATATTTTTTTATTGAAAAATCTGTCTCTAGTCTTTGTCTAGGTATATCTACCTAAATACAGTTAAAACCCAATATTGCGAGTATTATCGCTGATTACATAGTAGGTGGTACAGATGCTGCATAAAGCGGGAGCTGTGCTGTCATATTCAGTTATGCACATGTCCTGCGCCCTCCATTTACTATTTCATTTATTATTCATATAACAGCCTTTGATGTTTTATAATATTATATCTAATACAATACAACAAATTGTGGTTAAAGTTTTATTATAGCTTCCATAGCTTACATTTCTCACACTATATCGTTGGATGTTTGCGGTATTTGGTTAACTGATAGGAAACCGTAAAGATAAAAATTGTACTTAGGTAAATATTTTTGAAAATTGTACCTCATGGTGTAACGTACATACTAGATAAATTATTATAAGGATCACAAGCAGTTAATAAGTAGGCAAATTATTATACAATCTTAAGACACATTACATTTTTTATTATAATTTTATTGTTGTTGACAACTTCATTATTGATTAAAATATCAGTGAGTTCAGAATTCACAAATATTGCTTTGTAGATATACCTACATTTCAAGTGGCAAAAGCAAATAAAATGATAATAAACACGTTATTCCCCGTATAATTGATACGGCAAATACGGCGGTAGCTACGCCCCTGTTGTGTGACTAATTTGCAATGTAGCTACTACCCGTACGTACCATCCGAAGTGAACAAACATCTTTTCATCATTGTCACGGAAGAGATTCTCAAAGACATTGTTTTGTGTTTGCTCTAAACAGTTTTAGTTCATTTGTTTAACTATGATAATATGTTGATTTCATGTTTCGGTTCCACCATTATCAAGCGGTAAGTTTAATAAGAAGGTTTCATTAACTAGTTATTTTCTCTAGATTTTAGGTTTTAAAATAGCAGAGAATAAGTTTTCAGTTAGTTAGGTACCTACCTAAGATGACTAAATATCTAGTAAGGTAGGTAGGCACTTAGTGTGTATGAGTAGTAACAATCAAATGTAATCTCATTATTATCCATTATACAACGAGAATGTGCCTCGACATTCACCTACTAACTTTCGACAATCATTTAAACGGTTCAAAAATTGTTTCTCTTACGACTATTCAGTTCACGTATTTTTGAGGTCAAGTGTCCAACCTCGGAAACAACGTGTTACTAGACGCATTATAATTCCCACGGAATAACTTGTCTGTTATCAAATTCAACATTGCATCAGTATTACAATAAAATACCTACCCCTGTATTACATTAAAAAAAACTGCAAGCTGAATCCGGCCCTTTGAAATCCAAAATACGATGTTGTTCCGGTTTTCAATGCGCAACGTTTTTATTTTTTCAAATAAAAAGACAGAAGTAACTTTTTAACGTTATTATTGTTCCCCTACTTATTTCCTTTTTGTCTTCCAAGATGTTCTATTATTGAGTATTAAAAGAATTCATTGTTTTCTCAATTCCGTTACAATGAAGTGTATTTACCGTCTTATTCGAGCTTGTTTCCGAATACGATAAAAACTGACCAACTTTTTCAAGCAGTCAGACGACCGCGGTCCTAGTCAAAGTATAACTCGGCCAGTTAAAATATCACCTCGCGATTCTCAATACAATAGCAGAAGGCGACGTTGCGAATCGAGTCGAGTGTTTTTGTTTTGTCCGCCGCTGGCAAAACGTTTGGATTCTGCCTCGGAGACTCAGTTCGGACCGCGTCGCAGCTGGGATTGACAGCTATCACTTGGTTTACGTTGACGTACGCGCGATATTTGTTTGGTGCGAGATGTCATCTAATATGATTAGCGATAAATGCCCAAATGATACGAAATTGAACGGTTTGAGTGCGTTCGCGGATAAAAGTTTTGCGCCTATGAACAGCAGGTATCGGTCGAAAAGTTTGTCTAGTGATAAATTGAATCAGGCTAATGCGGATCGAGTGGCGATACTAGAGGATGTGGAGACTCACCACATAACAGAGAAGTCGGAGACCCCAGGGTGCCTCGTGCAGAACAGAGTCATGGACCAGGGATCGCAGCCTAAAGTAAACGGGTGAGTTATAGGATAACACCTTCTGGTGATGGGAAAACCATTTTCACCTTGTTGACCTTTGACAAGTGTAAGATTGCGTTCTCGTGCGAATAATAATTAAGCAAAAAGGATTTCGTTTCCTTAATTGGTTCATGAACACATTTTGCAATGAAGCAAAACTAAAATTATCCAATGAAGAAACATGTGCTTTCTAGAAAATTTTACCTTCAATGAGTTACATACAAAAGTACCCTCTTTTGAAAAAATATCAGAATTAGTTTTTGGCGTCGCATCATCATTTGTAGTACCTATATATTAATATTTAAAGCATAATATTACAAATTAGAATAATATAGTACATACCTACAGAGTAAACTGAAACTTTTATACCTTGTGTTATTTAAGTTGGTACCTATATTATATATCTAATTAATATTTAATATCTTTCATTACCTACTATATATATAATGGTCCATGAGCAGATTTTATGTCCATTTATTTCCGAATAATATATAGGTAAATTATTTTACATTTTTAATTTGTAGGTATTTGTTCATCGCATGATAAAATATGAGTTCTAGATAAATGAATTCCAAGATCTGTAACAAACTACAGTTCCATTGTAGAACTGGTAAACAAGTATTAAATAAAATTAAATATATACTGGTTACCACTACGTCACACTTTATTGTGGATGTTAAAGACCTTAGATTAAATTTTACCTACCTACATCGAAAGACAGAAACCATAATAATATAGTAACTACCTACTTCAACAATCTTAATTTGATAGTTTAAATTCTAGTCTGAACATAATAATTCCATTCCATTTTCTTTTTTTGGATTTGAGTAGAACAATTTAACAACACTGCAAAATAAATTCAAATATTTTAAACTTAAAGGTAATGATAACAAATTGTCTAATGTTATTCTGAACCAAGAGTCATCAAACTCAGTTACCTATGTGTAAATTTTAAATACCAATTATCGTAAATTAGCGGTTTGTAATTGAGTCTATCTAGAAACACAATTTTTTTCAGTCATGTCCATTATTATTTTATTAAAGAATCAAAGAAAATTTTATTGATCTGGTCTAAGGTAGCTCAGGTGGGACTTGAACCCAGCGCCTCTTGCAATCTGGGAAAGCCTCTGACCATCAAGCTACTGAGAGAGACCATTAGTTAGCCTGACAAATTTCCCTTGTTGATGCAGCTTTGAGGGTTAAGCAAATAACAACAAGAAACTCGTCGTGGGAATTTTACAATATCCTTTTGCAACTAAGCATCAAGTTTACTAAGGAACCTGCATGCCAAATTTCAACGTCTAACTTAAGTAGTTAGATTTTCCATACAAACTTCCACCCCCATTTTAGGGAAGTGGGGTTTGGAATGGGTCTAAAAGTAGCCTTTGTTACTCTCCATCCCTTCAACTATCTCCACTTAAAAAATCAAGTCAATTCATCGCTCTGTTTTGCGGTGAAATAAAGACAAACATACTTACAGACAGAAAGATTAGTATGGATAACTAGGTAATTTTAATAATTATAGATAAAGGTATCATAATACTTAGGATGTTAAAATGCTCTAAAAACCAGAAAATAACTTATTAAAAAAAATGTTATTTTCTTGTATTCCTACTTGAGGTTTGAGATTTTTATGAATTATCATTCATGTTATGAATGTTCCAATCAACAGTAATGCTAAAATGAAATTATTTTCTAAAATTTAACATTAATTAGATGTGTATTTATTTGGATACACATACATGTTTACAATTCGCAAATGTGAACGGTTGATTTTACCCAACATTTACTATCTTTTATGTTCAATATAACCAATACTGGTGTGGAGCTGAAATCTCAGTATGTTTTTGTATCCTAATCCATTATAATCTGTGAATACTGACTTGCATTGATCCTTTTTGTTGTTATGGATTTTATAGTAATTCTAATTCATTTTTAATATCAATAGCAATGTTATGATGTATGTACTTATATACTTACCAATTTTCCCATTATGAAGGAGTTGAAGGAGGACCACAAATCAAATTTTATTTTAAAAATAATGTACTAAGGCTTGCATTTGTATGTTGCAATGACTGGTTACTGTCAGGCATACAATACACATTAGAAACTAGGTTTTCTGATAACTCATAATATAAATAAAATATAAAAATATTTTGAAGAAACTTTAATAACACAATAATTCATATAAATATTGCTGATAGCATGCTATAATTAAAACAACAAAATAATTGATACCTACGAGATTCCACAAAATATGGCGGCCTATTTGATAAACAGAATTGATATTGCTCTATCTGTATTACCTCAATAAGATATTTATACTTACATTGAGGCCAATACCACATAACACTCAGGCATACTATGTATGATAATGTACCTTTGCATATTTGATGTTATATCTTCTTTGAATACATGCGCAGAGACATTAAAGTACCTACGCAGTGTACCAGCTCTTTAATGATAACATTTGAATTGTGGAGTACACCAAGGGTCTAATTTGGGACCTGTTATTTTAAACTCTATTGTAAGGAACCTTGTGACTTATTTTTCAAAACAGAGCAGGTCTCCAAAATGTGGGTACTTACTAATGTAATTTAAAACTGAAAGTACTGAAACATTTCTCGACTGTAAAGAAACCTTATATTAAATTGTTAATTGTGTTGATAATGCTGTGTTTTGTAAGGTGTTTTCCGTTTTCTCTTAAGATAGAAGGGTATTGTACATACTTTACAATTTGAACATTGTCGAATCTGACAATCCTTGACGAAATCAGATTTATTTAATTGGTGCAATCCGGGCCCAATGGTTGGTTTGACGTTTGTTTGTGTTTATTTATATCGCTCCCGTCCGATAAGTTGAATAAACATTAGCATAAGATATTGGTTCCGGGCATTGGTAACGTTCGCCTGTTTTCATGCGGTTTATTTGATTTTACAAAATGTTGTAGGTACGTCGACTTACCTCAATATCTATGCCTTATTAAAATTTTAAAACCATAATATCAATGCACATACAGTAGGTAGGTATTCGCTTTTCGCGCTCTGTTCGTTTATATTTTTTCAGAAATCGCATGGCGTATAGTTTCTTTAGATCTCTTAAAGAAGCTATGCATCGGATTTTGAGTCGATTCTGGATAAAGATTTGTTTATGTGTACAAGAAAAGCCGAATATTTTAGATGAAGGCAACTATCACACGTGGGAGCTAGTTCGGGCTGCTAGTGCTCTGTAATACTATGTAGGGAATCCATGGTAGAATAATATCGAATAGTCTATTATGCGGTGGTTGGCAAGCAGCCACCCATGGTAAATACTTAATGCATCGCATAGACGTAATACAATGGCCTCAAACGAAGCGTTACCTAGTTAAAAGAAAATAGTCGAAATGGGGACAAGTTGTGCTCATATCAACATTAACAAGCGAAAAGATTTTGTCTTAAATAATAAATGATGGTGTTACATAATGAAATTTGAACGCGTAGGTAACTTGCGGTTTCCGATTTCATAAGTTCCAAAAACTCACTTGGCAAACCATGCGAACCATGTGCGTGCGACCAATATAAGTTGTTGGAATCAAATCCTGAGCGATAGATACTCGGTAATCAAAAAGACTCATATTTTATGGGATTAAACACCTGTCAGAACAGACTTAAGTTTGTATAAAAACTGCGGAAAGACCAAAACCTTTTAATGTAGTAGCCGTAGTCATAATATTTTCCTTATGGGTAGGTTAGGTGCCTAACATGAAATGCTCTTTTTTTATCATTTTAACACTACATATAAACTAAATTCACAGAACAAGTATAAATCAAATGATTAGTTCAACACTTACATGTAATTTTTTCGTTATCTTGAAATAAATACATGCTTCAAAAAGTGGTTACAAATACTTTAAGAAATATTTTTGTGACTAGCCATTGCTAAGAATATCTATTGCACGCAATATGTATAAACAACATCAGACACAATCAACTATAATTTCACAAACACGGTATCAGCTGACGATCGCAAATCTAAATCGGACTAATCAGAGTTCATTACACACGCGCTTACCTAATGATTTTTAACACTTAAACATTAATCTATCGCCCGGTAGTATTTGCACATGGCCGTTATCAATATGTTCTTAATGCGCCGAGGAGCGGTATATGATAGTGTTGATAACCGCTTCACGTTTTGAATTAGTCCGCACGCTGGCGCCCTACTGACATCATACGCATCTATCCCTGGTACAAAATACAAACTACAAACTGTGACCTGTGTTGTGATAGTGATTAATTAGTACTTGTGTTCTGTGATAGTTAGAATGACGGAAGACACCAAACCGTTGTTGCTGTAAGTTGTTTTTATTTCTAGCTTCATTAAAAGGTGAATTTTCTAGATAGATGTGTTTATAGCGTTGTTATCTGCAAGTAATTCTTTTTACCTATGTATTTTAATTAGGTTTTGCTAAACATCTGTGATCGTAGGTAGTGAGAAATAGTTGCTTCAAATGCATAGCGGTACGCGCCGGAGAGTTCAGGTTTTTTACGAGTACCGTTTATTCCAGCTTAGAAGTTTCATGTAATCCAATCGCTTCGTAGGCCCTTAAACAAATATTAAGAAGACCAATGACGCACATTATTGAAGTAATTTGTCCTAATGAGACTTCTAATTGAATCTTAAATGTATTTCATATCGGGTGACATTCGTCGAGGCGGCAAAATTATGCACCAAAAACCTACCTCTGGCAACCGGCGCAAAACATTAGTGCCGACGAATTCAAGGAGTCTTGATGTGACATGTTAGTTAACATCATTGAGTTAAATAATGCATTAATGTCATATCATGTTAACAATTTATTATTTAAGGACAAAACGATGAGTGAGATAAGAAAGATAACGAATTAATTTACATTGATGTTGTAATATGTACAACATAGCTTAGTTGTAAATGGGCAGACTTTAACACGTGTACACGTGAATCAGGCGCAATGTAAAACGACTCGCACCTTGGTAGTAAACTGCGTGTATGTAAAACAATTTATTTGCATACTTGCAAATACATCCGTCGGCGAATTCGTTCACAGTGAATTTTTGTTATTGAAGCGTTTTGTCGTGCCGAGATACAATGACAGAAGGTTAACGAAACATATTATTCGATGAGGTAAACGGGACTTCTAGCTAGTTGTTACTTCCTAAACTTATTAATGTCCTGAGTATCTGTCTGATCGTAAAATTCGCCATTGCCAGCGCAAATGGCCAATCATAGGATCATGGGGGTAACTTTCATAAAAAATGTATGTGTTTAGTATTAAACTAGCTTGCTAGATACTAGCCGGCTGTGAGGCACGGCAAAAACTCCCCTTAACTCCTCTGATTACCAACCAACACACAAGTGCCCTGTGGTATGTGTGCCTGTCTTCCATTTGAAGCAGGACAAATTAAATCAAACAAATAGTAAATATATAACTTATCTATGAAGGAGTGTCCAAAGCTAGGAATGCATGTCCAACTTATCTTATGATTATGATAATAATGTATGCCGGAGCGGAAGGCCCACCCGATTTGTTTATTTAATACTCGAACGGCCGGTCGACTAGAAGGCATTTTTCAATTATTTCATAATATTACGAGTATAACTCATTTCTGACTAAAAAAAATAACTATTGGTCTCCGTTTGTCAAATTGTCTATTTGTTGTTTTCTTCAAACACACATGCGACGTTTTCTTGAAAATCGCTCGGTCATGTCGTATTGAAAACAATTCGGAATTGACTTGTTTATGCGTGGACATATCCATAGTACCTTTACCTTTCCTATAGTTAAAATATTATGATTTTGCTAAACATATTTGTCTATTTACATTCAAACTCATTTCCCTCCAAAGTTAGACATCTGAAAACACGTGTTTTCTGTTTGAATTACAAAAGGGCTTTGTATGAAATTGGTCGTCCAATAATCACTGTCATGTGTTTGATATGTGCACAATAGTGTCACGCACAAGTGTAGGCATAGCTGTAGCTAATTACGATTCAAGCTGCTTCAATAGGACTTGTCAGTCTAGTGCCAATATCCCCAATATCCAATGGAATAGACAAATATTTGTACGATAGAAGTTTAAATACTTAATGGCAGATGACTTTTTGAAGTGTTTATTCTTGTAGGTAATCTTAATCAATCCTGTATTTCGATTGAATATTTAAAAAATCTACACCTGTCGAAACTTATATAATCGAAATAGGTCAATAAACTAAACGCGGGTGCAGACAAGATACTCGTGTAAAATGATTTTTAATGTGACTTATCGAAGGCGATATTGATAAGGCGGCACGATAAAAATCGCACAGGTACCTTTTGCCAAAATATATTATTATCTAATATGACCATTGTAGTAAGAGAGCCCACGACCAAAACCATGTCTCATAGCAATACGGCAAAAACCCTATAAAATCGTTAGATTGTATGATTCTGAACCCGACTAGTGTGTAGTAACGGTCGAAAGTGTAGCAACTGCGTGGGAGGCCATTTCTGCAGTGTCAAAAAAAAAAACAGTCGGTATTATAGCAATACGTCTGATAGTGAAAATGTACATAGATTTTATAATTGTATTACGAAAAAGTTTGTTTTCAGACATTTTGCGCGTAGCATATAGCCTGAGCGCATTTTTGAAAATGTCAACAAATTTAGCCGACCTGTATCATAGCAATACGGATAAATTTTTTTTTCAACTTTTCGTATTGCTGCCATGATTACCAAAAACCTGTTTTCAGACACTTTAAGTGTAGCATATACTCCCAAGGTAGAGAAGGTGCTACACTTAATTTGTCTGATATAAGTTTTTTGCACATGTGGACAACTTATTTTATCATGTCCAACAATTTTCAGACATATTGCTATGATACCGATCGGTAAAATTTGTTAACATTTTCAAAACGGTCTCAAAATTTAATGCGTTCACATTTCCGTCTGAAACTTGTTTTGTTCGCATCAAATAACCAAAATTTACTAATAAAAAAAATTTTCAGACGTATTGCTATGAGACATTTTTTTTTGTCTCATTTTTAATTTTTTTAAGTGATTTTACGGGTTTGCGCTACACTACTAACGTCTGAAAAATATGTTTCCGGTGTCTCAGAACTATCATTCAACTACAGTCTGCAAATCAGACATATTGCTATGATACAGTTCGGTAAAATTTTTGTCAATTTTGAAAATTCGGTCAGATCAAACGCTACGCGGAAAATGTCTGATATTGGTATTTTCGAGTTCAGAATAATCGTGTCTATCGATTTGATGCGGTTTTGGCCGTATTGCTATGAGACAAAAATTTTGGTCGTGGGCTCTCGTACTATTGGATTATCGTGGTGCCGCGGTGTTCTTGAAATATTAAGTATCGATTTAAAAATACATAAACCGAATTGTTTTAAATAATCAACTTGATTCTGATATCAAATCAATTAGTTCGTTGCATTATAAAAATAAATTAATACTAAATAACTGGTGCAGCAGTAAGTGGTAAACTTGTAGGTACTTCAAATAACACATCGTGTATCCAGTAGTTTTATATCGCCTTACATCATTAGTAGAAGCGCGATCATGGATAACTTTACTAATGTAATAAAGCTGAAGAGTTTGTTTGTTTGAACGCGGTAATCTCAGGAAGTGTACTAGTTAGATTTGAAAAAATATTTTTGTGTTTTGGATAGTCCATTTAACGTGGAAGACGTGGAAGCTATTGGAAACCGAAATCCACGTGGACGGAGTCGCTGGCTTCCGCTAGTCTTGTTACCTATATTGCACATATTCGCGAATGTTTAAAATAACATGTTGCGGGTTGGTGTTGCGTGCCCTAAAGAGTGAATTAAATGAGGAAACGTAAACCGCAGTTTTTAATTGCTATCTATGGCTATCTAGTTTTTTTTGCACACTATCGTCCGGCCCCGGCTGCGCACGGGTAGTGATATTCGCAAAAATGTACAATAACACGTTGCGTGCCCTAAAGAGTGAATTAAATGGAGTAACGTTAACCGCAGTTACTTTACTAATTGCTGGCGGATAGTGTCGTGAGGCAAGTTATTGAGGGCGTGTTACACAAACCACCGTCATCGGACTATCAACTGGACTAGAAACTGACAACATTCGGGCCTACCGAGGCCTTGGTCACTTGGCCTGACGTGACATACATTAAATGAATGTTACTGGTGTAGGATTGTGTGAGATGATGAATTTGACCATTGTGGAATTTGGAAGTATGTAGCTAGTCAAATTGGTGACTTTTATTAATTTGCATGGTAAATAGCTTGTATAAAAACTGTATGAGTACAGAAGTAACAAGTGTCGTCACTTGTCTTTATTTTTCATCAACCAAGTTGGTACCCGTAAACGGGTTGAGCCGTATTCGTCCTACCTATGAAGTTTCATCCCAATTCTTCATTCATCCTAAAACAGTTTTCCTTGTTCAACCTATAGAATTATTTTGGTATATTTTCTTAACTCATCCTAAATGACATCTTACTCCCAAAGATGATTATTCCAATAAAAGTATGGCTACAATTCTTGGTCAGTCTGCTAAATTTCTGATTTTGCACCACTTATTTTTGTGCGACTGCTTTATTTTTATTGGTCCTGTCCTGATTATTGTAATAACTTATGATATGTTTCTTAGAAAAACTTCTTCAAAAACATTACGTAATAAAATGACAAACAGTAAAATAAGTATCGCGATTGTATGGATAATCGTCTGATTGAGTTGCGTTATACAATGTACATTCACGTATTAGACTAATTAACGTGAATAACATTTTATGGTCTTTAACATTTTTGTACCGTAAATAAATCCTTATTTCGTCAAATGAGCAAAAGTTATACCTACTTAAGTAGGTATAGGTAGTGCATTCGCAAGCCCCAAACTGTGGATCATGGTCGCATTGTTGCTTTATTGTGCTGGGTTCGGTGGTAGAAATCTGCTTTAAAATCTGTTTTACTATGAAGTAATTAAATACAATTCTATAATAAAAAGGTAACGTTTTTGTGTCAATAATTTCGCACCTTATCACTGATATTTGATGCGCAAACACAACCCAGGTAACAACCCAGTTATGCGTAACCTATTAGCATTTTGCTCATTATTTCATATCTGAAAAATTATATGCCCCTCTGAATATTCCAGTACACTTACTACTTATAGTAACAACAATGTCTCCGATAAAGTTAACACGATAAGCTCGTTCAATTGTTCACTAATCACCTTGGCGGGTATCAGGCACACGTAAATAATTTGTATTGTACATAATTACATGATTGATATGATTATCTGGTGCGAGGTTGCGATGACATCACCGTTTGCTAAAATAAATAATTTCTTGTGTTAATGATATACATAATATTGAAAAACATATTTTCTACTATCTTTTAAAGAAAATGTTGTGTGACGAAGTTGCTCTGATCCAAATGGTTGCAGAAGACAGACGACAATCGCTCTATTGTAATAACCAGTTTGGTCAAATAAGGGATCATAGTCAAAGCGCACCCTGGGCTCCGAAGATGCACCCAGGAGAGACGTTACGAGGATGATGATGATGATACAAAGTGTCGAAGTATTGTGATGAATCTATATATGATCATTGGCAAAAATTACGGTTACGAGTTGAGATTGAGATTCCTCATTTTACTAATGCTAGATAAAGTAAGATTCCACGTTCTTTTATTTTTTATTTATTTATTTGCTTGTCACATGGTGTAAAAGGACTTACAATATATGTAGTTCAGTTCTTAGATTACGAAAGACTCGTCATAGGATCATTGTCTCAGCGACCCTGGTTTTCACTTCGGATGAGTGTAAATTGATAACAAAAATAATTATTTAGTGGACGTTCTTCGATTTCAATTAAATTGGCACATGAAACACGTTGCGTTACACTTGCAATGTGAACGGATAATCGCGCAGATTTATCCGTATTATGCACTTTATGCATCTATTACCTCTCCTGCACGAATCAAAACGACAGAGTGCATGCACAAATTGCTTTGTTATTGACAACAGATGAATGTTGCAATACAAGTTCTGCTAGTATGAGTATTTTTTCGTTTTTCTAGTTTGTAAGTATATGTAGTGTTCAATTAATTAACGTTTGCCTTATGATCAATGTATGGAATAATGTTGTTAATGTGTCCAGACTGGCATACATATCTTTTAAAGAAATTTCCAGTTTGACACCTGCGATGGCAGGGCAAAGAATATCGGAAGAGACTATTTCAATAGGCTCTGTTATAGATAAGGGAAATATTTTGACAGCACATTTGACGTCTGTCATACCTACCCATAGCGCCTTTCAAAACTGAGTGTTACAGTGTCACAAAAACCGGCAAAACCTTGGCTTCTGTGACACTGCTTGAATTTCCCATAATATGTCTTTGCGGAAGACACTCCTACTTACTAAAAACTTGAGTACCTATGTAAAGTATTCGTAGGTTAAAGTCAAAGTGGGTGTTCTATTTTTTTGCAGGTTCAAGAGATGCCCTTAAGTAATAAATTGTCAAATTATCATCAATCAGTTACAAAAAATCTACCAACGGCTATGGAGTCATATAGCGAAAAAACGGAAAAAGCTAAAACTATGCTGTATGTTTTACCTACAATTTTTGTCGATGGAATACGTATTTTTGAAGTAGGTCCGTTCTTTGGCTAAGTTATAAAGGTCGACAATCGCATTGCCATTCGGTGCAAGTAATCGTTTTTATTTTGACAATAGGCACATTCAAGAAGATTCTTTGATATCAGGTCTATTTGCAACATCGATATCATACAAATAACGCGATATAAGATTTAATCGATTCGTATTGTACGTGATACGTATTTGTAACGATAGATCTGTTATATTATGCTTTTGGATTGTTTGCGTTTTGGTGTGGTGTGTAGCACAAAAAATGACAAAAAAATACCTCCCCATTTGTGATATGGCGTAGTGACAATAACATTACGTCATGTTTCATCGTCTGTAAAGACTAATTTGACAAGCAAACATCTTTATATAGTCAGCCGGCGTGCGATTCTTGAAATGCAAATTGAATCTATCCAAAAATGTACTTCATTTACATTCAGTTACAGTGGGTTTATTGCTGCAATGTGAATATTTATCAACGGTTTTGATGTTTTTACCAACTCTTCGTTACTACGAGTGCATCTACATATATGGCTTAAATAAAACCTCTTCTTTGTATTGTTTAAGAACTAAGCTGCTGTCTTAGTAAGTTTCAAAAGCAAACCAACTTATGATTGTTATTGCTTGCCCTCCAATGCTGAAAGAATTGTCCCACCCAACTCTGGGTGGGCTATTAACAGGCTCTCATACAAATAATAATGTTGTATAGACGGCGAGTTGGCTCCAATAATCTTGTTAATGGGTAAATCAAAAGTCTCCGATACCTTATAGAGAAGTTTAAAGAATATAAATTTTTGACAGTACTTCTTAGACATTCAACATCGTTTTCATTTGAAGTAGTTTTTTCCTTAAAAATTATGTGTATGCAAAAAAGCATGTTTAGAAATGTTACCTTGAACTGGGCTCGTTTTTAAGACCCACTGGCCTACTGCTGCCGGCCGCCGAAACGTGTTTGTAAATTGACGGATGACCGATGTATGATAGGCAAACCATCTCCGGTGTCGTGAGGTTTTGCAGATTTTGTTATCGTAATCCGAATTCGATTTCCTGCTTTGAGAATTTTGGGAGGCATGATAGAATGTTTAGTAAAGAAATATCAAAGTTTATATTAGCTAAACTAAGAAGCTTTCTACGGTTTGCATTCCTATTATCATGTACTGGCCCCATTTCCGGCATGGTTACAAAATCCCTGGAGATCACAAACTATACCAGGATAAATCAAATCGCTTTTTCTCCTTCGGATCCCTGGGTCTGATTGATAGGCGCGTAAATTGAAGATGATTGTCGTTTTAGAATAGCTACCTATACACTTGAAGATTCAAATTAAGAGACGCTGGCGGCACTTCATTCAAATAGGCTGCATAGTTACGTCACCATAGGAATCCTATACTGCTTCGGAATTGTCGAGCCTTAACCGAGGTATAACTATTCCAAGTGCGCGGTAATGATAAAACCTCTTTCTATCGTGTTTTTCTCTTTGGTTTCCAGTTTCAAAGATGGCAAGGCTACGTACGGCACAGACAGCCCTGCGAAAGGGAGACGGGTGATATTCTGCGTGCACGGCAACCCATCCACCGGGTGCTGCGCCGTCATCGAGACCACCGCTGATGGAGACGACCCCGACAGACAGAACGGCAGCATCTCAGAAGTTGAAAGTACGTATAAATAGCGAATTAACCTGGGATCACCTACACAAGAAGTACTTCTTGTATACAAGATTCCCGGAATGTCGTTTTAATTTATATTAATTATTTGTTAGGCAGGTCAAATGCAAGATATACAAAAGGCTGATATGGCTTCGCTGTGAAGAGCTTAGGTTGTGTAGGAAAATAATGAAATGCTACTAGACGAATTTAAAAAAATGGTATTGAAGTGATATGTCACATGCATAAGTTACATTTACTGTAGAATTGTTCCAATCCCCTTCCTCCCAAAGAAAGGAACGGATGTAGTTTCGAAATTTTACTCAGACTCCGAACCGTTTAGAAAAAACAGTTTAGGTATAATCCGATAATGATGAAAACTCACCAAATAAAAGCAATTTATGCTGTGAAGATGTAGTCAAACTTAGTCACTAGACCAGAAATTACTTCAGACTTCAGTAGGTATTCACGTTTTAACAATGGATAGTTTAGTAAACTATTGAATGCACTACTCAATTATCTCTTATTGCGAACATGGCACGGCTTGATATGCAAATGTCAGCTATTTGTGACCATATTACTGTCGTGAATTTAATCTGCAAAGTAAAATATCACCTTTTTGTGAATTGTTAAGAAATTTCTGCTGTATTTTTTATTGTGTGTGAATGAGGAAAGCTAATTGTAGCATGAAGTCAATGAAATAAAAACTTTTTTGACTAATCTATACTATACTAATATATAAAGTTTATTTGAACGCGCTAAACTCAGGAACTACAGGTCCGATTTGAAAAAATATTTTTGTGTTGGATAGTCCATTTGACAAGGAAGGCTTTAGGCTATTGGAAATCGAAATCCACGCGGACGGAGTCGCAGGCGCCCGCTAGTAAATTAATATAAAAATATGTTGTTTTTGTTCCAGGACATTGTCACAGATCGAGAAATGAAGAAATAGACAAAAGAGCGCGAAGGAAACTCATAATAGCTAGTATACTGTGTGTCGTATTTATGATTGGAGAAATTGTCGGTGAGTGATTTTTATTTACTGCTTATTTATAACTCTACGGTTATGGTTCTTTTTTAGTTTCTATTGTGAAGTGAACTAACTCTCCAGTTGACTGAGTTATCATTCGCTGCAGAAGGATGGTAATAAACTTCCCTGAAAATGGAAAGGAATTCTTAAAACACCTATCTTAATGTACATTAAAATATTCTCCAACGTATTTTTGAATATCTATCGTGTTAGAGGCACGTTGCTGCTATTTCTTCTACAAGAAACCTAAAAACTTGTGCTTTGATCAAATCCCCATTTTTTTAAACTTATATAAGCAGACAGAAATGTCCTTGCCCGCTAATCGTACACTTCCAAGCTCGTCTACGAATTATTCGTTAATTAATCCTGTTTTGTTTAAACATTTAATGTGCATATAATCTACATCAATTATTAAATTCAATGTACCTACGCCTTACAACAGCGTGCCCATACCGAGAGCTCATAAAACTAAATTGGTGATTGCCCATAACGGTTTTGATTCTCGTATCAGCGCTATCAGTCCCATTACCTATGCTAATGGTCAAGCCAAGTTTAGGTGATGATTAAACTGGTTTTTCCATCCCAACGAAGCAACTGCATTGAATACACAGTACGTACTTAATAAAACTTTGCTCCAGGAAACATCTAAGACATTTCCGGGGCGTGATTTAATAGATCTGCATCTTGCATTATGGATGGATGGAATAACATAAATAACCTAGAAGAGTGGGAGTACGTAGTCTTCATCTTATGCGTTATTTAAATATTTAAATAATACCAAAGTGGTTAAGTAAAGCTGGTCAGTAACGTAATTTGTGCCATGGTGACATTGTTAAACTAATTTTCACTGTTACCCCTGATTTTTCTGAAGTTTTGGCTGGAAGAGATGCTGCCTATTCACTATTTTCGGGCTTAGCCTGATAACTGTTCTTTAAAATATCTATGGATATTGTTCTCGAAATCGTGTACAATATAAAAGTAATAATAACCAAAAAAGTTTCGCAAACACAATATTACTAAAAACATTATTTCAGTGGGAATAACGTTAGAGTCATCCAGCCTTAAAACAGATTATTACTAATCTGAATTCATGTTTTGTCACATAGATTATATCTAATACAGGATATACAATTTTCATTGTGTATGTTTCATGGACAGCCTTACACATACAATTATCACATTGATAAAGGTTAACATGGTTTTAACTATGTTTTTGATTACATGTTCAATGATTTTGGTTATTTCAATAGCTGCAATTCAACTAATTCCTAGATTTCAGCCTACATTACCCATCCATAGAGTACCACGTAGGAAACATAGCTCATACGCATTTGATCTGACATCGAACCCAACCAATCTGAAATTGACCAATGGATTCAGTCAGACTTCATTCCACGATACCTCTTCTTCTATATTTATTTTTTATTTTTTACTGATAAATGCTTATATTAACTGCATAATCAAGGGCCTAGTTTGCCCTAAAGTTGACCGGCGAATGCAATGAGGCATTAAGTCCGTCTTTTGTAAAAAAATATATAGACCAATAAAGAATAAATAAATAAGGTCAAGTCTAAAAGTACTATTAGTCAACAAGCGTAATAATAAGACGTAATTGTCTCATTAAACAAATGGTCATCAGTGTTCCGTATGCAGTCGTTGCACTTGCCGATTAACCTATTAAATATGCATCCGAGTATGCATTGCAGTCATAGGCTTCAAGGATTCTGAACAATAGGCTGGTAACAATATTATTCCTGCTCAAAGAACACTCTACAGTATAGTCAATAATTATGATTAAGTTTGATTTCTTTATTATGTACTAGCCTCCCGCTTGCTTTATTTTTTTTAAATTACGGGATCAAAAGTATTCTATGTTCACCGGGAATTCTGTAGCTAGCCCACAATAAAAGCATTATTTAAATTGGTCCAGTAATTTTTGAATTTATTCGTTACAAACAAAAATAGAAATCTTTCCTCCTTATAATATTAGTGTAGATAGTGTAAAAGAAGGATGCAAACGAGCTTGAGAAAAAAATTGTGGAAATTTATCACAGCTGCCACTGGTCATCCACGACGCTATAATAAAGGGTAGTAGATGTCCATTCACTTCCACCCTGCTTATTCAAGCTCTGAAGATTTGACTCATTGTAATAGGTTGTCTCGGTGACCTAGGCTACTGAATATACTGAAGTATTTTATTATTCCTACAAAGTTGTAGACATATAATCATTTACTCATTATCTTTTCATTCACAGGTGGGTACATATCAAATAGTTTGGCGATAGCAACAGACGCCGCCCATCTACTCACAGACTTCGCCAGTTTCATGATATCACTGTTCTCACTATGGGTAGCAAGTCGGCCAGCCACGAGAAGGTAAGTTTTGTTTAATTTGGTTTTATTACTAGCTGACCCGACAGACTTCGTCCTGTCCTGGCCAAATTGGTCCAGGCGTTGTTGAGTTATGCGCTTACCAACAGATTTTGCGATTCATTTTTATATAGATTATTTTACCAGTTACTCCGCTAAATTAAATCTTGAATAGCGGAGTTTTTGCTACTGAGCTCAATCTTTCATCTGTGAACGCCTTCTTTAAACTAAGGCGAATGCATTAACGCGCCATATCAGCAAGCTAGCTATTACCTTCAGTAGTGTGTGTGTGTGTGTGCCTGTGATTGAAAAGTTAAGCAACTTTCGCAGATGCCAGTCATCGGATGGGTGACCGAAAAACTAATTCTCGAGCTTTTCCTTGCTTCGGAAGTCACGTTTAACAGTTGGTCCTGCGCCTGATTTCTCTACAGTTGTGTCAGATTGCTTTCCCACCGAACGAGGGTGAGGGAATTAGAAGTGCATTTGTGCTTGTGCACTCGTGTACACGAGTGGACGCAGGACATATTACTGTACAGTAACCTACCTACTGTACAGTACCTAGGTGATCGTGAGATCGGTTGCTTTGCTCGAAAACGGCCGGAAGGGTATTATTAATCGTTAAAACTTTCCATTCCATTTGGACGAGTCGTTTGGTGCAATGGTCGAGAAGTCGGCTTTTACACCAAAGGTCGCTGGTTCGATCCCCGCACGGTACAAACATTTGTGTGGATGAACTTGTCTGTTTGTATCGATCTGGGTGTTTCTATGTATAATATGTATGTATTTACAAAAAAAAGTATTTAAGTGATGTTTATTCGTTGTCTGGCACCCATAGCACAATGCTTAGTTTGGGGCTAGGTGGCGCTGTGTGAATAATGTGCAGAGATATTTATTTATTTATTTATTCCCAGAATGCCGTTCGGCTGGTACCGGGCTGAAGTCATCGGTGCGCTCACATCAGTCCTCCTCATCTGGGTGGTGACGGGCATCCTGGTCTACATGGCGGTGCAGAGGGTCATCTACAAGCAGTTCGAGATCGATGCCACGGTCATGTTGATCACCTCGGCTGTTGGAGTCGCTGTTAATCTTATGTGAGTTTGATTGATAATGTAGTTATTTATTAACTAATGTTTTATTAGATCTATGGTTACTATAAGTCAGAAGATAAGACTGAAGTAAAAGCAAATGGATTTATTACAACTGCTTATTTTTTAATAGGCAGGCCAATTAATTACCTAGTCCAATATTAAGCTTACAACATGTACTATGGATTTCTAAGGAGGAAAAACTATTAAGACGTCCATGACTTCAGTACATTAAAGTAGTACTTTAGTATATTAATTTTCTGTACATGTTTCTATAGAGGCAAATGTTTGTAACCATGACTATCGGTTTTTGGTCGGGGCCAATAACTACTAGGCAAGAACGGCTCTTTCTTATTATTTGACTAATCTTTAATAACCTTAAGGCTCATTGTAATTTTAAGAGATTTTACTCAGTATACCACTACTACTTATCCGTCTAGGGCAGTGATTCCCAAAGTGGTCCAGGTGGACCCCCAGGGGTCCACGGGAGACTTGCTAGGGGTCCACGGGAGACTTGCTAGGGGTCCACGTAGGCGTGAATAAAAAATGGGGGTCCATAAGATGTTAATGGGGTCCACGAAAATATGTCTGCTTTTGGTAGTAAAGAGCAAAAATTTAAGCAAAGTTATTTGACCGGGGTGAATCTGTGAACATTTACACCCCCCCCCCCCCGGTCAAAGGACAGCACAATAAAAAATATATTTTTACTAGGTATAACTTTTATTCCACTGTTTATAATTTTGCTGATCTTGTTCGCTTCCAGCATGGGCCTGACGCTGCACCAGCACGGGCACAGCCACGGCGGCGGCGGACACGGACACTCGCACGGCGGCAGCAACCCTGTGTTGAACAATAAGGTCAGTGGAAATGTGTTCATACTTATTGAGTTTTCACTGCTTACGAGAGCGTTATCAGAACAGCTTTATGATCCTGGGCTTATTAGGCGGGGCGTGAAAGCGGCATCTTTGCAGGCTTTCTGGGTGATGGTGGCTGGCTCGATGGGTATTTTGTATTATTGAGCCAGTCAACCTTATATTTGGACCTTTCATCCGCTTACAATCAGGAGGAGTGACTGAGGTCATCCTGATTTTCGGATTAATAAAAAAAATATTTGCGAATGGCCGCTAGATGGCGTTCCATTAGGTTGGACAAATAGGTTAGGATAGTCTTTGATTGGATTATTTGTACCTATTAGAATTTGGATCATAATATATCCTATAATCATCCTAATTATTATCAGCTTGTTACAGTCTCGCCTCTGCACCCCGCAGGTGATGACTGAGTTACGTTTAGGGTTCTGTAGCCAAATGGCAAAATAACCCTTATAGAAACGGTTTATTGATGTCTAACAACCTGTTGCAGAAGGAGCGCGGCGACTCGGACTTAGAGAGCACGGCGTCGGCCTCGCGCGCGCACACGCCCGGCGAGAACATCAACGTGCGCGCCGCCTTCATCCACGTGCTCGGCGACTTCCTGCAGAGCTTCGGCGTGCTCGTCGCCGCCATCGTCATCTACTACAAGGTACGCATTCGAAAATGAACTTAACTGCTTTGACATAAGAGTTGATGTGTATACTATACATGTTGGTGCTCATGACTGTACACAGTCGGGCATTTTCTTCAAAGGGTAGATATTTCAGCACCTCATTTTATTACGCAGAGGAAATGCTGACGATCCAATGAGAGTGTTTGCGATTGAAAAATCCTCTAGATGGCTAAAGGCAATACGTAGGCATGATGTGTAACTGCTATGACATTGGCGAATTTTGACATATCTGTCAATGTCAGGTCAAAATTCACCAATCACGTACCTGTTAGACCCTGCGCCTACTGCCATCTAGCGGATTTTTCATTTGCGATAACCATTGTGTATCGGATCGATATTTTAAAGCACACCAGTCGCCTGGGGACGACTGGTTCTCCTTATCTGAGATACCCACTACACTCCCTCCTCGTCCTTAATGGGAAGGAATCACGTTAACTAGCACTAAGCCTTCTACGCGATCCTACCGGGATAATTCAGCACCCTAGCTGCAAGCTAGCGCTCTTGTACCAGAAGCCGGATTATACCATATGTGTCGAGTAAGATGCCTGGTTTTCAAAATAAAACGCTATCATTAATATTATATCTTAAGTTTAAAAAAAATACAATATTTTCCAAAGTTTTAATTTTCTAGATAATTTAAGTCTATGACGATTGTTCTCGTATTTGACCATAATTTCGTAAAATTATTTGTCACTGATTACATTGCTTATGTTACATTATTCCTTCTTCCAGCCTGAGTGGAACTTAGTGGACCCGATCTGCACGTTCCTGTTCTCAATCCTGGTGCTGATCACCACCTTCAACATCATCAAGGACACCCTGCTGGTGCTGATGGAAGGGTCGCCGAGAGGACTCGATTTCCAGGTAAGATATTAGTCTTGGTATTTCTCTGTTTCACCGCGGTCTATCATAATAATATAACGTGTTTTAGAATTTGCTATGTACATTTTGATTAATCCAGTGTAAATTGTTAAGAATGTACAAAACAATATTAATTAATAACTTTTTATTATTTTTATTCTATAAATAATGTGTTTGACGGCATTCAAAATAAAATGTGAAACTCTTTTATTAAATAATAATTTAAGAATAAATTCAAAAATAAATACATATAGTTACATACACTAAGTGAGTGCTTCGTTTCAATCAAATTATGAAGGTTAATCGAAACTAAAAAAGTATTGATTGATTTAGACAGCTTAGATTTTTATTGTTTCCTTACCAGCTTATGTTTTTGGTATTTAATAAAAGTGAGTGATTTGACCTGTCAGTTATATATCGGATTATAATTTGTCATTTTGTCCAGTAATCATTTTTTAGACCTCTTTTTTTATAAGGTGTTATTCTGATAAAAAAACAATAAACACCGTCCATTGCTCTTTTCCCGCAGGACGTGGCGAACACGTTCCTGTCGCTGCCGGGCGTGGTGCGCATCCACAACCTGCGCATGTGGGCGCTGTCGCTCGACAAGACAGCCCTGTCCGCGCATCTCGCCATCAGTAAGTACCAGAGACGAACTTCTTAGCCATCCATGGATTCTCTGTGCGGGTGCCGGGTCCATCGCGTGGAACAGAGAGGAATGTCAGTCGGCGCCTGGGACTACAGACCCAGCGTGTAGGTTTAAGGGGCCCCTTTATAGTGTACTAACGATCACCTCCACCGATGACATTCCTCTCCCTTCCCAACCATATTTGGTACGAGC
This sequence comes from Nomophila noctuella, assembly GCA_958496325.1. NCBI lineage: Eukaryota > Metazoa > Arthropoda > Insecta > Lepidoptera > Crambidae > Nomophila > Nomophila noctuella. Next base: position 16,735,042 of record OY292482.1, read on the forward strand.
CGAGTAAAGCGGCTTTATTTGCTCTTTCTTTTAATTTTATAGTAATAAAACAAGAACGTAATCATAAATGGTATGTAATGAAAAAGTACTTATGACTCGAACAATAGTAAAAAGTCTTCAATCTAGCAACTACAAGCCAGCGTCTTATTCTCATTATGTATACAGAGAGAAGGTGACGTTTTCCAGGGATAAAAAAACCTGTGTTCAATGTACGAACATTGTTCTTAATGAGTATAGCGTAGTGGCGGTCCTCGCTTACAGGGGCTCGGTCAAAATAATTTTTTTTAATGATTGTAATGGTATTTTTTTTTTAAACAGTCTAATAATTTCAGGCAATAATAATATTTAATTTCATGTTCAATGCAATAAGGCTCTTTTGCTAATTAAATGTGGCTAACTACAACTGCCTCCGTGGTGTAGAGGTTAGAGCGCTGGGCTCAAGAACCGTGGAGGTCGTGGGTTCGAAGTCCGCGGGGAACACCACCAAGTCAAACTAACGTCTCCTATTCTAAATTAGCCACACCTTTGACAACTAAACTTTCCTTCACAGGGAGCGGTGTGAGCCCGCAGAAGGTTCTCGAAGAGGCGACTCACTTAGTCCACGAGAAGTACAACTTCTTCGAGATGACGCTGCAGATCGAGGAGTTTAGCGACGGCATGGAGGCCTGCAGTCAGTGCAAGATGCCGCAGTCGTGAGCCTGTAGTTGTATTTAGACAGAAGTAGTTAGTGATTGTGGAGGTGGGGGTCGCGATTTATTGCATGGAATGAAATAATATTTTCACTTGAAAAAAAACTCGTATTTTTTATAGACTTACGGAAAGCGTTTGACACGTTTAGCCACCGTTTCCTGCTCTATAAGCTGAAAAGTATTAGTATTACGGATAAACCTTCTTAAACCTTTCTAATAGCTGCCAAATGATAAAATGTAGTAAGCATGAAAGTACTGATGTAATGCAAATTGATTGTGGAGTCCCTCAGGGTCCTATTTTTCAAATTCAAATTCAAATTTCTTTATTTCAGACTACTACTGGTCCATGGATTAGTAACATTAATACTTATAAGTAGGGTTAGTAAAATAGGTAGGAAGTACATTTCTTTACACCTTATTATTGTATCATGTACCTTAGGGGCACCACCTGCGAACTCAAACCGGATGAGGTGCCGATAGCAACTTCGGTCATCACTCGCACGTAGTGCCTTACCACAGGTGCATGCGGATCATCTGCCACTACCCTCAGGATGCTGTTGCCACTTCCCCGCACCCGACTAATCAGTGACGCCACTTTTTTCCTCACAAGAGCTTGAAATCCGTCAACACCAGCTTGCGCAAACATTCCGGATGCACTACAAAAACGAGGAAGTCCCAACATCAACCTAAAGATATTATTGTACTGGATACGAAGAGCATTCAGCGATCTCTTAGTACAATTCATCCACAGAGCGCCCGTGTACAGATTTTGACAGTAACTCTTAAAGAGCGTTACTTTAACTTGGTCCGTACAACGAGCGAATCTACGGGCCAGCATGTTGCCACGGACCGCCAATGCTCTTCTCTCCCTCTCTACGTCTATATCGTCTCTAAGGTCATCGCTGAGTATGTGTCCAAGATATTTAAATTGAAAGACTCTGTTCAGCTCCTCTCCAGCAAGGTAGATTGGAGGTATATTTTCTGGACACTTACCGGCGGCTTTAAAGACCATATATTCGCTTTTCTTGACATTATATGCCAAACCATGTGATTTTGCGTAGTTCTCACACACTTCCAACATCTTTCCGATCGCGCCCACAGTGGGGCCAAGCAGGACCATGTCGTCCGCGTAGCTGATGTTGTTGACACTAACCCCACCCACTCTGCATCCGACCGGCATCCTGCTGAGCTCCACTATGAGATCATTTACGTACATGTTGAAGAGCTTTGGAGACGTAAGCCCCCCCTGTCTCACGCCGCACTCCAACACGTACGGTTCGGAAAGTTTGTTAGTCCATTTAACACAGTTTGTCTGTCTTGAGTACCAATATCTAAAGATATTTACTATCTCCACCGGAATACGCCTGTCCTCCATCTTTCTCCAAAGCACGTCATATGACACGAGATCAAAAGCCTTGGAGAGATCCAGAAAACAAGCGTAGACCGGTGTCCTCCGATTTGTATAATATTGGACAGTATGCTTGAGGCTTAGTATTGCGCATTCTGTTGATAGTCCGGATCTAAATCCGAACTGCGCATCGTGTAGATCTAAATACTTATCAAGCAAACTGTCAAGCAAACTGTCCAATACTTTGGCTACCGTGGTTGCAAGGGAGATAGGGCGATAATTTCTCCTGTCCGAAATATCTCCTGTCCTATTCTTGACTATAGGTACCACAATCGTTTTCATCAAGTCAGGCGGTAAATATGAATGTCCTATACACATATTAAAGAAGAGAGACAGGACCCTGGGCAAGTGAAGCCCCGCATATTTCAGGTGCTCGATGCTGAGCCCGTCGTGTCCCGGGGATTTGCCCCTGCGCATCCGTTTAATAACGTCCTTAACCTGTCTGGCTGTAAACATCTGCAGTGACTTATCCCCCCCGGCGTCTAACCCAGGCTTAGTGAACATGGCAGAGGGACCAAGTGTAGATCGCACCTTGAAATGTTCCATGAACAAGTTGGAAATCTCCCCCGGATCACTCCGCCCATCAACACTCACCGGCAGGCCAGGCTTAATATCGAGCTTTCCGGTAGCCTTCCAAAATTTCACAAAATTTTTATCAGCTCGTAATTTAGCGATACTGTCCATTTTAATTTGGTTCTGGTTTTTTATACACCATTTTAAGCGGCTCTTAAAGATTCTGCGCGAGTCACACATACGTTCGTATAACTCACCAGCCGACGGTCTATCATGCGAAACCCACTCTTGAAATCTAAACCTAGCCTCTCGGTGAGCATCTCTCACATTTTCGTTCCAACCACATACTCGTTTCTTTCTGCGACGCTTATCGCTATTACTGTTGCTTGTTGCGACAGCCGCTCCACTTAGCGTATTTACAATTTTTGCATAGAAATCATCTAATATCCTTTTATGACAGGTCAGGCTACATAATCCATGACTGCAATCAATGAATTCAGGAGGGAATTCGATGTTTCGCAGTTCATAATGACATATTTCTCTGTATTTTCTTATCTGTGACTCATCTCTTTCCCCCCATAACACTGCACTACGTTGCACATCACGAATTACTCGCTTAGGCCTAACAATATACAAATTACTTATAAGATAAATTGGCAGATGATCCGAAGAAAATACGTCTTCTACAACACCAACACTGGTGACAGTTTGCCAGGCTGATAGGGAGACCACACAATGGTCAAGCCAGCTCCTACTACCATAATGCTGGTCCGTAAAGGTGTAGGTATCAGCTTGCAACATATCTACATCTGCACAAACCCACGACTGGTCCCTACAAAAACTATTTAGTTCAGCATAGAAAAATTCATTGGGATGCGCGTTAAAATCACCTAATACAAACATGTTTTCCACGTTATTACTAGCTTCAATTGCACTAATTTCACTCAATATCTCTGTAAAGATGGGAAGGTTATCGTAAGATTTTGTCGGCATATACACAGAGATTACCAGGATAGATCTATCCCCTACCGTACATTTAATAGTAGCTAATCGCTTACTAGTACATTCAACAACCGAAACACTGTCGAACATACCTTTCCATATTTTGGGGCCTCTATTATTTTTTAATAACAGCATTACAACACACACAACAAAAACTATAACAGGGGTTTACCACTACCATCTGTATTTGTGAGATACTAATAACATATAACAAACGTAGTGTGTATGTTTTCTCACCGTTGAGCATTTTTGAAATTTTGGTCAAAGCAGAGGAAATTTGGTCCACAACTGAATGAGTAATTAATGAATTGTGAATGGGGTTTCCTAAAATGTAAATCACCATTACATGTACCCATTTAAAGACTAACGAGCGTAAGTTCCGCCGTCATTAGGATTCAAAAGCGATACTTCAGGGAAGAAATAAATGTCAAAAAAATTAAAATCACTCCCATCTCCACAATCAGTATACTGTTAGTTATAGTTAGTTATATTTAAGTACTATTTCACAAAGTTCCAATTATAAGCAGTTTTATTTATCGTTTTAATTTGAAATATTTACATTATATATTTATTAGAACTCATACAATTTACCATTGTAAACTGTATTAATAATAACATCGCCTTTTCAAGTAGTGCTTGATATACAAAAGTATATTTGAAAAGAGGAGATATATTTTATGATATTTAATAATATTTAAAAAAAAGCAATTAATAAGTGCCTTGATTTAAAATGCGTCAAAACCGCCTTACTCATGAATCATGATACGTCTGTTATACTGTACTTATGCCAATGGGATGGTTAGGCGTGGTAAAGTTATTATAATAATTACGATCGTAGAGCGTAGGGCGAAAGAAATCCAATCGTTAAGTAATAAAGTTATTAGCCAAAAGAAAAAAAATGTTTGTCCAACTTTTTTACATGTTACAGATTTTACACTAAAATCAATTATACGATACATTACAAAAGTTAAATGTTTCATGTTTTAATAAGTTTTAGTCCTTGACATTTTAACTATTTTTATCATGGTGAGAGATGAAAACCTGTGCTCTTCAATATGCTAAAACGAACTTAGTATTTGTATAAATATTTTATTATACATTTAGATACTCCCAACGAGTCCACTTAAGGGGAAATTAGTATTTATACATACTACATTTATCGATTACGTGATATTATAAATATCAAATCCGAATTTATATTAAGAATGTTCTAAGTAATGATATTACTTAGCTAATGTTGAGCTTATACGATGAATATTTGTTGAAAAATATTAGATTCAACCAAATCGTAATTTATGCTTTAGGTTAAACAAAAATTAGTATTGGTACTTGAGTATTCTTGTAGATAGTTAATATTATATATATAACAGGTACTACAATTTCCAGAGTCGTATTATTATAAGATTTCTAGTGTAGTAAATTGAAAAATTAATGTGAAGTTTTTGAAAATGTACTTGAAGTAGATATTTTGTAAAAGATATTTACATGAATATTAATAACACATAGCGATGAATCGTTTCACAATGTGACAATTTCAGATAAATATATGAAGTTGTTTTATCTTGTTCGTTAAAGCATTAACTTCGAAGTTAATTTTATTTATTGCATTAATGTACCTATTATTTTATCACTGTCGACAAACTATGTATTGTTGTATTGTCTGACAATACTCGTTATATCGATAGAATATCTATATGCTCTCGGCGTCGCAAAATATCGATTTATTATAGTATCGAGAGTTTTTGGATATTGATATATCGATGAGAATTCAGCACTACAAGTACATATTACCCTATTTCAATTCACAACTTTCAAAGTAAAATGTTATTATAATGTATAAGTTATTTATAAGTGAAAGGAGTGTTTCGTTCTTGGCAAACCTCTGCCAAACGTATTGCTAAATACAATTAGCATGTTCTTTTAATTGGTGATTTATGATTTAATTATTGTATGATATTGTTGAAGCTAAGTGTCCTTACTATGTTAGCGGTCTTCCAAATATATGTAGCTGCATAAGCGAGTTGAAAGCATGAATGTATTTTGGTTGTAAAATATATTTTTGGAATAATTATTTTCGACGTTTTATTCCATACTTACTGACCAGGTGAACTTCGTATCACAGTCAGTGTCATAACAATTGACAGGTAAGACCATAGACAGTTTGTGGGAGAAAATAAAGTTGTCGTTTTCGGTTATTTTCTCGAAGCTTATTGTTTAAACCTTTTCTGGACTTATAATTTTTTAAGACCATATGTGCCAAATTTGTTTCAGCCGTTCTCGAGTTTTAAGCAGACTTACAAACAGCAATTTTTTTTTTGTAAACTTTAGTGACCTACCTCAATCTGCCCAGTATTACTATGCCCAGTATTAATATCTACTACTAACTATCCATGTTCCTCTTATTCATTGTTAGGGTGTTAATGTATAATTATAACTTTCCCTTTGAAAACAATATGTGTTCACGAACATATTTATTTGTGAAGTTATAATTGTAATAGTATTAATAAATAAAATTAATTATAAACAATAAAAAGGTAGATGTCATAAAGGACTTACGTGAGTCGTGTTTTGTTAGATGGTATTTTATTCGTACCTTGTTCATATATGCGTAATTGAGCGTTTTCAATAAATATACAGCTATGTAAACATAAAATTAGCATAATAAATAATGAAAATGGATCATTGTCTCTTTCAAGTACATAATGATCAATAATAATTTTATATACCTATCGATATACAAGCTGTAACATTTATTTCTGGATTAAATATTATAAAATACTAGTGGTCCGGTACGTGTATCGCTGCGTGTGGTAAATGAAGAACCTCACGACTGATTTTGTGCAAACTTCAAATAAACCATCTACCAAATAGTCCAAACAAACCCTGAACCCGTTCATGAGTGACAACGAAAAAGACCCTTATTTTTATGTAATAATAATAAATAATACCCTCCTAGCCGAATTCGGCCACGGCGGCCAATCTTACGATTAGCCACTGGCGCGGGATATATTATAGTGCACAAGCGCATGCGCAAACACAGGTGCACTCCCTATTCCCTCACTCCCATAATTCGGTGGGACAGCAATCTGACACGACCGTAGAGAGATCAGGCGCAGGACCAACGGCTTAACGTGCTTTCCGAGGCACGGGGGTGTAATTACACCGCCACCTTCCAAACTCCGGACTGTATCTGTGCTATCACATCATGAAAACATAGACACAATTTCATCGGTCCGACCCGGGATTCGAACCCAGGACCTCCGGCGCGGCCGCCGCTTTAAAGTGCGACACACTAGCCACTGCGCCACGGAGGCAGTATTTATTTTTATGTATTAAGATAAGATCAATTTCTACTCTTCCTGCGATAAAAATCTTTAACGATAATATCTGCCGTAGTATTCCGTCTAAATGTTGGACTTTGTTTGAAATTCGTTAGATAACGATTTAAAAGAATTCCTAATTAGTGTCAATAATTGCTTAATTTCTTAACTAAAACATAATACTACAGGAGGTTCTTTAAGTGTAAACTGTGTTGCATTTTAACAAGGATAATGTTATATTTAAAAATAAGTAAGATATATTTTGTCATTATATTTTTCATCTTATTTTGTAACTTGACGCATGTCGCCATGTACTTCGATATGTATTTTATTGCTACTGAGCTCATAAGTATGACTCACACAAATCATACTTAATAAACTTTACGATAAAAGCTTAGTTTTAGATATACCGTGTAGAGTGAAAATTTTAATGAAAACTATTATTATTAATCACATCACTTTGCCGACAGATTATGTAAAGACTACATTGATCTTTGTTACTACTATTGATTATAACTTAGTTCAAAAGTATGTATGACTCACACATCCAACACATAGTGCCTAATATAATAAAAGCTTGTATTATATAGACACATCCTGTAGATCATTGTTTATAATTAAGCAGTATCAGTGCGCTATCGGCGGTCGTTGCTGTTTATTGTGCGGCAGATAGCGAGATGGGTTGCCGGCGAGGGCTAGCTCTCCTACTTGGATTTATTGGGTAAGTGGACTATTTTTATTTAATGTTTTATTAATCTTATAAAAAATAGATTAATTGACTAAATCTCAGGCAGTTAGGCGGTATTACAAATTAATTTAATAAAATACCAACAACTTTTACGCATAAATATATAATTTAACAATTCTCTCAATCTCTCTCAATTGAATCTTGTATATGTTCTTAAATTTTATTTTTGAATCATAAAATTAAAAAGTATATTAATTATACACGAGAACTATATTAAGTTATAATTATTTAAATAATATCTCAGTGTAGATAAACTTACAGGATATCACGACGTACAAACTTATTAATTTGTTATTTAATGAATATGCCCTTGGACATAATGCTAATGACATCTTTATCTTTAAAAAAATAGTAGTGTTATTAATGTCTCAACTTTAAACATAAATGTAGCTTATACCGTTTCAGTAATTGTTAAGTAAACATGAATCACCCAAATAATGCCTAATACCGGTAATTAGTTATTAATATGTTTCTGTCAAACTTACAATTGTAATTAAAGCGAATAGCTACCAATAAGTTCAATTTCTCTATGCCAGGGACAAACGTAAATCCAAGCGTATGTATAATTTCAGGTTGCAATTTAGTTCAGCAGCAGAAGTATGTTTTCCGAAGGGCTTTATGTTTGGAGTGGCCACAGCTTCCTACCAGATTGAAGGAGCTTGGAATGTATCAGGTACGACGGTACAAATACAGAAGAGGTATTTTATTACAATTATATGTAGCTCTGTGACAAAAAAATGATCTTATTTTCCCGGTGAATTTCGTATCACTGTCAGTGACAAAACTTTTGTTTGGTAGGACAGTTTGTGTGAGAAAATAAAGTTGTCGTTTTTAGTTATGTTCTTGAAACTTTTCCGTGGACTACCACAATTTTTATAAGACCAAAATGAGTCAAATCTTTTAAGCCTTTCTCGAGTATTAAGCAGACTTGTTAGTCCTCTTAGTTTACCTAATATTTTAAGTGTTCACACGAATATTTCATTTCTAGGCAAGGGGCTAAGCATCTGGGATCACTACACTCACGAGCACCCAGAACGAGTCTTCGACCACAACAACGGCGACGTGGCAGCAGACTCTTACCACCGGTACAAGGACGATGTAGCGTTACTGAAGCAGCTGTCTGTCGGATTCTACAGGTTCTCCATCTCCTGGCCTAGGATACTGCCGACCGGGATGAGCAAGTAAGATATTAGGCTTAGTAGTTATTTATTTCTTTATTTCTTATTATTAATCAATACAAATTAATTAACTTTAAATAAGAGCCTCGCAAACCACTTTCTTATTTGACTCCGAGTGCAATCACGCAATTAGGCACATTACATTTCGTACTCATTTCATATGTACTCGTATTTGCTATCTAACTTAACGCGAAATCGTTATGAGGGGAGCTCGATGGCGCAGTGGTTAGCGCGGCCAGCGATTGCAAAGTCAAGCAATTTTCGCAGAGGCCCGACATCGGATAGGTGACTAAAAGAATTTATCTCGAGCTCCTCCGTGCTACGGAAGACACGCTAAGCCGTTGGTCCTGCGCCTGATCTCTCTATGGTCGTGCCAATATGCTGTCTCACCGAACTGAGAGTGAGGGAATAGGAAGTGCACCTATGATTGCGCACTCACTTATACATAGTAGCAGTATAATATAGCCTGCGTACCTGACTGAACGTAAGATCGGCCGTAAGCTGTATATTCCAATTTATTGTAACGGGCAAGAACCAGAATTTGTACACAGGGCCTTAGGCGTTACTGTCGCTTTTTAAAAGCCCCGTTCTACCCAGACAAAGCAGAACGACGAGTAATAAAACAACGCAATTATTTTCCAGTGAAATAAACGAAGACGGCATCCGATACTACAAGGATCTGATAGCTGAGCTGCAGCAGAACGGGATAAAGCCGCTGGTCACCATGTACCACTGGGACCTGCCTCAGGCGCTGCAGGACTTAGGGGGATGGACCAACCCCATCATGGCTGACTACTTCGTCGACTATGCTAGGGTGAGTACGGACTAGAGATGGCTTCAGAAACTACAAGGACCTGACAGCTGAGCTGCAACAGATCGGTTTACTATCTGAAAGATAATAATAATACTAATTTGAAGAGTAAAATACTTTTCAAAGGAGACTTTTGTATTTGTATAGACTGTATAGACTCAACACAACCATGAAGTAAAACTAGTAAAATATAAAACTTCATGCCGTTCTATTCTATTTTTTGTATGAATCAAAAGACTCTATGAGACCATTCTATGAGTTTGAGTACCTACTAGAAATGTCAGAAAACGGAACCGAGCATTTTGAGAACAAAACGTATGGGAAAAGCTTTTATTTGCGATTTCTGACATTTCTTGTTGATTCTGATATCAGTAACACAAGTGCTTAAGCTACTTAACACGGAGTCAGATCAATGTTATGTGATGTTGCAAGACATTTATTACTTTTTCAGGTTCTACTCGACCACTTCGGGTCCGACGTCCGTCTCTGGCTGACGTTCAACGAGCCGTTTACGTTCTGCTTCGAAGGCTACGGCGGGACGGACGCGCCGGGCGGTCGCGCCAGTGGGTTAGAAGACTACATGTGCGGACATAATGTACTGAGAGCACACGCTGCGGTTTATAGGATGTTCAAGAATGAATATAAGAAGAAGCATAAGAGTAAGTCACTTTGACTACTCTTAGAGATAGTATCGTGACTCTACTGGTTTCACTCCACTCGAGGACGGTTTAACCCTCTAGGAGACAGTTTCGCCCTGTCAGGGTCGGTTTTACCCCACATAAGGCAGGTTTCATCCTTTCCAATTGCGGTTTTACCCCTCTAAAGGGCGGTTTCATCACACTCGGGGCAACCTTCACCACGCTCAATGGTGGAATTATCGCGTCACCACGTAAGGTAAGCTAAGCCAATGTTCAACGAGCCGATATCGTTCTGTTTTGGACGCTACGGCGGGACGGACGCGCCAGTGGGTTGGAAGACTACATGTGCGGACACAACGTACTGAGAGCACATGCTGCGGTTTTTCGTGTAATAAATAAATAAATAGAATGTTCAAGAACGAGTACAAGAAGAAGCATAAGAGTAAGTCACTTTGACTACTCTCAGAGTTGGTTTCATCCCTCTCAGGGACGGTTTAACCCCTCTCAGGGCCGGTTTAACCCCTCTCGGAGGCATACACGCTTAAAGGTATCATTTCTTCACCACGCCGTGACGTAGTGGGCTGGATGACATATCATGAGAGCTCATGTGCGGCGTACAAACTGTTTCAGAGCGAGTACAAGAAGAAGCATAATAGTAAATTGTTTCACCCCTCTCTGAACCGGTTTCCTCTCTTGCAGGCTCGATATCAAACTGACCCCTCACTCGGGGCCAGTTTGACCCTTTTTTGTTTTTTCAGATTAAATCGGAGCAAAAATGTTATACCATGATTGTATTGTATGTGTGTAACCTTATTATTTCCTTTCCAGGTTTTATGGGTATCACGTTGGACTTCTCTTGGATTGAGCCGCTTACGGATTCAAAAGAGGACCAAAATGCTGCTGAAACCACTAGACAGTTTTTCGTAAGAAATTTGTGCATTATCTATACAAAATTATGCGTCGTGATTTCGGCATAGTGTGTCATCTTCCGTTTTAAATATACTGCAGTCGTAGTTCCTCTGGACTTTGGTCGCGTTTTTTCCGCCTAATGTGTTTCTATACTTAGCTTGCATTATATGGGTTAATATTGCCTTACCAATATTTCCTAACTTTAAATACCTAATGAATATCTACTCCAATACCAGATGGGCTGGTTCGCACACCCCCTTTTCTCCAAGCAAGGCGACTACCCGCCCGTCATGCGCGCTCGAGTGGACGCGCTCTCCCGGCGACAGAACTACGCGCGGTCGCGACTGCCCGCCTTCACTGAGGACGAGGTCAACAGCATTAGGGGCGCCTGGGACTTCCTCGGACTCAACCACTACACCACCTACCTGGCTAGCAAGGCGTGAGTCAATACATATCTGACTTCTAAAACTTCCCTAATATTGACGGACCCGTCTAGTGGGGACGCGCTCCCGGCAACATAATTACGCGCGATCCAGAATACCCGCCTTCACACAAGACGAGACAAACAACCTTAGGGGCGCTTGGGAGTTCCTCGGACTGAATTGCTGCACCACCTACCTGGCTAGCAAGGCGTGAGTCACTTAACATATGACATTCTCTCCTAATGACGGACCCGTTGGTCCAGTGGGGACGCTCTCGCGGCGACAGAACTACGCGCGATCCAGAATACCCGCCTTCACACAAGACGAGACGAACAACCTTATGAGTTCCTCGGACTGAATTGCTGCACCACCTACTTGGCTAGCAAGGCGTGAGTTAATATACACATGCGGCTTCTAGCATTCTGTCCTATTGACGGACTCATTGGTCTAGAAGAGACGCCCTCTCGCGGCGACAGAACTACGCGAGACTGCCCGCCTTCACTGAGGACGAGGTCAACAGCATAAGGGGCGCCTGGGACTTCCTCGGACTGAACCACTACACCACCTACCTTGCTAGCAAGGCGTGAGTATCTAAACATACCGCTTCTAACATTCTCTCCTATGACGGACCCGTTAGTCTGGAGTAGACGCCCTCTCCCGGAGACAGAACTACGCGCGGTCCAGACTTCACTCACGACGAGGTGAACAGTCTAAGGCTCGTATTAATAAATCACACTCAACTCTGATCACGATCTTAAGCGCGAATTTGAGATGCTGTTTTGTATGAGAATAACATTCTCAAGATTGAGCTCAGAGTTGACTGCGATTTATTAGTACGAGCCTTAGAGGCGCCTGGGACTTCCTCGGACTGAACCACCACGTCACTTACATGGCTAGCAAGGCGTGAGTCACTAAACATAAGGCTTCCAACATTCTCTCCTTTTGACGGACCCGTTAGTCTAGTGGAGACGCCTTCTCCTGGCGACAGAACTACGCGCGGTCGCGACTGCCCGCCTTCACTGAGGACGAGGTCACCAGCATTAGGGGCGCTTGGGAGTTCCTTGGACTGAATTGCTGCACCACCTACCTGGCTAGCAAGGCGTGAGTCAATAAACATACAACTTTTAACATTCTCTCCTATTGACGGACCCTTTGGTCTAGTGGGGACGTCTCTCGCGGCGACAGAACTACGCGCGGTCGCGACTGCCCGCCTTCACTGAGGACGAGGTCACCAGCATTTGGGGCGCCTGGGACTTCCTCGGCCTCAACCACTACACCACCTACCTGGCTAGCAAGGCGTGAGTCAATATACACAAGGCTTCTAACATTCTCTCCTCTTGATGGACAAGTTGGTTTAGTTGCGACGCTCTCTCCCGGCGACAGAACTACGCGCGGTCCAGACTACCCGTATTCACTGAGGACGAGGTCAACAGCATTAAGGGTGCCTGGGACTTCCTCGGACTGAATCACTACACCACCTACCTGGCTAGCAAGGCGTGAGTCACTTAACATACGACATTCTCGCCTATTGACGGACCCTTTAATCTAGAGTAGTCGCCCTCTCCCGGAGACAGAACTACGCGCAATCGCGACTACCCGCATTCATTGAGGACGTCAGCATTAGAGTCGCCTTAATTATTGACAATAATATATTTACTATAGCAGCCTTATTTATTTCGACCTGTAAATAATAACCGTGCGGTTTTACTGTTCCTCTTTTATTACTTGATGATTAACAATACTAATAAAAATACGAGTAAATCCAAATCTGAATATGATATTAGATATTATATTAGTAGAAGATTATATCCGTTTAAATTAAAAGTATTTTTATTTCATGTGTAACAGTCGCTGTACGGTCTAATTACCGCACATTTCCCGCGTCAGCAATATTATTTGTACGATTAATTTAGTCAGTTCACGTTATAGCAAGTAAGCGTGTACTCGTGTCAATAAACATCATTTTATCTGTAATCGAGACTGTCATTATCAATAAACCCAAGCAACTACTAAGGTGTACGATCTAACAAGAGACTCTGCATCATACATGGTCCTTCGAGCTTCAGTTTAGTGTTTTGTGTGTTTTAAGTGATAGCGAATCGGTTCCGTTGGCCTCCCAGAAGCTAAGAAGTTAACCTAAGAAAACATTAAAAAGAAGTTTATTTACTTTAACGATGTCGACAATCTCTTATTTCAGACCGGAGAGGGTTCACTTGCAACCATCATTCATGGAAGACGTGGGAGCGAGCCTGAGGCAGAAAGAAGAATGGCCCAAATCTAATTCAACATGGTTAAGAGTGAGTTTAACTCCAACCTTTACAATCAACATTGAACTTTGAATTTAGTGTGCTTGGATTGCATGCTTCTTACATAGAAACTACACAATGTCATTTATTGCGTTAACCTAAGAAAACTACACTACCCTATTACTACACTTCTGTTTCAAGGTGTAGCCCATCGAAGTTCGTTCATTTATTTCTATAACATTCATATAATTTAGGTCGCATAAGGCATCTTTTCAAATTCAAATTCAATTTGAACAAAAAGTCATGCTCAGGTTGGACAATTGTGGAGGTTGCATGCCTTTATATGCCTCCGTTAAATGAACCAAATCGTTCCCAGGTGGTGCCATGGGGTTTCCGCAAGGCTCTGAACTGGGTCCGCGAGAACTACGACAACCCGCCTGTGGTCATCACGGAGAACGGCGTCTCATCACAACCGGGGTTGGACGATACACAGCGCATCAACTACATTGACGGGTATGCTTTGAATAAGACTCTCACCGTTAACATGTGAACCTTATGGCCTCATCTTATTTAATACAAATTAATTTGTTTTGCAAGTTGATCAAAAAACCACATTATTTTGCACGAATCTAATATGGAATATCAAAATGCAAAGCAAAACAGGCGAAGCATTTGCCCTCAATAAAGGATTAATTAATAATAATTGAATATAGAAATATAAGTGGAATAATCGTAAGTGTCTTCTCAAGGACTGCAAAGGGTTCAAATCCTACCTGATTTTTAAACTAAGGTGCATCATTTCTTGTATGGCAAACGAACAAGATGGTCACCTGATGGCAAGTGATCACCGCTGCCCATGGACAACCGTAAAAGGGTCACAGATGCGTTGCCTACCTTTAAGAACTTATAGCCTCCCCAACTGAGCTCTGGGGACCTTACTCACCAGCAGAAACATAGCACAACGGTTACGCAGTGCTAACTTCACTGTAGTAAGAGGGTTCTTCCCCAAACGAGCGGCTCATTCGAGTGGAAGTTCCACTAAGCTCCACTTCTCTTAAATGACCCAGTTGCAGCTTATGGACATGAAATGTGCAATCCTATAACTCCATAGCCTAATATTTTTATTAATATTATTTATTTCCAGCTACCTGCGCGCTCTCCACACGGCGATCACCAAGGACAAGTGCCGCGTGTTCGGATACACCTACTGGAGCCTCATCGACAACTTCGAGTGGATGCGGGGTTACTCGTGAGTAACGTAATTTAATTTATAACTTCATGTTAATAACTATAGCGACAATTTCGTTATCGCGTTAGGTTAACAAAATGGCTAAATACATAAGCTAGGTAACCGAAGGGTGACCGAAGAATTTCATTTCGAGCTCCCCCGTGCTTTGGAAGGCACGTTAACCGGTTGGTCCTTCGCCAGATCTCTCCGGTTGTGTCACATTTCTGTCCCACCGAATGATGTCAGTGATGGAATAGGCAGTGCACCTGTGCTTGCGCATTCACTTGTGCACTATATATCCAGTGTACCTGGCTGATCGTAAGACCAGGTGGGCTAGCCAGCCAATATGCCACTTTGACGAATTCGCCATACGCTTTCTCCATCCCGCACACGAAGTTTTTGTGTGAGCGGGATAGAGATATTAGTGACATAGTGACCAAGATACTTTTCTGTACCTATGCATGTACCTATCTACAACCATACTAATCTCCTCAGAGAGCGGTTCGGCCTATACGAGGTGGACTACACCTCGCCTGTGCGCAAGCGTACGGCGCGCAAGTCCGCCCGGTACTACGCGCGACTCGCCGGCAGCGGCTGCCTGCCGCCGTCCGACAGGGACCAGTACTACCGGTACACTGTGAAGGGGGTGTAGTGATAATATACTGATTAAGCGATGTACTGTGGTTTTATTTGTACCCTTTTTTAGTTTAAGTGAAAAAAGGTATCGTACCTTTATATTACGAAGCTTCGGGCACCAACATCATGAAAGTTGCAATTATTATAAAAATAGTACTGTTACCGCACTATTACTAATAAGTACTACTAGAACATTATTATGGACATTACGTACCTGCTAACATATGTATGTTTATATTTAAAGATAGCAATGGCAAACAACTCCATTAAAATTGCTGAGAGAGGTGTTGTGTGTTTTATTTTCATACAATGATCACACGACCTTCAGTAACAACTCAAGGAGGAGAACATCATTAAGAACATAATTTTGCTATAATAAACAGTAAGTGTCCACCTCTTAGAAGGCTCTGGACAACAAGAGATATGAGAATTACAATGTTTTTATTAAATATCACATAGTACATTACATTAAAACATTTATTACTAAAAGTTTAAAGCACGCCATCTACCGAACCACATATAAACTGTTTAGTATCCCTACTTTTCACTAGATGTCATTGAAACTACATAAAAGTACTGCTGCTCGCCGCTAGATGTCTCTTAATATCAGAAATTTCTCGAAGAACTTCGAAACACACTGATAGCCTCTACCGGCTTCGAGAAGCAACTACGCCAACCGTTCTCGAAAATTCCTATAGGAGGCGCTGACCGTCGCCGGCTATATAAAAGCGGAGTTGTACCGCCGTCTCGTCAGTTGAATACTATTGGAATCTCTTCAAACTCTTCAAGCGAAAACGAGAAAAAGTGAACAAGTGAAAATGTCGATGCTGCCATACTTCTACGATATGGAAAGGCCTATCCGCCGCATGGAGCGCGAGTTCTTCAGACCGGACGACTTCTTCGGGTTTTCGCCGTTCCAAATGGCAACGCGGGACATGTTCGGGCCAAGATTCTTCAGGCACTGGGACAGGGCTTGGGACAGCCCGTTCCGCTCCTGGGAGAACATGATGAAGCCGATGGAGCAGCTGTCGTCGGCGATGAACCAGCTCGCTCTGAGAGAAGGGTCGCAGATCAAGTCTGACGACGAGAAGTTCCAAGTCAACGTTGACGTGCAGCACTTCGCGCCGGAGGAGGTCAATGTGAGGGTCGTGGACGGCCACGTTATTGTTAAGGGGAAACACGAGGAGAAGTTGGATGAGCACGGGTATATTTCACGGCAGTTTGTCAGGAGATACGCGCTGCCAAAAGGCTGCTTGCCAGACACGGTGGAGTCCAAGCTATCCTCTGACGGGGTGCTGACTGTCACCGCTCCTAAGGTCCTCGCCATGCCTTCGTCGGGAGAACGCATAGTACCCATCTCTCACACGGGCCCCGTCCAGAAACAACTAGGATCACCAGAAGACTCGAAGTGAAATGTAAAAATTGTAAATAATCATAATTAATTGTTATTGTTAATACAATGCCATTGTTTTCTTAAGACTGATTCTTATCTCGTGCTATTAATTTGTAACCGCCTACTTTTAAGTTTAAATAAAGTTTTATTTTAAGAATTGTAATAGGTATCTTCTTTTATTCATTGTTTTACCCCTGAACATTGAAAACTAAATTAACTTACTAGTAGGTTGGAGTAACCGGTATAGGGCCACTTGGAAGAAATAGGTACTTGAAATAATTTCATCTTATAAAGTAATAATATTATAGATAATTATATGTATAATGTTCCTTGTGGCCAGTTACTGTTAAGTTTAGTCTACGTTTCTTTATCTTAGTAGTCGTACCTACTTACTCGTACCAAGCAAACTGAGACACTATTAAGAATGACTTGTGCAAACCCATGAAACAAAAATACCTATCGATATTTTAATGTCCATTGGACAACATCACTAACTTGATGGTTCATGGTCATGAATAAATAGGAGAGGTTCAATGACATGACAACCAATGATATTTAATGGAAGGACTAGGTATACTGTAACTTATGACGACGCATGACGAAGTCACGTTTGGAAAAGCAATTATGACTGCCTGGTCATGAATGTTTTCAATCTATCCTGCAACCTACAACTTATATTGGTGAATAACTAATCTTCTTCCTTGCGTTTATCCCGTTTTGTGCGGGGTAACTAACATTTAGGATTAAAACCAGAATGGGTAGAAGCCCCAGTTTGTTGGTCATATAATTTATGTTCAGAGATGGTTGGTATTCGTAACATATTCAAGTTAGGTAAGTATTCCATTATTTTCGAAGTAATATAGGGCGAAAATGAAACACGCATTTTAAATATTATAAACATTTAGAAATTTATTGGCACATTGAATACCATTGAACACTAATGGAGAAAAAATGGAATGTTATCAATCACAGGGTCAGCAATGCAATTATAACAAAGACGCAAAATAAACAGTAGCCACTTCAATTTATCACTATCGGTGCGTCCGCCAAAAATAACCGATGCATTAGCTACAATAAATGACAGCGACGTTGACTTTGGCGCGCGGCCCATCTACTGGCCGTTCTCGACGGGGGCTTCCTCGGCGGACTCGCCGTTCCCGAGCTCGACCCGCGAGCTCTCGGGCTGCGTCCGCACCGGGCCGGTCTGCACGATGGGCACGACGCGCTCGTTGGCCGCCGGGGCCGTCAGCGGCGCCGTCACCGTCAGCACACCGTCCGAGGACAGCCGCGACTCCACGCCCTCCACGTTGCAGTTCTCCGGCAGCGGGTACCGCCGCGTGAACTGCCGCGACACGAAGCCGTGCTCGTCCTGCTTCTCCTCGTGCCGCCCCTCGATCACCAGGAACCCTTCGATGGTCTTCACCGATATGTCTTCGGGAGCGAAGTGCGCTACGTCCAGATTGATTTGAAACTTCTCCTTATCGGCTTTTATTGTCGAGCCGGTGTCCCGCAAAATGGAGGACATTTGCTTCCAGGGGCGATAGTAGTCTCGCGTCAGTTGGGGCGCGACGATGGTTAGGACGTCCTCGGGCGTCAAGGCGAGCGCGAAGTGCTGGTCCTGGAGACGCCGGGGGCGCTCCATTTCCAGGAGAAAAGGCAGCAGCGACATTTTTCTCAGTTTACGATGACAGATGAAATACAAGCCCGTTTCCGATGTTTGTTTGCACTGCGCATGACGCGCCGCGCAGCGAATAATGGCGGTCGTCTGGCCAGCTATTGCAAACTGTTACTGACTCCATGAAGTTCATTTACACCGAAAAATTAAATTGCCGCTTTCAAATTCTACGTGCCTATATGTTTTAAAATTCTTTTAGACTGCTGAGGTAAATAGGACCTTATTTGTATTAGGTTATCTAGGTAGTTAAATAATAACTATAGTAACGGCTTTGTTAAGCAATCGTTGAGCAATGAAAAGATCATCTCTGAGGCCTCAATTTACTAACATGTCAGAATGTACAACATTCTGTCATTCGTACGAAACGACGGGAAGTAGGTAGGTATAACGTTTACTGTTATATTGTTGTAGTTAGGTGCGGCACAATAAATGCACAAAACTGGGTGTACAAGCATTGTGTTGTATGTACCAATATTGACTAGGAAAATGTAATACGTACCGACAAAATTTAATAATGTTTGGCTAACCCTCGCTAAAGTGTAGGTATCTACAGAACATAAAGTTGATTTGACTCTGTGTGTTTTGAATCTGACATAAAGATCCCTGACCCATTCATTAAATAACAATTTGAGTTGATAAACGCCTAACACGGACATCGAACCTACTATTCAGATAAGAGTACGTATCAGCGGAATCTGTAAAACTACTAAACTCGGGGTCGCGCCGGACAAACTGTTTTCATCCCCTGCATGCTGGAGGCACATAGTCTCTCTCGTACCTATGTGTACCATGTAAAGCATTTCAGCGAAATTGCGTGTGTAGTTTTTAATTATTGACAACACCTTCCACCTCTGGTACCTACGAGTATTTGTTTTATGGTAAAGAATGATCACTACATAGCTTGTATAAAACAAAGAAGCTTTTTTCTGACTGTCCCTATGTATAGGTACTTACAAGTTAAATCTTTAAAACTACGCAATCAATTTTCACGTGTTTTGTTTTTCAGACAGAAAAAAAAGAAGACGAAGGTTCATGTGTATTGTAGGTATAGTAATTTGCGGTGCAAAGCCAGGGCCGGCCGCTTATAAAATTAATTTCGAAAAAAACTAAAAAATGTTTACGTATTTTGTAGAAAAGTAGAAATACAGTTCAATGAAAATGGATCTAGATAAGGCAAGTCTGGATCGTGATTATCTTGAGTGCAGACTCGTTAAGTTACACAATATAAATGCGGCTAACGAAACTATCTAGGTACCTATAACATTGTTTAGATTACTCGATCGATACTGAATTTCGCGAAATTTCTTCTATTCAAGGGGAATTTTATTGAGTAGACTGGAAAAGCATGAAACCAATAAACCTACCATATAAACTGCCGTCAATTTCTGGGCTTGTTGCCATCGGTTATATAATTTGATAGCAACCTTCACCTTTCACGTTAGTCATGCGAGCGAAATTTCCAGACCAAAACGTTTGCTCAGGCGGCAAGCTTTAAATAACAACCGATATAAATAAACATTGCATCGGTAAACGTAGGTCAATGATTATTGTTATGTCAGAGAATACCTACATGCACAGAGAATACAACGACATTTGAATATTGTAATGAGTTCGAGTAAAAAAAAATAAACACCATTTTTATTGTGACGATGCCGATGTGTGTACAAGTGAAAAGTTACTACACTATAATAAATAGGTTACCCACTTAGGAGGGTCGAAAGAGATACTTGAATTAAATAAAATATCTTTAAATGTTATATTAACAAGAGATTAACATTAACAATTCTGAGGCAAATAGCATATTTTACTCATATAGAGTTTTGCAATGCCAGTATCATCAATATCTGATCGGAATAATTTACGTAATGTTAACGTATGAACCTAATTGTTATGCCTAATCTTTGTTAAATCTTTAAGTGCATCAATGCAGATAGTGTAACTGAAGGACACGAGGACAATAACCTTTGTTTACAGCTGTCTGGTTCTACGAGCATAGTTTTGCTGCCCTTCAGTCAGAATCCAAACGGATTAATAATTGAAAAGAAACATCTTTAATTTCGAATCTGCAATTTTGAAACCTTTATTCGTGAGTTAGGTACCTACAATAGGTATTTGTATTTATGCCGGATGTGTTCGTAAGAACACAAAAATTAAATGTTTACACTAAGACTCAAGTTATTAATAGATTCGCGGATCATAAATGAGTCAAGTTCGATGATCAACAAAAATTACATCATGATGATTTTAAATCCTGGCACATATCCCGAGCCATGTAGTGTAGGTCTAATTATATGTGTATAATAGATCCTAAGTACTAGGTAAGTAGTAAGAAACAAAAATCTACCCGACATTCAGGGGATGCTTCGTTTTACCCATTCTGTGGATACCAATAGTGCCTGCCCAGCTTTGGGACTATGACCTAACCATCTGAATAAATCTTACAGAGCCAGACAAAAACTATTCTAGGATTATGACAAAAATTCTCGTAAAGATCATTGGGCATAATCTGACCTGTGTGACATTTGTAAATCAATGAGTTTTAGCCTACATTACATTTTGTGAAGTTTTTTTTAAACGCGGGGGAAATCTAAAAAAACAATTACCTACCTAGGTATTTGTGTTTAAAAATATTAGTTTTCAATTAAAATGTTGTAATCAATACGAGCAATTGTCAAAGTAGGTACTTAATTCCGTTTGTCTTTCAAAATAAAATACAAAATAAACAATATAAAATAAAATGTCAAAGTTATGAATCTTTTCTGTAATATTCTTACGTTTTTAATAATTACTTGCCTAGTTGTGAAGGCTACACAAAATTTATGTTTGTTCAGTATTATGCCTGTGTCTATAATTCGCGAATTTTCAGGTTGGTATATTTTTAGGTCATTCGTAACTATTCAAAAAAGAATCCAACATTAAAAAATTCTGAATGCAATGAAAAGAAAGAAATCAAAGTTGTATTCC